>OY776111.1:108753880-109953880 GCA_963675035.1 Allygus modestus
TATCCGACCCAATAGATGGCCTGCGGAGACTATTGTTGTACATTGCATAGGTCAAAGTTCACTAATTGGTATATACCTGATATATATTACAATAGAAAATAAAGCGCTGTTTCTTTCATTACAAAAGTAACCCCAGAAATAATCGAAATAAGACTCCGACATCTTAATTACTAAACAGTCCATTTTGTTAAACATATTTTTCTACACTAATCACAGTAAGTGATCCGATATATTATATATATCCGGGTAAACAACTATACAAAAACTACACCGTTCCATTTATTTTACAGGGTTGTATGTAAGCTGGAGTAAATTTATATCCATTACAAGAAGACTACATGAACCAATAAAAAATGCCAGCGATATTTTAAATTATATATGAGACAGGTTTTTTTCAACTAATCAGTTTTAACTTGGTCCGATCTTGTTTCATTGGAGATAGGAGTTTGTAATTGCCACCATATGATAAAGTGTCACAAAACTTTTTACCAGCTGTAGTCAAATTACCTGTTTGGTTTCTATCGTCGTCTCGTAACAAAAAACAAAATAGTGGCGAGTCGCATTCTGAATGCAATGACCGCTCGTGTTGAATCACAGAGTAATATACCCCTTTTTCCTTCCAAGAACAAACTATCAATGGACACATTTACATAGATTAGGTGGGATATTTTTCTATTCCTCGTCTAGACGAATTGCTGTCAAATATTATTTTACAACAATCATTGGAAGTGGTTTGTCTGGGACTGTTTGGATGGCAATTTCCAAACCGTTGGGTTGGCCGTGGTGGACCACTAATCTGGCCACCTAGGTTACCAGACTTTAACCCTTGTGATTTTTGGGGCTTTGTTAAGGATCATTTGCATGCCATTTATGTTAAGTTTCAACCCATAGAAGATCTTAAAAGAACTAGGAAAGCGTTTGGTTGAATGATGGTAATCTGTTATATCATGTTCGGTCTGAATTGGAATGAACACTTGATTATTTGCGTGCAAGTAATGGAAGATGTGTCGAGATAACTCTTTATCATAGCGAAAAACTCACGAAAATCATTTGGTTTTAAATTTATGTATTAGTACGGAGAAATAAAGATTATATATTTGTTTAAAGTTCTCAGTGTCTTTTTATAAACACCCTTTATTTATGATAGGCAACATATGTTCTTGGTATTGTAATACGTGAAAACGGGAACTTTATTAAAAATACGGCACAAAAGAATCTTTATAACTTCACTAGTTGAACGAATACAAGCGTGCAAATTTAATGACTCCGAGATCCGGCAACTTCATTCAACGTGGACCTGGTATTGGCTGAGCACTCTCATCAGTTCCTTCTAACGTCTTCTTCGTCAATAACGGTATTTGTTTGAACGATGTTGGAGTAAAAGTTTTGATATGTTTGGTTTGCTACCAGGAAACCCCATGGAAAGAAAACCTAAACCTTTAAAATATTCAGTCCAATAATCACGTTATTTTGGTAAAACTACTTCGACTAAAATAGTTTCCAGCTTAACAAATGCCTGTGGATTTGTTAACTACACATACTACGTTACTTCAAAGAAGGCACTTGACCTTGGGTGTTTTTCTTGCCTCACCGGCAAAATGAAACCCTCAACATAACAATAGAAAAACAGTTTTTACAGTTAATAAAAAATAACTATTTGAGCTATATAAACACTTTTTAATCCAAATCCATGTTACTTTAATTATAAAAATCTGTTATTAATTAAAAAGGTTTTGATAATTTGTTATAGAAATTCCAAAATGGCGGCCATTTAAAAATGTCAAAGTCAAATTTCCTAGTGGATTTGATCAGCTAATCACAAGTGTTTTAAATTTGATGACTTGTAAAATTTACTTTTAGCTGCTAGTTTTCATGGAATTTGACTTTGAAAGTTTTAAATGGCCGACATTTTTAAATTTGACAAGTTTGATAAACAATAATTTAGGAACATTTCTTGTAAATGTTATAGACATTATTTTATGTGACGCTATTCATGTACAAAATATGTTCATGAATAAAAAATATTGACTATTGACTTTTGACTACTAACAAATCTAAAACTAACAGATCAATTTCATACAAATTTATCATTTTAAGGTCAACGGAATATTTAAACTTCAATATAGTGCATTATTATAAATATATAACTATTTTAAGAGTCAAATTTTATCTATAAACAAAACATAAAACTTACATGAACAGTTGAGTGATTCATATTCATGAATAATTGTGTACGTCTTCATTCACTTTCTATGCGTTATAGCCTAATACATCCACAACAAATATGTCACTGTATGCATCGGCGCGGCGTAGCGCGTAAAACATCAAACACAAACACAGCTGTTCACAAACCCGGCGCCAGAGCAAGAGCCGAACTAGAGCCAGACAACACTCACCGTGTAAACACTTGTACCATATTATGTAGGCAATGACGCGGTATAGGAAGCGTTAACCACAGAACTGTAATGCCAAAACAGTAAAGCGAAACCAGTACCACAGCTAGAGCCTGAATAGAGCTAGACAGTCCTCACAGTGTAAACACTTGTACCATATTATGTAGGCAATGACGCGGTATAGGAAGCGTTAACCACAGAACTGTTATGCCAAAACAGTAAAGCGAAACCAGCACCACAGCTAGAGCCTGAATAGAGCTAGACAGTCCTCACCGTGTAAACACTTGTACCATATTATGTAGGCAATGACGCGGTATAGGAAGCGTTAACCACAGAACTGTAATGCCAAAACAGTAAAGCGAAACCAGCACCACAGCTAGAGCCTGACTAGAGCTAGACAGTCCTCACCGTGCAAACACTTGTACCATATTATGTAGGCAATGACGCGGTATAGGAAGCGTTAACCACAGAACTGTAATGCCAAAACAGCAAAGCGAAACCAGCACCACAGCTAGAGCCTGACTAGAGCTAGACAGTCCTCACCGTGTAAACACTTGTACCATATTATGTAGGCAATGACGCGGTATAGGAAGCGTTAACCACAGAACTGTAATGCCAAAACAGTAAAGCGAAACCAGTACCACAGCTAGAGCCTTACTAGAGCTAGACAATCCTCACCGTGTAAACACTTGTACCATATTATGTAGGCAATGACGCGGTATAGGAAGCGTTAACCACAGAACTGTAATGCCAAAACAGTAAAGCGAAACCAGTACCACAGCTAGAGCCTGACTAGAGCTAGACAGTCCTCACCGTGTAAACCCTTGTACCATATTATGTAGGCAATGACGCGGTATAGGAAGCGTTAACCACAGAACTGTAATGCCAAAACAGTAAAACGAAACCAGCACCACAGCTAGAGCCTGACTAGAGCTAGACAGTCCTCACCGTGTAAACACTTGTACCATATTATGTAGGCAATGACGCGGTATAGGAAGCGTTAACCACAGAACTGTAATGCCAAAACAGTAAAGCGAAACCAGTACCACAGCTAGAGCCTGACTAGAGCTAGACAGTCCTCACCGTGTAAATACTTGTACCATATTATGTATGCAATGACGCGGTATAGGAAGCGTTAACCACAGAACTGTAATGCCAAAACAGTAAAGCGAAACCAGTACCACAGCTAGAGCCTGACTAGAGCTAGACAGTCCTCACCGTGTAAACCCTTGTACCATATTATGTAGGCAATGACGCGGTATAGGAAGCGTTAACCACAGAACTGTAATGCCAAAACAGTAAAACGAAACCAGCACCACAGCTAGAGCCTGACTAGAGCTAGACAGTCCTCACCGTGTAAACACTTGTACCATATTATGTAGGCAATGACGCGGTATAGGAAGCATTAACCACAGAACTGTAATGCCAAAACAGTAAAGCGAAACCAGTACCACAGCTAGAGCCTGACTAGAGCTAGACAGTCCTCACCGTGTAAACACTTGTACCATATTATGTGGGCAATGACGCGGTATAGGAAGCGTAAACCACATAACTGTAATGCCAAAACAGTAAAGCGAAACCAGCACCAAAGCTAGAGCCTGACTAGAGCTAGACAGTCCTCACCGTGTAAACACTTGTACCATATTATGTAGGCAATGACGCGGTATAGGAAGCGTTAACCACAGAACTGTAATGCCAAAACAGTAAAGCGAAACCAGTACCACAGCTAGAGCCTGACAAGAGCTAGACAGTCCTCACCGTGTAAACACTTGTACCATATTATGTAGGCAATGACGCGGTATAGGAAGCGTTAACCACAGAACTGTAATGCCAAAACAGCAAAGCGAAACCAGCACCACAGCTAGAGCCTGACTAGAGCTAGACAGTCCTCACCGTGTAAACACTTGTACCATATTATGTAGACAATGACGCGGTGTAGGAAGCGTTAACCACAGAACTGTAATGCCAAAACAGTAAAGCGAAACCAGCACCACAGCTAGAGCCTGACTAGAGCTAGACAGTCCTCACCGTGTAAACACTTGTACCATATTATGTAGGCAATGAAGCGGTATAGGAAGCGTTAACCAAGGAACTGTAATGCCAAAACAGTAAAGCGAAACCAGCACCACAGCTAGAGCCTGACTAGAGCTAGACAGTCCTCACCGTGTAAACACTTGTACCATATTATGTAGGCAATGACGCGGTATAGGAAGCGTTAACCACAGAACTGTAATGCCAAAACAGTAAAGCGAAACCAGCACCACAGCTAGAGCCTTACTAGAGCTAGACAATCCTCACCGTGTAAACACTTGTACCATATTATGTAGGCAATGACGCGGTATAGGAAGCGTTAACCACATAACTGTAATGCCAAAACTGTGAAGCGAAACCAGTACCACAGCTAGAGCCTGACTAGAGCTAGACAGTCCTCACCGTGTAAACACTTGTACCATATTATGTAGGCAATGACGCGGTATAGGAAGCGTTAACCACAGAACTGTAATGCCAAAACAGTAAAGCGAAACCAGTACCACAGCTAGAGCCTGACTAGAGCTAGACAGTCCTCACCGTGTAAACCCTTGTACCACATTATGTAGGCAATGACGCGCTATAGGAAGCGTTAACCACAGAACTGTAATGACAAAACAGTAAAGCGAAACCAGTACCACAGCTAGAGCCTTACTAGAGCTAGACAATCGTCACCGTGTAAACACTTGTACCATATTATGTAGGCAATGACGCGGTACAGGAAGCGTTAACGACATAACTGTAATGCCAAAACAGTAAAGCGAAACCAGTACCACAGCTAGAGCCTGACTAGAGCTAGACAGTCCTCACCGTGTAAACACTTGTACCATATTATGTAGGCAATGATGCGGTATAGGAAGCGTTAACCACGGAACTGTAATGCCAAAACAGTAAAGCGAAACCAGCACCACAGCTAGAGTCTGACTAGAGCTAGACAGTCGTCCTCACCGTGTAAACACTTGTACCATATTATGTAGGCAATGATGTGGTATAGGAAGCGTTAACCAAAGAACTGTAATGCCAAAACAGTAAAGCGAAACCAGTACCACAGCTAGAGCCTGACTAGAGCTAGACAGTCCTCACCGTGTAAACACTTGTACCATATTATGTAGGAAATTACGCGGTATAGGAAGCGTTAACCACAGAACTGTAATGCCAAAACAGTAAAGCGAAACCAGCACCACAGCTAGAGCCTGATTAGAGCTATACAGTCCTCACCGTGTAAACACTTGTACCATATTATGTAGGCAATGACGCGCTTTAGGAAGCGTTAACCACAGAACTGTAATGCCAAAACAGTAAAACGAAACCAGTACCACAGCTAGAGCCTGACTAGAGCTAGACAGTCCTCACCGTGTAAACCCTTGTACCACATTATGTAGGAAATGACGCGCTATAGGAAGCGTTAACCACAGAACTGTAATGCCAAAACAGTAAAGCGAACCCAGTACCACAGCTAGAGCCTTACTAGAGCTAGACAATCCTCACCGTGTAAACACTTGTACCATATTATGTAGGCAATGACGCGGTACAGGAAGCGTTAACCACAGAACTGTAATGCCATAACAGTAAAGCGAAACCAGCACCACAGCTAGAGCCTGACTAGAGCTATACAGTCCTCACCGTTTAAACACTTGTACCATATTATGTAGGCAATGACGCGCTATAGGAAGCGTTAACCACAGAACTGTAATGCCAAAACAGTAAAACGAAACCAGTACCACAGCTAGAGCCTGACTAGAGCTAGACAGTCCTCACCGTGTAAACCCTTGTACCACATTATGTAGGCAATGACGCGCTATAGGAAGCGTTAACCACAGAACTGTAATGCCAAAACAGTAAAGCGAAACCAGTACCACAGCTAGAGCCTTACTAGAGCTACACAATCCTCACCGTGTAAACACTTGTACCATATTATATAGGCAATGACGCGGTACGGGAAGCGTTAACCACAGAACTGTAATGCCAAAACAGTAAAGCGAAACCAGCACCACAGCTAGAGCCTGACTAGAGCTAGACAGTCGTCCTCACCGTGTAAACACTTGTACCATATTATGTAGGCAATGATGTGGTATAGGAAGCGTTAACCAAAGAACTGTAATGCCAAAACAGTAAAGCGAAACCAGTACCACAGCTAGAGCCTGACTAGAGCTAGACAGTCCTCACCGTGTAAACACTTGTACCATATTATGTAGGAAATTACGCGGTATAGGAAGCGTTAACCACAGAACTGTAATGCCAAAACAGTAAAGCGAAACCAGCACCACAGCTAGAGCCTGACTAGAGCTATACAGTCCTCACCGTGTAAACACTTGTACCATATTATGTAGGCAATGACGCGCTATAGGAAGCGTTAACCACAGAACTGTAATGCCAAAACAGTAAAACGAAACCAGCACCACAGCTAGAGCCTGACTAGAGCTAGACAGTACTCACCGTGTAAACACTTCGTGTATTTTATATTGTTTGTTCATTGAAAAAAATCGTTATGATTATTATTGTTTTGCTGCTGAATTAGAATTGTATACTACGCTTTTTGCAGAACTATAAGTCACATAAGAATATAATACAAATTAAAAGGTGAACTTGCAATATATAAATGTCAATGTTTGTGTTTAAAAAAGGTTGCATCCTATAATTTAAACTGGGCTCTGAAATTAATGTGTATAGTAAGTTATAAATATAATTTATATGTTGATGTTGAGTCAATAGTTATTGTTTCTTTAATTTAAGATGTGTTCGAACATTTTTACATAAATATTGGTTCAGTTATCCGTTTATTCTTACGTATTAAACATGTTTTTAAGTTGCTTGAGCACTAAGTGCCAAACCACGCCCAAATTTGAACACAGTACTGGCCTATACTTTAATATAATACTGTACAACCAAAGAAAATAGTTTAAATTTGTATCATTTGCGTAACCTAATTTAAATAGTTATGTACTACAGAAGAAATTTTCAAATCCACAGAAGCTCTATTTATTCATAAATCGTTATCCATGACACAGATAAGTTCTATACATAGAATTAGCAATTATTGATTTATGAACTAGATGGAGTAACGTGCTACATTTAATGATGAACATTTTGAACTAACCCCAATAATGAACATCTGATTTAGTAACCGTTTCGGATTCAAACTCAAGTACTGTTATCAAAGGTCAAGATCTGGAAGAGTGAAGCAGCATTCGATAAGGGCTGCTTGGTTCCTGAGAGCTATGGTCGCACAGCGCAGTCTACTGCTTGATGAATTGTAATTTTTTCTTAGTTCGTTAAGCTAGGGCAGACTAATGGATATGGCACTGGATTCACGATCATGCGGCCCCAGGTTCAATTCGCGACCACGACCTTTTCCCGTTTACTTTTTGAGGTACCATTTTTTTGTTTTAATATATTTTACACAGACCCATTTTTTTAATATGTTACAAAACAGCCCTTTGCGGGGTTAGGTTAGGTTAGTTTACCATAATTTGTTCGTAAATGTAGCGTAATTTTGTAGAATATAAGTAGATTTCTTCTGCTTACATTTGAAAATACCTACTAAATTTCACTGGTAATGTAAGACACACATTTTGTTCTCATAATAAAGCTTCTATTTCTGTTGCGGATAGTTTGTTCGTCATCGGACGAGTTCGGCTTCCTTCGGGTGCAAAGTCACCACTTCCAGTGCCTCGTGCCTTCTTTTAGCTGCTAGTATAGTAATGGGACAATTATCGTGACATTGCCGATGAAGAGCTTCGTTATAGTTCCATGCCTTGTTTCCAACGTTTTTACGTGGATAATGCTAATTAATTGTCGATATTATCGGGAAATAAATAAGTTTTACAAATTGCTTTAGAGTGATATTGGACTCTTTCTTCATGAAAGCTTTCAGGTTCTAAGCATTCTCATTAAATTAACGATCCCAGGTAAACCAGGAGATTCTTGGTGAGTTGATTTATTAGTGTTGTATTCTGCAGAGATGCTGATGAATTTGTATGACTAATATACATAAGTTTATATAATTACCTGTCCAAATAAATTCGTCGTCTGTCATAGATTAGAACTTTTAATCCAACATCGTGGGAAGCCCTAAGATTAGCTTCTGAATTTTTACTCATGTAGGAAATTTAACGAACATTTGTTTATGTAATATACTGTTCCTTTATCACAATAACATCTTCAAAGGCGGATTTTCCATTTGATTACATGCATTTCAAAACTAGCATTTTAACTATGGGGAAAATAAAAAATATGATACACAATAAACATTGTGATTCTAGCAATACTGCAAATTGATTGCCGATCACGTGACGTTACATCTGTTTATAGACTTGTACACGGTCTTCTCCAGTTAACTAGTGACACGTATAAGACACCAGATTAGCAGACCTTGTCAGCACTGTATGCTCTGCTCCTCTACGGACCTTGATTAAAAGTAGGAAAGGCAGCACATTAGTTGGAAAAATGAGAAATAGAACTTTAACTTTTTACGAACTCTAGCTAACATTTCGTGCTCAAAAATATTTCGGTAAAGGAGGAAGTTTAGTAGTATCCAGCAGTTGCTGTGGATGAATGCATTTGCAGTTCCTTTTTAATAGTACAATTGAAAATCTGTGTATGAACTAACTTATGTTAACTAACTTTGTTAATCATGTAAATGCAAATTAAAAGCTATTTATGAAAAAGAGGGTCAGTCTACTAAGAGGGTTTTTTTCTCTCCAAAACGAAGCAGAAATGGGCACAGACCTGATGAAAGACAATTTTACTTTAATAAATTGGAAACCTCCAGCCACTAAAAGACATTCAATTTTTACTTGATTTAATATAATTCAATTACAATTCTCATACTACTTTTATATCACTTGCACCGACTACAAAACACTTACAGCTTATTTCTGAAAGTTGGCTTGTAAGGTAAAATGTACACAACTTTAATGTTAAACGTACATTTTATATAGTTTAACTTAGGTTTACAGCCTATACTGGAGCACACATCCTACTGATTGATAAAATAATACTGTAATATGTGTTTCATACAATTTGGTAGCTTAGGCCTATGTGTCATAGTTGAGGTTAACAGACAACTATAAAATAAAACATACTTTCTTTCTTCCTGAGGAAAATATGTGTAATCAAAAATGTAAACACCAGGGATTAAAAGAGTCGTGTGGATGTGCTGCACTTAGTGAGATCCTTATGAACATTCTTGGTTATTTAACTTACATAAGTATATAAATTATAAAATAATACTTCCTTTCTCTGTGATCAAGCAAAAACTGTTGGGTTAAATACGTGTTTGTTTCGGATAACATTATAAGTAGCATTGAAGGTCCAAAGTATATATTAGTTGGCAGCTTAATGAGTAATATCCATGTAGTTAATGGAACCTTTAGTTGATGGAACCTTTACATTTGCATGATATTGGTTGAGTTGTAGGAGGGGTTAAGAGCTGAAACAGCTCGATTATTTATGGCACGATACCCTATTTTCAAATCAATGTTGTTGTTGCTTTATCCTTAATAATATGCTATTTCATATGAAAAAAATCAAGTTTTTTGACGATTGTTAGAAAATGTAAATATAAGTGGTATTTTTATACTATAAAGTTGTTAGGATTTGCACGGCTTTAAAAATGATATTCTTTTAGACTTATGTTGTGATTAAATATATTTTTGAATTTGAGCTTATACTCTTTGAAAACACGGTTTTCTAAAAAATTTCTTTTTACAGTATCATGTAAAGTATCGGAGTAAGGCTGAGTTTATTACGGGAAGGAAATTTGAATCAGAAAAAGTTGGTGGTTAATAAAATGCAGAATATGCTCAGTAAATGTTAATATTTTTTTTACAAAAATGGCCGCAATTTTGAAACGAAGATAAGGGAGGTATGCTTTTACCAAAATTTTTGAGAATTTTAGGACAGGAAAATAATGTTCAATATCATGAATGTTTATGAGCTCTGAGATTTTGGCACAAGTGACCCTACGTTTCTAAAAAATTCTATATTGAAAAAGTTTGAAATATGTTGGTGTTATTTCTTGTGGCCAACTTACTGAGTTAATGACTTAGTTTGGTTCTTCTAGCTCAAATAATTTATTTATTAGTAATTTATTTGAGGCTCCGAAGTGTTTGCTGTATATATTTAGGCATTTTGTATTCGAACAGGTTATAATACAATATTTCAATTTAAGTTGTTACTTAATGAAATAAAATATTTGTGTAATTGGAATAAAGGGTTAAATAAGACTAATCTTTAAGTATTTAGTAATCTAAAAAACGTTAAACCGTTGAAGTTGCCGTGAAGTTAAACTGAATTATTGAAGTTTTTTCGTATTAGTGACTGTTATTTTTGGTATGAATTGACCAATTACCAGCATTAAACTAAATTTAATTAATCGAAAGAAGATGGCTGATACAAAATTACAATATTTATGATAGTGTTTTACGTGTAAATGGCGAGTGATCCGAGTTAAGAAGACGGGGTTCCTTTTAAGGGTAAGGCAATTTCTTACAAGGAGTTATGCATTTATAAAGAGAGTTTGGAAAAGGACGCCCCGCGCAAATTAACGGATGTAATAATATATAAAAGAAGGTTGTAGGTTAGCCCGTCACAAATTAATGCACAATATATTAATCATACAATTATTAATTTTTTAATATTGTAATATATTGTAAGTACACAAAAACACACTGCTTTGGGATTTTCTTAAAATTCTAAGTACTAAATTAAACAGTAAATTGTTATTTAAATGGGCTAAAATTACCTTAAGTTTTAAATGTTTACTGTAGTTTTTAATTGTTTTCCCCACGTTCAACAGTGCAGTGCGATATATCCTAGATGTACAATTGCTTTCACGTCAGCCATGGTCGGCGGTGGAGGTGACAACCTGTAGCAGTTGTGGCAATGTTGACTGGCACTAGACACAATGAGTCACGCACACACGACACGGCACGCCGTCCCCGCTCTGCTCGGGGGCAGCAAGGCGACTGCCGCCTCCAGCGCGCCGCCCCCCGGGGTGCCCGCCCCCTCCCCGCCCACACTCCTACCGCGATACCTCAAATGTTACAATGTTTGGTAAAGTGAATTTCATATTCAATAATTACTTTTTGTTTTGTTTAAACTAGCATCTTCTGCATATTGCATTAGTCAGTTTCATCCGAGGTTAACGGTATAATTAATGGGATTAAAAATTTGTTCATTCCTAGATCCATCAACAATTATTTAATCCCAGTGTTGCGCTACAAAATATGAGCTCATATTTTTAACTTGTTGATTCAAAATCTTTTCATATTAATATATACAAAACAAAAGACAGTTCATTGACGCACTGGTAAACTCTTCAAAATTTTTCACTATCAAGTGTCAGAATGTAATGGACATTAAATAGCTTTAGCTATTATTGATAATTATGAATTAAACTGGTAAATCTTAATATATCAAAACGAATCCCTATTTCCCTTGGTCACGCCATCACTTGAAAATGAGTGCACCAAGTTGAATAATTCTTTTTTTTGTTGTGCTCGTTAATGTCAGGACAAGGTTCTTATAAAAGAAAATGTTTAATCCAACCTAAGGGCTCTGTCCCACTGGCCTTCAAAGTTCCCATTGACTTGATCAAAGTTCAGTTAGTTATACCAAACATCTGTTAACAAGAATTACATCTAAACATACTTGAAAGGCATGTACTCATTATGGAAAAAAAAACTACTTGAATGGCAACTCAAACTCTTTTTTTCGATAGGCGAGTGAGCGTAGCGAACGAGCTAATCCGGAGGCGAGTGAACCAAGAGAACGAGTTCATCTTGAAAATGAACGAGTATTTGACATAAAACATTAGGACAGGACAACATCTGTCGGGCCAGCAAGTAAACAGGTAGTAAAGGTAATTTATTTGATTTATTTATTTATAGTTTGTTATTTATATATTTATCATATATGTATCAGACAGTGGCGGATCCAGACGTTCACCGAGGGGGGATTTTTATTCTAAATGAATAAACGGAATTTGTTGTGATCTTAACCCTGTAAAAGCATGTTTAAGGTAACTCAGGGTATAACTAGTGAATAAGCTATGGTCAGCTACAAAGCCAACCTATGTATTTTATAAACCCCCTCAATATACAATCTTAGCAAATTATAAGATCCCCTCAACCAAATATATTTATTTATTACATAAATAGTTGCTCAGAATAATAAAAAACTCGTAATTAATATTTTAACTTATTATAACAAATCTGAAATTTTATAGAATTAAAATACATTTTGTTTGGAATATTTAGTTGAATTTTTATTTGAAATATGCTTTTACGTGAATACACGTCGATCGCGAATTTACGTTGTTGATACGTAGGAATAAAGCCAACATTGTCGTTCTCCAATATTATTATTTAGCTGTCAGAAATTATTAAATTGTAATTAATACAAAAGCAGTTATTTTGTAATTTTATATTATTGATAATGTATTATACAGATAAAGTTTGTTTATGTTTATTTCAGGTCCCATTTGTATTCCTTGTAGTAGATAATTTTTGAAGATGATTTAAGAGAACTCCTCCGTTATTTCTGAACCAATTTTGACGATTGAGGTATCAAAATATTTATCTTAATTGGACGTGGTGCATAAGGCTTTTAAGTTTATTATCATTGTAAAGGACATGGACCGGCCCTCAAAGTTCGTTTTTTGCCCAAACAATTACATGGGGAATAAATTTATTTGAACTGCATTGCATTACGGACAGGTTAGCAATGACGGATGTTATAAGTAAGGACTCTATTTATCTACTACATAAACATAATAAGTTTAGTTTCTACATCACATTTGGCCTTGACATGTCTTATGTTCTAACACATATGAGGTATTGAAATTGGTGTCCGTTTATTAAGCTTATGAACCAGAATTTTTTCGCGTTTCACAAAAAAAATACTGTATTGAATTACATACAACTGTGTGCCCATTGTCGTGTGGAGAAGGAAACCACACGCTATAGACTGGTGAACAAATTAAATAATTGCATATTGTAATAACTGTAAAACGTGATCCGAATGGCAATATTGAAGACGTGTTTGTGTAAGTTGACATAGGAAATATGAAACATGCTCTAAAAACTGCTCTTTAGACTCGATATGTTTTTTGAGACGTGAGATGGGAGGAGCGAGATACTATCTGCATAAGACATGCGGAGTGAGATGTGGGGAATACGTGATAAAGCCTTACGAGCTCACTTATCTTGGAGTTATGGTAAAAACATTTTTATACATACCTCCTTGGGTGTAAAAGTAATGTTTCGGTATTGGTTGTAGTTTGTACGTAAAGTAGAATTATTTAGTCAAATAGCAAGTTACATTAGTCACCAACGAGGGCTGAAAGGTATTTTCTCCTATACAAGTTTAAACGAAATAGTTTTAATTAAAATAGACCAATCCGTGATCAGTTTATAACATTCTAATTCGGGTTTTATTTTTTTTTTTAGTTTGGTTATTTTGTGTTCAGTCTTTGAATTAAACTATTTCATACAAGGTAGACACTAAGCTAATCCCGCCAGAGCCATCCTTGCAATTCCAGGATATCATAGTGAATCACTATCATAGTTGCTGATAGTGAATCATTATCTGAATACTCGTTCAGTAGCCTGCACACACCTTTGAGGTTTAAACATTCTTATTTGTTGCTTTTTATTGTAACTTTAAGCTATAGCTGGTCATTTAATGTTACAACTGTGATTAGGATTTCTATGAAACAATAGTTGTTGTTGTTAGTAATTTCATGAATAGCGTAGGTCAGATTCATTACATAATTACATTTCAATTACTTTTAAGTCTGTTTATATATAATACAAAAACTCGTAATTAATATTTTAACTTATCATAACAAATCTGCAATTTTATACAGGGTGTTCAAAAAAGGTGGGGACATAATTTACGTAGTGATTCCTTGGGTCAAAATAAGCAAAAATGTTTATATAAACATAGGTCCTATCTCCTTTCGTTTAGCGTCTGTCTCTCTGTATATGTTTTTTACAAAAAAGTCATAACTCCTTAACGGTTTGAGCTGCAGCGTTGAGATTTTGCACAAGTGTTCATCTTCTTGGCCACTTTCTTTGTGCAACATGTGAATAAAAAATCTTTAACCGTTTCAAAATGACGGCTATTTTAAATATTTGACGCCAAATTTCACGAAAATCGTTAATTTTACCAACAAATTGCAAGATACATAAAATTTTGTAAATTTTATGGAAATTTCAATGATAGCTAGTTTGGACAAAGAATAACTGAGAAATTAATTTCTTTCTTGCTATACCTACAGTTTCTCCATTTAAACAATGTTAAAACTATAACAAATATCATTAATAAAATTAATATTTCCATTATTCTTTGTCCAAACAAAGCTTAATAAAGTATCGTTGAAATCTCCATAAAATTTACTAAATTGTATGTATCTTACAAATTTTTGGGTAAAATTAACGGTTTTCGTGAAATTTGGCGTAAAATATTTAAAATAGCCGCCATTTTGAAACGGTTAAATAGTTTTTATTCACATTTTGCACAAAGAAAGCGGCCAATAAGATGAACATGTGTGCAAAATCTCAACACTGTAGCTCAAACCGTTAAGGATTTATGACTTTTTTTGTAAAAAACATATACAGACAGACAGACGCTAAACGAAAGGAGTTAGGACATATGTTTATATAAGCGTTTTTGCTTATTTTGACCCAAGGAATCACTACGTAAATTATGTCTCCACCTTTTTTGAACACCCTTTATAATTAAAATACATTTAATAAAATATATATATATATATATATATTTATGTGTATGAAAACATGTTACATTACACTAACCTACTGATAAAGATTACATTACATTAATCTACTGATAAAGAAAGTACTCGGGAAAATTACGTGTAGAACTAAATAGAACACATTAAAGCTGTTACGTGATATTCGTTATTGTAAATCATTGCGAACACTGGCCATGAGAGGTGCATCGATTGGAGAAGTGAGCATTAACAGTGTTTAACGCATATGGTCTTGCATCGGCAACTAAATAACTCACAGCATTCTGCAGGAGCATCATTTAAGTCGCTCAGGTACTGTCCTACTGATAAATCAGTACGCATCCATCCCCAATTTGTTATACAGTATATGGTATTGACATTTGCTTCTGGAGACAATTTTCCCAGATATTTGCTTGCAACACTGATCGTTTTGCAATAGTGATCATTGCAGCTGACGAAGGGCCTCCAGTGTAGCTGGTATTGTTTTCCAGGGCACGATTTTTCTGACTTAAGACAATTTGTCTGCAATCATTAATAGAAGACGTAGGCCTTGTAGAATCGTACAATATACTGTGAACTGTTTGGTTTATTCCAAGTCAGAAATAATACATTAACAGCCGTTGACAGCCGCAAGAAAACTTCTGATATCCTATAACCTTTATCCAGATATTCCTTGCCTTCATTTTACCAACTCCGTAAAAAAATGAAACTGTGTCGCATGCAGTGAAGACATGAAAAAAACAGCAATGCATTGCAAACATCAGGTGGTTTGTTTCTTGTGAGCTCACTTATGTGATTTCTTTTTTTCCAACTCCAAACTCAAACCATATTTCTTCTAATCCTATACTTTTAAATTCGGCTGATACCCCTACGGCTATAGTTATAACATCATAATCTACCGTTTTAATACAGATGTTCTTATGACCTGCTAATAAGGAGTCTTTCAGATGAGCAAGGCATTAGTTGCTCTGAGTTGAAAATGTCCGCTGACGAGGTCACCATTTCTTCCAAAGTGAAATCCACTAGTTTCCCCGATTGTTCAATAGAGCTTGTGTGTGAAGCAATGAGGTTAACAAGTTGTTTGTTATTATCATTCACTTGTAAGAATTTGCTGAAAGATTTAGGAAAAGGTGTGCTCCCTTTTACACTCTTTGGTGCGCTGTAACCTATTTTTAACCTTGTATCAGCTTTAATGCTGTCAAGCAAGTAACGATCAATCACCACATCTACTCAATCATATTTAGCCATTCTGTGTAATGTAGCTGCCATGAAAATTGTTTCGGAGTATTTATCAAAATTCTCAGCCATAGGTAGGACCATAGTCGGTAGGGAATGGACTAAAGCCGCACCATCTACTATTAGAGCTGAACAATCTGTTATACTTCTTTTACCTTGATCAAACTCGTTGCTGCTTCCCAAACACTTTATTATTTCAGGATTTCATTTGGTTTTCGGAGTTACAAATTCACACTTCCGTATGGTTGAAATATTATACTGCCAACGCAGCAAACCTGCATACTCGTATAATTTCTTATGACATTGTTAAATACCCCCGTCGCAGCAAACCTGCATACTCAGCGAATTTCCAATTAATTATAACATAACACATTAAGCCACTTAACAAGATTCATAAGAAATATATTCAAAAACAAGCGATATTTAAAATATTAATTATTCTCCATAAGAATAACATTGGGTATGAGTACGCAGGTTTGCTGCAACAAGGAACACAAAATAATGGGTTTTTATGCAAATATCAATAGAACTCAGCTAAGTGAAGTCACCTATACCAAGTTTCATCCATATACATTCATAAATAAGCGATATATAACATTTTAATTATTTTCCATAAGAATAACATGGGGACCGAGTACCTAGGTTTGCTGCTACGGGAACCATGGGCGAAAAATTTTTTTTGTGCAAACAAAAATAAACCACAACCAGATGAAGCCATATACCAAATTTTGTCAGTTTATGTTCATAAATAAGCGAGATATACAATTTTTCTTTTTCTCCATAAGAATAACATTAGACAACGTACTGTGTTTAGCACTTTCAATATCTCAGTAACCAATTGACGTAGAGCAATGATCAAGATACCAAATTGTTTTTTTTTTATGCAGAATTCAATGGTCAAAATTAAAATTTGATTTAAATAAAAGTTACATGTGGAAACCCCAAAAAACCCATTTTTGGGGTACAAAACCCCCCAAACCCCCCCAAAACCCCCCTTTGGATGGTGCGATTCGTCTGGTTTTCGAACTCGTTCAAATAAATGGTACTTTACACGTTTGTACCAAATTTCATTAAGATCGGATCTTTTTTACGAGAGTTATCGTGCTTACGGACACACACACACACATATATATATATATATACAGCCAGACGCTTAGAACTATGGTCCAGCCTTTACCACCATGTTTAACAAATAACATGTGTTTTAATGTGGGAAAACATGTTTTTTGTTGATAACTCGAAAACCAAAATAGATACGCATAAGGTTTAAATTTGAAAGTTTCTTAGAATTGCAATACCTTTAAAATTATATGCTATTTGACACATGGTGCTATTTGAAATTTTTGAGTTTTGGCTATGTACATATTTTCAAAAACTGATATTTTTGAAACTTTTTGTTTTTGAGATAATATTGAAGTGTTGCATATCAAAATAAAGCTTAGCTCATAAGGAATGCGACATTTGAATCAGAATCAAGATATCTGCAATTTTAAGAAAAATACAGGGTATTCAAAAAAATACTAATTTTTTCACAAAAACAGCCGCCATTTTGAAATGAATCAATAATAATCAAAATCCGATTCCGCCAAATGGTTTGGATTGAAAAGAGCTTTAATTTGATGTATAACATGATATACGTTTGTATTTGATATTTCGTAGATTCGGACTAGTGACCCTCAGTTTCTGGTACACCCTGTATTTAAAAATCGTTAAAATATTTTTACGTTATTCCTTGGGGTTGGTTTAGTGGGAAATAATTTTATTTCATCATCGTAGGACCAACGGTTTGTCTGAAATCAATACTGGACAACTTACGAGATTCACCCTGTATACATATATAAAAATTTGAACGAATGGTGTTTTTGGCATCTGGGGACCTCAAAATGAAAAGTTATCATGGTCTCGGGCTTAAGTCTTACTATGAGACCTACGGTAATAGCTTCTTCCCTATAGGGGAAATTCGCTAAAAAAGGTAACACATTTCCGGAATTTCCGACACATTGTCTTCATTTTATAACATTTAAAATGTTGTCAGTTGTTCTACTATATACTATAGCAGAGAAGACAAGTAAACGTTTAAATATAAATATACATATATATTTTGTTAAGTAAGTGAGATATTTGACTACTGTATTTGAATGAATATTTCCAAAATTATAACTTTTATTTTTTTAATATTTCGAATTAACGAGACAATAGTTTTATTTATAATACTTACGGATTTAAAGTGTGTGCGTTTAACATTGTGTTGATTTACAACGTGGGTAATAATCTCTACAACCAATTGCCACAGGAACCAAATTAAAAGTTCTTAATTCATTGTATTCAAGCGAATTCCTATATCGTAATTTCAACAATTGGGTATTTAAAAAGCTCATGATAAATAATATCAAAACCCATTGTTGCGGGGGAGAGCTCCTGAGCCCTTTTTTGGGCTGAAATCTTTTTGATTTTCAATTTTATGAAAAATAACAGCACTATGCATATCCATACCAAGTTTTATCAAAATTGGTGCTCAGATAAGCATATTTTAATAATTCTCCATAAGGAAAACATTGTACAACGCACTTTGTTATCTCAGGAGTTTTGCATCTCTGTAACTAGTTGTTATGGAGAAATAATTCGAAATACTAAATTGGGTGTTTTTGTGACTCTTTCTTATAATTAAAATTAACATTTATCTATTTACAACATTCTTAATGAAAATTAGGAAAACTCATTTTTGGGATGCAAAACACCCCCCTCCCCCCCAACGCCCTTTAGGATGAACGCTTTTGTTTGATTTTACAGCTCGATAAACGTAATGCTGTTTTTCATTTTTAAACTAAATTTCATCAAAATCGGACCATTTTTATTAGAATTACAGTGTAACATACGACATACATATCATTTTAGCCGCCATATTGAATTATTCCTTCAAAAATGGTCGTAAAATTCGTGCCCCGGAATTTTGCTATTTGGTACGTCATAAGTAGCAATCATGCCAAGTTTCATGCTGTTAGCCGGAAGCACAGAATTGTTGTGCTATGCTGCTCCTCTATCAATAATCGTGCTCAATATTGCAAATCTTTTAAAATTTGCAACAATTTTCCAGTCATGTTTCATGATATTCAATAGCATGTGTTAATAATTGTCTGTTCGAATGTTGATGAGCAATATCCAATACCTTAAATACACAATATCCTTACTCTTAAAGCGAGGTGTCTTTATAACATATTTTACACTATTTGTAAATCGCGTTGTAACTAACAATCAATGTTGCCATTGATAGTGCCTGTAGTTCTAGTAGTAGTAGTGGCCAAAACGTATTAGACATGCCCTGCGTTTTGAAAGATTACACAGATTGCTAAAATGTCTGCTCGATTGTTATTTTGCTGATTACCAAGATGGTACTACGTTATAAATTTACATTTGCATAAATAGCTTCATATGTCTTTTCAGGAGCTTTCATTTTAGCAAATGTCCCCTATAGGGAAGAAGCTATTACCGTAGTCGGCATGGTAAGACCTAGGCCCGGGACCATGATAACTTTTCGTTTTGAGGTCTCCAAATGCCTAAAACATCATTCGTTCAAATTCATATATATATGTTTTTATGAATTTATACGTATGTACAAACTCATATACCGTAGGCACGATAACTTTCGCAAAAAAATCCGATCTTGATGAAATTTGGTATAAACGTGTAATGCAGGATCTATTTTCACGAGTTCGAAAACCAGATAGATGGCATCATTATAAGGGCGGTTTGGGGGGGGGGGGGTTTGTACTCCAAAAAACAGTTTTTTTTTTACTTTTTACATATAATAATGTTTAATGCCACACTAGTTTGTACTATTGGATTCTGCTTAAAAAATAAACAATTTGGTATTTTTATCATCGCTCTTCGTTAATTATGTTCACATTGCAATTGGTTACCGAGATATTGAAAGTGCTAAACACAGTATGTTGTCCAATGTTACTGTGTCCAATTTTACATATATCTTATGAAGATTAAGTAAAATTTTATATCTTGCTTATTAATGAACATATATTAATGAAAATTGGTATTTGGCTTCATATGGTTGTGGTTTACTGATAGTGTAGCGGCATTTGTAAATAAAACAAAGTTTGTGGGATTTTGAATGAGGAAGCTATATGATGAGTGGCAATGGATAGGTAATGAGCTGTAGAATCGTGTAATACCTGGTATTTTATCCCAAAGTGTGGCCGAGCCGGTTGATGACGTCATACTTAAAAGATGGCCGTTAACATCGACATTGATGTCTTCATTCATCATTGTTGCGGATAAGGAAACCCCAGCATAGCTGCTAGACACATCTTTCACAAGCGGGAATATTGCGCAGGTTACCGGAAGGATAGGATATAGCAGGAAAGGAAGGGGCGGGATGGCAGCCAAATGGACCCTTCAGAGGGCCAACTCCCGTGCCCCTGTGACAGCTGGGATGAGGCTCTCAGCAGGGGAGCCGCATTCTGCCCTCCAACTGGTCAACTCAACTGACAGGGTATCCATGTACAACAGCCAGGGACCATCCATTCTCAGGTTGGCAGGTTGGGGACCAAACACGGAGATTCTGTTCCTAGCCGCTGCAAATGGAGGGACCAAAGGTGAAAGGGAAGTTTATCATAATGGACAGCCAAAAGACTTACCATATGTAATGACAACTTCATTTGCTGTACCCAATGACAGCCTCAAAACTGGTATAGACCAGTTTTAAGATAGTCCTGGGACTTTCCTTGTCCTTAATGTCTTTATAGCACTATAACTTTTTACGGTTGATTTTATAAATATTTTGTAAATCACCTATTTTATTAACAGCAAAACGAGAATCAAAAGATGTTCTTACAAAAAATTCCATAACTCCACCCGTTAAAATGATATATGCAATCTAAAAACGAGATCGCACGCAGCACGCTGACGTGAGGGAAGTGAATTTCCGACAGAATACATGCAAGTATTATGCAAATTAAGATTCTCCATAAGAATAACATTGGACAACGTACTGTGTTTAGCACTTTCAATATCTTTGAAACCAATTGACGTAGAACAATGATCAAAACACCAAATTAATTGTTTTTTATGCTAAATGTAATGGTTAAAACTAAAATTGGATTTATTAAAATATTATATGTAAAAAACTCAAAAAAATTTTTGGGGTACAAAATACCCCTTTGGATAGAGCGATCTGGCTGGTTTTCGAACTTAAAGTCATAAATGATGCTTTACAAGTTTAAACCAAATTTAATCTAAATATAAGCATTTTTACGAGAGTTATCGCACCCTCGGACACATGTATAATATATACTCGCTTCGCTCGCTGGGGGCTCCGCCCCCAGACCCCCGATTGGTATCCCCATCCTAAAAAGGTAAACGGCAAAATGTCATAGTAGTAGTTGAGTGCCATTATATCCAGGGCATATGGTAACAACATATATACAAACAATCCAAATATGAATTGGTATTTAGGTTATAATGTTATCATGGCTACTGCTACAAATAGACTATGGGTATTAATTACTGTGCGCTGATCATATTATTAACTACCTAAGCCGTTTGTGTGTAACTAAAGTAATTGAAACAAATTAAAATTGTTATCAGATTTATAAATATAGATATACAGTAGGCTACTTAGATGGTTTACATTTTTTATGTATGAAACGACCATTAACTAATTAAAATAGTTTCGCCCCCAGGTCGCTCTTTGGCCAAAATTTAATGTAAATTGGTCCAAATCTATACTTATTTAATAGGCGAGCAGGTTTTTTTGTGACAATCACTCCTCCTAAACTACACAACCGATTTTCATGTTTTTGGTGTCATTGGAAAGAGCCTAACGTGAAGTTATCCAGGAAACTTTTATAGAGAAATAATTTGTGAGTGAGGCCCTGGGGCCCTTTAAAGTTGAGTTTTTTCCTATAAGCTTAACATTGGGAAATAACTATAAGTTTTAAGCAATCAGCTGGATAGAGTAAACACAGTTAATCAGCAGGCCATGTTGGCTTTGGAACGTTAACACGATATTTATAAATGATGATCGCGAGCGAAGCCGCGACAGGTTTACTAGTTCTCTTTAAGACCTATGAACTCTACAAATATTCCAAGGTTTTAGCGAATTTCCCCTATAGGGATTAGCGAATTTCCCCTATAGGGATTAGCGAATTTCCCCTATAGGGAAGAAGCTATTACCGTAGGTCTCATGGTAAGACTTAAGCCCGAGACCATGATAACTTTTTGTTTTGAGGTCCCCAGATGCCAAAAACACTATTCGTTCAAATTTATATATATGTATATATATATATGTGTGTCCGTTAACACGATAACTTGAGTAAAAAACGTCCGATTTTGATGAAATTTGGCTCAAATGTGTAAAATGACATTCATGACTTTAAGTTCGAAAACCAGAAAAATCGGACCATGGGAAGGGGGGTTTATGGGGGTTTTAAATTTTCCAAAAATCAGTTTTTTGCATTTTTCACCCTACAATTTTTAAAAAACTTGATTTTGGTTTTGACCATATTATAGAGTTTAAAAAACAAATAATTTAGTATTTTGAATTATTAACCTAGGTTAAATGGTTGTGGAGAAAATCCAAAAAAACCTACTCATAAAATCTCCCATGTTAATCTTATGGGAAAAAGGTTTTTGGCTTTTCCTCAGTTTATTTTAATGTAAACTTCATATTTGCTTTTACCAATCTGTTTAGTTCCACAAAACAATCATTTTGGTGTTTAAATTGTGATTCTACGCCCAACCGTTGCATAGATATTCGAAGTGCTAAACACAGTACGTTGTCCAATGTTATCCTTATGGAGAATAAATAAAATTTGATATCTCGATTATTTATGAATGTATGTTGATGAAACTTGGTATGTGGCTTCAAGTAGTACTGGTATATTGATATTTGCACAAAAAATTGATTTTTTGTTGATTATTCCCGTAGCAGCAAACCTGCGTACTCAGCCCCATGTTATTCTTATGGAGAATAAGTAAAATGTACTGACTCCCTTAATTATGAACATAAATTAATAAAACTTGGTATGTAGCTTCACTTGGTTGAGTTATATTGATAATCATATAAAAACCCATTTTTCTGTTCCTTGTCGCAGCAAACCTGCTTTCTCAGCCCCCATGTTATTCTTATGGAGAATAACTAGAATGTCATATATCGCTTATTTATGATTGAATATCGATGAAACTTAGTATGTGGCTTCGCCTAGTTAAATTCTATTTATATTTGCATAAAAACCAATTGTTTCTGTTCCTTGTTTCAGCAAACCTACATACTCATTACCAATGTTATTCTTATGGAGAATAATTAAAATCGCTTATATGTGAATATATTTTTATGAAACTTGGTTTGCGGCTTTATGTGGAATTCAGACAAATATTATGCATTGGAAATTCGCTGAGTCCGCAGGTTTGCTGCGACGGGGGTATTTATTATTTTTAGGGATTTAACCTAACAAATCTGGTCATATGCCAGTTGGTGAATACTACTTGGCATGGAGAAGTATTCTATGTTAAATATTAAGTTTCCATTTATTACCTAAGTGCTTGGAGAGAAAATTGAAACCCTACACTGGATTTTGTGATATAGCCTTTATAGGACGTCATCTAAACCTTATAAGGGGAAAAAACAAAGTTAACAACCTAAATTGCTATGTATTTGGTCAACAATAAGCATTCCGCAACAAATATAACATTATTTATAAGGGTTTTTACCCTTGCTGGAGCGCTACATAAAAATATACAAAAAAAAACACAAATAAATTTACAAGAGTTCAAAGTCTTTTTTTTTCTTTCGGGTGTTTTAAGTGATATAATCTGGGCGGATGACTGGTTATAAATACTAATTGTAATATAGGAATACTATGTGCCAAATACTAGGCCTCTAAGTTCTGTATTAGAACGGCAAACCATTGAAAACCACGTAAAAATCTTGAAATTTAACAAATATAGCGCTATCTAAGGGTTAAGGGGTCGAGATACGGCAAAAAATCATAGGAAGAAAATTGTAGATCGCCTAAAATCCGTGGAACGTGGTAGTCTACGTTTTTTGATAGGACAATCTGTTTGGCCGCGAGAACTCAAATAAAACGACACTTTTTTATTTAATTTTTTGATTTGCCATTATTAATTTTTATTTAGGGAATTTAAACTGACTAAAGTAAAATTTGGAAATTTTCTCTGGGGTTAATAGGTGAAAAACACCACCATGCTAAATATCAAGTTCATAGCTCAAGTATAAATAGTGTCACGTGCATGTCAATTAACCTCAATTGGCATAGAACCATCATTACTACTTATACGAAGAAAATGGTCAAATCTAAAGATATTTAGAGTTTTTGATTTTCCGACAGGTTTAAGTAATCAAGACTGGTCAAATTACTGCTGTTATTTACTAAGACATATTTTATAGACATACTTCGTGCCCAAAATTAGGCCTTCATCAATTATATTAACATGATACAAAATAAAGTACCACCACAAAATCTCGAAAATATCCCAAAATTTGAAAAATCTAGTTGTACCAAAATACAACTCTTCTTCTGTCAAACAAGGTTTATAAAATATATTTTTTTTAAGTTCCAAGGGTTAAAATCATCATAAACAACTAAAAACCTATGAAATGTGGTAACCATGGTCCCGGGCCTAGGTATTACAATGCCGACTACGGTAATAGCTTCTTCCCTATAGGAGAAATTCGCTAAAAACATGATGTTTTTAGTATCTAGGGGCCTCAAAACAAAAATTTATCATGGTCCCGTGCTTAAGTCTTACCATACGGTAAGAAGCTTATTCTCTTTAGAATTAATTCTTTAAAAGGGTTTGTTTGTGTTATTGAAATATTTTACATTTTATTATTTATTTTGTAGAATGCATATATCGTTTTAACGGATGGAGTCTGCAATTTTTGTTCTTTTGTTCCTCGTTTTACTGTTAATATAAAGGTTATTTACAAAATATTTATAAAATCAACCGTAAAAAAGTTATAGCGCTATAAAGACATCAATGTCGGTGTTGGCGGCCATCTTTTAAGTATGACGTCATCAACCGGCTCGGCCACACTTTAAACAGCCTGTATTACACGATTCTACAGATCATTACCTATCCATTGCCACTAATCACAGAGCTTCCCACGGAATTACTTATGCTCCAGAACTAGATATTTGCATACCAAATCAATTTGTTGTGGTCCCCATGGCAGCAAATCTGCGTACTCAGCAGCTATAATGTTATTCTTATGGAGAATAACAAACAAGATATGTCTTGCTTGTTTATGAATATAAATTGGTAAAACTGTATATGTTGCTTCGTCTGGTGGTGATCCATTGGTATTTGCGTAAAACCCCGATTTTTGTGGTCCTTGATGCAGCAAACCTGCATACTCAGTCCTAATTGTTTTCTTATGGAGAATAAATAAAATGTCACATCCCGATTATTTATGAATATGCTATGATTAAAGTTGGTAAGTGGTTACATGACGTAGTAAAGTACCATTTGAAATTCGCTGAATATGCGGTTTTGCTGCAACGGGAATTTTATTTCTATCACGTTCTTCAAATAGCCCCGTTCTTGGAGGGATCTCGACGGTTTACCTGTGTGGTCTTCCCAGTCTGTATGTAGTTTCTACCTATGTTTTTGGCTATCTCTAAAGGACTTTAGTATTACAAATTATTGTGAATGAGTTGTTTATTAACAAATCAGAGATATAAATTAATGGCAAAACTTCAAATTACAAATAAAGTAGTATGCGACATTGTGAGTTATGGCGTTTCATCTGTATGGTGGCTAATACTATAAAGGTTGGGTCTTACAAAGCGAAGAAGTGCCGACCTAATGAAGGGTAAAAGCTACTCAGGAACATCAAAAGCACACGAGGGAATGTAAGCGTTTGCTCTGCTTTGTGTAAAATGTCTGTTAATGATTAAAGCTGCAGCTGATGAAATAGTAAAGATTTAAAGAAAATATACTTGCATATTTAAGTTAAAGATATATTACAAAATCAATGTAACAAAGTATACTTGGCTATAATTATTCAAAAGATTTTGTTGATGTGGTATTTATCTTATACCTTAAAATAAATTACATCTCTGACTTTTGTTCAAAAATACTCAGGTCGCTTTATTAAAACTAATAATTCTACATTCAATGAGTTACCTAATTATCTATATCAACGGATTATACCCAATTTGACATAAGAGTGTAACAATTCGATGTGGTAATGGCTTAGTGTTAGTTATCACAACAACACATTCATTAGTGAAATAGCAAATAAACAAGAACTATTATTGCTATATAATAATTGGTGTTTTTAGTGTGTATAATATTGGGACATAACTCAAGCTCATCAACTAACAAATTGGCATAATCGATTTGCTGGATTGAACAAAAAACAATGCAGTAACAGATCAACAATAACAGATCATGATATAACAACAGTTACTGAGTGGCAAAATTCTCAGATTGCAATAATTGTAGAAGTCAGCATTCGCAGGTACACTAATACCCGTTCTATGAAAGCAGCCATTGTCTTGTTCGCTAAGTAGTTCGAGTGGGAGTACTGCATTATAAATGTATTTTGTTAATAAATTAGCTATTGTATTTAGTATTTAGTTTTAAAACATTTTCCGTTTAGCCAGCTAATTATGGAGCTAAATTGGAAATCATTCCTCAACGAAGTTGATAACTTTTACTTTTCATAGTTACTTGTTCTACGTTGCCACAAGACCCAAGAACTTCTCGATGGTGTCGCTAGGGGCAGCACTCAACCGTGTTTCCAAACTACCCTCTTTTATAGCGGTAAAAATGTTTAGAAAAATCAGCAGTTGATGTTCTTGAAGTATTATATTTTAATGTCTATATTTTTGAAAAATACTTCTTTCTACAATCTAAGAAATATTAACAATTATTTCACAGATTTATAGACAAGTATTATTTATAATACATTTATAACACATTTAAAATAAAAATATACACATAAAAGGTGCAGTGGCTTAACATTTTTGGATTTTACAGATAAACTGAAAAAAGAAGAATCCCATTTTTTATTCTACTCCGTTTAGCTTAGGTCACTTTTGTTTTTCAAAGCTAAATCTTATTTTAACATCCATTAATTTAATAACATAAGTGTACAATGCCTAAACGTTGTATCTTTTGGTCCCAAAAATATTGGTATAACGATTTTGAGTATCAGATTACAAATAACTAAGAAAAGGAAAAATCGTAATTGTATGTCTGCGTATTTTCTTATATATTTATATTTCCCTAGCTTATTCATACCTTCCAGCGAACCGGATCTCATTGCTCTCATGAGTTTATAGGAAGTATTTGAAGAATAAGGAAAATATGTAGACTGAAGAAAGCTATATTTGAAATAAAATAAGCTCCATCTAAATGGAACAGAAAACTTACTGGTCCCTGAGACAAGAAGGACTAAATACAACTAAAAACAGATCAACTCATATTTTTACAGATTCTGAAAATAGCTTTTATTTGGCTATTCATGTTGATGATGGAATCGTGATGGGAAGAGATCCGGAAAAACTTAAGAAGCTATTCCTATTTCAACGAATTGTTTATTTATTCTGTGTTTAGCAGTTATTTTGGAACGAATTGGAACAAATACCAGATATTTGACGTAGCTGACAAGTAACGCTTTCACAATATTATCGCATTCATTCTTTTTAGCGAATTTCTCCTATTGGGAAGAAGCTATTACCGTAGGTCTCATGGTAAGGCTTAAGCCCGAGACTATGATAAATGTTTTTTGTGAGGTCCTCAGATGCCAAAAACAGTATTCGTTCAAATTTATCTATATGCATTATATATATATCACGAACATATATATATATATATATATATATATATATATATATATATGTCCGTGAATGCGATAACTTGAGTAAAAAACGTCCGATTTCGATGAAATTTGGCTCAAATGTGTAAAGTGACATTCATAACTTTAAGTTCGAAAACTAGAAAAGGGGGTTTATGGGGTTTCAAAATTGTCCAAAAATCCAAAAGTCTTCAATTTTCCAAAATTTTTTTGCGCTTTTCACCCTGAAAATTTTAAAACGCACAATTTTTGTTTTAACCATGTTATACAGCTTAAAAACAAATAATATAGTATTTTAAATTATTATCCTTGGTTAAGTGGTTGCGGAGAAAATCCCAAAAACGGGATCATAAAATCTCCCATGTTAATCTTATGGGAAAATGGTTTTTAGCTTTACCTCAATTAATTTTACTGTAAACTTCACATTTGCTTTTCCCAATCAGTTTAGCTCTACAAAACAATAATTTTAGTGTTTAAATCGTGATTCTACGTCCAACCGTTGCCGAGAAATTCAAAGTGCTAAACACAGTACGTTGCCCAATGTTCTCCTTATCGTGAATATTTAAAATTTGATATCTCGATTATTTAGTAACGTATATCTTGATTAAACTTGGTATGTGGCTACACCTAGTACTATTGATATTTGCACGAAAAATTGTTGTTGTTGTTGATTATCCCCGTAGTAGCAAACCTGCATACTCAGCCATAATGTTTTTCTTATGGAGAATAAGTAAAGTTTTATATCTACCTTAATTGTGAACATAAATTATTAAAACTTGGTATGTACCTTCACCTGGTTGAGTTATATTGATAATTGCTTAAAACACATTTCTTTTCTTTCTTGTCGCAGCAAACCTGCGTACTCAACCCTAATTTTATTCTTATGGAAAATAAATAAAATGCTATATATCACTTATTTATTTATGTATATTTTATGAAACTTGGTAAGTGGTTTTAGGTGGTTGTAAGATACATATGCATGCTTTGGAAATTCGCTGTGTACTCAGATTTGCTGTGACGGGGGTATTTTTTAATATAACTTTTTTTATAATGAAATAGCCTTTTCATTATTCCGTAGTTTTTTTTTGGCTTCAGGGCCTTTTTGGCTCCTCTTCCGTTTATAATAGTCCTCATTAGGTTTCTGTAGCCTCTCGAATGTGCTGTCTTGTTTTTGTGTCTTTGATAAACCCCAGCGAATCTAAAGCAAACCATTAATCAAAATTAAATATGCTCAAGATACACTTTTCAATATTTTATACTCATTTTGAAATTGCCCAATCAGTTTTGTCAGTTTGTTTTATACCTCCATTTTGCTAACCTTCATTGTAAAAGAAATTTCAGTCCAAGCGATGTTGTTTTGCGTTACAGTTTTTAGGGCTTCTTCGTTAATATGTTCTTTATCAGTTCACAAAACAAAATAACAGAATGACTACATATAAATAAACAAATCACAAGAAGTTACTCACAGACATCCACACCTGTCAACTCGTCAAGCTCACTGAACTGAAAGATCCAGCGGGTAATACCAACATCCACAATGCTCAGAAATATTTGTGGCCAACGTAAGTTACTGAAGATCAATGAATGCTACCGAATTTTAGTGAAAAGTAAAATCCGTGTTGCTAATACGGTATTTTTGTTAAGAGCATGGATGGTTTTCAACAAATTTAGATATTTTTTAAATTTGTAAAACTCATGTTATCAACTCCGGTGTAAACTCGGCTTAAGGACGAACGTAACTCACACCGTTTAAAGAAACAACGTAGTTGAAAATTTACTATTTTAACGATAGATAATATTGATAACCTTAGATTATGTCTGATATTTCAAAATATTTAAACAATATAATGTTAGAAAAAATTAAAATAGAAAACGGAATCGTTGTCGTTGAGCATAGGGTCATTACATTCCTATTTTATATATTTTTGGAATAAAATGTGATATACACAATATATAAATATGCTGTACATTTACAAGACTAAACATGGCGTTTGTATGTTTGATTTATCCCCCCCAATAGTTTTATTTATCCCCCCCCAATTGTTTTATTGTTACTGTGCAACAAAATTTGCGTGTAATAAACCCATTTCAACGTTCCTATTCCATTGAACATAAGGTATCAGTTTCGTCTTGGAAGATTGCACCATAAACCTCTAAGGGCACATAAATGTAATTATTGAAACCATCGAACATGGCACCATGGCTTAAAAACAAACTGGAAATTATTTGTCCAAAGTAATCGGTTCATACCACCCTCGTGCACCTTCGGAAATTAACGGAACACTACATGTGTTAAATACTAGATCATGCGGGAACATAGCTCGATTATACTTAAAATTTACAAGGTTTTCTAGTGGTCACTTCTATGCAACCATCATGCGATTCTCACTATTTATAATAAGTACTTTAAAAATGCGAAAGAAACCGTGAAACTTGATGTACAGTTCAACTTCAAAACCATCCCAATAAATGGGGGATGATAGTACAGTTTGGATCGGTGAACATTAGTTTGGTTGCCTAATTCTAGTAGATATATTCTAACGTAACATGTAAAACCATCTGGAATTTATCAATTATAAAGCCATATATAAAATATTGCACATGACTAAAGCTGTAAACTGCAACTGCATGTCAGTTAACACAACCGATGAGTTGTGCATATCTAGTGAAGTCACTGTTGCATATCTAGTGATGTCACTGTTGGATATCTAGTGATGTCACTGTTGCATTTCTAGTTAATCCTCCTCCCAAATTTTGTGGGGATGATTTAATATTAATTTATACAGGTTAATTTGTTTGCCTCCTGGACTAAGTTATAACAGTAAAAATTTCACATATTTCTCCGTAATGAAACTAGTTGGCCGATTTCGATGAGGATTGTAAATCTCTTTTAGTTGATATCAAATTTATTTTTCCAGGAAATAATATAATTTATTGCGCTAATGCTATTAAATAAATAGTCTAGCGAATCATAACATGTATAGAATGTGTACCATGTCCAACGCTGCACTCCATGAAAACTATTAGTTTTCCACCAAGAACGTTCTCTACTTTTCAGTAACGTAATAATGTGAAGTTGAAATCCCCCTGTGGGAGGTGCTGCTTCTAGCGTCTCTGTTGCGAACGACAAAGTCATTCATTCGGAGCAGCACATTGCTTTTTAGACGGCATTGCAGTTTTTATTCCCAGTATTGCGTGAAGGTTGTCGAATTTATTTCCTGGCATTGTTTTATTGCCTGATTTGTTGTAATGTTACCATTAGTTCTGTATTAGGTGTATATTTTTGGTGGTTACTTGTAATTTTCCAAATCTGTCATGCTAGAACATAATACCAACTTTCACTTACACAGTAAATCAGTCTAGTAATTTCCAATTACTATTTTCAGCATGTTAATGTTTATCAAGCGTTTTAGTTTATCATGGTTCTTAATTAATTATCAATCTTACATTTAATCACATTAGTTGCTGGTAATTTAGTATCTATTTAGCTCCAATCTATGTGCATGATTGCATGTTAAAAGTATTTACAAGTGTTTATTTTAAAGTGTTTACAAGTGTTAAAATAAAATATTGGATTTTAAAATGGTGTTTACCATTGAGAGAATAAATAAATCAGTGAATGATCTGAGTACAAACAAACATATACATCGACATATTTTTGTTATACATAGCAGATTATAAATTTGGTAAACAGACTGCCCAGCAAATCTCGGGCTGATATAACAATTACTAAACCAATAAAAAAACATTCCAACAAACTGAATTAATGCGATTTTTGTCAATAAAACTATAATTTTCTTAAGTAACTAGACCTGCCCTGGCGTTACAATTTTGGAAGCTTTGATCTACAATTTCAAAAGTCAACCCCCATTAAGTGAGCAATTGTTGAGAGAGTTTTGTGATGACACAACAGCGCACTCTGTCGCTATCTTGCTCCTATCTCGAATCGTGGTCTATTCCGACATTAGAGACGGTTATATACTTAACATTAAAAATTGAGCTCAACCGGTTCAATAACTCTGAAACGAAATAAAGTAGAGTACAAATTCTGTGCACACTATTACTGGCCGTTTATAACTATAATTAGTCATTTATGCGATTTTTTCTTTTTTTTCTGGGACAAGTCACAATAAGTTACGTACACACAAGTTTATATTGTCAGCTACTTCAAATTACAATTGTACAAGTACAGATATTTAATAAAACACCGGTGAAAAAATAGTTGCAAATGTTTCACGTAACACCACAAATACCCTTTTATAGTTTTATTTGTACTTGTCTGAAAAAATATATGACATAAGCTGGGGCATTTTGACGAAGTGCAGGTTTGGGTATCAGCAAAGAATAGATTAGGAAGGTAAAAATATAAACTTGACTAAAGGAATATAAACTTCCTTGAACCATGAAATTTAGGTAAATTCCCAAAAGACAAAACATTAAAATTACATTTGTACATATGATTCCTTTATTAAAATTAAGTTAATAATACTTTAGGAAATTATACTATTGGGAACTGTTCAAACACATAACCAAAAAGGTAAATAATAATTTTACAATAACAATATTTAATTCATAAAATTGTTGAATATTCAAAGATGTTCATGAGAAATTTATATTAAAGACACAACTAAATTCAAACAAGGTTATAGTAGTACATTACTCACCAACGATGGAATGACTTACGAAGAGATGATAATAGGAGAGGTGATAAGGGCTAGGTTCATACTATTATCATCCCAGGGTAGATGCTGTGTAAATGACGAGAGGCTTATTGCCATCATCATAGTATTTTCATTCTAAATTCATAATTCAACAGTTCATTTTATACTATTCTCAGTTACACTAAAAATAAGCTTAGATTAGATCTTTAAATATAGAATAAAATGAAACAATCGCCTTGTTAATGAATGATTTCTATAACATTTTCCAAAACCTAGGAAACGATTTTGATGAATATGTTATTAGCTTATTCTCAAGTAATACATCTCTATTACTCGCCATGCAATTTATTCGTGACCTCAAGTTTTTGGTGGGAGCTACGGTTACTTGAACGTGCATGGTGGTGGAAGAGGCGTCCGTCATTTTCAAAGAATTGAGGGACTCAATGGTATAGTTGACAGCTTGTTCTTAGTCCATAATAATGTCTACTGACTGGAAAGTGGTGGTTTCGCCAGGTAAAAAGGTCATGTTTTCTTTATTTATACTGTTAACCACGTAATTTTTGTGGGCAAAGTATAGCAAAGCATATCCAGTCACTTAAGCTGTATTTAACAACAATATTCAGGAACACCGATAAAATTAGTTGCTCAGTAAAAGTAACAAAGTTACAAAGGTTTTGAGGGTGATTGATAATCTGATTAACATATGCAGGCACTCTTACTTCATCTATTTTAAACAGATAAAGTGCAAAGCCGAAATAACTTCCTTAAAAATAAATTCAATTTTGCCTCAACTGTTCCACTCTCCCGATATCCCCTTACTTGTGTCCCATAACAGACTATTGATTTGATAACAGCATTGAAACATATAAATTTCGAGCTTATGGAACTCTATTGTTATTTATTAAATTCTCCCAAACTGTATTAACTGCCAAGTTTGCTGACGACACTCGCTGTTTAAAATGTTGTTGTCACGATAAGGATGAAGTGAAAACCATTCCCAAATATTTATTGCCAAACCATTCCCAAACCATTCCTGCAAAATCAATATGAATCTCGTTTTCAGCTCGTTTCCGAGACACAGGATCGGTCCAAAATATTAATAAATTAGTTTAGCCGAGTAACCGGTTGAGCAATTCCAAGCTCCGTTACGGATACACAGGAACGCTCAGTTGGTATTTTTAAATTGTACAAACTTAATAAACACAACCTCAGGTTATTAATTCAACCTGTTGAATTAATGAAAAAAATTCAGGAGAGCAATTCCAAGCTCGGAAGTCAATACACAGGAACGCTCTAAAAGTTTTGTTTTAAATTTAGATTATTTGTATTTAATTTAATATTTACAAATTTGCTATAGATTGGGGTAATCGTACTATTGTTTTCACTAAAACTCAATACGGAATACTTTATGGCGTCACGGGATGGGTGGTTAGACCAAGGTTATATGATTGAAAGTAACTTACGGAAGTGATGAGTCCTGCACTGCACCTGACCGACGACTGCCTAGATCGATCACTTGTCAGTTTGCGAATTTTACGTTGAGTGCAAATGTAAACGTAAAGTATCGATATCTGAAACGTTAATCTGCGCCCAATTCATCCGTGGGATACGCGAGGATTGGATTCGAGAACTTTTGATGAAGGCTAATCTTACTAAATTTGATGACATTTTGGCTAAGGCAACAGCACTTGAAGCTTCCCGGGTTCAGAGCAAAGAACTGGGCAGCAAAACGTTAACACATCTCCTTGTCTCTCCGAATTTTCAAGCTGTCATTTGAGCAAGATTGCGCCATCTCAGCATTCGCATGATGAGAAAATTAGAGCCGACCCCCGTCAACCGGGGATGTTAAATCAAGGTTTACAACCTAACACCGCCCTTCTTCAAAACAGTCTCAAACATTTTATCGCTCTTTGGGAATTGATTATCTGTGTTTTAGATGTGGGAAAAGCTCCCATAAACCTAATGACTGCAAAATATATCTGGATAGACTTCGCTGTCAATCATGTTCTGCTAAAGGCCATGTCGCTAAAGTCCGTATAAAGAGATTAACAAAATCGGCTGTGACAAACCAGATTACTCATGACTCTAAGCTCAGTGATTCTGATATTTCAAATTAGTAGCACGGGGTTAATGCAATCTCCCATGAACAGTCCAAAGTTGTAGATTTGTATGAACTTCCCACATACCCTGGAAAGTATATCATTACAGTTAAGTTAGATGGTAAACCCTTAATACCCCCGTCGCAGCAAACCTGCGTACTCAGCGAATTTCAAATGCAAAATATTTGTCTTAATACCACATAAGGCCGCATACCAAGTTTCATAAAAATATATTCACATATAAGTGATTTTAATTATTATCCATAAGAATAACATTGGTAATGAGTACGTAGGTTTGCTGAAACAAGGAACATAAACAATTAGTTTGTATGCAAATATAAATATAATGTAACTAGGCGAAGCCACATACCAAGTTTCATCAATATTCAATCATAAATAAGCGCCATATAACATTTTAGTTATTCTCCATAAGAATAACATGGGGGCTGAGTAAGCAGGTTTGCTGCAACGAGGAACAAAAAAAATGGGTTTTTATGCAATTATAAATATAACTCAACCAAGTGAAGCTACATACCAAGTTTTATTAATTTATGTTCATAATTAAGGGAATCATTACATTTTTACTTATTCTCCATAAGAATAACATGGGGGCTGTGTATGCAGGTTTGCTGCTATGGGAATAATCAACAAAAAATAAATTTTTTGTGCAAATATCAATATACCAGTACTACGTGAAGCCACATACCAAGTTTCATCAACATACATTCATAAATAATCGAGATATCAAATTTTATTTATTCTCCATAAGGATAACATTGGACAACGTACTGTGTTTAGCACTTTGAATATCTCAGCAACGGTTGGGCGTAGAATCACAATTTAAACACCAAAATAATCGTTTTGTGGAACTGAACAGATTGGTAAAAGCAAATGTGAAGTTTACATTAAAATAAAAGGAGGAAAAGCCAAAAACCTTTTTCCCATAAGATTAACATGGGCGATTTTATGAGCAGGATTTTTTAGATTTTCTCCGCAACCACTTAACCTAGGTTAATAATTCAAAATACTGTATTATTTGTTTTTTAAGCTCTATAACATGGTCAAAACCAAAATTAAGTTGTTCAAACATTTTAGGGTGAAAAATCCAAAAAACTGATTTTTGAAAAATTTACAACCCCCATAAACCCCCCTTCCCATGGTCCGATTTTTCTGGTTTTCTGGTCACGAATGTCATTTTACACATTTGAGCCAAATTTCATCAAAATCGGACGTTTTTTACTCAAGTTATCGCATTCACGGACACATATATATATATATATATATATATATATATATATATATATATATACATATATATAAATTTGAACGAATAGTGTTTTTGTCATCTGGGGACCTCAAAACAAAAAATTATCATGGTCTCGGGCTTAAGTCTTACTATGAGACCTACGGTAATAGCTTCTTCCCTATAGGGGAAATTCGCTAAAAATAGAAGTGGACTCCGGGGCTACATTTTCAATTATTCCAGAAGACAAATTACAACACCTTAGCCTTACAAAAGAAATCAAACCCTCAAATATTAACTTCAGAGCTTTTTCAAATGACATAGTGCCATGTAGGGGAAAGGTTTATGTGAAGGTTAACTATAAACAAAAGCAAATAGTTGGTGATCCAGGACATGATGCTCTACTTGGTCGTGACTGGATCAGAGAACTAAGTTTAGAACTGAAGCAGATTGACAAAGAGATGGTGCTTGAAGACAATCATATTCCTTTCGCTGATCCAGATCCCTCCACACTAAAAACTGGAAACGTTGTATCTGAGTTTACTGATGTGTTCGAGGAAAGAGTTGGTTGTGTTCCAAATTAAAAAATTTCTTTGACGCTAAGAGAGAATGTTAGAGCCAAAAAACACCAAAGAGCGAGTTGTTCCTTTTGAACTTCATGAGCGTGTTGAACGTGAGTTGGATTATCTCGTACAAGCAGGCATCATTACTCCAGTGCTCACAAGTGACTGGGGTTCTCCACTTTTGGTACTGTCAAAACCAGATGGAGGAGTCAGATTTTGTGTAGTGAGCCGTGACTACATTCCACCGGCGAGTGTCACGTCTCTCTTAGTTAAGTTTTGTTATAGTACTGCTTTGTTGTGTCTTTGGTCTGACGTCTCCATTTGCACTGCTGTGCACCTCGTGCAGGAATTCTTGGGCGTCCTCTTGTGAACCCCTGAGCCAATTTCCGTTGTGCAATGCGGCCGTTTTAGGCATAGATTGTGCGACCGTCATACGTTGTGCATCGTTGGTGATATTGTTGTTCAGTTTTGTGTCAAGTAATTCATTTTAGCGAATTTCCCCTATAGGGAAGAAGCTATTACCGTAGTCGGCATGGTAAGACCTAGGCCCGGGACCATGATAACTTTTCGTTTTGAGGTCCCCAGACCCCAAAAACACCATTCGTTCGATACTGTATATATATATATATATATATATATATATATATATATATATATATATGTGTCCGTGAGCACGGTGACTCTCGTAAAAATGATCCGATTTTGACGAAATTTGGTATAAATATGTAAAGCAGCATTTATGACTTTAAGTTCGAAAACCAGACAGATCGATCTATCCAAAGGGGTATTTTGGGGGGGTTTTGCACCCCAAAAATGGGTTTTTTGAATTTTTGACATATAATTTTTGAAAAAGTCAAATTTTAGTTTTTACCATTCGATTCAGCTTAAAAAAACACACAATTTGGTATTTCGATCATTCCTCTACGTCAATTGGTTACCGAGATATTGAAAGTGCTAAACACAGTACGTTGTCTAATGTTATTCTTATGGAGGAAAAGAAAATTTTTTTATCTCGCTTATTTATGAACGTATACTGACGAAACTAGGTATACAGCTTCTTACTTTTTTTAAAACCAGAAAGGGGAAACAGTTACTGTGACTAAAGAACGTTACACATCAATGATTCAGGTCTTTTTAGTTCACCAACTGCAACAGAGAGGTTTAAATAGGAACTTATTATGGTTCCAACAAGATGGAGCTACTCCGCACACGGCAGACATGACGATGAATGTCCTGCGCAAACTCTTCCGGGGCCATCTCATTTCCCGACATGGCGATGTCGCTTAATTGGCCTGCACGGTCACCGGATTTATGTGCGTGTGACTTCTGGCTGTGGGGCTACCTTAAAAGCAAAGTCTATGCAAGAAACCCTTAAACCATTCGTGATATGAAGAACAGCATCATCGATGACATCTCTGCGATACCAATGTCAATGAATCGTCGTGTGTTCGTGAATTTCCAATAAGGATTGGACACTTGTGTGGACATCGGTGGAGGTAATTTGAAAGAACTCATTTTTCATAAACGAAACCGGCATGAAATTGTATGTAATTTAGCTGTAGTAATAAAGTAATATTGTCATTTTTCAAAACGCTACTTTATTTTTAAAAACATCCGATGTTTATGGACCACCCGTTACAAACAATTTTGACCCACAGAGGAGCATACAAAATGAACCGTCTGATTTTTGGAATTAAAACTGCTCCCAGTGAATTCAATCGGATCATTTTACAAGTTCTCTGACTGGCTTACCTAATTGCGCAGTTTATTTTTATGACATTCTAGTACATGGCTACAACCTAGAGGAGTGCAAACAAAACCTTCGATTATGTCTCAAGAGATTATCACAGTACGACCTACATCTAAACAAAAACAAGTGTTCGTTCTTCAGTGGGTGTTGCTGCAATCTCAGACATTCGGTGGATGGGGAAGAGAAACCGATTGTTTACGCCTCTTGAGCTCTTTCTCAAGTAGAGATGAACTACAGCCAGTTAGATCGTGAAGCACTTGCTGTCACGTTTCTATAACTATCTATATGACAGGCAGTTTTTATTGGTGACTGATAACAGACCACTCTACCGAATCTTAAGACATAACAAAGCTTTGTCTTACATGACATCTTCCAGACTACTGAGATGTACCTCTTTTTTATCAGAGTTTGACTAGCAAGTCCGATGTAAGAAGGCAAATGAAATACAACACGTAGACTGTCTCTCTCGTGCACCACTAGCAAGTACCAGGAAGACCATGGACTACGTATTAATGAAGAAGTTCATATTGTACACTGGGACTCAATGTTTCAAATATCCAGCACTGCTATAACAGCTGAGTTTATTGCCGTAGCGACATCGTCCGACCCAGAACTCCAGAAAATCATGGTGGACCTATAAACTGGATGTCAAGATTCACATTTCTCAATTTATCATGGGGTCCTGTTCAGAATGGATCGGATTGCCATCCCGCAGCGTCTTCGAACCGCTATTTTGATGGAACTTTACGCCACTCATATCGGAATAACAAAAATTAAACAGCTAGCCAGAAGATATGTGTATTGGAAAGGTCTCGATAAAGACATTGAAGCACGGTTCGGGGATGCACTGAGTGTGCCCTTTTAAGACACAACCCTCCAAAGGTGGCAGTGCACCCATGGGACGAGCCAGATAGCACCTGGGAGCGCCTTCATATAGATTATGCGGGACCAATGGATGGACACTTTTTTTGCTGTGCATTGATTTACAATCTAAGTGGTTGGAAGTATGCACCATTCGAAATGCACCAACAACACAAGTTATAACCAATATTAGAGGAAATATTATCTACCCATGGTTATCTATTTCAAATTGTCTCAGACAATGCCTCAATCTTCACTTGTGACGCTTTTAAACAATATTGTAAAGATCGAGGAAATTTACAACGCTTGATTGCACCTGGTCATCCTGCCACCAATGGGCTTGCTTAACGTAACGCACAAACGTTAAAAAGACGGTTAAAACCTATTACCAAGGAATCAGGAACAGTCTATGAACAAGTCAAGAGAGTTCTTTTTCACTACCAATCTACACCCCCTTTCATGTGGTTCTTTCCCAGCGAAGCTGTACCTAAATAGAAAACTGAGAATAAGATTGGACACAATTTTTCCATCCGTTGAACTTAAATCGAAAACACATTGTCGTTCAGTCCGTTCATTTCGTCAAGGATCCAGAGTCCAAGTCCGTCTGCATAGAGAAAATACGAATATCTGAAACTTAGGTGAAATTGTTAAGTGCCTAGGCTCTCGGCATTACATGGTCAGGCTGGATTATGGTCGGGTCTTAAAACGCCACATTTATCAGTTGGTTTCATCTGAAGTACTTCCTCCAACCAAACACGCCCTGAGTCAAGATATTGGTTCAAACAAAAGTCGACCAGTCTTTTTCAACGTCCCGTGGAAGCTACATGGTGCGCCTTCGAAATTACATGGTGCACCTTCGACGCAAGCTCCACCTTCCCTCGAGGATACCTAAGCCCCTCATGAATCTTTGGGCTCAAATCAACCTGAAGGACTGAAGGACAATTGCCATCAAGAAATGACCTCAGGCTACAGCTGTTAAAACCCCTCAGGAACCGCAAGAACGTCATCAAAGGGAGGGACATCCATTGCCTATCGAAGTCCCTCAAGACAAACGACGACAACCTCAAAGGGAAAGACGCCGCCCAGAACATCTAGAGGATTACATTTACAAGGCATAGCAGTTTCTTTTTTTTAGCGGAGGATAACTGTTACATCCTTCAATATGTTATGTTGACAACACTGATTAAGACTTTTTGTTTATTTATGTTTTGAAAGTCAGATGTTCTAGTTAGTTGTTGTTTATCTATGAATTTCGAAATATTCATTCTTTCTTTAGTTCTTTTATTGGTATTTCATAATAACAATATAGATAAAACAGTTCTTCCGGAATCTATTATAAATTTTGATTGTCATTTACTCTGCGCCTTTTTGCTAAAAATACGTTTTGTATCTTGGAGTGTCAATTAGTTTATTTTTCTTGCATCTTAGTTGAGAGTATTCATTCTCATTTAAAATGATAGTAAGTTAGTCTGTATGAAACAGGCTGTTTGTGAAATATGGAGTTCGCACGCAGCGCGCTGACGTGAGGGAATTTAATTTCCACGTTAAAATAAATCTTTACAAAATCTAATAAAAGGTTTAAAACAACACTGGTAACATTTTTTGGGAAAATTGAAAAATACAATTTTTTGGTTTTTCTGATGCTTCTGGTTTACTTAAATTCACTATTAGGATGGCAATGTTGTACATTATAAGGTTAGGAGGAGGTATAGTCAGGATAACAAGTTGGTATAGTGATATTGGGGCTGATAAACTACATCATAATATTTAAAACCTTTCCCAGTGTAAAATTCCCATAAAGCTACGTACTGTGTTAAGACAATTATCATTTTATTTAATAATTGGGTAAATATTTGTGCTAGAATGATGGGAGAGGGCTTAAAACTTTCGCCTTACTAATCTCCATCTTCTGACTTCCATTAATTTTACATTCGGGGCTTTTATGACCCTTTTTGGGCCCAAAAACTCAAAATTTGAAAGATAAACTACCCAAAAAAGGGGGTTAAAGTTGTCCTATTGTTTTGCCCAACGAACTTGTCCAACCGTTTACAGACGGGAAGGTTCCCACCAAATTTCAAGTAAATCGGACAAAAAATGCGACCGCTAGAGTGCGAACTCACACACACACATATATATATATAAAGTTGTTAGCGACCCCCCAAAACGTGTTCAGGGGTTCACATTAGGAACTTCTATGGTGGTCCCGGGCTTAAGTTTCACCGTGCGAGTCATGCTTATAGTTCACTTTTCCATAAGAAATTCACTAATAATGATGCCAGAGTTAAAATTTGGTGTTCTTGAAATAAAGGCCGACATGAATCTGTGACACTTATGTCCCAAGTTCAATATCAGCAGCACCAGGACATAAAACGTACGAGCTACTTTCAAGGTAGGAGGATGTAAAACACAGCCGTTGCATTCGCGGTAAACTGCAATATGCATGAAACTTTTTATTGACCTATTTCCTTCCAGTGTATGCTAAGTATTGGAATGAAATGTTTAGTTTCTTTAATGCTTGAGCTGATTACACGATTTAACTCATCTATTTAAACGATTTTAAATATTCTTTAAGGCCATAAAACAGTTGGCTATACTTTAATTGTTTAGTTGCATCTCAGCCTTGCTCTTGTTTAGTATTTGATTAAATATTTAAACGAAATACAATAAAACAAAATAAAACGTTTAGAAATGAATGATCGTTGGCGTTTCCGGACACCACTAATTGTAAAGGTAATTATCAATAGCATATATTCTTAGTGCATTTTCCTGAAAGAAAACCAAAACGTTACGTATGCTTGAAATATTATCTTTAATAACTTTTGTTTCAAAGGTAGTGGTCAGTAGTTGCTGAAATAAAGAGTGTATATTTATAAAATGTCCTGGTTCGAGCATTGGAGGTGGTTTTCGAGACCATTTACATTACTCATCGTAAAGTCACGTTTTTTCAACTTGCAGGTAAACACGGCATAAATGCAACAAATTTGATTATATTTAAAAGGAGTATAAGTTGTATTTATTAAATAGCCTTTTTTTAACCCATTGGCGTAGACATACGAGCAGGTCTCGTTCCTTACTTGTAATTTTATTAACGTGTGAATTGGAGTATAAAATTGGTGTTTTTAAATGGATTAATGGCATATTTTAATTAAAATATTGTTTTCTTTCAGTTTAGAGAGTCGCATTGGCACACACACAGTAGACATAAGTAAAAATTAGCAAAATCAGTGTTGACCATGTGCAAGTCTCAAAGAATTAACCTATCCCGTCAACTTCCAAGCAAGCCTGCCACCGTTTATTTTACTTGGGCCCTCCCACCAACGTTGCCACAGACTCTAAAAAATACTTCCCACACCTTGCCGTCTAAGTAGCTTTAAATGAGTAATTGAAAAAATTAATCCTGGAACAATGAACATGTGTTTCCTAAAAAAGGAGCAATATTTGAACAAATAAATAAAATTAATATTTACAAATTCGCCGCATTTCGAATGATGAAATCGAGTAACGAAGTGAAGTGTCCACCCACCAGGTGATAGACAAATGATCACAGTCAATCAACGCTTCAGATGTTTACTGGGAATATATTTTTATACCGGCCGGTATAATTAGCGTAAATGTTCCACTGAGCAAGAGTAATAGTAAAGTGATTTTTTATTTTAATTTTTCTAATCTTAATCTATTGGTGCAAACTAAATTTGATTAAAAACGTGATTTATAAACAATAAACAAATTTTGTAAACAACCCCCCCTCCCCTCCAAAATAAAAAGGAAAAAATCCGTTCGGATTGGGCGATTCGTTTGGTAACTAAAATTTCGTGGAAAAAAGTGGTCCCTACAATTCTAGATTTTTTCATTATCCATTCTTTAAAATGCAAACAAAATTGCGTCTTGAAATTGTAAAATACATTTTAAGTGTGTTAGATATTTACCATCAACAATGTCCAACTATCGCCGTTTAGAAACCGAATTCTTGGGGTGGCGGAAAACTACCCCCAAAAAATTATCCCCATGAAAAAACTCCTACGTCATTTTGACCTCAGAGGTTTGCGGGTAGTTTTCCAGCCGCGAAATTTAAGTCACGATAAATTATTATGTATTTTACTAGACCAAAATTTCCCAGTTGAAGTAGTTGAATTAAGTATTGTTAATTTAATAAATATCAATAAAGCTAACACCAGAAAACCACCCCAGAAAACTAACCCCAGAAATCTAACCCTAGTTAACTACCCCTAGAGACCTAATTTTCAGAGTACGACTACCGGAATTCTACCCCCGGAAAACCAGCCCCAGAAATCTAACCCCAGAAAACTACCCTCACAGATAACTAATCTGCAGAGAACGACCACTGGAATACTATCCCCAGAAAGCTACCTCCTCAAATGAAACTCCCCGCTGTAGGTAAAGGTTGACGTAGGTGACATTTTCTTTACCATTAAACGGAAACATTATGTATCGGTTATTTAGTACTAGCCTAAACTATGCTGTGTTATTGATACTCTGGGCCACGGCCTTTTTTAATTGAGGATTCCTTTTGTTTGTACCTTATAAGGAAGAATATACATTTATAAAATGTAGCCATTCGTTTCAATTGATCTAATTTGTCAAACGGGATCCTGCTGCGATGCATAATAATTAAATTTGGGTCTTGTTGTAGCTTTCACTGACACAAAAAAAATTTAAGATGATCTGTATTAATAGTTATTTAAACGACGGGTGATTTAAGATGGATCAACTTAGATCTATCGCGTCTCTAATAATTATTCTCGTCATCTACAATGGACAGGTGAATTCATTAATTTACTTATCTCATACGGCAAACCTAAGGACGGCGATCTGTTTAAGATCCAAGAGACCAGAGTCCATTAGCTGTCAATCTAAAACTGTACACAAATATTTAAGTGTAAACAGCTCAGTTCTCCCTTCATTTGTCGTAGATGATTATTGGTAGAGAAATGTTACCTGCAATACCTTTTACCTAAAGTGGGGAGATTGATTTGAGGGGCTAGTTTTGTGGGGGTGAATTTCCGGGGTAAGCTCTTTGGGGATAGGTTTTTGGGGATAGTTTTCTGGGTTTAAATTTCCGAAGTAAGCTCTTTGAGGAGAGTTTTCTGGGGATAGATTTCCGGGGGCCGAACTGTTGAGTTAATTATTTAGGTGTTAATGTGATTGTAATTTGATAAAATGATAACGTATTGGGGGTAGAATTCCAGTCGCGGGCCAACTTTCATGCGGCTTTAGGCCCCACCCTTCGTGATGTCAAAATGGCGAAGGCGTTTTTTCTTGGGGGTACTTTTCTGGTGGCAGTTTTCCGGCGACTCGAAATCTTTAGGAACCCCAAATGTTAAAGTACTTTGTTTGTCACCTAAACTTGTTAAATTATTGTTACATAAATATCTCAGAGTCAGACCAACCACCGTATAATATAAATCTATAATAACTTATTTAATAAATAAATAAACTCTTTTTTACAATAACCTTGGTTTTATTCAATAAGTATTAATTTACATCTAGATAGAAAAAGTTATCAAAAAGCACAATATTGAGCAAGTGAGTTCTCTTTTATCTCAGGGTTTAAAGTTTGTAAGGTTCATAAGCATCTGGCTCGATCGATAATAATCAATTTTCTTCTATTCGTACTTAAAACAACAGATATTTAAATAGAGAATTAAATTTGAAAGAAAGTTCGAAACCTTAAAAAAAACGAATAAAACACTATCAATCTTCTTCAATTAAATTTAAAATGTCTTAATCTTGAAGTTAATTTGGAATATTATTGATATTAAATGTCCCTGAATATCAATACAATATCAGTCTTCAAATATGTAAATTGCTGAAAGGGGGTTGGCGTGAGAAAAGGAAGGATCTCACCCTGTAGTCCTCAAGTACGCCTAAATACGATAAAAAAGTTATTTGTGGAAGCTGCTGGGCTTTAGAGCTGGGGGAATGGATAAAAAGACTTATTTATCGTGCACAAGCAGTAAAATCTTGATGTTTATCCAATTATTCCCTCATGGGAATGAGCAACGTGGATTTTGCTCGACCGTCCTCCCTCGGCTCTACCGAGACACAACCAGCGTCACCTCATTCCAGATTTGGAGAAGAAATGCTTGCACCAATGAGAGTCCTTCCCACCAATATTGGAACACTGTAATTTTTTAATTGGCTGTCAGTGGTAATAGTTTTTATTGGTCAACACTCACTAAATTTAAAATAATGTTTCTCTATTTAATTTAATTTGGAAAAGGTAAATTTGTATGAAAAACACAATAAAATAATATTTCCAATCGTAAAAGTTGATAAAATAAGTCAAATTTAGTTTAAATCACTCATAATTGCATCTTAATCTAACATCCTACAAACAGCTGATTGAGTTAACAAAACAAAAAATCTGTATTAAATTACGTATTACTTAAATTACACCATATATTCCTGTTATTTACACATTTCTAAAAGTTTCAGATTATTTTTTAGGAATTTATAACATCATTAGTCTTTATTCAAAACATTACACTTAATTAAAATACCCCCGTCCAGCAAACCTGCGTACTCAGCGAATTTCCAATGCATATATATGTGACTCACTACTACATAGAGCTATTTACCAAGTTTCACAAAAATACATCCATAAATAAGTGATATATAGCATTTTATTTATTCTCCATAAGAATAACATTAGGGTTGAGGACGCAGGTTTGCTGCAACTAGGAAGATAAGTAATGTGTTTCTTTTGAAAATATCAATACAGCTCAACCTGGTGAAGCTACATACCAAGTTCTCTTAATGTAGGTTCATAATTAAGGGAGATATCCAACTTTACTTATTCTCCATATGAATAACATGGGGGCCGAGTATGCAGGTTTTCTACTACGGGGACTATCACAAAAAACTTGTTTTTTGTGCTAATGTCAATATACCACAATTAGTTTAAGCCACATACCAAGTTTCATCAATATACATTCATAAATAATCGAGATATAGAATTTTATTTATTCTCCATAAGGATAACATTGGACAACGTACTGTGTTTAGCACTTTGAATATCTCTGCAACGGTTGGACGTAGAACAACGATTAAAACACCAAAATGTTTGTTTTGTTGATCTAAACACATTAATAAACAGAAATGTGAAGTTTTTAGTAAAAAATATCTGAGAAAAATCTAAAAACCTTTTTCCCATAAGATTAACATGGCACACGTTTTTTTGGATTTTCTCCGCAATCACTTAACCTAGGTTAATGATTCAAAGTACTACATTATTCGTTTTTTTAACCTCTATAAAATTGCTACAACCAAAATTGAGTGTTTTTAACATTGTGGGGTCAAATTTGCAAAAAACAGATTTTTGGAAAATTGTAAACCCCCATAAAAGCCCCTTCCCATAGTGCGATCGATCTGGTTTTCGAACTTAAAGCTATAAATGCTACTCTCCACGTTTGTGCCAAATTTCATCAAAATCGGGTGTTTCTTTCAAAAGTTATCGCGGTAACGGACACACACACACACACACACACACACACACTATATATATATATATATATATATATATATATATATATAAATTTGAACGGATAATTTTTTTGGCATCTGGGGACCTCAAAACGAAAAGTTATCATGGTCTCGGGTTTAAGTCTTACCACCACCTACGGTAATAGCTTCTTCCCTATAGGGGAAATTCGCTATAACGTAAAAACAAATATCTGAATTTGAGATCTGCCAGATAAATGACATTCCTAACGTAGTTCCTATCGTTCGCCGCAAGAGTTCAGTACCGGACGGTCACGTCTCTCCAAATGGTCTGCAGACAACTCTGGTGGATTCACAACGAACTAACAAATTATGGCGGTCTTCGTTTGGGGAGTTTTTTGCGTATTTTCTTAATGTTTACAATTCAGAGTTTTACATTCAAATTAATAAGTTTATAAACTATATATATATATATATATATATATATATATATATATATATATATATACAATATGAGTGACTAATAAGGAGCTTATATACAAAATTATATTGTTCTGACACGCCAATATATCTGTGTCGGGGCCAATTCGATGAAATCTATCACTTTTGCACACTTACTTTTTGTGGGGTTAGGTCGATTTGTCAGACTTGGATTATTATTTCACAGTAAGTACCATAGGTTAAATGTTTTTACAATACTTAAATTACAGGGATGAAACTTATCTAAACCTAATTATACCTAAAATATGTGTCTAATATGTACAAGTCCTTTTTCACTGATAGCATGTTATAAACGTATTTGAGTAGGCTAAAGTTTTTAGTTCATAGTCTGTCTCTCCTACTCTGGGCCTAAATTATCTATATTAAATGGTATTAATGTTTTTGTTTACTAACACATATAAAATACAGTTATAACCGATGTAATTCTTTCTTTTTTCTTGCATTACTTTGCCCGTCCACATAGACTATACAACCTATAGGCTATGTGGACTATAAACTATGACTTCCATCTTTGCGTGGAACGTATCCAGCAAAGCAAGGAGCCGATACAGTAAGAGTTGAACACTACTGATAAAATTTACAAGCCAGGGCTGGGATTCGAACCCACGACAGGATTACGATTATTATACTAATATTCGTTATTTTATCTCAACAGTTTCTTAAGTAATAAGGGGTTTGTAAATCTATATCTATAAATACGAAATTCCGATCAACGAAAAGTCCAACCGTAAACAAAAACCGTTATGGTTATGGTATTGGTGATACCTGTTTCTTGGTAGAAGCACGAAATGTTGCATGTAGACTCCTCTTATAGCATAGGCACCCACCAAGAAGGGATTTTAAGAAATTCCCACAGGACTATGCACCACGGGGCTTCAAAGTTACAACCCTGTGTTATTCTTATGGTCATTCACTTTGGTTTGAGCTGATGAAAATTCTACCAGCTGATTATGATTCGTATTATTTCCACGAGTCAACCACAGAATGCAGCACACACAACTGTCGTATTCCCAGGAGAAACCGGGAACGATGGCAGCTAGTACCACATGCAAACACATATAGCCAGTTAGACAGAAACCTAAGCAAGATAGGCAACCTATACATTATATACTGGAGGCTAAAATATTTCTAATTAACTTGTTATTGTAATGAAGAATGAAATTAATAATGAATAATGAATGAAGGTAATAATAGTTCAATTTTTATTAAATAACAAGTTAATAACCCAATTATTTTTTATCCTTAAAAACATATTTGTTTTTAGGAAAATCTGTATGAAATTTGGCACTCGAATCTTGAAACGGGTGAAATCTTGATACAGCTCAAATTAAATAAACGAAAATTCAAACACTTAAAGATTGTATACACTTACAGATCGCAATAAATTATTTGGTGAAATCCACTTTACATATGACAGTTGGAATTATAAGATATCAATACATTGTATCTTATCCCTATTTGTCTCTATTCACACTTAAAATCTGTTATTCAAAAATCAATTTCTCTACCACTAGCGGTTTTGAACTGTATATAGCAAATTGATTCGGTAACAGGGTTTAATTGACTGGGTAGCGCAGTGGTTTGTGTGATCCCAATGTGAGGATCGCCAGATCCATCCTGAGTAAAAACGAAAAGCTTTGGGGAGGTTAAAAAATGGACCAGCTGCCATTGTTCCTGGCTAAAATATCAGTTAGTCTTATTCAGTAACAACGCTATTCAATGCTTCTCACTCATTATGAATTTATATCCGCTTTAAAATATGCTCGAGTTTGCATGGAAGTGTTATATAGCAATGAGACAGGCGTAAATACAACTATAAGTTAAATCAATGAGCAATGATGTACTCTTTTACTTATTACGATACTAAACTTTTTAAATACTAAGCTAGATTTATGTCTACGATTTACAGAAACATTATTATGACAGAGTAAATATATTTATTGAAGTACTACCCAGTACGGACACATTTTGTTTCAGGATTCTGTCCAATTTATTAATATACAGGGTGATTATTGAAGAAGTAAACAACTTTGCTAGTCAAATACATGTAATGTTTTACTTGCAAGGTGGGGCGTGACTAAAATTTTCAGAGAGCACATATTTTGACGTTTTTCCCCCATAGTGAGTAAATAAAAGTGAATTCTAGTATTATTGGTTTGAATATCATTCAGTTTCTTTATCAGGGAAGGCCTTTGTAGACACCAGGTATAAATTCTATATAAAAGCATTACAATTATGACAAAAATGTAAGCTATGGACAAGAAGTAAAGTATACATGTATTTAAGCACACAGACGGTGTATACGGACGTAGAGTGCATACAAAAGGGATAATTGCGTTATACAGTGAACGCCACAATAGAATTGGAAAGTTCCGTCATAGTTAACCGCAAATATGAATTTATTAAATATACAGGGTGTTTATAGAAGAAGTAAACATCGTTGCTAGTCAAATATATGTAATGTTTTAATTACATTGACATTACATTACGTGACTGACATTTGCAGAGAGCACATATTTTGAGGGTTTTCCCCATATCACAAGTGCTCAATAAGTGCAACTTGGTTCACATGGCAGACAGCGTTCCTTAAATTGAGTTCTGACCAAACTCTCTGAAGTGAGGGCTGGTCAATACTCTCTACTGAAGGTATTATTCCTTCTTTTAGTTGTAAGAGGTTGAATGGGAGAGTGGGTACAAAAACGTTGTCTTTCACGTAATCCCACACAAAGAAAAGCACAGAAAGTCAAATCAGGCCTACGCGGAGACTTTCGCAACATTGATAAATCTCAAAAATATTTCTCTAAGAGTAGAAGCCATTTTCTTCCTAAACACTAAAACATTGGCACTTAACACATTGTTGATGACAATTATCAGTATGAAACCAAACTTGAGGGATTTTCTTATCTATAAATACAAACATGTAAAGATGGTGCAATCGATCTGCTTATTCGATCGATTAACCCAGTCAGATAATCAAAAAGTGCCTTAAATACCAAGTGTTTGTTTTAGTTATAAAAATGTTGTTGCTGCTTTATATTGGTAAAGTCATAAAAATGGCATTCTTAACTATCAACAATAGTTGGAGGAATAATTGCAATAGAATTTCTTCACTATAATAAAACGCTACATACAAACATATATTGTCTTAATATATTCCGAAAACCACTCAGTCACTGCCAAATAAAATATATCCATCAGTGTAATATTAACTCGGAAAATCGTCACAATATTGCCCGTGCTCCGCGTAACGAGATGATTTATATGCAACATGAATCCTGGAGCGCCATCTACATTGCTTGTTTATAGATTGTTACTTCATATGTACATATTTCAGAGTCAAATTCTAAGCAGCATTTGTTTCGACCGGCATTTTTTATTACAATAAGGCTAGTTTGTAATTGAAATTGTACACATTTTAAATTGTACGTGATTCATTGATTCATTAGTGGTTCAGAAAACTAAAATTGATTGACTAAAGTTCAATATACTATTAACAATAGGAATTTCCAGGCTTAAAAAGATCTCAACAATAGTCAAATCATTTGTAAATTAAAATGCAGTAATTACTTTTAACTCGTTTTAACTATTTTTATTTTGAATTAGGAATAGAAACATAAAAATAATCATCTAACGGCCAAGTTATTATGAATCGAACAGATCTGTTAAGGAATATTTAATGTGTGTCTAATGTTTAGGTTTGTTACAGGCGTAATAAGTTAACTGAACTTTTCATTTGCTCCTTTAAGTTTAAATTGAGTCTTCTTGTTGATGAAATATCTCCGTTGCATCAGACCTCCGAGAAGGGGCGGCTAAGCGCGTGGGCCCACCCACACCTTTTACGTTATTACTCTTGTGTTTCATTAAAGTGTATTTATTTTGCCAAGATTTAAAAAAGGGAAATTTCATCAGGTTTCAGTGGATCAAGAGTGCACTACACCACCACTCACTGGTGTTTGGTGGCTTTATGTTTGGAAGTGCAGGTCAAATTAGAATTGGCAAGTTTAACTCTTGTTAACTGATACTAACGAAATGAAGATTAAATCGGAATTTTTCAGTGTTATTGCAACTTTCTAAACAATTTGATCCCTCTATATGCTTGTGAACCTAAATCTAAACAGTTCTTGAGTCCAGAGGTTCTATGCGTTACTGTTAAATCATATGGAAGTGACGACGAAGGAATATAACATATTTCAGCACAAAATGAACTTGCGCAGGTCATTTTTTTATTTCAAGAACTCTTACCGCAGTGTACGAGGATGTTGCTACTCTGGGGGTATCACACAAATAACTGAAAAGTCTTCTTGGTATACTGCTGGTAATACCTGTTAGCACAGTCTCTGCTGAAAGAAGTTTCAACAATGAGAAGAGTAAAACCGCATTAAAGGACAACGATGTCTTCTAAAAGAATTCTTTCAGCGATATCGATTGTAATGATAATAAGCTACAACTTGTTGAATAATCCAGAAGAAGTTGTTTTGGATTTTGCAAAATTGAAAGGGGGATGACTCCAATTTAATAGTATTTCTACTTCTCTCTCTCTCTCTCTCTCTCTCTCTCTCTCTCTCTCTCTCTCTCTCTCTCTCTCTCTCTCTCTCTCTCTCTCTCGGGTATGTCACCGAATACAACAGTTTACTGGAACAGCTACATGCGGGAGGTTTGTGCTTTTTCAGTGGAGAGTAAAAATGAAGGTAAGATAGGAGGTGTAAATAAGATTGTAGAAGTAGATGAAAGTTTGTTCACCAAACGAAAAAAAAACAATTCTGGGCGGGTATTGCTGAAACAGTGGGGTTTTGGTGGGTTATGTAGGGAAACAGGGGGTCGTTTCCTTGTACGAGTGCCAAATAGAAGTGCTAAAACTTTGTTTGAACAGATCCAACAGCACATTGAACCTGGTTCGACTATTATGTCCGATTGTTGGAATGGTTATAGTCATGACGAACTAGAGAAGGCTGGCTTTACCCACCTGACCGACAACCATACGTACAATTTTGTGGACCCTGAAACCGGGGCAAATACTCAACAAGTTGAGCGTATGTGGGGGTCGGCCAAATGGCGCAATAAAAGACAGAGGGGCATTTCCATCGTCACCATTTGGACTCGTATCTGGCCGAGTACATGTGGCGCTCGACAGCCGGCGACAACGCGTTCTACGAGCTGCTCGGCGACATCGTCAATTTTGGGGCTCCGTCCGACCACAAAGCTAAGTTTTAATGATTTGTAATTGTAGTGTGATTGAAATAAAAGTCTATTCTGTTTGTAAACTTACTAATTTTTACTTTAAAGCTTCATTTTCCTAATAAAAATAACTGGCATCCGTTTCCCCAAAACCCCGTTAAAGTAGAGTGACCAGTCTAGTTCTCGAACTCATGAAAATACACGTTTATACCAAATTTCATAAAAATCGGACCATTTTTACTTTCTCCGCCTAAACATAGTATATGGAGAAAGTATTGTTTTCGTAAAAATTTTCGAATTTGAGTTGTTAGTGAAAATATTCGTTTTGGTGCTCCCTGAACCCAAAAAAGTGGTTTTTACGTGATGTCTGTGTGTGTGTGTGTGTGTGTGTGTGTGTGTGTGTGTGTGTGTGTGTGTGTGTGTGTGTGTGGATGTGTGGATGTGTACAGAGCTAGAGCCCTAACCAATGGACCGATTTTTGTGAAATTTGGTATGTAGGTACTAATCCTCGATATCTCCAGGCGATTTTTTTATTTTTTGAATTTTTAGTCGTGCAGTAGCTGTGACAATCCGGTTTCTCACTTCTTCAGCTGATTCCACTGGCGTCCGATAAACTTATTGTTTTAGATACCCCCAAAAGTAATAATCCAATGGGTTGAGGTCTGGTGACCGAGGAGCCCAAGCAACAGTTCCACCTCTTCCGATCCACAAGGGGAAGTTGTTGTTTAAATAGCCACGTACATTGAGATCGAAGTGCGGGGGTGCACCATCAGCTTGGTACACAATGCGATCACGCAAATTCAATGTAATGTCATCCAGGAGTTCTGGTAGGATTTCAGTTAGGAACTGTAAGTAGCCAACTCCATTTAGTGTTAGAGGAAGGTCAAGATATGGGCCCATCACTCGCTTTCCAATCAGTCCACCCCCACTTTTACCTTGAATCGTGACTGACTCCTAGATTCACGAACGAGGTGCGGGTTATCGTCAGCATAGTGATGCTCATTATGGAAATTAAAGCCTCCGTCTCTCGTAAACGAACATTCATCAGTCCATAATTTTTTTTTTCAGGAAATCCCTGCCGGATTTGTCATGTTGCCGGATCCACTGACAAAACTGAAGCCTCTGAGGCGGATCTCTCGGCTCGAGTTTCTGGACGCGCGTGAAATGAAACGGGTGCAACCCCTCTTTTCGTAATAATTTTGATACAAAGGTTTGAGAGACCCCAAACTCATAGGCTAATGTCCTCGTACTTATCCTCACTTACCCGTTCCAGGACAGCCTCTTCCAATCCGAAATCTTGCATAAAGTTGCCAACTAAGCGGCCGTTGGTGGGAAACCTTCCATTGTCACGCAAACACTGGTGGACCCGAATAAATGTTTTTGGATCAGGAATCCGCCTAGCTGGAAAGCGTCAAATGTACTCACGAACACTTTCAGATGCATTTCCGGAAGAAAAAACCATAAACAAAATGCATATCAGCATATTCTGAACTTGTGAAAGGAGGCATAACATGAAAAATAACAAAAAAGCGTATTAATCTGATAACCAAATAATAAGGAAACCAAATAAACAATAATTAATTGTTGCACTAATACGGTATTTATTACAGCTGATTTTGACTTGTTTACAGATTATAACAATTTAATCAGCTGATTTGAGCCAGTAACAGCTGATTTCATAACACGAGACATGTGAAAATCAGTGAGTAGATTATTATTAGTAGGTTTGTTACCTTGCTAAAACCAAATCAGTAAACAGTGTTTTACTTTAGTTTGGTGGTAGTTTTTCTGTCATTCCCACCTACAACAGTTTAAAATAGCATATCAATTTAAAGCTTATTAAATGAGAAAGTTTTTTTATCTAGTTGGACATCGCGTTGCACCAGATTAAAGTAACAGAAAAGGCTCTTTAAACTTAACCTAAATAATTAATTATAGCATATTTTTTATTTCAATTTGGCTAGGAACCGATATATGAAATGGAATTTTTACATGTAACCTTAGTTTTATAGCAAATTTAATGTCCTTTATAATTATTTTAAATATCAATCGCTCGGTTAATTGGTTTCATTTTTATAAAGTAAATAGTGGGACAAAGTCCAATATTATGTAGAAAACACAAATTTCTCAATTATGACCAAACGGTTAGAATCCCCTGGTGAAGTTATGGGCGTCAGTAGAAGCTCACCCTGTATATATATATATATATGAATTTGAACGAATGGTGTTTTTGGCATCTGGGGACCTCAAAACGAAAAGTTATCATGGTCCCGGGCCTAGGTCTTACCATGCCATCTACGGTAATAGCTTCTTCCCTATAGGGGAAATTCGCTAAAAACCATTAACCAATATCTGATTTAAGATAATACATTTTAGCGAATTTCCGCTATAGGGAAGAAGCTATTACCGTAGGTCTCATGGTAAGACTTAAGCCCGAGACCATGATAACTTTTTGTTTTGAGGTCCCCAGATGTCCAAAACACTATTCGTTCAAATTTATATATATGTATATATATATCTATATATATATATATATATATCTATATATATATATATATATATATATATATATATATGTGTCCGTGAATGCGATAACTTGAGTAAAAAACGTCCGATTTCGATGAAATTTGGCTCAAATGTGTAAACTGACATTTATGACTTTAAGTTCGAAAACCAGAAAAATCGGACTATGGGAAGGGGGGTTTATGGGGGTTTTAAATTTTCCAAAAATCAGTTTTTTGAATTTTTTACCCTAAAATTTTTAAAACACTTAATTTAGGTTTAGACCATGTTATAGAGCTTAAAAAAACAAATAATATGGTATTTTGAATTATTAACCTAGGTTAAGTGGTTGCGGAAAAAATCCAAAAAACATGCTCATAAAATCTCCCATGTTAATCTTATGGGAAAAAGGTTTTTGGCTTTTCCTCAGTTAATTTTACTTTAAACTTCACATTTTCTTTTACCAATCCCTTCAGCTCCACAAAACAATCATTTTGGTGTTTAAATTGTGATTCTACGTCAAACCGTTGCAGAGATATTCAAAGTGCTAAACACAGTACGTTGTCCAATGTTATCCTTATGGAGAATAAATAAAATTTGATATCTTGATTATTTATGAATGTATATTGATGAAATTTGGTATGTGGCTTCATGTTGTACTGGTATATTGATAATTACACAAAAAATAAATGTTTTGTTGATTGTCCCCGTAGCAGCTAACCTGCATACTCAGCCCTAATGTTATTCTTATGGAGAATAAGTAAAGTTTTATATCTCCCTTAATTATGAACATAAATTAATAAAACATGGTAAGTAGCTTCACCTGGTTCAGTTACATTGATAATTGCATAAAAACTCATTTCTTATCTTCCTCGTTGCAGCAAACCTGCGTACTCAGTCCTAATGTTATTCTTATGGGGAATAAATAAAATGTAATAAATCACTTATTTATGAATGTATTTTTGTAACTTGGTGAGTGGCTTTATGTACTATTGAGACACATATCAATGCATTGGAAATTCGCTGAGTACGCAGGTTTGCTGCGACGGGGGGTATTTTGTTGATTATTCCCGTAGCAGCAAACCTGCGTACTCAGCCCCCATGTTATTCTTATGGAGAATAAGTAAAATGTACTGACTCCCTTAATTATGAACATAAATCAATAAAACTTGGTATGTAGCTTCACTTGGTTGAGTTATATTGATAATTATATAAAAACCCATTTTTCTGTTCCTTGTTGCAGCAAACCTGCTTTCTCAGCCCCCATGTTATTCTTATGGAGAATAACTAGAATGTCATATACCGCTTATTTATGATTGAATATCGATGAAACTTAGTATGTGGCTTCGCCTAGTTAAATTCTATTTATATTTACATAAAAACCAATTGTTTCTGTTCCTTGTTTCAGCAAACCTACATACTCATTACCAATGTTATTTTTATGGAGAATAATTAAAATCGCTTATATGTGAATATATTTTTATGAAACTTGGTTTGCGGCTTTATGAGGAATTCAGACAAAGATTATGCATTGGAAATTCGCTGAGTCCGCAGGTTTGCTGCGACGGGGGTATCATTTTAAACTTCTGACTAGTTATATTATATCAAAAATATGTGAGTAAACAATAAGGAAATACAGTAATGATTTTTGTATGGCATTAAATTAGCCGCCATATTACTCGCACATAGTCTGAATACAACATTTGTGTCTGCTGCATATACTGTGGTTAACCTTTTGAATAAATGACATCTGTTTATGCTCTCATTTGATGAAATAAATTGAATGTCCATTATAAAGAATAACATTGAAACTTTGACAACCCGTGGGTTAGAGTCCTAAGGTCAGATTGGAAAATCCTTTCTTACTGCTCACCTACGGTGGATATATAAGGACCTTCTGTGCAAATTTTAATGCTTATAGACCATAGACCCACCGATTTAGGCTGTGCGTTCTGTCAGTCATTCGGTCGTTTTATTAACTTTTGGCGTTTCTACCTGCTTCCCCCTTAAGGCCAGTGTTAATTTTCAAAGCCCGCCCCACCTCGACAGATCATCTGATAAAATTGATTTATGGCTCAATTTAAAGAGCACAAAAATACCTAGCCAAATCATATTGCATTACCCCCAGCCTGTTTTTTTTCATTAGTTTTAAGACAAATAAAATGATTTTTTGCTTCGTTCATTTCTTACCAGTAATCTCGTTCAAGAATTATTTACTAGGTATTATGGTTACTGGAACAGTACAACTATACACTGTGTTTCATGGTAATAGTAAAGTTAGCCTTATAGCACAATGTAACAAACTCCAAACTTGTTTACTTAAATATAAGGATGTATTGGGTTTATTTACACAGTACTTACGTTTCTTGTGCAGACGTCAGGGAAATAGGGAAAATTTGTATAAACCAGTTTTACTAAGATTATTATTTGTTTTATATATAACCTGATAAAAATGTGGATTTCTTTCTGAAGTTGAAGAAGGTGGTGGAACTTGGACCAGGGAAGTTGATCCACAGTCAGCTCAAGGCTAAGGCGAGGGCAGAACAGCAGATGAGAGAGTAGTGGGATTGCTCCTTTCAGCAGTCCATGGTAGATTTGGTGTATTGGGCTTCAGAGAATGAAATCTGCACTGCAAGACAAATTTATTTAGACCTGTGTTTGAATGTAATGTGTACTGTTTGAGTTGCCTCGTTTGACACCTAGAAGGGTTCGGTTCACCCACAAGGAGTGAACGATTCTAACTTGGACTTCTGAGGTGTAGGGATCAAAAGTCTCGATAACCATACCTCGTGGGATCTGGTCAGTGCACTTTTGTCCAATTATCCTACAAGTGTGAGTAGTGTCTGGTAACAAGTGTCACACGAGTTTGGGAGAGGGGGCGACAAGGTGGCCTGAAAACTCGGGACTAGGGAGAATCAGTATACTCATAACGTCATAAAGCTACAGAAGTTAGAGAGGATATCAGAGGAAAGGTTTCTCAGAAGGGTTTATTATCCATAATCATAATTAAAACTTAATGTTTAGGATTGGTTACAGTTATGATGGCTGTGAAACCTTCCACTTTTGGTTTTGTTATTGTTTTAATTTAAAATATTTACGAGAACTTGAATACTTTGGGCCACCCTGGTGTAGGGATGTGGATAAAAAATGGGTTAACCCCATCGGATAAAAAGTTGGAAGACTGATTGGATACTGCGGCTGAAGAAGTAGTTGAAATCGGAGGCCATCTCTCCTGGACATCATCTGCAACAGAAGAGAAAACAAAGCCATATTAGAAGATTGCTTTTGAAATATACTGAGCTCATTTTACTCTTGAGCTACATAAGTCTTAAAATACAGAAGCAATAACTCTTGGGGTTTAAAAATATAATGAAAATTACCACATTTGGAACCATGAACAATTTTACTTAGATACACATGTTTTACTTGAAATACAATTTATATTGGTATCCTTGCTGTTATGAATCTGCCAGTTATTTTTTCCTCTGGAAAGATCAAACAGTACATGAGGCTCCAAGATCACGCAAGGGCCAGACGTTGTTTAGTATTAAGAATATCAGATAGTAGTCCAAATGTAGTCCAAACATCAAATGTAGTCCAAACATCAAATGTAGTCCAAACTCTGAAGATAAATTACTTTTCTAGAGAGTAAAATTAGAGGATTAAATTTTCATCCTTTAAATTATCAAATCAGATCCCCTTTAAAGTTATAGTTGTTATAAATCCAGAACTAAGATTGGATTTATAATCAAATTCAATTCTTTGGTCGCAAAACATATACCGGGACCTGATATTTAAATTAATTTCCAACATATATTTTCATTCACAGTAAGTAAGTTCCATCTCTTACAATAACAGTTTACAAGTTTATTAGCTGTTTAATATCATGTTTAAATAGCATGTTTAATATAAGGTCTTAGACCTTTTTGGCTGGTTATTTCCCAATTGGTTTCATTCAGAAGTGTAAGGCCACACATTAGTGTTTTGAGATGCGAATCACACTTTAACCAAATTATTTATAAGCATCTGTGGTTTTAAAAGTTGAGTTTTTACTTTCAGTTCACTTTTCCCAATCAAATTATTCCCAAAGCATATATGCCAAGAAGATATAATTATCTTCTCTGACAAAATATTGGCGTTTTTTTATTAGTTTAATTAAAACCTAAAAAATATTACTGTAAAACCTTAAAACGTATTACTGTAACTTGTTCCTACAACTACATTACTAAAACACAATAACAAGTTTTTGAATTGACTTACCTTCAGAATTGCTGTGGTCTTGTGAATGCCAGAGTCTGTTTAAGCTAACATTTCTAAAGCTAAGTAGTTTGGAACTTGTTACATTGTGAGTAAAGTAAGACAACTTAAATATATTGTAGTCACCTCAAAAGTATTTGGTCAGTGGTATTTCTTTATTTACCTGGCAGGGTATAACATTGAATAAAAACAGTGGCGCCTTAAAGGTATTATTGTAACATGTCTCAGCCTATCTAATTCTATTTGTTAACCGCTTGAAAATGGTTCAATGAAGAGGCAGTGTTGCCAAATCGAAAGCAAGAAACACTTGAAAATCAATGTTATGTTTACGATAAAAGCTGATTATATCAGAAACATATTAGTAATTTTCTAGTGTATAATATTGTATGTGAACATTGACATCAGTGCTGAAAAAGGTGAGGGGGGAGTCATCAGATGTCCGAGTCTCCATCAGACCATTTTCAAAATCTTTGTAACTGTAAGGCCTATATATAGTTGAAATTTGGCATGTATATGTTCTAGAGGTCTTAGGTTAGGCATCTATTGTTTAACCCTTTTGTGCTCGCTAAGAAACAGTTGTATAAAATTATCTCAGGGTTCAACCCTACAGGCCTTCAAAGTTCCAAAGTTTGGACATTCATTTTTGACGTAAACCAGGCCTGCCCAGAGGGGGGCAAGGGGAGCAATTGCCCAGAGGCCCGGACTCCGTTAAGGGCCAACTTGAAAACAGACGGCAACAAGGGCCGATGAAAACTAAGTACTGCCCTGATAGGAAGGGTAAGGGTTGCCCAGAGGCCCGGACTCCTTTAAGGGCCAACTTGAAAACGGACGGCAACAAGGGCCGATGAAAACTAAGTACTGCCCTGATAGGAAGGGTAAGGGGCCCATACTCTAATTTTCCCAGGGGCCCGAAATTTATCTGGGCAGGCCTGATGTAAACAGATGTTCATTATTCAAAATAGTTCAAAAAGTTTATCTCAGAATAATGTACAAATAACTGTTTTATTCCCCGCGTAAAGCGAGTTGCCGTACCAGCTAGTATAATTTATGCCTTTCAGAAAAATAATTAACAAAACAACAGAGACATTTTTACTTAAGTTGTATTGATTGTATTGTATTGATTAATAATGTTTTACTTATCAGTGGCGTACTTAGACCTTTGTCAAGGAGGGGGATATCTCATTAGGGAATACACCAAACAAAAGACTGTGTTCGTGACTAGCGCGGATACCGGTATACAAAATTGAAGACATATCATTGGCGTGTCCCTTACATTCATAATTATTGATAGGCCTACACATCCAAGACATAAACCATTAAAACAAAGTAATCAGTATTTGTAACAGGACAAAAACGTACTTGGATCAGTTGTAATCAGTACTGGAAAGTAATCGCTAAGCTAGAGTTGCCAAGTCACCGGATTTCCCTGGAGATTACCGTAGTTTTAAGATACAAATATTACTCCGGAGAGTTTCCTTGAAAAATTAAATCTCCCCTTTTTGAAATTGTTTCCAAAAATGTGTTGAATAACCCAAATTTTTTGTTAAAATCCTATATCTGTGAACGAAAATGTAGTGACATTTGTAACTTCGTCATGCAACGATTGCCAAATAAGCTAAACCCTTATTTCCCTGTTCACTCTAACCTCTATTGTTACTTTTTGGCTGTACTTCGTCGGGAAATATTGTTGACTTTTACATATACATATTTGCGGTTATAGAACGCTGAAAATCAGTATGAATATTTATGGCTCCCTGCAGTTAATTAAATTATAAATCTTATATGACAACTGTAAGTTAAGCACATCACTAAGACCCGTCTAGACGTCAAGGTCAAGGTCAGGTGCGCTAGTTGACGAACTGGCTATGGGGTGAGGGTAGACTGTTCGGTGACTCACGTCCCACTTGTGGCGCGCAAATAGCGTGCCGTGTGCCGGTGCAGTTCATCTGCTACTATTTTATTGTACGCGAACAATATCCGTAATATATAAATAAGATATTTTAGAAATATTGCACACATATTTGTTTTTGTTTTTCAGTAACAACATTTCTTTTTAATCAAAAGGCATAAGCTTAATTTCAGGAGGATATAAATTTTAATTTTTCTAAGTTACAAGGGGGGATATATTCCCCTGATCACCCCCCACCGTACCTACGCCACTATTACTTATTGTAAACACATTAGTTATAAGCTAATCCTAATATTGGTTTTGTCAAGCTTAGTATATTATATATATTTATTTGTATGGAATATTAAAAGTGCCTGATGTAAAGTTTGGTTACGGTAATTTTTATGTTCTGTAGCAATGCAAATTCAGTGAAAAAATCTAATTTATGTGTCAATGTCAGTATCAAGCAAACTTCTGAAAAAGGTTTGAATTGTTTCAACTGATTTTAGGAGTGAAAACATTAAATTAAAAACCTAGTAGGAAATTTTTAAATATATTTCAGGGAGAGGGACAAACCTCTAGCTATAGCTGTCAGGGGAGAGTGGCATATCTCTACAGATATCTGGGAGAGGAACATGTCTCTACAGATCTCAGTGAGAGCAGGGACAGCTCTTATTCAGTTCTTTGGATTAAAAATTTGCTTGTTTATAAAAAGCTATCAACATTAAAAAATAATATACAACTATTTATTATTATAAAAATACTAATGTTTTGTAAGAGGGTACTCAAAGAAATGGTTTGTACATAGATAGTATAATGGTTAGTATGTCATGGACATTTTATCTAAAATATTCTACTACTCACAACCATTGGTCTTGAAACTTTTTTTCATATTGGAGAGGTAATTTAAAACTAAACTTCCTTTTATTTTAAATATTTTTCATGGAAATGTGTTACTAGGTTACTGATTTAACAATCACATTTTTAATCTATATCCTCATAAATATGACTGTACAGATGTTTGGAAAGACAAGTGGATTATTTTGATAGACTTGAAATGTTGAGTATGGGCGTTGAAAGACAAAGCTCAACCGCTGTTTCAGAAAATTATAAAATATTGTCTTTAAAAAAGAAAGGTATTCCCATTCATTCGATATTTGTCGTGTGGTAGCACTATTGTATTATACACCCACATACAGAATAAGATTATGTTGTGACCATTTGATTTCTGAATACTCCCCTTCATTCTAAGGGCCACAGTATTGTACAGACAAACATTATAAAGGCTTTATTGACCAACATTATACAGGTTTTTTTTGAATGGGAACCTGTACTGCAGTCCCATTTAATAGGATTTTTATTTCATTGTTTATTGTGGTCAGAACAATTAAAAAAAAGTAAATAAACTATAGACATATAGGCGTAATTCGGGGGTGGCAAGGGGGGGCAGTTGCGCCCCCAATAATTTTGAGGACATATTATTGTAATACATGAAAATTCAAAATAATCACGACTATAACCATTTTTGCCCCTCCAATCAAAATACTGAAATTACGCTATGTATAGATTAAATTTTTTGAAATCAAGCCAATTTATTTATTCTAGCTGGGCCCAAGAGCTCCACTCCTTTATCTGGTTTCGGTTGTGAAATCAAAACAAATCCCACTACCGACAAACTTGAGATATTTCATATTTTTTTGGTATACAAATCACTTTTTTACTACCACGGATGTGTTGTTAAAATAAGAGATGTAATTCAAATGTCTTACAACTCTTCAAATATATTTACACATATACTGTAATCACATACAACAGTAAATGTAGGCCTACATAATAGATGGTACAAAGCAATCAATTTTGATCGGTCACACTGATTGCCACCAGACCCAACGAGAGCATTTGGGCCTGGTTACATTATCCTTATATATTTACCGAATGGTAATTACAGTATAATTGAAAATACAAAGTGTTGTAAGTTTTGGTTATTGTTACTCCACGTCATGTCCTTGGGAGAGGTTTTATAAAAAAACTATAATTTTTCCTCAAATTTTCTCACCAAAAAGAGCTTTTTTGTTCTGGTATTTAGTTAATAGTCATTATTATTACAGTTTGCTCAAAAGTTCCTGATATAATTTGACTAATGATAGATATTAAATTTATACTTTCACATCTTAAATTTAAATTTTAGTCTGATCTTTAAAAAAATAGTTTTCTTTTAAGAAATCTTGAAAGATCTCCCTGGAAAGCTTGATTTAATAGCATGCTGGATTTTTAAAAAACATAATAGATCATAAATAACATGATTTTATTGTTATATTACTATTTTATATTTGTATGTATTTTTTCAGATTGTTCCAGAATTGACAGATCGACGTTTGTGAGCAATCTAGTAAAGATTTTTCGAAGCGAGTACAACCGGCAACCTCACATGGTAGTGAATAGTAAGTTGTCCCATCGTTTATCAACCTTAGGAGTGGGCTCCAGTCACAAAACATTTGGCATTTCTGTTTCCCCCATAAGGCCAATGTTAACTTTCATCCCTTCCTCCTCAACGAATCATTGATTTGTACCTCATTTCAAAGAAAAACAAAATTCCTATCAATTTCAGTAACTATAATTATGCTATCACGAATAATAACCGTTCAAAAATATTCAATATTTACTATGTGTTTGGTAAACTATTTGTGATATCGAAATTCTGCTCACTGATATCACAAGGTATTTTTCTGCTCTTTTAAATGAACCAAAGATGTTGGATGGTAAAAAGGGACGGGCTTTGAAAGTTAACATTGGCCTTTTGGGGCAAGCTGGGGCAAGCGGGTAGAAATGTGAATTGTTTGTCTGGAGCCCCCCTTTAAAATATTGCACAATTTGTATTTTGACTAAAATCCAAACTTGTTAATTAATTACATCTATACCCAGCAGAGCTTAAGAAATGTTTTTAGGAAATATATAATTATGTAATTAAAAATAAATGTACATAACATATTTTTAAAACAAATTAATAATATATATATTGTTGTAAATATAACAATATTTTATTAATTCAATTTATTTGACTATGTACTGTATTGCAGTACTTTCAGGAGCATAGCTAATGTGCCTAATAAAGAAATTGCTTGACAACCACTTATCATGGCAACATTACGCAAAGAGTAGTTATCATGAAACCAGATGTAACTCATGGAGTTTGGATCTATAATCATATTAGTTTATAAACGATTCCTCAGTCTTTTCTAAAGTTATTTAGATCTATGAAACCGAATGACTAAGCTCACTGTCAGACAGTTCACGGCCACTTTGTGAAGTAACCGATGGTAATCTCTGATGTGCATTGTAGGCGTGAGAGTCATAACCAAAGCAGCCGAAGCTCAGAATGAGGAAGCAGAGGACAGACGTGGGTGAGCTGTCGCCACTTAAACAATTGTCTGTCATTGTCCAAGATCCATCAAGCTGATGAAAATGCTCTATATTTCCTCCTACCGCACTCACTCAATATTGTCTAGCGTTTCAGTGATTTTTGGCTAAAATCTTTGTCGATAATTTTCTTGGATAGGCTTGTCATTATCAGTAAATTCAGGATACTGATAACAATTTGCATGTCGGAATGAAAATTTCTCTGTGTCTTGTATTTGAAAATATGTTACAAAAAGTTTAATCTTGACAATCGGGTGGTATTTTTTTGTCCATATAAGGGGCACGGTATTTTACACAAAGCACTTTGTTTGTGAAAATGTGTATGCCTTAATATCTGAATAATTTTAAGGAATAATTTATAGTAATTATACAATTAAAACTGTTTAAGAGAATGCCTCGCTAGCGTAACAGTTAGCAGATAGTGATTTTGATTTTGGTGCAAGAGATCACAGGTTCGTTTCCCAGGGCACCCACCTGACTTTTTATTTATTTTTTTGTATTTCAATGTCTATGTCATTTTTGTTAATAGAACACACTAACGCTTTTAGAGAAAGTGGTCCAAACTCCTCAAATATTTTACAAGGTTTTGACTGTTGTCCTTTAACAATCTTAAATACAAAATGCCACTGGTACAGACCATCAAAAAAAGTTATTTTCTATATTAAGATTTTATACTCTTAGTAACAGCTGCTAATAGAAACTTTCTTTAATATTTAAGTTAAATACCTATTTTATTGGATAGAAAATTATTTTGTAAAATATAATTGACTGTGTTGGTCAAGCACTCATTAAACTTATTTTTATAAAAATTAGGAAACAACTTTAAGTGGTTCTCGTCTCTTTTAGTACCAAACTCTTTTTCTTTTTCAGGTTCGATATGTGAGAGATACTAAGGGGTAGAGTTAGTTTTGGGTGTGGTTGGTAAGCAGATCATTTTTGTTTATAGATTCTATAACAAGAACGTTCTTGAATGATGAAAAGTTTCGTTACAGAATCAGAAGACGTGTCAGAGACGGATCGTCGGGTGCTGGAGTGGAAGTTCAATTCCCTGGATGTGAACGGAGACCTGATCCTGAGTCGAGATGAGTACTGGGCGTTGCGAGAGCTTGTGAGAAAGGTTAATTCATTTGATTACCAGAGAATCAAGTTTGAGCTCCTAAAACCATCTATTATAATGAAAAGGAATGTAGGAGGAAATTATCTTTATCAGCATTTTTATATGTATGGAAAAACTAAAGAGGCTCTCTAGCATGGGCGTGCGCACGGTAGCCACATAGAGGGCTCGTGGGGGGCGCCAAAATACATGATGAAATAAATGTTTAGAGGTATTTTCAAAAAATTAAGTTTAACGTAAGAAATAAGTAAAAAATAATATGAACGTTTTAACGAATTTCCCCTATGGGGAAAAAGCTTTTACCGTAGGTCTCATGGTAAGACTTAAGCCTGAGACCATGATAACTTTTCATTTTGAGGTCCCCAGATGCCAAAAACACCATTCGTTCAAATTTTATATATGTATATATATATATATATATATATATATATATATATATATATATATATATATATATTTTTATATATATATGTGTGTTCGTAAGCACGATAACTCTCATAAAAAAGGTTCGATCTTAATGAAATTTGGTACAAATGTGTAAAGCACTATTTATTTGAACGAGTTCGAAAATCAGATGAATCGCACCATCCAAAGCGAGGTTTTTGGGGGTTTTGTACCTCAAAAATGGGTTTTTTGGGGTTTCCACATGTAATTTTTATTTAAATCCAATTTTAATTTTTACCATTTAATTCAGCATAAAAAAAACAAACAATTTGGTATTTTTATCATTGCTCTAAGTCAATTGGTTCCTGAGATATTGAAAGTGCTAAACACAGTACGTTGTCTAATGTTATTCTTATGGAGAAAAAGAAAAATTGTATATCTTGCTTATTTATGAACAAAAACTGACAAAACTTGGTATATGGCTTCATCTGGTTGGGGTTTATCGTTCTTTGCACAAAATACAAAATTTTCACGTATGGTTCCCGTAGCAGCAAACCTAGGTAATTCCCCATGTTATTCTTATGGAGAATAATTAAAATGTTATATATCGCTTACTTATAAATGTATATGACTGAAACTTGGTATGTGACTTTACTTAGATGAGTTCTAATGATATTTGCATAAAAACCCATTATTTTGTGTTCCTTGCTGCAGCAAACCTGCGTACTCATCCCCAATGTTAGTCTTATAGAGAATAATTAATATTTTTAATATCGCTTGTTTGTGAATATATTTCTTATGGATCCTGTTAAGTGTTAATGTGTTATGTTATATATTCATTGGAAATTCGCTGAGTATGCAGGTTTGCTGCGACGGGGGTATTATATTTTAATATATATTATTAAAATGTACAATGATAAAATATTAACAATAACCATATACGGCAAAGAAAACGCATATTTTGTATGATCTGTAACATAATTCTTTTTTGGAAACATGTTGCTGCTTTGTTTACTATGTTAGACTTGCAGTTCTATACTGTTTCACTGCAGCATTCTAAGACCACTTTACTGCGAAAATTTAACACTTCAGGTGAAAAATTGTGTCTTCAAAGCTATATCGTAAAGCGTACAATGAAAGCTAGAAGTACATCGTAAAGAACAACATGACCACTTTATTGCTCAATACAAGGTCCAATTTCCATGAGGATGTAACAGCTTCACTCTGTGTTGCTGATGCTGATATGGATTTATATTGACATACAAACGTAGGAACATTTAATACAATTTACTAACAAATGCACTGGTAAATCTTTGCTGCAACAATGACATTTATTGGTTGTTAGTCTTTTCTCCCAAGTAAAACTGAAAACCAATCACTTTGTAATTTAGTTTTATGAACAGTTAAACATAATAATTAATATTACTATTTTTATGTCAATAATAATTTTCTAAAATGCCTTGCATTAGCGTGCTGCAACAAAAGGAAAATAATTATATAGTGATATTATATTTCATTACAAGTACCGAAAGTGGCCTTTTCCGGTTCATGGTCATAATTTTGCATATCAGGTGGTGCCTTGAGTAACAATTGCATCAAGTCCCGGGAACAACACTTTCAGGACGACTAATGAGCGATACCTCATCATAGTGCGAAATGACACTAGAAATCCAATAATACGTGTTGAAAATATATTTGTGAATAAACAACAATCAGCTGTTTTCGTCATAAAAGTGTGTTTCCGTATTTAAATAAACCGAACTGTATGCGTTGAGTGTATACGTTTCTTCTATGCTTTGGCAAGAAGAAGTAGTTTATTTCATAAAATCAGCTTATAAGTGTACTGGAGTAAGTTTTAAAAATTACCTGGAAACACTGAGTTCGGAATTAAATAGCATTTTAAACACCTGTTTTTAAATAGCTAAATTAAACAGCTGTTTTCGGTGAAGTATGATGAAAAACTATAAAGGTACTTATATACGCTCTGTAACAAACCAAATGTCAAAGATACACCAGCAAGGTGTGACCAAGAACTTTATAAATAAACACATATTGTAGTTTATAATCTAGCATATTGTATTACTTTAATTACTTTACGTTTGACATTTTGTTTATTTTTTTTATGAAAATTTCGCTGATATTATTTTTTCATTACTATCAATTCCCATCACATTATTTCAAGCTATAATAAACTGTTTATCACAAACATAATAAACATTTTAGTAATTGGCTAATGCGTGGCATGATTCTGAGGTTGAACTAACCACAAGACGGTTCAATCGTATCGAAGAAACACTAAATTGACATCTTTATTTTCTTGGAGTAGAGGTTTTTTTTATTCGATTCTTATAACTAATACAATCTACTAACCTTAGTAACCACCTAAGTGATTTAATCTATGCTCGCGTTAGTCAATGATATAACACCTGTTTCTAAATACCGGTGTACACAAAGTCTTTCTCTGATTTTGTGGCTTTGCTGTTAAGAACCAATTAGAATCTCACAAAAATAACATATCTCATGTTGAAAGGAAAATAATTAAGTTTTGTGCTTTAGATGGCATCGCTTAACCCCGTCAAAAATGCAGTTACTGCAAACAAAAATTGTGGTCTTTCAGTTTAATGAAAAAAATTATTGTCAATAATTAATTATTAGTGTAAATAATAAAATTAATTATAGTCAATTAAATTCAGATAAGTTTACTTCCGAAAGTAAGAAAGACCCAACCTCTTTTAAACAGTCTAGATTGCAGGTATTTTTAGGCAATTAAAGTAAAGAAACTAGAAGTATGTGACATGAACTGGAGACTTGATATAAAAAAAAAACATGGAACGAGATCCAGCATCGCTTGGTAATATTAAAATACATCAGGGGCACATATGTCAAGGTATATTAATATTTATATCTTAATACCTCTTTAAGAGGCCGACGAAACATAGTTGTAACTTCATGCGAATATGAATGAATGATGAGTGTAGAATGGGTGAGATGGCTTGTGTAGCCATATTACTGACTAAGACCGACTTATTCGTATTGAAAATAGCACAAGAAAACTTAAGAAGTTACTTTTTATATATGTGAATAAAAGTGAGTTCTACTATTATTGGTTTGAATATTATTCAGTTTCTTTATCAGGGAAGATCTTTGTAAAAACCCGGTATAAATTGTTTATAAAAGCATTACAATTATGACAAAAGTGTAAACTATGGACAAGAAGTAAAGTATACACGTATTTAAGCACACAGACGGTGTATACAGACGTAAAGTGGATACACAAGGGATTATTGCGTTATACAGTGAAAGTCACAATGGAATTGGACCGTTCCGTCATAGTTAACCGCAAAGATAGTGTACGTATATGGACGAGCGTAATTGCGTTACACAGTGAAAGACAAATACCCCGCCGCAGCAAACCTGCTTACTCAGCGAATTTCCAATGTATATACATATGTTTCTCACTACCACATATATCCACTCACCAAATTTCATTAAAATACATGAATAAACAAGTGATATTTAGCATTTTATTTATTCTCCATAAGAATAACATTGAAGGGTGAGCACGCAGGTTTTATGCAACAAGAAAGATAAGAAATGTGTTTTTATTATTAATATAACTTAACCAGGTGAAGCTCCATACCAAGTTTTATTAATTTATGTTCATAATTAAGGGAGATATAAATCATTACTTATTCTCCATAAGAATAACATTAGGGCTGAGTATGTGGGTTTGCTGCTACGGGGACAATCGGCAAAATGTTTTGTGCAAATATCAATACTGTATAGCAGTACTAGGAGAAGCCACATGCCAAGTTTCATTAACATACATTCATAAATATCAAATTTTAATTATTCTCCTTAAAGATAACATTGGACAACGTACTGTGTTTAACACTTTGAATATCTCTGCAACGGTTAGACGTAGAATCATATTTTAAACACCAAAATGATCGTTTTTTAGAGCTGAACTGATAGGTAGAAGCAAATGTGAAGTTTACGGTAAAATTAACTGAGGGAAAGCTAAAAACCTTTTCCCGATAAGATTAACAGGGGAGATTTTATTAAGACAGTTTTGGATTTTCCCTGCAACCACTTAACCTGATTAAAAATATCATATTATTTGTTTTTCTAAGCTCTATAAAATGGTCAAAACCAAGATTGAATGTTTTAAAAATGTTAGGGTAAAAAATGCAAAAAACGGATATTTGGAAAATTTTAACCCCATAAACCCAAAGTCCGACTTTCTGGTTTTCGAACTTAAAGTCATAAATGTTGCTTTACATGTTTGTGTCAAACTTCATCGAAATCGGATGTTTTTTACTCAAGTTATCGGGTTAACGGAGACATATATATATATATATATATATATATATATATATATATATATATATATATCACATGTATACACATATATATAAATTGGAACGAATAGTGTTTTTGGCATCTGGGGACCTCAAAACGAAAAGTTATCATGGTCTTGGACTTAAGTCTTACCATGAGACCTACGGTAATAGCTTCTTCCTTATAGGGGAAATTCGCTAAAATGGAAATAGACCGTTCCGTTGTAGTTAAACATAGATGGTGTACATAGACTGTACATTGAAGGTCATAATTGCTTTACACCAGTGAAAGCCAAATTGAAATTTAGACAGTTTAGACAGTCGTAGTTAAACACTGACGGTGTAAAAAGGCTGTGTATGGAAGGGCATAATTGCGTTACGCAGTGTAGCTACTATGACAGTGGATAGTTCCACCGTAGTTTAAGACGAACTGTGTACATAAGCTGTCTCTGGAAGGGCGTACACATTGAAAGCCACAATGAAAGTATGCAGTTCCATCGTACCCAAACACAGACGGTGGACGTAGGTTGAATATGGAAAGCCGTAATCGGAATACACCATTGTAGCTACAACGAAGTGGACAGTTTCGTCGTAGTTAAACACAGACTGTGTAAATAGGCTGTATATAAGGGCGTAATTGCGTTACACAGTGAAAGCAACGATGGAAATGGCCAGTTCCGTTCGAGTAGAGTAAAAACTGTGTACATAGGCTGTATCTGGATATGGAAGAACATAATTGCGTTAGACAGAGAAAGCAACGATGGAAATGGCCAGTTCCGTTCGAGTAGAGTAAAAACTGTGTACATAGGCTGTATCTGGATATGGAAGAACATAATTGCGTTAGACAGAGAAAGCAACGATGGAAATGGCCAGTTCCGTTCGATTTGAGTAAAAACGGTGTACATAGGCTGTATATGGATATGGAAGAAGGTAATTGCGTTACACAGAGAAAGCAACGATGGAAATGGCCAGTTCCGTTCGATTTGAGTAAAAACTGTGTACATACCCTGTACATGGATATGGAAGACCGTAATTGCGTTACACAGAGAAAGCAACGATGGAAATGGCCAGTTCCGTTTGAGTTGAGTAAAAACGGTGTACATAGGCTGTATATGGAAGAACGTAATTGCGTTAAACATTGAAAGCAACGATGGAAATGGCCAGGTCCGTTTGAGTTGAGTGAAAACTGTGTACATAGGCTGTATATGAATATGGAAGAATGTAATTGAGTTACACAGAGAAAGCAACGATGGAAATGGCCAGTTCCGTTCGAGTTGAGTAAAAACGGTGTACATACTCTGTACATGGAAGAACGTAATTGCGTTAAACATTGAAAGCAACGATGGAAATGGCCAGTTCCGTTTGAGTTGAGTGAAAACTGTGTACATAGGCTGAATATGAATATGGAAGAATGTAATTGAGTTACACAGAGAAAGCAACGATGGAAATGGCCAGTTCCGTTCGAGTTGAGTAAAAACGGTGTACATACCCTGTACATGGATATGGAAGAACGTGATTGCGTTACACATTGAAAGCAACGATGGAAATGGCCAGTTCCGTTTGAGTTGAGTGAAAACAGTGTACATAGGCTGTATATGAATATGGAAGAATGTAATTGAGTTACACAGAGAAAGCAACGATGGAAAAGGCCAGTTCCGTTCGAGTTGAGTAAAAACGGTGTACATACCCTGTACATGGATATGGAAGAACGTAATTTTGTTACACAGAGAAAGCAACGATGGAAATGGCCAGTTCCGTTCGAGTTAGTGTAAACGGAGTACATAGGCTGTATATGAATATGGAAGAAAGTAATTGCGTTACACAGAGAAAGCAACGATGGAAATGGCCAGTTCCGTTCGAGTTGAGTAAAAACTGTGTACATACCCTGTACATGGATATGGAAGAACGTAATTGCGTTACACAGAGAAAGCAACGATGGAAATGGCCAATTCCGTTCGAGATGAGTAAAAACGGTTTACATAGGCTGTATATGGATATGGAAGAAAGTAATTGCGTGACACAGAGAAAGCAACGATGGAAATGGCCAGTTCCGTTTGAGTTGAGTGAAAACGGCGTACATAGGCTGTATATGAATATGGAAGAACGTAATTGCGTTACACAGAGAAAGCAACGATGGAAAAGGCCAGTTCCGTTCGAGTTGAGTAAAAACGGTGTACATACCCTGTACATGGATATGGAAGAACGTAATTTTGTTACACAGAGAAAGCAACGATGGAAATGGCCAATTCCGTTCGAGATCAGTAAAAACGGTGTACATAGGCTGTATATGGATATGGAAGAAAGTAATTGCGTGACACAGAGAAAGCAACGATGGAAATGGCCAGTTCCGTTTGAGTTGAGTGAAAACGGCGTACATAGGCTGTATATGAATATGGAAGAACGTAATTGCGTTACACAGAGAAAGCAACGATGGAAATGGCCAGTTCCGTTCGAGTTGATTGAAAACTGTGGACATAGGCTGTATATGGATATTTAAAAACGTAATTGCGTTACACAGAGAAAGCTACGATGGAAATGGCCAGTTCCGTTCGAGTTGAGTGAAAACGGTGTACATAGGCTGTATATGAATATGGAAGAAAGTAATTGCGTTACACAAAGAAAGCAACGATGGAAATGGCCAGTTCCGTTTGAGTTGAGTAAAAACGGTGTACATAGGCTGTATATGGAAGAACGTAATTGCGTTACACATTGAAAGCAACGATGGAAATGGCCAGTTCCGTTTGAGTTGAGTGAAAACATTGTACATAGGCTGTATATGAATATGGAAGAATGTAATTGAGTTACACAGAGAAAGCAACGATGGAAATGGCCAGTTCCGTTCGAATTGAGTAAAAACGGTGTACATACCCTGTACATGGATATGGAAGAACGTAATTGCGTTACACAGAGAAAGCAACGATGGAAATGGCCAGTTCCGTTTGAGTTGAGTAAAAACGGTGTACATGGGCTGTATATGGAAGAACGTAATTGCGTTACACATTGAAAGCAACGATGGAAATGGCCAGTTCCGTTTGAGTTGAGTGAAAACAGTGGACATAGGCTGTATATGAATATGGAAGAATGTAATTGAGTTACACAGAGAAAGCAACGATGGAAAAGGCCAGTTCCGTTCGAGTTGAGTAAAAACGGTGTACTTACCCTGTACATGGATATGGAAGAACGTAATTTTGTTACACAGAGAAAGCAACGATGGAAATGGCCAGTTCCGTTCGAGTTGAGTGAAAACGGCGTACATAGGCTGTATATGAATATGGAAGAACGTAATTGCGTTACACAGAGAAAGCAACGATGGAAATGGCCAGTTCCGTTTGAGTTGAGTAAAAACGGTGTACATAGGCTGTATATGGAAGAACGTAATTGCGTTACACATTGAAAGCAACGATGGAAATGGCCAGTTCCGTTTGAGTTGAGTGAAAACAGTGGACATAGGCTGTATATGAATATGGAAGAATGTAATTGAGTTACACAGAGAAAGCAACGATGGAAAAGGCCAGTTCCGTTCGAGTTGAGTAAAAACGGTGTACTTACCCTGTACATGGATATGGAAGAACGTAATTTTGTTACACAGAGAAAGCAACGATGGAAATGGCCAGTTCCGTTCGAGTTGAGTGAAAACGGCGTACATAGGCTGTATATGAATATGGAAGAACGTAATTGCGTTACACAGAGAAAGCAACGATGGAAATGGCCAGTTCCGTTCGAGTTGAATAAAAACTGTGTACATACCCTGTACATGGATATGGAAGAACGTAATTGCGTTACACAGTGAAAGCAACGATGGAAATGGCCAGTTCCGTTCGAGTTGCGTAAAAACGGTGTACATAGGCTGTATATGAATATGGAAGAACGTAATTGCGTTACACAGAGAAAGCACCGATGGAAATGGCCAGTTCCGTTCGAGTTGAATAAAAACTGTGTACATACCCTGTACATGGATATGGAAGAACGTAATTGCGTTACACAGTGAAAGCAACGATGGAAATGGCCAGTTCCGTTCGAGTTGCGTAAAAACGGTGTACATAGGCTGTATATGAATATGGAAGAACATAATTGCGTTACACAGAGAAAGCAACGATGGAAATGGCCAGTTCCGTTCGAGTTGAGTAAAAACAGTGTACATAGGCTGTATATGGAAGAACGTAATTGCGTTACACAGTGAAAGCAACGATGGAAATGGCCAGTTCCGTTCGAGTTGCGTAAAAACCGTGTACATAGGCTGTATATGGATATGGAAGAACGTAATTGCGTTACACAGAGAAAGCACCGATGGAAATGGCCAGTTCCGTTCGAGTTGAGTAAAAACTGTGTATATAGGCTGTATATGGATATGGAAGAACATAATTGCGTTACACAGAGAAAGCATCCCATTGGGATTTACAATTTCCTTTGTATCAAAACACAGACGGTTTACATGGAAGAGCGTAACATGGATAGACGGTTTACATGGATGTACTTGAAAGAGCGTAATTGCGTTACACATTTAAAGCTTCCATGGAGTGGACAGTTCCTTGATAGTTAAACACAGACCGTGGGCATAGGCTGTATATGGAAAGGCATAATTGTGTTACACAGTTAAAGCCTCCATGGAATGGACAGTTTCTTGATAGTTAAACACAGACGGTGGACATAGGCTGTATATGGAAAGGCGTAATTGCGTTACACAGTTAAAGCCTCCATGGAATGGAGTTTCATGATAGTTAAACCCAGACGGTGGACATAGGCTGTATATGGAAAGGCATAATTGTGTTACATAGTTAAAGCCTCCATGGAATGGACAGTTTCTTGATAGTTAAACACAGACGGTGGGCATAAGCTGTATATGGAAAGGCATAATTTTGTTACATAGTTAAAGCCTCCATGGAATGGACAGTTTCTTGATAGTTAAACACAGACGGTGGGCATAAGCTGTATATGGAAAGGCATAATTGTGTTACACAGTGAAAGCCCCATTGGAATTTACAATTTCCTTCGTATCAAAACACAGACGGTTTACGTGGAAGAGTGTAACATAGATAGACGGTTTACATGGTTGTACTTGAAAGAGCGTAATTGCGTTACACAGTTAAAGCTTCCATGGAGTGGACAGTTCCTTGATAGTTAAACACAGACCGTGGGCATAGGCTGTATATGGAAAGGCATAATTGTGTTACACAGTTAAAGCCTCCATGGAATGGAGTTTCTTGATAGTTAAACACAGACGGTGGACATATGCTGTATATGGAAAGGCATAATTGTGTTACATAGTTAAAGCCTCCATGGAATGGACAGTTTCTTGATAGTTAAACACAGACGGTGGGCTTAAGCTGTATGTGGAAAGGCATAATTGTGTTACATAGTTAAAGCCTCCATGGATTGGACAGTTTCTTGAAAGTTAAACACAGACGGTGGGCATAGGCTGTATATGGAAAGGCATAATTGTGTTACACAGTTAAAGCCTCCATGGAATAGACAGTTTCTTGATAGTTAAACACAGACGGTGGGCATAGGCTGTATATGGAAAGGCATAATTGTGTTACATAGTTAAAGCCTACATGGAATGGACAGTTTCTTGATACTTAAACACAGACGGTGGGCATAGGCTGTATATGGAAAGGCATAATTGTGTTACACAGTTAAAGCCTCCATGGAATGAACAGTTTCTTGATAGTTAATCACAGACGGTGGATATAGTCTGTATATGGAAAGGCATAATTGCGTTACACAGCGAAAGCCCCAATAGAAATATATACGGGTGTCATGGCATAATTGTAACAAAATTATGAGTGAAACCACTTGATAAAAGTAACATAACCGTGGAATTTAAAAATGTTTTACTCGGACAGTAAGGGAATACAAATTAATTTGGTTTTTTAGAATTATGGATTTTACTCAATTTAAATTGATATAACTAAGCTAAAAATAAACGGTTCGCATGTTTTAGCATCATTTTTGAAATCCTCGTAAACGTTTACATAAAATTATTCAGAACTATTATGATTCTCTGAATTTACAAGCCCTATTTTCTTGCTTAAAGTTGAAATTTGCGATTTTTGAATACTTTTAAACTAAATTCCATGGTTTATACTCCGCTTGCTGTACAACTTGAAATAAATCAAATATTATTAAACAAACTTCCTTAACAAATAAGCATTCCAATGATGTATTTAAAAGTTGTATTCATTTTCCAAATGTTTGAAAAAATAATAATTTATGTGGAAAACCCCTGAATGGTTAAAAACACATATATTGTAGAAAGGCTGTTAATTCACCGCCATACATTTTCAAAAGTGAGGATTGAGAATAGTACAACTGGATTATCGCATTAAATTGCGTTATTTATTGACCACAGTTGCCTAAAAATTTAAAACAAGGAAAATTGTTAAAACTTGATTTTGATTATAAAAAAAAGGTCTGTTGATCAGATATTATTTTACAATTTAAAAGAAAATGTTCCCGGACATCACTCGATGATAAGTAATTAAGAGATGGAGTTACCACATTCTTTTTTACCTTTTGTTTGCATTATCTGACAGGTATGCTGAAACATGATTGCTGCATACAGGACTCAGGAATTTTTACCCTATGCAAAACGATAAAAAAACTGATTATTCTCAAACGAAATTGATACCATGATAATATTCTTATCATTTTGATTTTAATAGAATTCCACTTCAATAAAGATAGACATGGTTGTTTAGTTACATGTGAGCAGTGAATTGAGAACGATGTGTTTTTTTTCAAATCGAGAGTACGCAGAAATGCATTTCGTTTACAGTTTGTGTAACGGGAATGCGTTAGCAGCCCAAAGAGAATATCGCAAGCGGTATCCTGATCGCACTATTCCTAGTTCCCAGGTGTTTTCGAGGCTTCATCAGCGTTTGTTGGAAACTGGTTCGGTGCAAAAGAAGACTAAAGGTAGGTCCAAACTATGGTGTTGCTGTTGAAGAAGACATATTCAACAGAATTCAAGAGACTCCTAGGACACGCATAAGACAGCTTGCCAGTGAAACTGGTGTGTCGCGGCGGAAGGTTCATAAAGTTTTAAAGGACAACTAATTCCATCCTTATCACTTCACAAAGGTCCAAAGTCTGGAAGCCAGTGATTACGAGGCCAGGAGGGAGTTTTGCCGGTGGCTTCTTCGATGTGATATTGAACAATATCACTTATTTAGAAATCACTTATTTCTAAATACATCAACCCCACCAAAACATGTCTTTTAAAGAAAGAATATCACTTATTTCAAAAAGTGTGGACTGACGAAGCACGTTTTACTAGAGAAGGAATATTTAACACGCATAACATGCATCTGTGGAAGAAGGACAATCCTATGGCTTCCAGGGAAGCATATTTACAATAGCGTTTTGGGATTAATGTGTGGGCGGGTGTAATAGGAGACCGGTATTTGAGGGAAACTTGATGGGGAAATCTACCTGGATTTTCTTCAACACAACCTGCCACAGTTGTTTGATGAACTTGACGTCGCCCAAAGAGACGAAGTAATATTTCAGAAAGATGGTGAACCACCTCACTTCACAGAAGATGTTCGGCTCTGGCTCACCCAAAATTATCCCACTTGGATTGGGCGAGGAGGAGTTGTAGCTTGGCCTCCCCGATCACCGGACCTAACTCCATTGGACTTTTTTTCTGGGGTTATATGAAAAGCGGATTGTACGCGAATGTTGTGAGTAGCGAAGATGAGTTAATAGACAGAGTGATGGAGGCTGCAGAGAAAGTAAGACAAAAACTGTCACTCAAAGTCACTGTAGGCGCTATACCAAACGAGCAAGAGCATGTGTGAGAGAGAACGGAGGACACTTTGAACAAAAACATAAAATGGCATATCTCTAAGCCGTACCTTGTATTAGTCTCTAGTTTTGGTTTTTGTAAATTTACCTACCACTTATTTCAAGTTAATACCAATTCTCATTATTGACCATTCAAATAGGAGACATTGCACAGTTGTTTAGCTGGGGATATCTGATTTGATACTATTTTGTTTGATTGAAGCAGTGTTTTGTGTTACAACTATAATTTTGTAAATCATTTACAAAAAACAATTGTTTTTGTATTTTTTATATCAAATAACTGTTTGCAATACTAACATGGTGTAACTTACATGGTGTTTTAATGAATTAAACATCCCTAGGGATTATTTATTACAACAAGATAACACCACAGAAACCACCAAATGTCTGCAGTCCCATGTATTCAGTTGTTGAAACGTGTGATGGTGAGTTAATGGCCTTTTTACAATTTGTGTGTTTTTAACCATACAGTGTTTTCCCATTTTAATCATTATTTTTTCAAACATTTGGAAAGAGAATGCAACTTTGAAATACATCATTGGAATGCTTATTTGTTAAGGAATTTTTGTATAATATTTTACTTATTTCAAAATGTACATCAAGCGGAGTATAAACCTTGGAAATTAGTTTAAAAGTTTTCAAAAATCGTAAATTTCAACTTTAAGCAAATATAAGAAAATAGGGCTTGTAAATTCAGTGAATCGTAATATTTCTGAGTAATTTTATGTAAAAGTTTACGAGGATTCCAAAAATGATGTTAAAACGTGCGAACAATTTATTTTTAGCTTAGTTATATCAATTTAAATTGAGAAAAATCCGTATTTCTAAAAGAAACACTAAATTAATGTTTTATTCCCTTACTGACCGAGTAAAACATTTTAAAAGTCCATGGTTTTCTTACTTTTATCAAGTAGTTTCACCCATTACTAATTAAATTCTATGACATGATACCCGGTAGTTCCTTCGTAGTTAAACAGACGGTGGACACAGACTGTATGTAGAAGGGCCTAATTGCGTTACACAGTGAAAGCCACAATGGAAGTGGATAGTTCCGTGTGTAGCCAGGGCCACCGTGGCCTTCATTTACAAATTACTGCTTCAAACGTTTAAGTTAGTTCAGCATAAATAAATACAAATAAACCCAACATTATATTTTTTTGAACTAACATTATGATATTTACTATCTTAAACATACATTTTGGTGTATAAATTATATATTTAATCCGGGTTGTGTTACAGTCAGCTCTGCATTTCCATTGGGGATCGACGGTTAGTCATATTACGTAATTTCTTAATTAAAAAAGTGAAATACTAGGAATGGTTGTGTTATTTGTAAAGAGCATGGATTAAAAATAATAGGGACTTTTAAAGTTCAAATGTTTAAATTTAATTTAATAACTCTGTTTTTTTACTGCATCTGAATATGTACAAAATATAAAAAATTATGCAAATTTTTTACCTTTAAAGAAGGTTTGCTTGATTATGCATTATTTACTAATCAATAACTACTTTTGATACCAGGATATTTTTATACATTTGATTCTTTTGTTATAATGTGGTAAATGTAAACTGATGCTGATCAAAATAATATAATAACAGTAGAGCAAAACGCACGCGCATTGAACTAAATCGTAAATACCGATGAGATTTAAACATTTTTGTAATCTAATTCAGTTTTATAACGTGCAACAAGACAACCATTTAAGCACAATAAATGTAGTATTATATGAACTAATACATACAGGTACATTTCAAATTTACAATTAAACTTCTATTGTCAGTGGGATCCCCATCATCCAGCAGCACGGTACAGAGGAAGGCAATTGACAGTTCAGAGGCTAAATCGGACAATAGGAAACACCTCAATTCAGTAATTTAATGTAGTTTATCAACTTATAAACACAGAAATATTTTCATATCATGAAAGAAAATCCTATTTTTTTATTAATGGATGTCCTATGCTATACATCCTTGTATGTAGAAGATTAAAGCAAGATACAACGTGGAACGAAAAAACAAGGAGAAAGTCGGCAAGCGCCTACTTATATATTTTAATTATAACTACCACCATGTCATAACTTGTTATTAAAGTAAGCTATACATAGTTATTCTGACTCGTATTGATATAGTGGTACTAACTACTTTCCGAAACATATAAATCTATAGAATCTTGTATCACCGGTATTGTATTGGTTTTCTTGATAAAAATCCCTTTCTACTAAGCATATTTGATGATAGTAACTGAGTGATTAAAAAAGGTCAGGACGAACATCGATGGAGGGTTATTGAGTCATAAACAGTCTGGGGTGGCCTTTACGACCGACGCTCAGCTTTTAACAAAATTAAATGACATAGTTTTGTTTCTTTAGATATATCCCTATATACGTCACAGTATATATAAACTTTAATGAATATTATTACAGTTAAAATTTTGATATCAGCTCAAAAGTCAGTTGATACAATTATTCAGTTAATTTAAAGAAGAAGTTAATTTAAAGAAATTTAATCTAAAGGGAATTTATTAACTGGGAGCAAGTACTGTTCAATATAGGGCATTGATGTTAGTTATTATTATACATTTTCGAAGTTGCAAACAATAGTGATTTTCATATATAGCCTATGTTAATTTTCGATCTAATAGAAAGTCTGATGCCTTACAATTTCATACTTTGACATTTGTTGTGGTATATTAACGTAGCAAAAGTTTATTTTGCATATTATATGCTCTTACGTCTTGAGTGTAGATCCATGCAGAATCTATGTGCTCGTATTTGTCGGTTTGTGTGTGTGTTTCCTTACTTTAAAGTAAAGTTCGATCTATGGGAATTGTATGGAGATGTACGACTAAATGCCCTTTGTTATGTTTGTGAACACAGAATATCGAATAGGGGGGAATATAATATTTTTAGAAGTTTTAACCTCCTCACAAAGTAGTATTTACCTTTATTTTATCTGGAATTTATTTTGTGTAAACAATTTAAAATAAAAAAATAACTGAGCAATCATGATCCTAGTTAAATAGTTGCACAGTGTGATTTACACATTTTCCACGTTGATTGTGTTGGGAGTAGACGTTTAGATCTCCTACGATTACATTTATTTATTTATGAACGTTATCCGACTTTACGTATATTATGTATGACAGTGGCAATGCAATTAGCTTAAAAATTAGTTTTACATGGTGATATATTCAGTTCTTTCAGAATAAATGTAAATTAAAAAAATTGCCTGTACATAAACACCGAGAGTCATAAAATTTCAAAGGGTTCATGTATATAAATACAAATAGTTTACAAATAGTATACAAATAGTTTGTTGTTAATATATTTAATTATTACTGTAGAGACAAAAACAATTACCAACAAAAGCGTGGCCAATATAGTCCATCGTTGGTTTGATAATTTCTCTGTTACGTTCTGTGTATTGTAACAACAATCTAGGCTTCTAAAATTCTGAGCCCCAAAAAGTGATGTAATAATCAATAACGTGTGTTATTGTATATGATTCAATATCAAACAGACTTGTTACTTGAGTTGTTTTGCAGTTCAAGGTATCGCATTTTAAATTGGTTTTTAAATGTAAAAATTAACAATAACTGTGCCCTCAACATTCTTGTAATTACCGAAGGTTCATACCCTAATATATAATTACAAAAGGAATAAACAGTAAATCCGTGTCTTTCGTAACCTATCGTACGGCCTAGAAAGCTGAAACTTGGAACATTCACTAATAAATTCGATGTGTAAGAACATAAATGAGCCCAAGTCCTTAAATTACAAAAAAAAAAACAAGTGTCAAAACTTAATTAGATTCGCTGTATTTATTTATAATATACATTCTTTTAAATATAATCGGGTGTGAAATGTAATCATTAGTAAACATGGTGTATTTATATTAAAGTTAACGGTCCATCCAATAAACCTTTAGCAGGTTAGAGGAAATAGACGCTCTATAAACAACTAGTTCTATTATCATCGACTACACTATTTTGGAATTATAATTTAAATATGCGAATTTATGAATTAATGAAAAATTTTATTAGAATTATTTTAACTTCTTAAAAAAAACCTCAACTGCCCATCGTCATGAGCCAATAAGTCTGTGCGACGATCCAAAGCGAGTGATGTACCTTATAAGGATTGGTCACATGGACAAGCCAGTAGTGACCGCCCGTGAAAAGGTATCACAGCAGTCAGGCGGGATAGAACCAACGATAAGCGTCCACCAAAACCTTATGATACTTTATATCGCGTTTAAATATTCCATATTATTTTAATTTATATTTATCTTTAACATTCGATAGAGACTGTCAAAATCTAACTTTGATAATTTTTTTGTAAATAAAGCAGGTGTTATGAAAAAATAATATCGATATTTAAAGAAAGTTTATATTTTAAAACATCATTTAGTTTGTAGCTATTTATTTTAAAATATCAAGGATTTTCGTACTACACACACCCTTCTAACCTACCAGGCCAGCGGTCAACCATCGTGCTAGAGAACTGAGGTGTCAGGTATTTGATACACTTTAAACAAATAATTTTAAACTATTGCATCTTTTACTATTAAATTTTAAAATTTAAATAATGTTCTTTTAAAGGAACTCTCAAATATTGTATAAAATAATTTTGTGAAATTATTACAAATAATAATTATTTTTTTAATTATATTTTTGTTAATTTTGTATTATGTGATTTTAAATCTAAAGTGAGTTTTCGCACAGTCTTAAAATTATTATAAAAACCTAAAATATTAAAGGCAACTAAAGGATTATTTTGCATTTGTGTACCTATTCATTGCAACATTTCATGGATTTGATCACGTAAATACCCACATTAATCATCAAAAAACATATATGTATGTCAATTCACAATGTATTCAATGAAATCAACCCCCCTATAAATGTAGTGTGGGCTATTTAACTAAATATGCCCCACAAAGAAAACCCCCAACCAACCAAAGCCGCCATGTATATAATATTATCAAATATATTTTACTATGAGATAATATTATAATGTTTTAGGTAAGATAAGTCATACAATTAATTGTCACTCATCATAAATAGATAGACCCCTGTATAGGCAATAAGAAAATTAATTAAGTTATCTATGTATTTTGCTTCAAATTATTTTACTTTAATCATTTTCAAAATTGTTCTAAATTTATGATTTGTTTATGAAGTGTTAAATATGTGAAAAAGTGTCTGCAAGAACTTCAATAACATGTGGCTGTGGCCTACATAATTGAAAGCTATGCTGATGCCTTCAAGGTTTCTTTTCAAAAATGTTGGCCTAGTGCAAATATGTTTAAAATTGGGTCTCTGGCTTTATTAATACTTCCCAATAAAATCAGTGAAGTGGTCTAGATTAACCCACTCATTTTAAGTACGAAGAAGAGTCACTGGCACAATATTCCCCCTTTTTAAGGCCAAGAAGATAAGCCAGTGATGAAGATGATGTAATAAAATTGTTTATAAAATTTGAAAACTATTTTACGTTCGATGTGGGAGTACTAGAACAAGCAATCTCTTATACAACACTAGGAACAGTAATCAGGGAGTATTTAGGTTACCTAGAGTAAACAAATCGCTATTTAGACATTTCTCAGTATAATGAGCCTAAATATTCCAACCAGCTACCGGAAACTATCAGAAGTTGTTTGAACTTGAGATCATTCTCCGTAAAAATAAAAGATTGGCTTTTTACAACTCCAAATGTTGGTTTTCTAAATAATATTTTTCGTTAAAAACAGTTATTTTGTCATCTAACCTTCCCTCGTACTTACATTTGCTTTTATATTTGTCATCTCAACTCAAACCGTGTTATTAATTTATTAGAAATTAAAAACTAATATTATTATTTTTACACATGCATTTAGGGGACGATTCATAACGTCAAGGTGCATAAAGTAAAGTAGCTATTTTTTACAGTTTTGCTATGTAGTTATTTCAAATAGTAAAGTTTCAAAACGTCCAGTTCCTAATTATAAAGTGTAAAATATATAGTGTTTCACAAAGTAAAGTTCCATAACGTAAAGTTATCATTTAATAAAGTGTAATTTAAAATGCGTTTCAAAACGTAAAGCTTCATGAAATAAATTAGCTATTATAATTTAAATTATATATGTGAGTGTTACACAAATTAAAGAACCATAACGTCCAGTATTTAATTTTTAGCTCTATTCGGAGTTCATCAGGTAAAGTTCCAGAACATAAAGTTTGTATTTTTTTAAACCACCTGTTTCAAAATGTTTTCATAACGTCCAGTTAACAAACTCACTCCAGTTCGATCCAATTTCAATACACGAGAATGTTCCAAAAAGTCGAGTTTCAAAACATTGAATTTAATTTAGTAGACTATTTCATAACTTAAAGTGACACAAGGTAAAGTACAGTCCGCTCCAGACATTGTACTGCGTGTGCCTTCCACAAGTTGCAGGCGGTCCCGAGCACATTGGAGATCTATCGACACAGCGCTCAATAAATGTTTTGTGTCGGAACTTTTTTTGGTAAAGCTGATTTGTTCTCAGTTGACAGACCATATTTAAAGAAGTGTTTTATCAAAAGTCCCCTACAATCCCCTTTGTGCTTCCCCTCCTATCCGCCTTCAAAGCTCGAAAATGTAGACTTTAACATTATCGAATATAACTTTTTAACAACACGTTGTTTAGGGTTAATTCCTTTACAGTTCTGTTTGTCGATAAATGTGCTATCATTTTTTACAGTACTATTCACGATAATTATAACAGTTTCTCCATAAATTAATAAAATAAAACAAAAAAGTTATTGTTGTTGCTTCAAATTTAGGTTTTTGCTGTTTATTTTGGTTATACGTATAATAAATTAAGAAAACTTCCTCTAAAACTTTTTGCAAACACATTTCTGAACACATTTATATATAAATATTAGTGTTTAATGTTCATATGAAGTGAGGAACATTCGTAACTGTTAACTATGTTTGGAGCGCGAGGGCGGCAGAGGCTGGGCTAGCGCGAAAGATACATTATCTTCGTAGGTTTTAAATCCCTTATGATTAAACATTTTTGCACATACAAAATGTTGTGGTGTTTTATAGTTTATTATTGTTATACCAACCTACAATAATATGATAAAGTAGATTTTACTTTATTATTATTGTGTAATGTAATAAAACTCCAAATACGATATGTTCAATGATTTGAATGCGATATTATTTAATCGAACCCCTTAAATTTTAAACATTGTATAGTTAATATAACATTTATTAATACCAGTTTTACTTCGGGGGTATAAATCAGCCCTTGGGCCTTTTCATTATCCACCAACTATAGACCCACCGTGTCCCGGACTGGATGAACCGGCTGCTAGCTGTCGTAAATTATAAGTTGGATTTTTTCTGCTTATTTTAAAACAGCTTCACGGAACACCCACCCACCACAGATGTTATGTACATTGATTACATATATACATGACCAATGCCAGTGTTTCATCGAAGTAAGCATAATACTTTTATACAAAATAGTAGGATACCCCCCACTATAGCAAGCCAATCAGAAGCCAGCATTTTGTAGTGACGTCATTCCAAGATGGCGGCGCCCATGGCACTTTATTTCCCGCCAAATTTCCTAACCTCACTTTTTTAAATTTTAACTCATTTTGCTCAGTTCTGGCAACCTATGCTCTATGATAAATTATTTTACATATACACCATTATATATATATATATATATATATATTATATACTGTAAATTATATGTATATATGTTCCATGGTTCGACTATTATATACTCTATGCGATTGATACTATCATATGGCAATGTATATACAATATTATACATATACTTTACAGCTACACCATTACATAAATATAATCTAGGATATATTAAAAAGTGACGTCACACGTCACTTGACCGCATGGGCTGAGTGAATATATACGTCATCTGAGGCTGAGCCAGTGACGTAGACGGTTTTGTGACGTAATGAGGGAAAGTTTAAAGTTCAGGGTCACGGGGAGGTTATTTAAAAAAAAGTACTACCTCGCACGCGTAAAATTCGATTGTGATTCGATAGGTTAATCGATATAAAAAATTTAATGAAAACAATCGAGCTAAAGAGCTGATCAGACATCCATTCCATCACAGCTATTGCTTAGAAACCCGGCGTTCATAGCCGTTAACCCCGTATACTAAGTTTCTGTTTGCTTGGGTGGGGTTTGAGACCATCCCGTGCATATGCACCCAGGTTAAACATTATTCCATACGTAGGCCATCCAGATTACCTGGTTGATGCCCAGTACGAACTAATGTCCTCTCCCTTTTTAGCAAACAAAGGATAGAGTATTTTTAGAAAAAAAGCCATAGCCCCTCCACCGCCATGACCCGTGGAGACCTTCCAAAAAAAGCAAGCTAATTGTCTCCTCCGTTCATTTTTTACTTTTACAAGTCCCACCGTACGGATTCAAGGAATAACTTGAGTACACCATTCACTCTAGGTCCTTCCAAGGAGTAGCCAAGGGCTTACCTAGACGCCTCAACGTACAAGACCCTTCAATTTACATTCAGGTTTACGGGGCTTTTCGTCCCCCACGCCATTGACCTTCATTCACACACACACGCTCACACACACACACACACACACACACACACACACACACACACACACGGAGACATACATACAGTGGGAACTTTTACAATGTCCAAGACATGCTCAACTATATTTACAATTGAACTGTTCATGAAGTTAAGTGAGCCATTTATTTTAAGTATTGTGCAGTAGTACAGATTAGAGCAATTTAGGGCAGGATCGGTGACCAAAGTGGCTGAGACAGAGCTGGAGGTTATATCATCCAAGTTAAAACCTGAAATCAGGTCACGTGACCATGTTTTTTTTACAAAGGGGACGAATCGTTCCCAATACTACCAGTCGTGTTTACTCAAGTTTTTGGATTTTATAACCATAGGGTAGTGTGTCGTGCTCACCCTCGAGCTTTCTTTTTGGTCCAGTAATTTTGAAAAGTTTTGATTCATTCACAGTTACAATATCGCGGTCTTTCGTCCTCCTGATTCTAGATTCCTTAATTTCTATGCTTTCAGCTGACTCACTAAGAACCATTTCTTTTAGTTTTTCAAAGTTAAGTGTTTTGGAGGTCTTAGAATTGAGAGTGAGGCCCTTGATTTTGCAAACAGATTTTAGTTTTTGTTTGTTGGTTGACCAGACAAGATATGCGTACGTTTTAGGCCCCCCAGAAACGAATTCAACGATGAAAGATCCTGGTCCGTATTTAACCAGCTCGTCGGTCATTTCCCCGAGGTAATCCCCCGTAGGGACCCTGTACAAACCTCCCTTATAAATATAGAGGGTTGAGTCTGTATCGTAGTACAAGACTTGTGCACCCAGGGCCTCCAGATATTCATACAGTTTCAGTCTAGCTTGAGCAGTAGTATAGGCCGCTATGACTACATTCACGTTTCTTAAGGGCTCGCCGACTTCCTCCAGGTACTCCCAGCTTACTACCACTACCTCTTCGTTTACTATCTGTATTCTATTCACTATTATATAGGGTCTTGTCATCATCCCGAACAGTGTTTTGGGGTCTCTGACTATCGTGGCCTTTGTCTGGTTCTCCCGCTGTCCAAATTTACCCCAAAATGAATTTAGCATGAGTTTAGCCATTGATCTCAAACCTTCGTTTTCAGCAATCTTGGCGGGGTCCAGCCTGATTCCTTCATGAGTGAAGTAGTTCTGCACGTACCGGTCTTTATCAATCTGGGTCTTACACCATTCTGGGTAGCCGGACGCTTCTTGTTTCATTTTCAGGAATTTATTGATGAAATCTGTAAAGAGTCCCCCTTTCTCGTATGTCGCCATTTCATATTCCCATAATTCATACATATCGAGGATGACATAGCCTTTCTCTACCGCTTTCCGCACCTCATCCATTGTCCAAGTTCCTACCAGGGCTCTTTCTTCGCTTTCGTGTTCACAGTCTTCTTGGTTTTGGTTTTCACCACATGTTTTACAGAGGGCAAACATTAATTTATTATTCATCCTTGCTGGGAGCACTGGGTGGTAGAGATCCCAAGGTGGTAGGACTTTGCATTTCAATAAACCATCTACTTGGAGACCTCTCTGCCTGCACTCTCTGTCTCCTACATGAATGGTGGGATGACCTAGGGGATACTTTCCGTACTTACACACATACGGGTAGAGCGAGCAAACGTCCACATATTGGATCGTTTCTCCTTCGACGCATTTGTGGTAAGTCTTAGAGTTACCCGTTCTGCCCCCAAAGAAAGCCTGTCTCGGGTCTAGTGGGAGTGTGTTCAATATTGGGAGAGAGTCCAAGTGTTTGAGTTTTTGTTCTTTCTTTAATTTCCTAAACTCACACTCCCACATCTCGACTACTTCGTAGTCATTAAACTTAGCGATTTTGGACTTAGTTCTCTCGTATCTTAAGTGAAGTGAGTCTGAGGGATCCTCCTTCAGAGGAGCCTCTCGATTGAATGGGAAGCAATTGGGGCATCCATGCCAGTAGCATCCGTGAAACTCGTAGATGTTTTCCCTGTCAAACCCATCTACTTTCAGTTTGTTAATCTTTACTTCTTTACCCCGCCCCGCATGCTCGATCCTCACTCCACGTTTCTCTTCTTCCCAGCTCAACCACTGAATGGCGATAGCTGACTGGTTATCCACTAAACGGTAGCCGTTCTTTGGGATGAGGCCGATCGTGTTTGGTTTCAAAAAGTTGCGGCGGAAGGCCAAGTTGCAAGCACTAGCGATCGTTACAGCCTCTAGGAAAGGATCAACATTACACTCTTGGAGGAATATCGATCTGAACTTAAGGCAAGCTTGGGCCAAGATCTCCACATCAGAGATGCAATACTCCAACATTTCCTTTTGAAAATCAAATACATAGTTTTCCGCTACTCTTTCATGGTACCAGATTTTAAAGGCCTTATTGGACTTTTTAAACATTGACTCTGGGCAATAGTACTGTTTATCGGGGATAGGGCCTACATAATTTTGGTTCGCCAGAGTGTTGAACAAGTGAGGAAAGTAACCCTTCTTTCTCTCCGGAGGCAGATCAAATGACTTAGGGAGTGCAGCGAGGGCCATAGGAAAATAGTTAAGTGAGTCCACAAATCTAACGTTGTCCATTTCCATGAGAATAATTTTGCAACCCTTCATGACCAGATCGGGTGTGAATTTAGTTTTTTCAAGAACATACTTTACCAAAAATTGAAAATCAAAGCCCTGACCGTTGTGGGCAATTACACAGACATCTTTAAAACCTTTTCGGACTTCCATGACGTATTCCATGAAATCTTTAACAGGGTCAGAGTTGAAGACTCTCGTACGGTTTTTACAAACCCTGCAAAATTCTGTTTCGATACACTGGTAGCAAAACTGCTGGGAAACACACAAGTTTACTTTATGTACTTTTTGTTCGGGATCAGAGGGGAGAAACTCGTCTTGGCGAGTCTCCAGATCAAAGAAAATGAAAAGGTAGTCCTTTGGTTTAGGCTTACCATCGTTCCGCTGTATGAAACATTTGTGATTTGGATCTTGGAAAGATCCGCAAGGTTTGCAATAGACTTCTCCACACTTGTGGGGCGTGGATCTGTCTCTAATCCAAACTAATTTACCGCAATCAAGACACTTTTTGACAACTTTACATTTATCGACTTGGTGAGCAGTGAAACACTGTTGATTTCTCAAAGTCATATTACATTTTGAACAAACTATTCCTCCATGCTCCTCTTTGCAGGGAGGCGAGATGGTCTGACACTGAGAACAGATGCTTGAACATCTGTGTTCACCTTTGTGATCATAGGGAACATGGCAAGCTTCACAAAAATATTTACAAACGAAAGCAGCAGTCAAACTAGTTATTACGTTATAGTGCCCGTTGTAAAACAACAGGTTGATCTTGAATTTAGCATTTTCAACACTGCCCTCGAAATAAACGTCCCGGCCTTTATTATCATAATTGAACACGGTTATTTTGAAATCTTTCAACAAGTCTTGAAACTTCTCAAGTTCTGGGATTCCCGCGCCATCCTCGGGCATCTCTACTCTAGCCCGACGAATAAGTTCTTGAGCCCTTACGGTTTGCCTTTTTTTATCATCTTGCCGAATTGACTTGTACTGAGGATCCTTTGTTGCATGAGCGATACCTACAACCAAGGCCTTGGGGAGACACAAGTTGTCTTTATTTTTAATAACTACGATACCCTTCCTTGCTTTGCACTCCTCGTCAAACGTGTTAAAGATACCAGGTCGTACCCTCCCAGAACCTACAGGGAGATTAACTCGAGTACATTCTACTTTAAAAGTGTCAGTGGACTTGACGGATTCAGAATTTGACTGTATGATCCCTCCAAAAATTTTCCAAAGGATGTCTTCATCAATTTCACCAGCGGGTCGAAATGCGACATACCCCGGATCTCTACTTTTTAGGTTAAGACTCTGCAAAGTGAACCCGAGCTGATCATTTTCGTGGGCTTGGCCTTTCATCTCATTTACAATCTTGGCAAAACCTTGTCTGAGCCAATCTATCTCACTAGTATCAGAAGGAGGGTTAGAAAATTTGAAAATAGTTTTCGTTCCGTACAATCTAAACTTTTTAACATAAACCTGCTCGTCACTGAGTACTTCAACGGGTTGAACAACTTTAGCCATTTTACTAGTTGAATCAAACTAAAAGTTAAATATAAATTAAAACAATAAAGTGAGGTTATGTTAAGTAAAAGTAAGGTTATGTGAACCCAAAGAGAAACTTGAGTAAATACAACGCTAGGCCTAGTAAAATAATAATTAAAAATATTAAAGTGAGGTTATGTCAGACTAAAAGAGTGAGACTATGAAATAGAAATATATGTTTGACTCTCAAAAGTGAGATTAATATATAAAAGTAGGGTTATGTTATACAATAAAATTGAGGTTAGACCTGATACACCAAATATAATACGCGTTAAATACTAACGACAAATTATAATAGCACTTACTGTAATAATTGCACAATACTATCACAACTCACTTACCACAATAGCAGAGAATGAAGCAGCGCAAGGACCTCTGACCAACACAAAAGTCTGGAACAGAATGAATGAGGAAGGCTGTCTGCACCGGTATATATAGGCACCAACAACCAATCAGCGATCAGAACGCCTAATACGACCAATGGGGAGCGAGCTTATTCCGACCAATCACAGAGCTGTATTTTAACCTGTTACAACTGGATTTTTTTAGGTGACTAACAGTAATTCAGAAACGCTACAATAGAGCAAGAAGAAGAGGGTTTGGAGAAAACCCGTTATTGTTCTAGCATATATAATAGTGTAGACCATATAACGGTGAGATAGGCCAAGTTCAGGGTCATCCTGAGGATGTTTTAAAAAACTCTAACGGTTTTATTTGATAATTACATTCAATATAATGCGTATACTTACGCATATTACCAAATGAGCGCAGAAATCATACAGATTTATTATTAATCGCTAAAGATAGCTGCAGACCTTAAAATACCATCCAACTACGGATAGGCAATGAAGTGGAAACATCTATCAGATCGAATAGTGTACTGTCTATTCGCTAGCTAGCGTTCTGGTATCAAATAAAATGGTGGGGGGGGGGTAAAAGTGTAGGATGTGGGGCAGATGGAAGAGGCAGATAGTTACAAAGCAGCTGGCGTGGGGCAGATGGCGCGGGGCAGGTGGCAGCTGGTGCGGGGGAATTCGAATAAAATATCCATTAGTTAAAACCCATCAAGGATAACGTAATTGCTTCTGCATCAGAGGATATTGTGGTAGACGCTTCTTGTACTTGTATTTGATCAGTCGTTTCATTAGTGTCAGCTTGGTAAATATTAGAAGATGAAGTTGTGTAAGAAACATTATTGTCTTGTATTTGTGAATCCATGTGTACCGCGCAAGAGCTGGGCGTATAGTGATATAGCGTCTGCGTGTAGGTTAGGTACTCGGCTCTTCCCCCACCACACCAGTCCCCCCCACCATACCAGTCCCCCCACCAAGTTTTACTTCGCACAATAACTAGTTTACATGTGTTAGTTAGGGTTTAGCTCTTAGACTGTCAAGACCTCAGCTCAGTAACTGAAAACTTCAATAATGTTTGCTCAACGCTGTATAATTATAACAGTTACTATGGTCTAAACCAGTGTAATCTGAGAACCCACTTGGCATATGTTAAACCAGAAATAAAGAAATTATTTAGATTTCACCTTCAAAATAGTTGTTTTTGGCTATTCCTGCTATACCCTTGGTCGGATCTGAATTCTGTTTGCACCAACTTGTTCGTCTGATGAATCCGCGTAATTTAAGTACCCACTTAACATAGTTTAAACCAGAAATAAAGAAATTATTTAGATTTGACCTTCAAAATAGTTGTTTTTTGACTATTACTGCTATACCCTTGGTCAGATCTGAATTCTGTTAGCACCATCTTGTTCGTCTGATCAATCCGCCTAATTTGAGTCCCCACTTGGCATATATTAAACCAGAAATAAATAAATTATTTAGATTTGACCTTCAAAATAGTTGTTTTTAGCTATTACTGCTATACCCTTGGTCGGAACTGAATTATGTTTGCACCATCTTGTTCGTCTGATCAATCCGCCTAATTTGAGTCCCCACTTGGCATATGTTAAACGATAAATAAAGAAATTATTTAGATTTGACCTTCAAAATAGTTGTTTTTGGCTATTACTGCTATACCCGTGGTCGAAACCAAAAATAAAAAAGTGCGATACCCTTGGTCGGATCTGAATTCTGATTGCACTTCTTCCAATTATAATCAATTAATATAATACCCGGCGTCAGGCTACTGCGAACCCAAGTTTTTACCAAGGTCCGTTTTAAAGCGTGAAAGAAAAGTTTATATTTCATTAGTAAATAAAACACTTCAAAAAACCAATATCAAACACAACAATCAGTTAAACTAACTACATTTACTAGCAACAAACTACAAGCGTTACTCTAACATGCTTAATAATAAACATACATGCCTTAAGCTAAGGTAGCATCTCTAATATACAGTGGTACCAACTCTATACTAGAGATACTAATGCGGACAGTGCAGGCAAACAGCTAGCTAGGCTGTCGGCCTGCGACTGCGAGCCCTCTGCGGACAGCCCCTTGGTTTTATAGCCGCCAGCGTTGACGCTGCCAGACAGAGGAGAGCAGATGTCACGGCAGATGCCGCAGCGCGCCGGCGCGGCGGTGCACCGTCTGTGTTTGCAACTATGCTCAAAACGGTCTTCAATAAAGTCGAAACGTAGCACCTCTGGCGGGGACCTAACCGGTTCTTAAATCACGGCTATCCGGTTTTAAATATGCATATAAAAGGTGTTTATTATTCTTTTCACCATTTTTAAGGTAAAACTTCACTATACATTGTGTAACATGTCATAGATTTGTTTTTAAATGTCAATAACAATTTTAAAATAGACCATTATAAATAAAATCTATTACATATTCGTTGTAAATGTGTTATCACTATAATACACTTATAGACTAATAATAAATGTAAATTCTTTCATAAAAAGTGTATCTCATATTTGACTTTTCATAAAATAAAGTGTTATGTTGCATTTATGTTCATATAGACTTATGAGGAATCATATAATTTGATATGTAAAGCAAATTAGGCAGTAAATAATAAGAGACTTATTTGTTACATCGATAAACATATCTGGTTAGTGATTATATTTTACTCGTGAAGCAAAAACTTGAAAATAATTTTTCACCAAAAAAAATACACGTAAAAAACATTTTTGTCTTGATTACTAGAAAAATAAATTGATGAAGCGGTTTGAGCAATAACGGTTGAATCTTTAGAGATTTTTGATTGCCTTTTTGTTTCATTTTGGAAATGTATTAATATGAACCAACAACATAATTGCAAAAGTTATTAATGATACTCAATACATGCAGAGTCAAACTGTATTCAAGAACTACGAGTAAAAATTCAGCCTAAACCTTCAATTCAGTTATAGTTGATTACTTAAAATGGATTGGAGTTATAATAGATAGATAGATTGATTGTAGTGATGTTGTGGGCATTTTACAGTTTTCTCAGTAAAACTACTGTGCAATGATTCTTTTATATTGAGAAGAAACAGATGTGACAACGCAATTGGTTGGTTTAACTTCTATAATGACCGAATAAAAATGAGAAATTTACATACAAAATATATTAGGGCTAAATTAACAAGTGTTTTACTACTAATCAAAACAACGTTTTCTTCTACAAAGTGTTGTGACGACCTTAGATTCATTCAACACGTGGACCACAAATCAAGGACAGACAGACATTCAGCCGGTCGGACAGCTGTACCCACACCTGCTCTTACAGCTATGTTCGTACGATTCGTACGGAATAGATACGAAAGTATTAGATACTAATAGCATTGACTATATAGTCAATGCTAATAGCCTACAAGTAGTGTGGGTTTGCGGGTTTTGCGCCGGAAGTGACGTCATCCGGTCACGTGACCGGAAGTGCTGAGTCATGAAAGATGTTATCTGGGGCTGAGCCAGTGACGTAGGCGGTTTTGTGACGAAATGAGTTAAAGTTCAAAGTTCAAGGTCACGGGGAGGTAATTTTAAAAAAGTACTACCTCGCACGCGTAAAATCCGATTGTGATTCGATAGTTTTAATTCGATAAAATATCGAATGAAAATTATCGAATGAAGCAATCGAATGATACGAGTGCGAGGTAGTACTAATACAAATATTACTTTATTTTTATTTACAATAAGTTATGTTTACAATAATTCATGTTTACAATAGTTCCCCGTTGTTGGTTGTCATCGATGTTGTTGATCCGGACGAGTTGCGGCCATCACTTTGCTTTCTGAAGAAAGACGGTAGATACTTCGATCCCTGCGCAGAGTCCATGTTGTGTTTTTGACACCTATCTGTTCTGTTAGGTGTTTGCATTTCATTGCTGTCAGGAGGAAATAATACGTGACGGCAATGAAATAGAAACATCTATCAGACCTTGAGTGAAATGATATTGTTATTTTGTGAAGAGCGTCTCGGAGAGCTCGATGTTCACCGGTCGAGAGCCGGAGGTGTACTGACTATTCGCTAGCTAGCGTTCTGGTATCAAACAAAATGGTGGGGGTAAAAGTGTAGTAGAACGAAGCAGATGGTTGGTGGGAGGTGGCAGGCGGCAGGTGGCAAGTGTGCGGCATATGGTAGTCCCCCCACTACACCAGTCCCCCCACTACACCAGTCTCCCCACCAAGTTTTACATCGCACAATAACTAGTTTACATGTGTTAGTTAGGGTTTAGCTCTTAGAATGTCAAGACCTTAGCTCCGTAACTAAAAACTTCAATAATGTTTGCGCTTCAACGCTGTATAAGTATAACAGCTACTATGATCTAAACCGGTGCATGTATTCATATGGTTCTTTTTGCGAAGCAAACAACTAGCTAAAAGTGTTTCAACCTCGATTATTCTTCGACGAAACCGCTCATTGTCCACTAAAAGTGTAGACCTTCTGTCTTCATTGTCAGGGAAGTAGAAAGTAGTGTCAAGGGGACTACTGAAGGTCACCTTCCTCATGTTCCTGTAAAACTGCGACATTTTTCAGATCCTCTAGGTAGATGTTCATCCGTCAAGAGCTGGAAGAATAATGATGGAGCGTTATCGTGTATGAGGTGCATGTATTCATATGGTTCTTTTTGCGAAGCAAACAACTAGCTAAAAGTGTTTCAACCTCGATTATTCTTCGACGAAACCGCTCATTGTCCACTAAAAGTGTAGACCTTCTGTCTTCATTGTCAGGGAAGTAGAAAGTAGTGTCAAGGGGACTACTGAAGGTCACCTTCCTCATGTTCCTGTAAAACTGCGACATTTTTCAGATCCTCTAGGTAGATGTTCATCCGTCAAGAGCTGGAAGAATAATGATGGAGCGTTATCATGTATGATAGGCACCTAACCCTCACCACAACGTTACCTTGTCCTTCAAACCATCGTTTTACGCTACAGATGCTATACTGTTGGTTAGATTTAAATTTAGATTGCACCTTCTTGTTTGTCTTGGCAAGCCGCGTAATTGAAGTACCCACATGTTATACTTTGAACTAAAAACAAAGAAGTTATTTAGGTTTGTCCTTGAAAATAGGTGTTTTTTCGCTGTTGCTGCTATACCCGTTGTCAGATCTGAATTCTGTTTGCACTAACTTGTTCGTCTGATCAATCCGCGTAATTTGAGTACCCACTTAATATACTTTAAACCGTAAATAAAGAAGTTATTTAGGTTTGTCCTTGAAACTAGTTGTTTTTTCGCTGTTGCTGCTATACCCTTGGTCGGATCTGAATTCTGTTTGCACCAACTTGTTCGTCTGATCAATCCGTTTAATTTGAGTACCCACATGACATACTTTGCACAAACTTTGTACCCCCCCCCCCTTTTTTTGGGTCATGTTCAAGGACCTTGGGACTTAGAAATTTTCACAAAGTGGGCTGCACACAAACATAAGACTAACAGTCTCCTGCCTATGTACAGGCCAAGTCCCTAACTTGAAATGCTTAGGGTGGTCCTGAAAAGGACCGTTTGCGTGCTGAGGGATGGTTTGGTTAGGAATGGTTGGTCTAGGGATCGCTGCTTAATTTAAACTTTATTTTTTAAAACCCACTTTACCCTCCCATCTTGTCTCATGAAGTACAACTCCTGGGTGTCGTTTATCAGAGGGGGTGGTGGTGGACAAGTCTGCGGCAGACGCACCTCGACGTAGTGGTCGGTGTGTTGGAAGAGGAACACGTGGTCCCCGTTCCTAGCCACAAACTTGTACTCCGTCATCCGCTTCAGATTCCGGAACTCGGCCTTGGAGGTGTCGATCGGCGTCACCAAATCATTGATCCCCATCACTCTTGTCCGCTCCATCACCTCATCTACAGTTAGTGGTGGAGTTGAAGGTCGAGCTGTGGACGTAGAAGGCTGAGGCTGAGTTGAGGGTCGCTGGTGAAAATATAATGGGTGACACCGAAAATCACGTCTAAGAGCAGACTTAAAAGCTGAAGGTTTCTTAAATCCGCTTCTTCTTTCCGTCGACTTCTTCAAGGACTCCTTCAAACGTTGAAGTTTTTCGGGAGTCAGAGGAGAAGACATGGTGTTGTTGGATGGAAGGGAAAATGAATAGAGCACGTGTATACTGGTTGAGAACCAAAGCTGGAATGAGGTGCCAGACAAAGTAAAGCAGGTCGCAAAGGATAACCTCGCCCTATCAATATATAGATAGCAAAGCTGGGTACTAATTAGAACCGGTTTACATCCGGCCCCCCCCCCCGGCCAAGTTCAAGCCCCCCCCCCCCCCCGACGAACCCCCCCCCCCGACGGAACCCCCCCCCCGACGGAACCCCCCCCCCCCCTGACGGAACCCCCCCCCCCCCCCGACGGAACCCCCCCCCCACCCCTTTGGGTCAAGTTCAAGGTCAAGGTCAAGGGATAAACTTTTTAGCAGAAAGGGACAAATTCCCGACAAAATCCCGCAACGAAGTAGGGTTATCCCTTATCCCGTTTTCCCCTAAATATCCCTATTTCCCATTTTTCGGCTATATAAGCCGAGATTTCAAGCGTCTCCGCGCAGTAGCCTGCCGCCCTTTAGGATGAACGTCCCACTGGGTTGCAGTGCCTGCTGCAGCGTAGGTCTCTTGAGTGTGTGTGGGCCCAACGCGCAATTGAGAGACCATGCGCATTTGCATGTGTAGTTAAATATATTTAAGGGGATCTTGGTCAGGGGATTATTGTACTTCGGTTCGTAGTATTCTGAAGCCTACACAGTGATGAACGTCCTTGCGGTTTCAGAGTGCACGACTGTTGTAAACTGACCATATTTTGATGCTTTATAATAACATTGTAGATGGAATGTTTTGTAGTTTGCTTAACACTTAATGCTTTTATCTTCAACGTGTCCTTGACCTAGATTAGGACTTAGAAAATATTCAAGAAACATTCAATGTACACAACCACGTTTTAGCACAAAATTTATGGAAGGGGAAATTTAATATATACTGCAACAGCGTGGTAAAAATCATCATATCGCTATGGAAGCTGTAGGTGTAAACACTTGGCTTGTTCCTTCCGAGCTTGCTATTTCAGAAGCCTTTCTGTCCATCCTTACTTATGAGTTTCGAGGCATTAAATTAAAAGTAAAAATAGAGCTGAGACCGTTGCATAGAAATGATATGCATTGTATTTTGGTGGAATGGGAATCGCCCTCCGGCATTAATCTTTTCCATTTTATCAAAAGATCGTGCAAGGAGTTTTGCGTAAAACGGATAACAGTCTCCCTTGTTTAAACGTAGTACAGATTTCTTCCAAAGTAAAATAGCAAAGGTAACACCTTTGCTATTTTACAAAATATTTTAACGTGTCCTTGACCCAGTTACCGGACTTGGAGCAATTCAAAGTGTGCTATACAGCGTTAGAACAAACTACTGTCGAAGCCCCCCCCCCCCCGATATATTCCTATAAAAGCGGGAGCAGCCCGCAGAGGGTTCGCAGTCGCAGGCCGACAGCCTAGCTAGCTGTTTGCCCGCGCTGTCCGCAATAGTATCTCTAGTATAGAGTTGGTACCACTATATATTAGAGATGCTACCTTAGCTTAAGGCATGTCTGTGTATTATTAAGCATGTTAGAATAACGCTTGTAGTTTGCTGCTAGTAAATGTAGTTAGTTTAACTGTAGTTAGTTTGGTGTTGGTTTTAAAGTGTTTTTGAAGTGTTTTTTATTTACTAATGAAATATGTACTTTTCTTTCACGCTCCCATTCAAAAAGGTATGGCACGAAAACCGACCTTATGTCTTTAAATATCTCAGGGGGGATTATGTTTCTCAAATAAACACCTTTCCTAACCCCTTACAAAAAGGTATGGCACGAAAACCGACCTTAAGGCATTACGGCGCGCAAACCGGATGACTTTACCTATCTTAACCCTTACTCACGAGAAACAGATTCAGTCAGTTTGCTTATTTTTGGTTAAATTTAAGGGGACCTTGGTCAGGTAATTATTGTACTTCGGTTCGTAAAACTCTGACGCCTACACAGTGATGAACGTCCTTGCGGTTTCAGAGTGCGCGACTGTTGTTAACTGACCATTTTGCTTATCTTGGAGGATACATCATCGGGGAAATAAACTTAAGGGGACCTTGGTCAGGTATTATTGTACTTCGGTTCGTAGTATTCTGACGCCTACACAGTGATGAACGTTCTTGCGGTTTCAGAGTGCGCGACTGTTGTTAACTGACTATATCGTTTGTGTGTTGGGTGAATAATTTTTCGGGGGAGAGGTTAGTGTTCCGTTATCAGGTTTATTTGCCTATAATTGCGAGCTTTAAGCTAGTCCTCTTCTCCTAATACAGAGCGGGGAATAGAGCAGTTTGTGGTCCAAGTGAGAATCACTTACTGCTCTATTCCCCGTTTTGGCAACATGTTCAGATGACCTTGACCCACTTCGGGACTTAGAAAATTTTCGTTTAGTAAAACATTACAACAATATTCCTTCCCTAACCTCTAAAGCCCCCCCCCCTACAACTGGGTATAAAAGGAGGGTTTTCACCAGTGGTAAAATCATTCTGCTGCTTACACATCACGAGTGCAGTTCAGTTCCCGAGATGTCTGACCGTAGGAAGCAACTTTTGCCGAGGAAGGTTGAGCACTCTTCACCTGCTCCGTCATCTGCTCCGCCAGCTCCTTCCATCCTTCGGCAGGCGTTAATATTATCATGCATTGTTCCTGAGGAGCCTGCACCACGACCGCAACCACTTCAAGAAAACCTCGTTGCTCCCCCGTCCGCTTCTTCATCTTCTTCATCTTCTTCACCGTCTTCGTCGTCTTCATCTTCTTCGGCTACTTCTCGCTCACCTTCTCCATCACCGAGGAAGGATGAGCAAACAACTGCACCATCTTTGGCTTCACCAGCTCCTTCGCTTCTTCAGCAGGCGCTGGCAAGCATTCTTCCACCTTCTACACCAGGCTCTTCAACACCATCTGCAAGTCTACATTCTTCTTCTCCTACCAAACCTTCTACACCTTCTGTAAGTGTCCTTTCCCGTCCTTCAGTGATCTGTATTAACAACGAATCTCCTTCAGAGAAATTTCAACAATTAAAAACCTTGAGAAGGCAGTCTATACTTCCTGCACCAAGATGCAGCTACAGTTTTAAAAAAGGTGCAAGGAAAGGGGAACGTTGTGCTAAGTCTTGTGTTTTAAATGAAGAAGTATGCAGATCACATTTAAAAAAAAATCACAAGGGCACCGTTTCTCTTTCTACACCCCATCCAACAGTGAGACCAACCAAAATTCGAATTAATAGGCTTTGTAGAAATAAACGATACTTTTTTGTTAAATCAAAGGGCTTTGCAAAGGTGGTGGTTCAATGTGAAGGTAAATTGTACTATGTAGAGTTGCCTAGAGGCATGGACCTCCACGTCAAAGAACTTACCAAACAGAACTATTTAATTCGAAATGATACAGGTTTCAGTGTGTGGAAAACATTTAAAATAAAAAAAGATTAAAAAGTGTATTCCAAATTAAAAATAGTCTTTTCCAAATTAAAAAAAAAAGTGTGGACAACCTATTTACAATTTGTAGCATATGCTGCAGAGTGTAAATAGGTTGTCCACACCTTTTTTTTTACAATGCTACAACGACCTTGACCTAAATAACGGACTTAGATATATTGCACTAAGTTAAAGATAAAACTTAAATGGAAAAAGGAGAAATATTATATTAAAGACATTATTCACCAGTAAAGAGGGGAGGGGGTAAGCGGGTATTTAAGCGAGAGATTCGGAATATAATTATTAGTTGTATCGTCATGAGCGTCAACAGCAACACATGGGGAAAGGAAATTAGCGAAGAGGAGTTGTACGCGATTGTTGAGGCTGCTGAAATGACTGAGGTTTATAAAATTAATAAGGTTGCAGAAAATGGTGCTCAGTCTCAACCGCAACAAACTACATCACCGATGCAGTCTACAACGCAACAACCAAGACCCTATCATGTTATCCTGGAGGAGTACAATGAGGCGATGAGGTACGCCTTTACTAAGTGGTGTGATCAACCGCGTTCTCCTGAACAATGGGAGGAGCATGATGCAGACTTTCGCCTGGTTGCAGACTTAGAACTTGAGCTTCAAAGAACAAAGGCTGCTCAATAGTGAGAAGAGTTATTGTTTACTTTAAAATACAGAGCGGGGAATAGATCAGTTTGCGGTCCAAGTGAGAACCACTTACTGCTCTATTCCCCGTTCTGGCAACTGGTGTAAATGACCTTGGGACTTAGAAAATATTCGTTTGATAAAAAATAATGAAAGATCTTCTTATTTCTCACAACAATATCTTTTCCTAACCCCCACCACTACCTAAACTAAGTATAAAGGAGGTTCTCCATCGCTGGTAAAAATTAGTACTCTGCTGAAAATGAATGCATCCACTACTTCTATCTCTGCAGCAACTATAATAGTTAGCAGACGGGTCGAAAACATTGATCAGGTGCTTGCTGTAAGGAGATTACTGCTACGGTATCTTGATATAGAGGTTAGTTGTCAATTTTACATGTGGAGACCAACAGGTGAAGTTTATAGTAGTGAAAATGAAGCATTTGAAACAAACTACAGTAGAAAGTTATATAAAATCTTTGGTAATATGGTAAGGTTAGTCGATAAAGGATGGAACATTAATATAACATTTTATATTGTTCCAAACCTGTAATTAAAGCAAAAAAAAAAAAAAACGATGGGTATATAAGCCCGATGTTACAGAGACAATTATCACTTTGGTTCTGAATTGCGTCAAGAGAGCACCTACCATGGTATACCTCCACTATATTGACTCTACTGCTAAAGCGGATACTTTTATCCAGCGTGTTTACCAACTGTTAACGGAGTACCAACATGTTCAGGTCAAAGGATTGGGTATTCGTGGAACAGAAGAAGTAAAAATAGATGTAAAACCAATCCCTTTGAAGAAAAAAATTGTCCAATTATTACAAGAAGGCTACACACTGTGCCTTTATTACACAACCTCATAAACTAAATAAAACGCCAAAGGGGGGGGGGGAATACAGAACGGGGAATAGATCAGTTTGAGGTTTGAATAAGAATCTCTTACTGCTCTATTCCCCGTTCTGGTAATAGGATAAGGTGACCTTGACCTACTTACAGGACTTAATCATTTGTGTTACAATAATACCTCTTCCCTATCACTTTTCCCTACCACTTGCACTTTCAACACTTACCCCCACCACCACCGAAATCATGTATAAAAGGTGGTTTCGTATTAGTGGTAAATCAGTCTGCTACTTGGAATCATGTCGCCCAGAGATAACATTTTCCCTTCTAAGAAGACTATACTAGAATTGATTAAAAATATTCCATTAAATTTAAACGAAGATGAAGACGAAGACGATTCAGAGATGGAAGGTGAACTATTTAGTGATCTTGAACTACTGAGTGAGTTTGCTAGCAGTGAACCATATCTTGGAGAGATGGAGCTGTTGGAGCTGTTGACTGACGACGACGATGTTGATAATAATGAACCGGAATTTCATCATCAGTTGCTTTGCTTGGAGGAAATGGACCTTGTTGATAGTGAAACCCCTCCAAGCAGTATTAATATCGATGATGTAGTTCTAGATCCAGTCACAAGGAACTTTTGTGTTCGTCGTCGCTTATTTAGTGATATGAGCTCATCATCATCATTATCATCGGAAGAATCTGAATAAGTTTTTGTTGTCTTCAAATAGTTTACTTTAAATACAAAGCGGGGAATAGATCAGTTTGTGGTTATAGTGAGAATCACTTACTGCTCTATTCCCCGTTTTGGTAATATCGTTGTATGACCTTGACCCATTTACATGATTAAAAAAGTGGGGTAACTTATACATTTAATGGTGGGGGAACGTCTATTTAAAGACGATGCAACAGTGTATATTTATCATATAGACATGATGAACCCACCAGGAAACTCCGTTTGCTACAGCTTTCCCCTCATCGATATCGATGATGTGATAAAACTTACATCAATAACAAAACGGTTCGAACTCGAAAGGCGACTCATAAAAGTCGACGTAATTCCACAAGATCTTCGTTCGGCAATGTTGACTATTGAATATGTTAAAGATGAATCTACAACTGAAGATCCCTATTGTTTTATGAAATTTTTAGTTGATCAAGATGCAATGTGTACAATCCAACTTCACATCCGAGTTTAAAATTTATCAAATGTTTCTGTTGGAGAAAATTGTCTTAGTTAAATACAGAGCGGGGAATAGATCAGTTTATGGTTTAATATAAAATCATTTACTGCTCTATTCCCCGTTTTGGTAAATTTGTTCAATGACCTTGACCTAAATACAGAAATTTGTAGCCTCCAGCTACAATAGTAAATATAAAATGAAAAAAAAAAAAAAAAAAAAATAGTAAACTTCACGTAATACGTACCCCCATTACTTTTGCTAGGGTATAAATAGAGGGGTATTTGCAGTGTTGTTCATTATTGCCTTAACCCTTGTGGAGATCGCACCTACATTATGCATCGCTGCGATATTTGCAAGTCTTCATTTAAGGATGAATTTATTTTAATGATACATAAAGAACTGAAACATAACAAAAACCAAAATGAAGAATATGAAGAAGAAGAATTGAAAGAAATAGATCAAATGTTAGCTCAACACCAAAATTCCAGACCTAGTGTTATTCAATATGCACCATCAACATCGACTTCTACCTCTGCTATGTCTACACTTCACCGTCCTTCAACATCATCATCATCATCTGCATCGACTTCTACGCCTGTTCTGTCTACACTTCATCATCCTTCAACATCATCAGCTGCATCGACTTCTACGCATGCTCTGTCTACACTTCACCGTCCTTCAGCATCAACAGCAGTAAATGTAGAACTACATGCCCGAGCACTTCCGGGTAATGTAGTAACCCACTTCAAAATTGACAATGCAAAATTACAACTCGAAGAGTTTTTAAATAACGCAAAAGGATTGGTAAGCAACACTTTGCAAAATGAATTAAAAAGATTAAATTTTATTAAATTTGGACTATTAATGGATGCTTTATTTACAAACATTCAAAATGAAACTTCACCGAGAGGGTTTTTAACAAAAAACCGAACTATTATGTTTTCGTCAGATATTGATTCAATCGTATCTGAATGTTTTGAAGAGCTAATGACTAAAATACAAGAACATGAAGGAAGAGGCTCTGGATGGAATTTGTTAAGCATCACAGGGCTAGACTTAAGAGTACACAAACACGGCTATGGAATTCGAGGAAGTAGCTACATTCCTCTACCAACAAAGATTAGAAATACCTTATCCTGCGTCAACGTACAAAATCAAGATACTGAGTGTTTTAAATATGCTATGTTGGCCAAATATGTAACAATTCATCCGGAAAGACCAAGTCACTATTATGAAGAAGTACAACATAGATATAATTTCCAAGGGATGACTTACCCTGTTGCTATAACAGACGTTTCAAAATTTGAAAAACAAAATCCTTCAGCTTCTGTCAACCTCTTCGGATTGGATTCGACAAACAATTTGTACCCCTTGCGTATAACACCAAATGAGCGCAGAGATCATACCGATTTGTTATTAATTACTAAAGGTGATATTTCACACTTTGTGTATATCAAAAAATTTGAAAGTCTTGTTTCTAATCAATTATCTAAGCATAAAAGAAAGATGACAATTTGCAAAAGATGTTTTTGTCACGTGAACAAAGAACTAAGAAGGGGAGGGTCTGATTGGTTAGTAGAACACCAGCGGTTATGTAATGGAAACTATGAAGTAAGAATTAAATTGCCGCATCCTAGCAGAGCGCAGATAAAATTTGACAAAGTAATACAACAATACCGTGTACCTGTTGTTGTTTACGCTGATTTCGAGTCTTCTTTACATCCGCTTGAACAACAAGAAGAGGACGTTACAAGAAGAAGCAAATACCAACTTCATTCACCAAACAGTTATTGCATACTAATTAAATCCACGTTGACTGAAGACCATCTTCAAAAATATGGACTATCATCTTCTCCAAAGATTTATCGCGGTGAAGAAGCAGCCAAATACTTTGTCGATGATTTGTATGACATAGCTGCAAAGGTAGAAGAACTGTATGGAACAAAGGTACCCATGTCACCTATGGAAGAAGAAGAACTTCAACATTATGATTCAACAACAACGTGTTATTTGTGTAATAACACCTTTACACTGGATAACGTTAAAGTTCGTGACCACGATCATCTTACGGGAGCGTACAGAGGTGCAGCCTGTAACGCTTGCAACTTGAACTACAAACTACCATATTTTATCCCCGTAGTTCTGCACAATCTGACTGGTTATGATTCGCACTTCATAATCCCCAAACTAGGAAGAGATAATGGAGCAATAGACGTTTTGGCTACTACAATGGAAAAATTTATAAGCTTTTCAAAAAAGGTGGGTAAAATTAAATTAAGGTTTGTTGATTCATTTAGATTTATGCCTTCAAGCCTCATGAAATTATCTGAAAATCTAAGAAGAATAGATTTGATAGAAACAAGCAAAATTGTACCCAATAGTAAAATGGATTTGGTTCTTCGAAAAGGAGTCTTCCCCTATGATTACATCGATGGACTGCATAGATTTGATGAAACATCACTACCTTCACCAGAACACTTCAAAAACAAACTTAATGATTCGGAAATATCACTTGAGGACTATCAACACGCACGTCGAGTATGGAACGAGTTAGATATGAAGACCTTAGGAGATTACTCGGACTTTTATGTCAAACTAGATGTAACTCTTCTTTGTGATGTAATGGAAGAATTCCGAAACACCTGTTTTGCTGCATACGGTTTGGACCCTCTACATTCGTATACTTCACCAGGATTAGCTTGGCAAGCCATGTTAAAAGAAACAAAATGCAAACTCCAACTTTTAACAGACATTGACATGGTTTTAATGGTTGAAGCTGGAGTAAGAGGCGGATTGACCCAAAGTGTTACCAGACATGTCAAAGCCAACAACAAATACCTACCCGATTACGATGAAACCAAACCGTCAACCTATTTAGGATATTTCGATGCAAATAACCTGTACGGATGGGCAATGTCAAACCCACTTCCTTTTGATAACTTTAAATGGATTAATCCCGACTCTATTGGCGATATTTTACAAATTCCGAAACATGGTGACACTGGATATATTTTGGATTGCGATTTTGAATACCCAGAAAATTTACATGATCTTCATTATGACCTTCCACTTCTTGCTAAAACAGAAATTTCACCAATTGGAAAACACCCCAAATTAATGATGACATTAAATAATAAACAACGCTACGTGGCTCACTTTTGGGTGGTTCAACAAGCTATCGAATTAGGACTACGTCTAACAAAAATTAATAGAGTTTTGGAATTTTCTCAATCATGCTGGGTGAAACCCTACATTGATTCAAATACCATCAGAAGAGCAGCAGCTACATCAGACTTTCAAAAAGATTTCTTTAAATTAATGAATAATGCGATATTTGGAAAAACATTGGAAAACAAAAGAAGACACAAAAATGTTAAACTTGTTACCGACGCAAAAAAATTACAGAAACTAGTACAGCAGCCAAATTTTAGAACATCTATAATTATTAATGAAAAACTTGTAGCAGTGTCCATGAAGAAGACGAGTGTGAAGATGGATCGTCCTTTGTATATAGGCATGTCAATCTTGGACATCTCAAAAACACACATGTACGATTTTCACTACAACAAAATGGTGGCGTTCTACGGAAGAGAAAATATATCTATTACATATATGGACACTGACGCTTTTATATATCGCATAGTAACATTGGACATGTATAAAGATTTACGTACATTTATTTACAAGAACGACTTTGATTTCTCCGATTATCCAAAAGATCATCCAAACTACGACAATGACAGACACAAAAAAGTACTAGGCAAATTCAAGGATGAGGCTAATGGTGTTCTGCTTGAAGAGATTGTTGCACTGATGTCTAAACTATATTCTTTGAAACTCTATAATGAAAAAGAAGAAGAAGAAAAAAAGAATAGCTATATTAAGAAAGCTAAAGGTGTAAAGAGTTTATATTTAAAGAAGAAAGTGCATTTTGAACACTACAAGCAATGCTTATTTGAGGATAACTTCATTACAGCTAAATTCAACACCATCAGAAGTTTTAACCATCAGCTGTACAGCGTGACTGAAGTTAAAAAGGCGCTATCCTGTAATGACGACAAAAGGCAAACCCTTCCAGACAACATCCACACTTTACCATTCGGTCACTATTCCCTCAACCCTATTGACTAATAACCCTTTCATCGTCCTAGATCCTCTATCCTTTTCCTTTCCGTAAAAAAAGGGGAAACACAGCAATGTTAAGCTGTGTTTCCCCTTTTTTTACACAAGTTTTGAATGACCTTGAACTATATGTATATATATATAAGCAGATTTATACAAAAGAATATTTAATACCATATCAGCTGCCTTCGTGAAACCATCATGTCAGACCTGAAGGAGAAGATTATTAATGAACTACACAAACCTGCAAGAATAAAGTTTCCAAGAAGAAATACTGTTATAAAAGGGATAAATGATCTATATCAAGCGGATTTAATTGAAATGCGACCGCATAGCAGAATAAACAAAGGATTTAAATATATACTCACAATTATTAATTGTTTTACAAAAGTTGCAGACGCTTTGCCTCTAAAGGACAAGACTGGTAAAAGCGTAACAGAAGCCATGGAAATAGCCATAAAAAGAGATAAAAACAAAATTAAACATTTACAAACTGATGATGGAACAGAATACTTTAATACAAACTTTGCACAGTTAATGAATAAATATAAAATAAATCATTATTCTACAAATTCAGAGAAAAAAGCTGCTATTGTAGAAAGATTTAATAGAACCTTAAAAGGAGCACTGTATAAACAATTTTCAAAAAGAGGTTCTTACGTATGGTATGATGTTTTACCACAATTAATAAATGATTATAACAACAGGTTTCATAGAACTATTGGTATGAAACCTAACAAAGTAAATAGAAGAAATGCAAAAGATGTATTAAAACGCATAAAGAAAAATACAAAGCCTAAAGTAGAAAAAATGCAGCCAAGAAAATTTAATGTAAGTGATAAAGTACGGATTAGTAAATATAAGGGAGTGTTTACCAAAAAATACCTTCCCAATTGGACGAATGAAGTTTTTACAGTGTATAAAGTGCAACCGACTGTACCTGAAACGTATATCCTAAAAGATAACAAAGGAGATTTGTTGCAAGGTGCATTTTATGGACATGAAATGTTAAAGTCAACAGTAGGTGATGTATATCTTGTTGAAAAAGTGTTACAAAGAAAAAAGGACGCAGTTAAAGTGCGGTGGTTAGGGTTTAACAAAACTGAGGATTCATGGATACCTATAAAGGACTTGGTTTAATACAAGCAACTCATTTCATCGTTAACCTTTGAGCAGGATGGAGATTATTCACCATAAAGATCGATTCAATATTAATAACATAGATGATTTAACTGTGGATAACGTTAAAATCAACAATGGTAAACACGGTAGTTTACTTCCAAACACTGTTCGATGTATAGTAAGTGGCCCCTCAAACTGTGGAAAGACCAATGTTGTCTTTAATTTGATCACTAATCCGCAGGGATTAAGGTTTAGTAACCTATATATTTTTTCAAAGTCTCTACATCAACCAAAGTATCAATTGCTGGATAAAATCCTATCTGATGTGTCTGATGTTAATTTTTACAAATTTAACGCTAGTGATAGCATTATGCAACCAAACGAAGCGAAACCGTATTCTGTATTTATATTTGACGATGTATCTTGTGAAAATCAGGATACTATTAGAAACTACTTTGCCATGGGAAGACATAATAACATCGACAGCACATATATAGGACAAACTTATAGCAAAATCCCAAAACAACTTATCAGAGATAATGCAAATATTCTAATTGTATTCAAACAAGATGATACTAACCTAAAACATATATATAACGATCATGTGAATGCGGATATGCCATTTGAAAAGTTTAAAGAGCTTTGCGGAAAAGCATGGGCGGAAAAGTATGGATTTTTGGTTATTATGAAAGATCAAGCTATAAAAGATGGTCGTTATAGAATAGGTTTTGATAAATTCGTTTTAATACACTGATTAGCGGTATTACTGTACAAGTCGTCAAGGTGTGAAGATGGTTAACCAGGAAAAGCTATTAAAGGAAATAAAATCACTTAGTGATTCTATTAGACAAAAAAACCGAGCTTTAAAATCAGGTATAAATGAAAGAGAGCAATTTTTAGAAACAACATTCAAACCTGTTACTGAACCTTTAAAGCGATTAGCACAAAATATGGAAAGACCTTCATTTCGCTTCGAAGGAGACAAAATGCTACCAATTTCCAAATATGAAGAAGAATTTCAGAATGATGAAAGTTCTGACCAGTTACAAACATCTGAAGAAAGCGACGAGTATGAAGAAAGCGGAGATATAGGAGATTTAAGGGAAAAGAACATTGCAGGAGATACAAGTACAGAAGATACAAGTGCGGAAGATACAAGAGCAGAAGAAGAGGATATCAACCCATCCAACTTAAGCAAATTAGGCACAGATATTATGTTTAAAGGAACACTTGGAAGAAAATATACATTAAAAATGTTACATGGCACACATGCTAATCGAAATTATCATACATATGGAGCTAGAATAGAGGATAAAGGATTAATGATTGGAGATAGAAAGTTAGATATAAACGAAAATGATGATATAGTTATTGGTGATAAGAAATATAAAGGTACAACAGGTTTGTTTGAACTCATCTTTAAAAATAATCCTGGTAAATTTACTAAAAAGGATTTACAATTGTTTAAAAATATACTAGAGTATACAAATGCACATAGAAAAAAATATTCCAAAGAACTACCTATTCATAGAAACAGGTCAATAAAATACACAAACACTATATCTAGTCTTTTCCCCTCGAAATCAAATAAAGCTCCAATTAAAAGAAGAGCTTTATCTTCTGCTGAATTAAATGTTTTGCATAAAAAAAGAAAAACAACTGATCCTACTACATCTGGAAGGGGATTATTAAAAAATTTGTATAAAACCAATATAATATATTACAACGATATAAATAAGTTAGTTGATCGAATGAGGTTATTACATGAAGCTATGGAAGCCGGGCACACTGGTTTAGAAAACGAATGGGTAGCTTTGGTTGATGAACTGCGAAAACGAGAAATAATTGTTCAGTAGACGTATATATATATATATATATATATATATATAGTAAGAACCTAAACGATAGCGATTCAGTTACATCATGAGTGTGGACAAGTTTGGACGGTATTCCGAGTTTGGAGTAAAATCTGGATATAGTGAAAAAAGAGCTGGGTTTCCGTTAACACCTGATGGTAATTATAATTTTGAAGGAAAAGTAATTCAAAATGTTGGTGATCCGCTTTTGTCTTCTGATGCGGTTACGGTACAATACATGGATAAAAGAACCCCGATTGTACACGAAGACCATTGGGGATTTTCCGGTAAAAGGTTAAGCAATATAAAACATCCCATTTATGATGGTGAAGCAGTAAATTTAGCGACTTTAAAATTGTTAACGATTTACAAAAAGAATGAAACTGATACAAGCTATGATGTAAAAAAATTAAAATTGTCAAATGTAGGTGATTGTGAGCAGGATGGAGACGCTGTAAATAAGAAAATATTTGATATAGTACACAAGAAATGGACTACAGAATATGAAAAACATATGGAAAGGTTTGGTGCAGCTTTATTTAATTATATCCATCGGGCTTCAGGAAGAGCTGTAGCTTCAGATGTTGACAGCCACAATTATTTAGACTGGAAAAAGATACACAATCCAGAAAAACCTAATCAATTAGATAAACCGTCTGAGCCTTCTAAAGTCAAGACATTAGGAAAGGGGGATAAAGTGAATGTGATTAATGAACCAACAGAAGACGATGAAGATTATATAAGAGAAAAAAGAATTTAAATACCCATGATAAGGGATAAAGCATCTACATTTAATTAATTAATCCATTTCTATATAATAAATGGATTTTAAACAGTATATATAATACAAGAAGCCAAGACTAATATTACATTCATTGTAAAACATTTATAGAGTGCACCTACTGATTGTAAGTTTGGCTATAAATAGTCATGCCGAGGGCTAAACGCATCAGTCATAATCGAGAGAGATTACAGAGAGGAAGGGGAATAGCATCAACAGCATTTTCTCTATTAAGTAAACCGGTTGGAGCTATAGTTAACAAGGCGATTGATTTATTACCTGTGGAATTACATTTACCTGGAGGATATCAATATTGTGGTCCTGGAACCAAATTAGAGAAACGGCTTGCTAGAGGAGATCCTGGAATAAATAAGCTTGATCAGGCTTGTAAACAGCACGATATAGCGTATTCCAAATTTGGTGATACAAAAAATAGATCAATAGCAGATAGAGCACTTTCTGAGAAAGCTTGGCAAAGAGTAAAATCTAGTGACGCGAGTATTGGTGAAAAAGCAGCGTCTTTAGCAGTAACAGCAGCAATGAAAGCAAAAACTACGTTTGGAGGAGGAGGAAAGAGAAGAAGGCGTGGGAAAAGACCCGCTAAGAAACAAGGAGGTAATATCAGAAGAAAACGTCGATCTACTAGTGGTAAAGGTAAAAAGAAACCAACAATATGGTCAATGATAAAAAAGGGAGGAGGACTATACCTAAGACCGTATCGTGTGTATTAAATAAGAAAGAGCAATTAATAATTAAAAACAAAGAATTAACCAATGAAGAACTGATTACATATGCTTCTTGTTTGAAAATCCCATTTTTTAGAGGAGTATTTATGAAAGATGAATTACCGGTTAAAATGTGGAAAAATGAGACTGGTATAGTAAATTTGGATAATAGTGAAGGATTAGGCACTCATTGGGTGTGTTACAAGAAACTTGGTGAAACGATTTATTATTTCGACAGTTTTGGAAACCTTCCACCACCGAAAGAACTTCAACAATACTTTCGTGCGGCGGAAAATGTTTTTTACAATTATACAAGAAAACAACCTGATGATACATCCATTTGCGGTCATTTATGTTTAGACTTTTTAGCTAAAAGTGTTAGTCAACTTTAAGATGTCTTCGTATACAGTGTCATTAACCGGTAACTCATGTACTTTGCGCAGTATTCTGTTTCCAGCGCTACGTTTGCAAAAAGGAAGACTATGGGAAGCCGCATTATTGGATTTAACAACATATAACTCTATTCCAAACGTTAGTGAAGGAATTAATAACAAAATACATTATTACAAGACAAAAGATAATAAAGGAAAATATTCAGCTTTGGAAGAATTCAGTTTACCAACAGGAGCTTATGAAATTGATAATATAAATGAAGTTATACAAAAACATATGGGAAAAGAAAATATAACGATAAAAGGCAATAACAATACAATGAAAGCCGAAATTACTTCTAAGTATTATATTGATTTTGGTCAAGAACGTTCAATTGGTAGTTTATTAGGGTTTTCTAAGGAAACAAAGGTATTAGAACCTAATACAACTCATTCTGGGAATAGAACTGTGACGATCATCAAAGTAAACAGCATAGACATTACATGTAACATTATACAAGGATCCTACAGAGATGGAGAAAATCGGCATATATTACACACATTCTACCCATCAGTCGCACCGGGTTTCAAGATAGTAGAAAAGCCTCAAAACCTTGTGTACCTACCGTTAAACACCAGTTTCATTTCAGACATCGTGCTGAACATAGTGGATCAAGACGGAAACCTTATTGACTTTCGAGGAGAAGCTATTACTGTAAGAATACATATAAAATCATCCGCTTAGATAATGGGGTTATCATTTAAAAAGAGAGAGCCAACCAGCAAAGAGGTCAGTAGCTCATCAGCTGTAGAAGGATTAACAAGTGACAACATTCGTTTTCTAGAAGAAATTGGATTAAAGGTCATTAACAATGGATATACTGGATATAGCACAGGGCCCAACATTCGACGAGACCTTATGGGAAAAGGAATATCACACGCACAACCCTTACGCTTCGTCCAAATTAAACAATAACGATGAAATTAGGATTCCTATACAACAACAAGACATTTATACTCTTCCATACGAAAGTTATTTATATATTGAAGGAAAAGTAACAAAAGCTGACGGTACTGTTGGAACCACTGTTCCGTTCATAAATAATCCTATGGCATTTTTGTTTGACGAGATTAGATATGAAATTTCAGGAGTTACAGTCGATTCAACAAAAAAGGTTGGAATTTCCAGTACCTTAAAAGGATTAGCGTCTTTAACACCAAATGAGAAGAATCTGTTAGCTGTTGCAGGATGGGTTGCACCAGACAAAAGTATAATTACTCCTGACGCTTCGGGAAACTTTGATTTTTACGTACCTTTAAGATTACTTTTAGGATTTGCTGAAGATTACAGAAGAATAATAATAAATGTAAAACAAGAACTAGTTTTATTAAGGTCATCAAACGATAATGATATTATTAAAGCATCTGCTGGAACAACTGAAGCCAATTTAGACTGGAAACTAACATTAGACAAGATTGTTTGGAGAGTACCACATGTGCGACTAAATGATGAACACAGGATTACATTATTAAGAAAGTTAAAATCAGATCGAGACATTGTAATGCCATTCAGAAGCTGGGAGTTTCATGAATACCCCGTTTTACCTTCAACACAACGGCATACATGGACTGTAAAAACTTCTACTCATTTGGAAAAAGCGAGATATGTAATCTTTGGATTACAAACAAAGAAAAAAAGTATATTAACTGAAAATGCTGGTGAATTTGACCATTGTAAATTAACAAACTGTAAAGTGTTCCTGAATTCACAATTCTTTCCCTACGACAACTTTAATATCTCTTTTGATAAAAAAAGGTACAGTGTTTTATACGATATGTACGCTAGGTTCCAAAATTCATATTACGGCAAAACAAACACACCTCTACTATCTCCCGTACAGTTTGAACCGAAAGCTCCGATTGTTGTAATTGATTGCTCCAAACAAAACGAATCTGTAAAATCGTCTAGTGTTGATATAAAAATAGAAATGGAATTTCAAGAAAACGTACCTGCAAATACATCTGCGTATTGTTTAATTTTGCACGATAAAATTGTTACATACACACCGTTGACTGGTATCGTAAAGACGGTATTGTAAAACGTTGTACCACCACCGGCACCGCCACTGTCGCTAACCTATAAATAGCGGAGCAACAATGCAGGTCTTCAGTTGATCGTCTATCATCGCATGGGCAACATCTTCTACAAAATGAGTTCTCCATCTGTTGTACAAGGTGATGCAGAGGTAGCACCGTTATTGGAACGTGATAATACTAGTGAAGAAAAAATCATCAAGGAAATAACTGCATTTTTAAAGTTTGGTAAAAGAGATAGAGAGGAGGAAAGTAATGCAGACCCATCAAAGGTAGTACCAAAGAGGAAGAAGAAAGTTGAAGAAAATATTCCTCCTCACATTTTAACTGAAGTTTTTTTGCGAATCTTTTACCCCATCTCAGCATGCATCAGTAAAAGTGTATCAGTTGGATTGATGAAGTCATTGGATTATTCCCCTACAGTAATACTACACCATGGAACAAAAAAGGTTTTATTTTCGCAAAATGCTTGGGAGTCATTTTTGAAACATGTACATTTAATAGAATGTTATTTAACTAACAGTTTGTGTGGAAGGAAAACACATATTCGACTTTTGGATTGTGACAATGAAATCGATATTGTTAAACATCGTGGACAACTACAAGTGCGAATTAGAGACTTGACTCAACATGAAAATAAGATTCTACTGTCACATGAAGAATTCTACGTTTTAAACTACGCAACAGAACCTATTACAAGGTACATGAGACAGTTGGTATTTGCAAGCGCTATTATTAAAGAATATTTGGTCGATACCTTGGAAAAACAACCTGATAGCACCATCGTGTACGGACCTGTGGATACATCTATTTTTAATAGAATACCTCATGAAGTTTGCATGTGGAGAAAGTTAAAGGATTTTGAACCACTTGTAGAAATCGCTACAGAAGCTACAGAAGAAACAACACAGGAAGAAGAAACGGAGAAACAAGAAGAAGAAGAAAACGAAACACAAGAAGAAGAAGTTAAAAAAGACTAAAGTTTGACTTAGTAAAGAAGAACACACGTGGGGTAGGCCTATTGGGGACGGTGCCCACGTTAAATATACACCAACGCGCCTGCAACTGTACGGCCTGGTATTTAACCTACCGTGGTGTGGAAAACAGTTTAGTTGATCGCTAGGTGCCATGATGAGCGGAGGGGATGAAGAAGTGAGTGTAAAGCCTTGTGTAATAGAATTTCAAGCATTTCGAAATAATGATGATAGGTTTATTATCAAGGAATTAGTAATTTTAGACTTGCTTACATTTGTAGCCTACCCATTCACGTTTGATGCTCCTTTTTCTTTTAACAAACTTAACACCAAAGCAAAAAGTACAAACAAATGGATAACAAACTACTTTCATCACATACATTGGTATGAAGGATTTATAAGCTACAGTAATCTGCACAGTATTATGTTTAACTTTTGCAAACAATATTCACATATATACACAAGAGGATTAGAAAAAAAGAACTGGATACAAAAGTACACGCACGGTGATGTTTTCGATATAACTATCAGTAAGGACTTTAACATTAATCTCGGTAATATTTGTGTCGCTGCAAAAGATCTTAAACACGGCCAAACAAACTGTGCATTGTACAACGCGTATCGTTTGGCTGCTTACTTGAAACAAACGCAGGAATGTGGTGGGGGTAGCGGAGAACAGAAATGTGGTGGGGGTAGCGGGGCCTATAAATACGAGGAGACAGCACCGCTCCAGCACGAGTATTATTCGAGACTCCGAAGAGACAACATCACAGAAGACACCACTGACGAAGATGACATCACAACAGTTTCTACAAACACTGGTTGATCAATTCAACACTCATTCAAAATCCGACCTTCTGCTAACTAAAAAGTGTTCAGAACTAAAAGAACAAAAACACTTCATTATTCATAACATCAAGAAAGTGGAAACCACACATGGAGAAGCAATTCTAGTTTCATTGAGCGAAGGACCTTTCTCTCCAGGAGATGAGCCGAAGTTTCAAGTATTTCTTCCAAAACGATTTGTTCAACTGCTACAAAATGAAGATTTGCGAGATATTCAACCGGGGACGTTGTATTTGGTATCACACGGTGTAAGCGGCAACAACTCGACGGAACTCACTCTGCACATCACGCATCCTTGTACATAATGTCTCTGTTTGTATTTTATTGTTTGTATTTCTAGTTATCAATGTTAAACTTAAGTTTATTGTATTGTAAGATGTTTGTTTAATAAAGAAAATAAAAAAAAAATAAATAAAATAAAAAAAAAAATAAAAACAGCAACACAGCAGTATATTATTTTATATACTGCTGTGTTGCTTTTTTTTTAAATTCAAATGGATGACCTTGAACTTTCATTCAGGGTTAACTTATGAAGAGGTATAAAAGAGAGGGAGCAGTGAAGTTAGTCTCAGTCTTGTCTAACACACGCTGCAGCTAACATGTCGGTGTCACCTATGAAAAATTTATTTTTCGATAACAATTTGAAGACATATTGTTGCGAGTTACAATGTTTTAAAATACCAGGCGATCAAGTTGACGGGAAAGCTTGTCGTAAGTGCAAGTGTTTCAGCTATTGCATATGTAGATGTAAAACGTATCAAATGAACCGACAAGATAAACTACAAGAATTACGCCGAAGGATTGCATTACTGTGGCGGCGAATGTAGTAGCAACCAGCTGCCACCTGCCGCCTGCCATCTGCTGTCCGCCATCTTCTCCGCCCCACCATTTTGTTTGATACCAGAACGCTAGCTAGCGAATAGTCAGTACACCTCCGGCTCTCGACTGGTGAACATCGAGTGCTCTTCACAAACGTAAAACATTGTATTAAAATGTCCATTAAAATTAGGTGTATTCATTATGACTCTATTCATCTGGCGACTTTCCAAGACCTCGAGGTTTTTAATGAAGAGTTAAGACTTCTCATTGCGTCCGGTTACGATTTATCTTTGGAACTTTACGCATCAAAAAACAACATGGACTCTGCGCAGGAATCGAAGTATATACCGTCTTTCTTCAGAAAGCGAAGTGATGGCCGCAACTCGTCCGGATCAACAACATCGATGACAACCAACAACGGGGAACTATTGTAAACATGAATTATTGTAAACATAACTTATTGTAAATAAAAATAAAGTAATATTTGTATTAGTACTACCTCGCACTCGTATCATTCGATTGCTTCATTCGATAATTTTCATTCGATATTTTATCGAATTAAAACTATCGAATCACAATCGGATTTTACGCGTGCGAGGTAGTACTTTTTTAAAATTACCTCCCCGTGACCTTGAACTTTGAACTTTAACTCATTTCGTCACAAAACCGCCTACGTCACTGGCTCAGCCCCAGATAACATCTTTCATGACTCAGCACTTCCGGTCACGTGACCGGATGACGTCACTTCCGGCGCAAAACCCGCAAACCCACACTACTCCTACAATATTGTAATTATAAGGAAATACTAGAAAAATGGTTTTATTCTTGTTTTACGATTGAATAAATAAAGTACTCTCCTTTTTAATATGATTTAATTAAATTTATCTAAGGAGTTTAAAACTGTTATATAAAAAAACTAACACACGCTTAGGGTAAGAGAATGGTACTGCAATATATGTAAGAGGAATAACCACATGACGCAGGACTGCAGATTCAGGACATCTCAAGCCCAAAATTACTCTCAATCTCGAGGGAAATACTGTGACAATTGCAGAATGTCGAACCATAATAGAGAGGAATGTTTCAGGCTAAAAATAACTCAACAGCATTAAAAGAAAACTAATAAGGAGGCGACCTTTCTATACTAACTACACAGAGAGGACTCCCCACCCCTTCATTGTTACGCCAAGTCACAAAAACACTCGCAATCAATTTCAAATAAACAATTATGACCAGGAGTTTCCTACTTAAACGGAATCTTTTCGATTTTCGACTTTTGACCTCCTAAATAGTATTTTTCCCCACTGTGCGCCGGTAGGTAATCTTTAGGCCTACAGTAATAAAGCCTTGGGTGATCAAAGTACAGTGTGTTCAGCTGTTAGCACTGTTGAGAGTTGTTTGTGAAAGAACCGGGTATTATTTAAGTAACAACCTAGCAAACCCTTGATTATTTCTTCTTTGTGAAACTGATTAAAATAAGTAAAAATCAGAGTTATCCTACTATGCGTCGTATAGTTGTCAAGTACGGTATCGAGCACTTACGAAGTCTCCTGACTTCTGATCCACTTTATTAAATCGGGCTCTGATCCAGTAAATGTTACTGGCCATACGATTAGCATGGGAGGTTTAGTGGATACAAGCTCCCACTAAATCCGAGAACGAATAAGCGATATAGGAATTTTAAAACGTTAATATACTACGGTACTAGGAATAAAAGAATATCACAGTTCAAAACAAATATTTATTATTATAATAAAAATCCTAAAAGTTTGACAAATTTCACCCTAACATTATAAATTTGGAAACTTAACAAATGTGTGTAGTAGTGTTGTGTAGTGTGTAGTGTGTTTCAACTTAACAAATATTGAATTTTGTAGTTATTATTTACTTAAAGTTTTAGCTGTACAATTGACAAATATTGAATACAAGCTGTACAAGCTGTTTATTGAATACAGCCTGAATTGGCACACCTATGCATTTCATGCCGACTTATCTGAATAATACTTTTTAATTAGGGGGTTCATAATGGCGATTTAGTAAGGTCCTAATTTCAACTTAAAAGATAACTTTTGGCTAATCATGATATCCAGGAAACTCCAAAAATAATAATCTGAATATCATATTGAAGAATAACACAATTTTAAATCTCACCCCTCTCGAGGATAACTTTAAATGTGCAGTAACAGACATGTACAAGGCTTGCATACGTTTTTACACTTCACACACTTTTTACACTAACTTCACAGTCACTTTTTAACGTCTTGAAGCCGTCTTTAAACTCCGCTTTCGTCGGTGTCCATATTTTTTCTTCTTTGATCTTGCCCAAGTTTAGAAGCTGAGGAAGAGAAGAAGGAAGGCAGCCAAGTTTTATTTTTCTTCATTCACTGCAAAAGAAAATACCCCCGTCACAACAAACCTGCGTACTCAGCGAATTTCCAATGCATATATATGTGACTCACTACTACAAAGAGCTATTTACCAAGTTTCACAAAAATACATCCATAAATAAGTGATATATAGCATTTTATTTATTCTCCGTAAGAATAACATTTAGGGTTGAGGACGCAGGTTTGCTGCAACAAGGAAGATAAGTAATGTTTTTTTTTTGCAATTATCAATACAACTGAACCAGGTGAAGCTACATACCAAGTTCTCTTAATGTAGGTTCATAATTAAGGGAGATATACAACTTTACTTATTCTCCATATGAATAACATGGGAGCCGAGTATGCAGGTTTGCTGCTACGAGGACTATCAACAAAAAACTTGTTTTTTGTCTAATATCAATACACCACAACTAGTTGAAGCCACATAACAAGTTTCATCAATATAAATTCATAAATAATCGAGATATAGAATTTTATGTATTCTACATAAGGATAACATTGGACAACGTACTGTGTTTAGCACTTTGAATATCTTTGCAACGGTTGGACGTAGAACAACGATTAAAACACCAAAATGTTTGTTTTGTTGAGCTAAACACATTAATAAACAGAAATTTGAATTTTTTAGTAAAACTATCTGAGAAAAATCTAAAAACCTTTTTCCCATAAAATTAACATGGGACACGTTTTTTAGATTTTCTCCGCAACCACTTAACCTAGGTTTATGATTCAGAATACTAAATTATTTGTTTTTTTAAGCTCTATAAAATGGATAGAACCAAAATTGAGTGTTTTTAACATTTTGGGCTCACATTTGCAAAAAAAAAACGATTTTTGTAAAATTGTAAACCCCCATAAAACCCCCTTCCCATAGTGCGATTGATCTGGTTTTCGAGCTTAAAGTCATAAATGCTACCCTCCACATTTGTGCCAAATTTCATCAAAATTGGGTGTTTCTTTCAAAAGTTATCGTGGTAACGGACACACACACATATATATACATATATATATATATATATATATATATATATATATATATATATATATATATATATATATATATATATATATATACCCCCGTTACAGCAAACCTGCGTATTCAGTGAATTTCCAATGCATATATATGTGTCTCACTACTACATAGAGCTACTTACCAAGGTTCACAAAAATCAATTTATAAATAAGTGATATATAGCATTTTATTTATTCTCCATAAGAATAACATTAGAGTTGAGTATGCAGGTTTGCTGCTACGAGGAAGATAAAAAAATGTGTATTTTTGCAATTATCAATTTAACTCAACCAGGTGAAGCTACATACCAAGTTTTATTAATTTAGGTTCATAACTAAGGGAGATATAAAACTTGACTTATTCTCCATATGAATAATATGGGGGTCGAGTATGCAGGTTTGCTGCAATCGGGATAATCAACAAAAAATCCATTTAGAGTGCAAATATCAATATACCAGTACTACGTGAAGCCACATACCAAGTTTCATCAATATACATTCATAAATAATCGAGATATAAAATTTTATTTATTCTCCATAAGGATAACATTGCACAACGTACTGTGTTTAGCACTTTGAATATCTCTTCAACAGTTGGACTTAGAACAACACTTAAAACACCAAAATGATTGTTTTGTAGAGCTGAACTGATTGGTATCAGCAATTGCCAAGTTTTCAGTAAAATTATCTGAGGAAAATCCAAAAACCTTTTTCCCATAAGATTAACATGGACAATTTTATGGACACGTTTTTTGACTTTTCTCTACAACCACTAAACCTAGGTTAATGATTCAAAATACTAAATTATTTGTTTTTTAAGCTCTATAAAATGGTTAGAACCAAAATTTAGTGTTTTTAAAATTTTAGGGAGAAAAATTTTAAAAAACTGATTTATGGAAAATTTAAAACCTTCATAAACCCCCCCCCCCTTCCCAGGGTTCAATTTTTCTGGTTTTCGAACTTAGTCATAAATGTTACTCTGCACATTTGTGCCAAGTTTCATCAAAATAGGGCGTTTCTTTCAAAAGTTATCGCGGTAACGGACACACATATATATATATATATATAAATATGTGTCTGTTACCGCGATAACGTTTGAAAGAAACGCCCTATTTTGATGAAATTTGGCACAAATGTGCAGAGTAAAATTTATGACTTTAAGTTCGAAAACCAGAAAAATCGAACCATGGGAAGGGGGGGGGGGTTTATGGGGGTTTTAAATTTTCCATAAATCAGTTTTTTTAATTTTTCTCCCTAAAATTTTAAAAACACTCAATTTTGGTTATAGCCATTTTATAGAGCTTAAAAAACAAATAATTTAGTATTTTGAATCATTAACCTAGGTTTAGTGGTTGTAGAGAAAATGCATTTGAATACTGAATTACTTATAAAAATGTGATTACTATAAACAACTTTATTAAAATTTAGGTTTTTGATTCAAATTTAATGAGCGAATCCTGATGCTCGAATTTGAGTAGGCTAAATATTTGTACTTTCGGATAACCAGCTCATATGGGCCCTATTAGTTTATATAGTAATGCCGTTCCATAAGTCAGCTTAAAACAATCATTCATGCTTCTGAACTGCATTTTTACTTAATAGCTGTTAAATGTGTAATGAAATTGACCTATTTTCTTCCATAAGATAAACCCTGGGGCGAAGCCTTAAAGGTGTTTTTTTCCCCAAAACCCCAAAAGGCACAAAAAGTTATATAAACATAGTGAACAACATTTAAGGTATGATCTTGAAACTTGATATGATGAAATGATAATTTGGTATTGAATTTGATGTTTCTAGGTTTTATCATTTTAAAATGGCAGCCATTAAAAAGTGTACATTTTTTGTATTAATCTAGACATTTAAAACTTGTAAAAATACGCCAAAAAAAGTTAGTATAAGTAGGAGTCGCGGGAGATGAGAACCGGAAATGGCATAGTGGTTAGAGCGCGTTAATCCGGAAAGAGTAAGAAGAACATTTTCCCGCCAAATTTGCGCGCAAAAAAAAAATTGGCGCCAAACCTAACCTCACTTTTCTTCCCTCCAAAGTGTTACCAACTTAGCAGAGCTAATGTACCATACATAATTATATGTATCATATATAATTATATGTACCATATATAATACTACAGTGTATAATCATATATATACGTACCATAATAGTGTATAATATACCATCACCAGAAAGGTAAGTGGCTATCTAACCTCACTTAGCCAGTGTTGCCACTCTAAACGCTACCTATAAACCTAAATTATTATATGTATATATATATATATATATATATATGTATATATATTATGTCAAACTATCTAAAATTATTATATGTATATATTACGTCACGCTACGATGTGTTACCAACCTATGGCAATGTATATTTCGCAAGCAAGTACCGCCAAACCATTATATAAAACCATTACATGTATATATACCAGAAAGTACCGCTAACTCAAAATATAAAACTATTACATGTATATATCGCAAGAAAGTGTTGCCAAAAAACTAAAAATCGCTTATATCTCGAAAACGGTAAGTCCTAGGGCCATTTTAACCCCAGAAAACTCCCTACTACGTAGTGTAGGCACTCCAGGGGGGTAGCTACCCATATGAAAAGTCTTAACCAAAATATTGCGGGTTGCATCTCAAAAAATGAAGGGGCAAATTTTCAAAATTAAATATCTCGAGAACGGCTTGGCCGATTTTAACGAAACTTGGCATGTATGTACCTGTTAACCTCCGCTACATATTACAAAAACCTAAACTCTGTACTGCAGGTAGTAACAAAATAATTGAAGGAGTCATACTTTAAAAATCAATATCTTAAGAACGGGTGGGACGATATAATTGAAACTTGACATGTGGATACTTGTTAACATCCTCTAACCTTCAATTTTGTTTGAGGGTAGAAGAGGGTTGTTTAGGGGATGATGGAGGGTGTAAAACTTTAAAATTTAATATATTGAGAACGGCTTGGCCGATTCTAATGAAACTCGGTATATAGGTACCTGTTAACCTCCGCTACTATTTAAAAAAAACTTAAACCCTGTACTGCGGGAAAGTATCAAAAGATTGAAGGAGCTATATTTTAAAAATCAATATCCCAAGAACGGCTTGGCCGATTTTAATGAAATTTGGTATGTATGTACCTGTTAACATCCTTTACATCTTACAAAAAACTTAACCTCTGCACTGCGGGTAAGTATCAAAATAATTGAAGGGGTACTAATAAATACCTTAAATCTCGCAGCATAATCGGGGGGAACGCGGTGGTCTAGTGGTTAGCGCCTTGGACTACGGTTCAGGAGGTCCCGGGTTCGATTCCCTCTTTACATTCTTCATCAAAGGTATTGTAAAAGTCGGGTCTTGCCCTTCCTTTACCTACTGGAATGTTTATCCGTGCTACATCTACTCTAAACGTGTCACTGCTGGTAATTGATTCAGCGTTGCTTTGAATTATGCCCCCAAAAATCTCCCAAAGGACATTGCAGGGAACATAGCATGATCTAGGCTAAGTAAGGCAAACTCCCACAGGGGGAATTTTTTTAAAACTACAAACTAAGCTGTAATAGAACAAAGAAAAATACAACCCAGAATAAATCCGAGAGGAGTGGTGGCGATTATATAGCCAGGCAGTGTCTATGGTACCATCACTCTGTGTATTGAACATATATGTAGTGCATTTCTAAACAAACATCAGCTTTTAAGTATTGAGCCCAAACCTACAGTGAAAGACAGTGGTGACCTACAGTGGACCACAGTGCCTATACTACTTCACTCTTGGGGGTCTACTGTTTCATTGTATAAAATATACCATGCCAGATACTCTCTCAGATCCTAAAGCGTTTAATCTGGCTTTACACTGTGATGCTTGCGGGGTCATCACAACACCATCTTGGAGAGATTGTCGCTGTCAAGGTAAGATATTTATCTATATTATTAGTTAGAGGTTTCTACCTCCCCTGGGGAATCATTTACCTTTGTCGGAGACTTCTAAAAGTGTTAAGCTTCCGCTGGACAGTATCGCTTGGGAGGTAAGACAACATACCTCACCAAATAAACTGAAAGTAAACATAATAAGGAAAGTTTTATAATGCCAAAAACCTGAAGACGGTGGATTTTTAGAGTTAGAATTACTGTGGAGTGACGATTGGTCAATCACCAACTCCCTTCAACACACAAACTCTGCTCATCCTGAACCAGTCAAGCTCACTTCATGATGAACACTCCGCTTAGCCTAACTAAACCTTTTCTTAAACAAATCTGTTCTGACAATAAATTACTTGACAACATTGTAAAAATAAATGCCCCCTACCTTATTCAACACAATATTATATTTTAGCACAGAAAAAACTACAATTCAGCACTACAGTCCATAATACCGTTGGGAAGGAAGGAGGTATTGCGAATAATGCATTACGATAAGTAAATGAGATTATAAAAGACGGATACATTATTCATTAATAAATATTGTTCTTTTTTCATTGTAACTAAAACTGCTATTATTAGCGTTTCCATATTTTTATATTCTAAAATCCCAGCAATATATTTTGCTTTAAACCACGAATTGTTTACAATTCTGTTCTTGTTTGACAGAGATGGCACCCTCAAGCTCTCGAGGCAAACGTGCGGTAACAGTTTAAAGTCCCGCTCGGGTATTCTACCAGCCGACCGATTCAACCACTCATATATTACAATTGCCAGAGGCCTGTGGCTGGAGGATTGTTGAACAGCTGCACTTGTGTGAGTACATTTTATTTTCCCATCATTTAAATTTCCCGGTCAAAATATTTCAAAGTCCGTTTACTTGTTTGCCAGGGCCGTGGTGTATTTTGACGGCGTAATAACTTGACCAATCGTACCCAATACCGCTAAAAACTGCCCCGGGGGCCTTGATGTACTTGGCCTGCAACGTTTTAAATCCTTCGGTCAGATACTTCCAAGTCAAACGTTTCCCTGCGGCCAGTGTTTCAGCCTAGATCCATCGAGTCTCCACCGTCTAGGACCCCGGGCACTCCGTGACACGGTACCTCTATCACTACGCAAGTCAGAAAAACACTAACACACAAACTACGCAAGTCAAATCAGAACTACAAGTTACCAAAAGTTAACTCTAAGGAAGGTAGAAAACACTACTCTAACCAAAACCGCATTAAAGATCAAGAATAGAAAGTAAGATTACTGTTACCCAGCACATACAAATACAACACTACGCCTGACACATGGAAGTCAGGGTTTGTTTACTTTCTTTACTGTAAACTACCAAAACAAACAATTGAATACAAACACAACACTAATAGCCAAGTCAGACAGTTATACTGTTTAGAAACCTCAATATACTAATTACAGTAACTTAAAGGAGAGAAGAGGCTTGTAAAAACCAGCAGAAAACTACAGGCAAGAAACTGATAACCCCACTCCACGGGTTTATTAACCTGCTTGCCGGGGACCGTGTGGTACTTTGTTCATGTAATTTCTCGGTCAACTATGTCCAAGCCCGCTGAAGTTACCTTTATCGGGGGCTACATTTAAATTGACCGAAACTTCTTAAATTTCTCGGTCATTTACTCCTGCCTCCGCTGAAGCTACATTATAATGTGTTACATTTCACCTTAACGGGGATCTTTTTAAATTTATCGGCTAAACACTCCTAACCCCGGTGAAATAATTTTGAACGCTCACGTTTCCACACCACGGTAAGCCTTTAGGCTAGGCCGTAGGAGCGTCGGCGCGTTCTTTTTGGTTACCCAGAGCTTCCCCTGGAGGCCTAACCTCTGGGGTGAGAGGCCCCAACCATCGCCTCTCACAGTAGTAGCCACTCCATAACAAAATGCTACCTCCTTTTATTGTTTATTTTATTTTATTTTTTACAAGTCCCACCGTGCGGACTGTTCCAAGAAGTAACCTGGGTGTTAGCCAGGCCCTCAATCTACTAAACCCTTCATCACACATTCAGGTTTACGGGGCTTTTCGTCACCCGCGCCAGTGACCTTCATTCAGGTTTACGGGGCTTTTCGTCACCCACGCCAGGGACCTTCATTCACACACACACACACACACACACACACATACAGTGGGAACTTGTGATTTTAAAGAAAAATTACATTTAAAGTGAACTTTCATCTTTCATATTTGTGTAAGTAAGGTAAAACTTCTCCGGCAACAAACTTCTTACTAACAGCCTTGCCTCAGGAGTAGTTGATTTTAACATCAAAGAACATAATCCGGCTTCGTTTATGAAAACCGTTGTTTTCTCAATAGGCCCAACGCCCTGTTTTTGGGCGTCAGAAAAACTACCAACAGTTAATTTATCGCTATCATCTACATGTTTCCGAACTGCACTCCAGCCATTAACATGTTTTAGAGCAGTAGCTACGTCTTTAGCTTTAAACCATGGCTTTCCTTCATTATCAAACAGAACCAATACTGGTTTGTTATTGAATGTATAGAACTTGGCAGCCATGTCACAATTTACTCAATAGTACAGGAAAAATGAGCGCAGAAGCACGTCTAATCAGTACCGCGACTTGGAGCAGAATGATGTAACTGTACTAGTGACATTTGGTATATACAGGAGTAACGCTGCTCCATAGGGAAAGGTGCTACCTTTATCGATGGTAGCGTCATGGAAAATGGATGAGTGATACTTCAAGATTAAAAAAAACAGGCAGTTCCGTAACACTACAAAATACATTTTTAAAGTAATCATCAAAAAACATCGGCGTTAAATCTGGTAAGGGCATGAACGATATATCTCTTGAAATATCACAATGCATTATTAATACTTCAATGTAGGTGATTGATGAGGAGTCCTCCGTTATCTTATCTACTATATACTCCGAAAACACCAAAGGTCATTCCCGTGCATTTATTGAACCGTCAAGTAAGAACTCATACTTCAAGCATATAATGCCATATTCTGTATCTTCATTTAACCTACTTGTGTAAAAGGAAAAGAGACACCTCCTGGTTAGCGGTTGTAATATGTTCAACAGGCATTCTACAAGGAGAGAAATACAGGGTAAGACACAGGCACGTCCGTTCAGTACCGCGTCTCAGAACAGAACGAGTTAATAGAGGTATATGCACTCAGTACCCGCGTGAGTGGCAGCTCCGTTAAGCAACTCTTTGTTTTTAAAGCCGGAAGGCAGGGTATCGTGATCATCATTAAATTTTCTCTTGGGTCCTGTAATTTTAAACTTTTTAATTTCACTTACTGTAACGACTTCTCGTCTCTTTGTTCTCCTGATTCTGTTTTCTTCAATTTCTAGTATTTCAGCAGCTTCACTGAGGACCATCTTTTTTTTCTTTAGCTGCTCAAAATTTTATGTTTCGGAGGTTTTTAGGTTGAGGGCGAGGCCCTTGATTTTACACACAGATTCTAGTTTTTGCTTTTTGGTTGACCAAACAAGGTATGCGTAAGTTTTAGGCCCCCCAGAAATAAACTCTACGATATAAGAGCCGGGCCCGTACTCGTCTACTAACTCATCACTCATTTCCCCGAGGTAATCTCCCGTAGGGACCCTGTACAGCCCTCCCCTGTATAAATAAATACATGAGTCCATGCCATAATACAAGACCTGCCCTCCAAGGGCATCCAAGTGTTCATAAAGTTTAAGTCTTGCATGAATTCAACAGTGGTGTAGGCCGCAATTACAACATTTCCAGTTCTTAGAGCCTCATTGGCGTCATCAACATTCTGCCAATTAACTAATAAAACCTCTTGGTTAGTTATTTCAACAAACTTTACTTTTATTCCTGGTTGAGTTAACGATTTGAAAAATTCCTTAGAGTCTCTCACAATTGAAGTTTTGTCATGTTTTCGCGTTGACCAAACATGCCCCAAAATGAATTTAACATTAATTTAGCTACTGACCTGAGTCCTCCATTTTTAGCAATTTTGTTCTTGTCCAGTTGAATACCCTCACGCTCAAATAAATCAGAAACATACTTGTCTTTATCCTCCTGTGTTTTACACCAAGCGGGATACCCTGAGGCTTCCTGCTTCATTTTCAAGAATTTATTAATAAAGTCTGTAAACAATCCCCCTTTCTCGTATGTAGCGACCTCATACTCCCACTACTCATACATGTCCAAAATCACATAACCTTTCTCTACAGCTTTTCTAATTTCACCTATGGTCCATGTTCCTACCATTGCCCTTTCCTCACTATCATCAAAACATTCCCCTTGGTTTAAAGTCTCCCCGCAAGTTCTGCACAAAACAATTTATTATTCATTTTAGCGGGGAGTACGGGATGATACAAGTTGTAAGGAGGTAGAACCTTACATTTTAACAAGCCCTCTACTTCAAGACCTCTCTCTCGGCACTCATTTCCAACGTAAACAGCAGGATGACCCACGGGATACTTACAATATTTATTTACATATGGGTAGAGGGATCAGACATCAACATACTGGATTGTTTCTCCCTCTTCACATTTACAATACGTTTTAGTATTACCCATCCTACCTAGGATTAAGTGGAAGTGTGTTTAGAATGGACAGTTGGATCAGGTGATTTAATTTATTGTCCTTCTTCAAAGCTCTAAACTCACACTCCCACATTACTACAACTTCATAGCTATTAAATTTTGCCATTTTGGACTTGGTTCTCTCGTAACGGAGATGCAAACTGTTTGAAGGATCCTCCGGCAGAGGTTCTTCTCTGCTGTATTGATAACATTTCGGGCAGCCGTGCCAATAACACCCGTGAAACTCATAAATTCGCTCACCGTCAAACCCATCTACTTTCATTCCTTTAATTTTTACTTCTTTACCCCGGCCCGCATGTTGAATCTTTACTCCACGTTTCTCCTCCTCCCATGTTAGCCACTGTAAAGCAACGGCTGACTGATTGTCTGCAAGTCGGTACCCTGATTTTGGTATAAGTCCAATAGTATTTTCTTTTAAGAAGTTACGGCGGAAGGCCACGTTACATGCGCTGGCTATTGTTATAGCCTCAGGAAACGGATCTACGTTACACTCTTGAAGAAGCATGGTTTTAAATTTAATACACGCTTGAGCTAGGATTTCTACGTCTAAAATACAGTACTCCAAGATTTATTTTTGAAAATCAAACACGTAGTCTTCAGCGACTCGTTCGTCATACCATACATCAAAATCATCGTGTTTCTTTTCAAACATAGACTCGGGGCAATAGTATTTTTTGTCGGGCATAGGACCAATATAATTTTGGTTTGCCAGAGTGTTGAAAATATGCGGGAAGTAGCCCTTCTTTTTCTCGGGAGACAGGTCGAAGGCTTTAGGGAGTGCAGAGAGGGCCATGGGAAAGTAGCTAATTGAGTCCACAAACCTTACGTTTGCTACTTCAATCAAAATAGCTTTAGTTCCCCGAGGCGTTATTTTTGGGGTAAATTTAGTATCTTCCATGATGTAGAATGAATTGGAAATCAAAACCCTGCCCGTTGTGGGCAATTACACAAACATCTTTAAATTTTTTAGAATTTCCATTACATAGTCCATAAACTGTTTTACCGGTTCTTTTTCAAATACCCTTTGCCGTTCCGAGCAAGTTTCACACTCACCCCCATTAATACATTTAAAGCAGTACAGTTGAGAAACGCACAAGTTTACTTTATGAACTTTCTGTTGAGGGCCCGTGGGAAGTGACTCGTCTTGGCGAGTCTCCAAGTCAAAGAAAATAAACAAAAAATTAAGCTCTTTCGGTGTTCTCCTATCTACCCTCATGAAACACTGATGCGCGGGGTCTTTGAACGCTTCGCAGGGTTTACAGTAAACTTCTCCGCATGCGTGAACTGTCTTACGTTTTTTTTGGATAAATCATTTTGTTACAGTCGCGGCAGAACTTTATAGTTTTACAAACTTACCCTTGATGGGCTACTAAACACCGCTCGTTTTTGAATTATTTTTGCTTTTTATTATGGTTAGTGTATGTAATTTAAGACGTTGAAGAATAATTGTAATACCATGCTTATAAAAACAGGATTCTTTCAATTTCGATTACTTTGGGAAACTTTCTATGCATTTAATTGTTTAGAAACCTCAATATACTAATTACAGTAACTTAAAGGAGAGAAGAGGCTTATAAACACAGACAAAAAAAGCCATACCCCTATTCCAAGGGAAGCGAAACGCTCCCTTTTGATAACATTACACCGGAAGTTGTAGGTCCAATCTGGACCCACTTTGAACTTATTCTAAGTGTTAGACACAGCTAAACGTCGGGTCCAACGTGTTTGAATTAAATTAACGTTCTGAGAAAGAGACAGTAGGGTATTTTTGTAAAGTTAAAAAGGTACAGAGATTACACACTTTAGATTTCAGATGTGACTTTTTGTTGTAGTTAGTTGCTTGTAAAACTCTGTTCTCATGCTCTATTCCAGTGTCGGCTTCTTCGATATACCAACAATCAGAATATATACCCTGTCTTAAATACCTGCAGTCTGCATTCACAAGTAAAAAGATTTTAATGATCAACACCAAAACTAAACTTAACGAGGAGTTGACCACATCAAAAACATGAACAAGAGTAAATCTAAGAAGACAACAAGCAGTGACATTCGTTCTTTATAAGGACAGCAATTATGCAGTGTTTTCTCCTCGGTAGTTTTATTTTTGTTTCCCCTGAAACCAGAGCAGCATCTCCCTTTGACGAAGTTATTCCTTGGTCATTTGTATCCAAGTCCGGTGAAACGACGTGGTCGTCCTGCGGTTTTACGGTGTAATCTCTCGGTCAATTGTGTTCAAGTCCGGTGAAAAGGGTCTACCAGGGACCGAGATGTATTTTGACGGTGTAATCTCTTGGTCGATTGTGTTCAAGTTCGATGAAAAGTGTCTAACAGGGTTAAATTTAACTTGACAGTAACTTCTTAAATTTCCTTGTCAAACGTTTGTCGCCGGATCTGTTAAAACACCAGGGAAACATTTAACTGTGCCTAAATATTTTAAATTTCCCGGTCAAACATTTCCGAGTCCGCTAAAATCTGTTTACTGGGGACCGTGGTGTATTTTGACGGTGTAATTTCTTGGTCGAACGTTTCCGAGTCCACTGAAGTTACTTTTATCGGGGGTTACATTTAAATTGACCTAACTTCTTAAATTTCTTTGCCAAACGTCTGTCACCGAGTCCGCTAAAACTGTCCACTAAGGAAACATTTAACTTTGCCTAAATATTTTAAATCCCCCGGTCAAACGTTTCCAAGTCCCCTCCCCTCGACGTTATCATGAGGATGGGTCACACGCTCTGTACTTCTCACATCAATATCAGTTATGGAGCTGGCTTGCACAGATTTTGTGGTATTCTCAAATTTTCACGCACCCTTACGGATGCTTAATGTTTGTCATCCGATACATGTTGTGTAGGTGACGCCTCACATGCAAATCGTGTATCATTATTGACTCCTCCCTTGCCTCTGGGTCGATTAACGTGCAGATAGTTTGTGTGTGGTTTGATTGCCACGTTTGCCATTTGAACTTCTGCACTGGTTGGCTGGAAAAACTTTTTATAAAGGTACGTGTCAAATATCTTTAACTCCGGTGAAACCAGGGAGAATACAACTCGGCGGAAACCTTTCAAAATTCAGGGCCAGTGAAAACTGTCCAACTGAGACCATGATGTACATTTCCAGGAGCATTTTACATTTTCCGGCCAAACATTTTCGAGTCCTCTAAAACTGTCCACCAGGGACAATGATATACATTTTGCCAGGAATGTTTTAAATTTTACGGCCAAACATTCCCGAGTTCGCTAAAACTGTCTACCGGGGACCGATATGTATTTTGATGGTGTAATCTCTTGGCCGATTGTGTTCAAGTCCGATGAAAAGTATCTAACGGGGGCCGTAATGTATTTTGACGGTGTATTCTCTAGGTCAATTGTGTCCAAATCCTATGAAGATTGTCTACTGGGGACCGTGGTGTATTTCTATGGTGTGATATCTCGGTCAACTGTGTCCAAGTCCGATGAAAGGTGTCTACCGGGGACCGTGGTATATTTTGACGGTGTAATATCTCGGTCAATTGTGTCCAAGTCCACTTAAATATAGTTTTTAGAGATCGTAGTGCACTTTGACAACACTTGAAGATTTGTTGCTTTTTAGTATGTAAATTAAGACGTAGTGATTAAAGGAATACTTGCAATTTATGCTTATGATAGCAGGATTACTTTGGGAGCTTTATATGCATTTAATTGTTTACAAACCTCTATTAACTTAAGGTAGAGAAAAGGCTTGTAAACCCAGCAGAAATATATAGTCAAGAAAGCTATACTCTTACCCCTTTGATAACATACACTTGAAGATGTTCTACATGGTGGGTCATGTGGTTGGAGGTATGGGGAGCGAAACGTTCCCCTTCATAAGGATTCTAAGTGTTAGACTCTGCTACTCTCTGGGTCACTGGTTTTGAATTAAAACTAATATGTAATACAGAGACAGGTGACTGCAGTTTACATTTACAAGTCAAAATATTGTAACCAATACCAGAACAACTAAAATTATCGAGGAGACACAACAAGGACAAGAGTACATATCAACAGACGATTAAAGCATAAAACGCATTATTTATAAAGGCAATAATTATGCAGATAATCTAAGAAACTTGATCAGCCGTGTCTCATCGTTAGGTTATGTTATGATCTGTTAAGTTAGGTTTGTGCATGGAAATATGAAACATCGTCAGTCGTAGTTAGGTTTATTGATGCAGGTTTAAGTTAGGTTTGTCGATGCCAATTTTTGGACATCAACATCGCGCGCGCGAGTATAGCTTTCTTGACTATATATTTCTGCTGGGTTTACAAGCCTTTTCTCTACCTTAAGTTAATAGAGGTTTGTAAACAATTAAATGCATATAAAGCTCCCAAAGTAATCCTGCTATCATAAGCATAAATTGCAAGTATTCCTTTAATCACTACGTCTTAATTTACATACTAAAAAGCAACAAATCTTCAAGTGTTGTCAAAGTGCACTACGATCTCTAAAAACTATATTTAAGTGGACTTGGACACAATTGACCGAGATATTACACCGTCAAAATATACCACGGTCCCCGGTAGACACCTTTCATCGGACTTGGACACAGTTGACCGAGATATCACACCATAGAAATACACCACGGTCCCCAGTAGACAATCTTCATAGGATTTGGACACAATTGACCTAGAGAATACACCGTCAAAATACATTACGGCCCCCGTTAGATACTTTTCATCGGACTTGAACACAATCGGCCAAGAGATTACACCATCAAAATACATATCGGTCCCCGGTAGACAGTTTTAGCGAACTCGGGAATGTTTGGCCGTAAAATTTAAAACATTCCTGGCAAAATGTATATCATTGTCCCTGGTGGACAGTTTTAGAGGACTCGAAAATGTTTGGCCGGAAAATGTAAAATGCTCCTGGAAATGTACATCATGGTCTCAGTTGGACAGTTTTCACTGGCCCTGAATTTTGAAAGGTTTCCGCCGAGTTGTATTCTCCCTGGTTTCACCGGAGTTAAAGATATTTGACACGTACCTTTATAAAAAGTTTTTCCAGCCAACCAGTGCAGAAGTTCAAATGGCAAACGTGGCAATCAAACCACACACAAACTATCTGCACGTTAATCGACCCAGAGGCAAGGGAGGAGTCAATAATGATACACGATTTGCATGTGAGGCGTCACCTACACAACATGTATCGGATGACAAACATTAAGCATCCGTAAGGGTGCGTGAAAATTTGAGAATACCACAAAATCTGTGCAAGCCAGCTCCATAACTGATATTGATGTGAGAAGTACAGAGCGTGTGACCCATCCTCATGATAACGTCGAGGGGAGGGGACTTGGAAACGTTTGACCGGGGGATTTAAAATATTTAGGCAAAGTTAAATGTTTCCTTAGTGGACAGTTTTAGCGGACTCGGTGACAGACGTTTGGCAAAGAAATTTAAGAAGTTAGGTCAATTTAAATGTAACCCCCGATAAAAGTAACTTCAGTGGACTCGGAAACGTTCGACCAAGAAATTACACCGTCAAAATACACCACGGTCCCCAGTAAACAGATTTTAGCGGACTCGGAAATGTTTGACCGGGAAATTTAAAATATTTAGGCACAGTTAAATGTTTCCCTGGTGTTTTAACAGATCCGGCGACAAACGTTTGACAAGGAAATTTAAGAAGTTACTGTCAAGTTAAATTTAACCCTGTTAGACACTTTTCATCGAACTTGAACACAATCGACCAAGAGATTACACCGTCAAAATACATCTCGGTCCCTGGTAGACCCTTTTCACCGGACTTGAACACAATTGACCGAGAGATTACACCGTAAAACCGCAGGACGACCACGTCGTTTCACCGGACTTGGATACAAATGACCAAGGAATAACTTCGTCAAAGGGAGATGCTGCTCTGGTTTCAGGGGAAACAAAAATAAAACTACCGAGGAGAAAACACTGCATAATTGCTGTCCTTATAAAGAACGAATGTCACTGCTTGTTGTCTTCTTAGATTTACTCTTGTTCATGTTTTTGATGTGGTCAACTCCTCGTTAAGTTTAGTTTTGGTGTTGATCATTAAAATCTTTTTACTTGTGAATGCAGACTGCAGGTATTTAAGACAGGGTATATATTCTGATTGTTGGTATATCGAAGAAGCCGACACTGGAATAGAGCATGAGAACAGAGTTTTACAAGCAACTAACTACAACAAAAAGTCACATCTGAAATCTAAAGTGTGTAATCTCTGTACCTTTTTAACTTTACAAAAATACCCTACTGTCTCTTTCTCAGAACGTTAATTTAATTCAAACACGTTGGACCCGACGTTTAGCTGTGTCTAACACTTAGAATAAGTTCAAAGTGGGTCCAGATTGGACCTACAACTTCCGGTGTAATGTTATCAAAAGGGAGCGTTTCGCTTCCCTTGGAATAGGGGTATGGCTTTTTTTGTCTGTGTTTATAAGCCTCTTCTCTCCTTTAAGTTACTGTAATTAGTATATTGAGGTTTCTAAACAATTAAATGCATAGAAAGTTTCCCAAAGTAATCGAAATTGAAAGAATCCTGTTTTTATAAGCATGGTATTACAATTATTCTTCAACGTCTTAAATTACATACACTAACCATAATAAAAAGCAAAAAGAATTCAAAAACGAGCGGTGTTTAGTAGCCCATCAAGGGTAAGTTTGTAAAACTATAAAGTTCTGCCGCGACTGTAACAAAATGATTTATCCAAAAAAAACGTAAGACAGTTCACGCATGCGGAGAAGTTTACTGTAAACCCTGCGAAGCGTTCAAAGACCCCGCGCATCAGTGTTTCATGAGGGTAGATAGGAGAACACCGAAAGAGCTTAATTTTTTGTTTATTTTCTTTGACTTGGAGACTCGCCAAGACGAGTCACTTCCCACGGGCCCTCAACAGAAAGTTCATAAAGTAAACTTGTGCGTTTCTCAACTGTACTGCTTTAAATGTATTAATGGGGGTGAGTGTGAAACTTGCTCGGAACGGCAAAGGGTATTTGAAAAAGAACCGGTAAAACAGTTTATGGACTATGTAATGGAAATTCTAAAAAATTTAAAGATGTTTGTGTAATTGCCCACAACGGGCAGGGTTTTGATTTCCAATTCATTCTACATCATGGAAGATACTAAATTTACCCCAAAAATAACGCCTCGGGGAACTAAAGCTATTTTGATTGAAGTAGCAAACGTAAGGTTTGTGGACTCAATTAGCTACTTTCCCATGGCCCTCTTTGCACTCCCTAAAGCCTTCGACCTGTCTCCCGAGAAAAAGAAGGGCTACTTCCCGCATATTTTCAACACTCTGGCAAACCAAAATTATATTGGTCCTATGCCCGACAAAAAATACTATTGCCCCGAGTCTATGTTTAAAAAGAAACACGATGATTTTGATGTATGGTATGACGAACGAGTCGCTGAAGACTACGTGTTTGATTTTCAAAAATAAATCTTGGAGTACTGTATTTTAGACGTAGAAATCCTAGCTCAAGCGTGTATTAAATTTAGAGCCATGCTTCTTCAAGAGTGTAACGTAGATCCGTTTCCTGAGGCTATAACAATAGCCAGCGCATGTAACGTGGCCTTCCGCCGTAACTTCTTAAAAGAAAATACTATTGGACTTATACCAAAATCAGGGTACCGACTTGCAGACAATCAGTCAGCCGTTGCTTTACAGTGGCTAACATGGGAGGAGGAGAAACGTGGAGTAAAGATTCAACATGCGGGCCGGGGTAAAGAAGTAAAAATTAAAGGAATGAAAGTAGATGGGTTTGACGGTGAGCGAATTTATGAGTTTCACGGGTGTTATTGGCACGGCTGCCCGAAATGTTATCAATACAGCAGAGAAGAACCTCTGCCGGAGGATCCTTCAAACAGTTTGCATCTCCGTTACGAGAGAACCAAGTCCAAAATGGCAAAATTTAATAGCTATGAAGTTGTAGTAATGTGGGAGTGTGAGTTTAGAGCTTTGAAGAAGGACAATAAATTAAATCACCTGATCCAACTGTCCATTCTAAACACACTTCCACTTAATCCTAGGTAGGATGGGTAATACTAAAACGTATTGTAAATGTGAAGAGGGAGAAACAATCCAGTATGTTGATGTCTGATCCCTCTACCCATATGTAAATAAATATTGTAAGTATCCCGTGGGTCATCCTGCTGTTTACGTTGGAAATGAGTGCCGAGAGAGAGGTCTTGAAGTAGAGGGCTTGTTAAAATGTAAGGTTCTACCTCCTTACAACTTGTATCATCCCGTACTCCCCGCTAAAATGAATAATAAATTGTTTTGTGCAGAACTTGCGGGGAGACTTTAAACCAAGGGGAATGTTTTGATGATAGTGAGGAAAGGGCAATGGTAGGAACATGGACCATAGGTGAAATTAGAAAAGCTGTAGAGAAAGGTTATGTGATTTTGGACATGTATGAGTAGTGGGAGTATGAGGTCGCTACATACGAGAAAGGGGGATTGTTTACAGACTTTATTAATAAATTCTTGAAAATGAAGCAGGAAGCCTCAGGGTATCCCGCTTGGTGTAAAACACAGGAGGATAAAGACAAGTATGTTTCTGATTTATTTGAGCGTGAGGGTATTCAACTGGACAAGAACAAAATTGCTAAAAATGGAGGACTCAGGTCAGTAGCTAAATTAATGTTAAATTCATTTTGGGGCATGTTTGGTCAACGCGAAAACATGACAAAACTTCAATTGTGAGAGACTCTAAGGAATTTTTCAAATCGTTAACTCAACCAGGAATAAAAGTAAAGTTTGTTGAAATAACTAACCAAGAGGTTTTATTAGTTAATTGGCAGAATGTTGATGACGCCAATGAGGCTCTAAGAACTGGAAATGTTGTAATTGCGGCCTACACCACTGTTGAATTCATGCAAGACTTAAACTTTATGAACACTTGGATGCCCTTGGAGGGCAGGTCTTGTATTATGGCATGGACTCATGTATTTATTTATACAGGGGAGGGCTGTACAGGGTCCCTACGGGAGATTACCTCGGGGAAATGAGTGATGAGTTAGTAGACGAGTACGGGCCCGGCTCTTATATCGTAGAGTTTATTTCTGGGGGGCCTAAAACTTACGCATACCTTGTTTGGTCAACCAAAAAGCAAAAACTAGAATCTGTGTGTAAAATCAAGGGCCTCGCCCTCAACCTAAAAACCTCCGAAACATTAAATTTTGAGCAGCTAAAGAAAAAAAAGATGGTCCTCAGTGAAGCTGCTGAAATACTAGAAATTGAAGAAAACAGAATCAGGAGAACAAAGAGACGAGAAGTCGTTACAGTAAGTGAAATTAAAAAGTTTAAAATTACAGGACCCAAGAGAAAATTTAATGATGATCACGATACCCTGCCTTCCGGCTTTAAAAACAAAGAGTTGCTTAACGGAGCTGCCACTCACGCGGGTACTGAGTGCATATACCTCTATTAACTCGTTCTGTTCTGAGACGCGGTACTGAACGGACGTGCCTGTGTCTTACCCTGTATTTCTCTCCTTGTAGAATGCCTGTTGAACATATTACAACCGCTAACCAGGAGGTGTCTCTTTTCCTTTTACACAAGTAGGTTAAATGAAGATACAGAATATGGCATTATATGCTTGAAGTATGAGTTCTTACTTGACGGTTCAATAAATGCACGGGAATGACCTTTGGTGTTTTCGGAGTATATAGTAGATAAGATAACGGAGGACTCCTCATCAATCACCTACATTGAAGTATTAATAATGCATTGTGATATTTCAAGAGATATATCGTTCATGCCCTTACCAGATTTAACGCCGATGTTTTTTGATGATTACTTTAAAAATGTATTTTGTAGTGTTACGGAACTGCCTGTTTTTTTTAATCTTGAAGTATCACTCATCCATTTTCCATGACGCTACCATCGATAAAGGTAGCACCTTTCCCTATGGAGCAGCGTTACTCCTGTATATACCAAATGTCACTAGTACAGTTACATCATTCTGCTCCAAGTCGCGGTACTGATTAGACGTGCTTCTGCGCTCATTTTTCCTGTACTATTGAGTAAATTGTGACATGGCTGCCAAGTTCTATACATTCAATAACAAACCAGTATTGGTTCTGTTTGATAATGAAGGAAAGCCATGGTTTAAAGCTAAAGACGTAGCTACTGCTCTAAAACATGTTAATGGCTGGAGTGCAGTTCGGAAACATGTAGATGATAGCGATAAATTAACTGTTGGTAGTTTTTCTGACGCCCAAAAACAGGGCGTTGGGCCTATTGAGAAAACAACGGTTTTCATAAACGAAGCCGGATTATGTTCTTTGATGTTAAAATCAACTACTCCTGAGGCAAGGCTGTTAGTAAGAAGTTTGTTGCCGGAGAAGTTTTACCTTACTTACACAAATATGAAAGATGAAAGTTCACTTTAAATGTAATTTTTCTTTAAAATCACAAGTTCCCACTGTATGTGTGTGTGTGTGTGTGTGTGAATGAAGGTCCCTGGCGTGGGTGACGAAAAGCCCCGTAAACCTGAATGAAGGTCACTGGCGCGGGTGACGAAAAGCCCCGTAAACCTGAATGTGTGATGAAGGGTTTAGTAGATTGAGGGCCTGGCTAACACCCAGGTTACTTCTTGGAACAGTCCGCACGGTGGGACTTGTAAAAAATAAAATAAAATAAACAATAAAAGGAGGTAGCATTTTGTTATGGAGTGGCTACTACTGTGAGAGGCGATGGTTGGGGCCTCTCACCCCAGAGGTTAGGCCTCCAGGGGAAGCTCTGGGTAACCAAAAAGAACGCGCCGACGCTCCTACGGCCTAGCCTAAAGGCTTACCGTGGTGTGGAAACGTGAGCGTTCAAAATTATTTCACCGGGGTTAGGAGTGTTTAGCCGATAAATTTAAAAAGATCCCCGTTAAGGTGAAATGTAACACATTATAATGTAGCTTCAGCGGAGGCAGGAGTAAATGACCGAGAAATTTAAGAAGTTTCGGTCAATTTAAATGTAGCCCCCGATAAAGGTAACTTCAGCGGGCTTGGACATAGTTGACCGAGAAATTACATGAACAAAGTACCACACGGTCCCCGGCAAGCAGGTTAATAAACCCGTGGAGTGGGGTTATCAGTTTCTTGCCTGTAGTTTTCTGCTGGTTTTTACAAGCCTCTTCTCTCCTTTAAGTTACTGTAATTAGTATATTGAGGTTTCTAAACAGTATAACTGTCTGACTTGGCTATTAGTGTTGTGTTTGTATTCAATTGTTTGTTTTGGTAGTTTACAGTAAAGAAAGTAAACAAACCCTGACTTCCATGTGTCAGGCGTAGTGTTGTATTTGTATGTGCTGGGTAACAGTAATCTTACTTTCTATTCTTGATCTTTAATGCGGTTTTGGTTAGAGTAGTGTTTTCTACCTTCCTTAGAGTTAACTTTTGGTAACTTGTAGTTCTGATTTGACTTGCGTAGTTTGTGTGTTAGTGTTTTTCTGACTTGCGTAGTGATAGAGGTACCGTGTCACGGAGTGCCCGGGGTCCTAGACGGTGGAGACTCGATGGATCTAGGCTGAAACACTGGCCGCAGGGAAACGTTTGACTTGGAAGTATCTGACCGAAGGATTTAAAACGTTGCAGGCCAAGTACATCAAGGCCCCCGGGGCAGTTTTTAGCGGTATTGGGTACGATTGGTCAAGTTATTACGCCGTCAAAATACACCACGGCCCTGGCAAACAAGTAAACGGACTTTGAAATATTTTGACCGGGAAATTTAAATGATGGGAAAATAAAATGTACTCACACAAGTGCAGCTGTTCAACAATCCTCCAGCCACAGGCCTCTGGCAATTGTAATATATGAGTGGTTGAATCGGTCGGCTGGTAGAATACCCGAGCGGGACTTTAAACTGTTACCGCACGTTTGCCTCGAGAGCTTGAGGGTGCCATCTCTGTCAAACAAGAACAGAATTGTAAACAATTCGTGGTTTAAAGCAAAATATATTGCTGGGATTTTAGAATATAAAAATATGGAAACGCTAATAATAGCAGTTTTAGTTACAATGAAAAAAGAACAATATTTATTAATGAATAATGTATCCGTCTTTTATAATCTCATTTACTTATCGTAATGCATTATTCGCAATACCTCCTTCCTTCCCAACGGTATTATGGACTGTAGTGCTGAATTGTAGTTTTTTCTGTGCTAAAATATAATATTGTGTTGAATAAGGTAGGGGGCATTTATTTTTACAATGTTGTCAAGTAATTTATTGTCAGAACAGATTTGTTTAAGAAAAGGTTTAGTTAGGCTAAGCGGAGTGTTCATCATGAAGTGAGCTTGACTGGTTCAGGATGAGCAGAGTTTGTGTGTTGAAGGGAGTTGGTGTTTGACCAATCGTCACTCCACAGTAATTCTAACTCTAAAAATCCACCGTCTTCAGGTTTTTGGCATTATAAAACTTTCCTTATTATGTTTACTTTCAGTTTATTTGGTGAGGTATGTTGTCTTACCTCCCAAGCGATACTGTCCAGCGGAAGCTTAACACTTTTAGAAGTCTCCGACAAAGGTAAATGATTCCCCAGGGGAGGTAGAAACCTCTAACTAATAATATAGATAAATATCTTACCTTGACAGCGACAATCTCTCCAAGATGGTGTTGTGATGACCCCGCAAGCATCACAGTGTAAAGCCAGATTAAACGCTTTAGGATCTGAGAGAGTATCTGGCATGGTATATTTTATACAATGAAACAGTAGACCCCCAAGAGTGAAGTAGTATAGGCACTGTGGTCCACTGTAGGTCACCACTGTCTTTCACTGTAGGTTTGGGCTCAATACTTAAAAGCTGATGTTTGTTTAGAAATGCACTACATATATGTTCAATACACAGAGTGATGGTACCATAGACACTGCCTGGCTATATAATCGCCACCACTCCTCTCGGATTTATTCTGGGTTGTATTTTTCTTTGTTCTATTACAGCTTAGTTTGTAGTTTTAAAAAAATTCCCCCTGTGGGAGTTTGCCTTACTTAGCCTAGATCATGCTATGTTCCCTGCAATGTCCTTTGGGAGATTTTTGGGGGCATAATTCAAAGCAACGCTGAATCAATTACCAGCAGTGACACGTTTAGAGTAGATGTAGCACGGATAAACATTCCAGTAGGTAAAGGAAGGGCAAGACCCGACTTTTACAATACCTTTGATGAAGAATGTAAAGAGGGAATCGAACCCGGGACCTCCTGAACCGTAGTCCAAGGCGCTAACCACTAGACCACCGCGTTCCCCCCGATTATGCTGCGAGATTTAAGGTATTTATTAGTACCCCTTCAATTATTTTGATACTTACCCGCAGTGCAGAGGTTAAGTTTTTTGTAAGATGTAAAGGATGTTAACAGGTACATACATACCAAATTTCATTAAAATCGGCCAAGCCGTTCTTGGAATATTGATTTTTAAAATATAGCTCCTTCAATCTTTTGATACTTTCCCGCAGTACAGGGTTTAAGTTTTTTTTAAATAGTAGCGGAGGTTAACAGGTACCTATATACCGAGTTTCATTAGAATCGGCCAAGCCGTTCTCAATATATTAAATTTTAAAGTTTTACACCCTCCATCATCCCCTAAACAACCCTCTTCTACCCTCAAACAAAATTGAAGGTTAGAGGATGTTAACAAGTATCCACATGTCAAGTTTCAATTATATCGTCCCACCCGTTCTTAAGATATTGATTTTTAAAGTATGACTCCTTCAATTATTTTGTTACTACCTGCAGTACAGAGTTTAGGTTTTTGTAATATGTAGCGGAGGTTAACAGGTACATACATGCCAAGTTTCGTTAAAATCGGCCAAGCCGTTCTCGAGATATTTAATTTTGAAAATTTGCCCCTTCATTTTTTGAGATGCAACCCGCAATATTTTGGTTAAGACTTTTCATATGGGTAGCTACCCCCCTGGAGTGCCTACACCACGTAGTAGGCAGTTTTCTGGGGTTAAAATGACCCTAGGACTTACCGTTTTCGAGATATAAGCGATTTTTAGTTTTTTGGCAACACTTTCTTGCGATATATACATGTAATAGTTTTATATTTTGAGTTAGCGGTACTTTCTGGTATATATACATGTAATGGTTTTATATAATGGTTTGGCGGTACTTGCTTGCGAAATATACATTGCCATAGGTTGGTAACACATCGTAGCGTGACGTAATATATACATATAATAATTTTAGATAGTTTGACATAATATATATACATATATATATATATATATATATATACATATAATAATTTAGGTTTATAGGTAGCGTTTAGAGTGGCAACACTGGCTAAGTGAGGTTAGATAGCCACTTACCTTTCTGGTGATGGTATATTATACACTATTATGGTACGTATATATATGATTATACACTGTAGTATTATATATGGTACATATAATTATATATGATACATATAATTATGTATGGTACATTAGCTCTGCTAAGTTGGTAACACTTTGGAGGGAAGAAAAGTGAGGTTAGGTTTGGCGCCAATTTTTTTTTTGCGCGCAAATTTGGCGGGAAAATGTTCTTCTTACTCTTTCCGGATTAACGCGCTCTAACCACTATGCCATTTCCGGTTCTCATCTCCCGCGACTCCTACTAGTATAGGCCTATGACGATATTAAAGATTGCCTAAACCATGCCTTAGTGACTTCAATGTTAATAGAAAAACCTGTTTAGTTAAGGAAAATGTTTATAAATTAAACTCAAAATAAAATTCAAATTTAATGCAAACAACAACATTTTACTGTAATACAAACTTATATTTATAATACTATTTACTGTACGTTATATTATTATTATATAAGTTTATATGACAGTAAAGTGTTGTTCTTGACGTAAAATGTGTTTATTACTTTGATTAATTATTAACAACACTTGACAAAATTATCTTTACAAATTTAACACCTCTGTTTTCGTTTTACAAGTTCTAAAAACAGGACAATATAGACTTGAAGTAAGTTGGACATGCCACTACCACCAGCAATTATTGTTTATCATAGTAGTTATATATTCGGTAGTAGTATAATTAATTAAAGTCCAAGGTAATGTAGCTACTTACAGTTTACTGACCCTTATCCTTATCAAAGACAGGTTTGATAAAACCACATAAAATTCATCTTCAATAGGCCTACATTAACTTAAACTTTGAATTTATAACCTAAAACAGATTAAAGAATACGTACCTTCGGATGATGTATCATGTTCATTGATCTAGACCCCATTCATTTAAAATTTGTCTTACTTCTTCATATGGATCTGTTTCATACATATTTAGTGAACTTATAACTTGAACACAGTACGAAAATCTCACAAGCTTGCACGGTTTAATGTACAGTGACCTGAGTTGTTTATTGTTTTAACTTATTGCACTGTGCACACTGACACTCTGCAGACTGAAGAGACACCGTCACTGTAAACGCCAACCACGCACAGTTTGTTAAAACTAACCCATCACACAAATCAAGTTGTTTCGTAATTATAACCGAGTACATGGTAAGATTTCAACCAACGCTAAGGTTACTAACAAACAACCTACAAGGTTGGATGCAACCTAGATGACTTCTTAGTTATCACGTACAATGTTGCTAGGTCAAATTTAACAAACCTTGCTTCGTAAAATCAAGACTTTGTAAGTATTACCAACTACTCAGTTACCGATAACCACCTCCATCATAACTATTTTTACATGGTTGGCAATAACTAAGCCAGATTCGTTCCAGTAAACTGAACTCAGTTAATAGTAACCCTGTGGCATTTAACCCGGACTTGGTTAACGAGTTGTATTTTCCGTGTAGACTTATGAGAAATTATATAATTTGATATGTAAAGCAAATTAGGCAGTAAATATTAAGAGACTTATTTGTTGGAAGGAATACCACATGATTAAGAAAATGGATAAACATATCTGATTAGTAATTATATTTTACTTGTGAAGCAAAAACTTGTTTTAATCAATAATGAAATAAAATACTTTAGTAAGAAAACATAATGTTGCCTTTTTATAACAACAAAATCTACTTTATTTTAAACTATCTGTTACTTAAACATTCCCCCTCCAAATACGAAGGCTTCTTAGTCGTAAATTAATTGATCTAGCTAAAAATGTAATCAAAACAATGAATAAATATATGTTTTTTATATAAAAACTCAAAACTAATCCTCTATACATATCAACAATATAACCTATCCTATAAAAGTATGTTTGACGTTAAAAGAGGAGGAACATTCAAGGAACTTGAATACGAAGGATACTTAGTTGTTAATCAACCTTCCTACAGAAAATATAAATTCCCCGTCACAGCAAACCTGCGTACTAAGCAAATTTCCAATGCATATATATGGGTATCACCATAGATTAAGCATACTCCTTAGGAGATCACCCATCGTAATGGGACAAGCGTACACGGTCTGCTTGTACGTCCAAGGCGACGGCGGAGCTAGTTCGGAACGTCTACGCTGCCGCGCTGCTGTCGCTGCCCTTCCCCTCTCCCCCTTCGGCCGCGCGCCCATCCTGACAGCCCCTCCGCTAACCCCTCTTAAATCTCCCATCTCCCAACCCCCAACACACACACTCCGCTGAGGGCACCGACCGAAGCCCGTTACCACGTCCCGCCACCGCCAACGGCCGAGGCGCCTCGCCGAGGTGGTGTACTGCCTGAAACTGCCGCAAGCGTCTTTCGATTTTCATAGGAATGTCATGACCCATTCACATTATAATGTTTTATTATTATACGCTAGTTATTAACAGGTGAAGACTGAGAAAGAATATGTTCGACCTTGCCTTATAAATCTGATTAATGATTATATTAATTGTTTTTGAGTTTTCCCAATAAATTTAATTTATTTTTTATATTTTGCGAACCTTAAATTTAAACCTTGGTAGTTGCAACATATTTTAATAATGGATGCTGTTTTTTTTTCAAAGCAAGTACCGAGTCCAAAGTGGTTGTGAAATCACTGTGATTTATGAAAGTCCAAAATTCATGAAATCTTAATAATCTCAGATGATAATAAATTCACTGTTCCTTAATTATGTCCGCATTGTTGTTCGCTGTTTCCTGCTTCATTCCTCATAAGCAATAAGCATAAATTAGTTGTGGTCCAGAAATGTCAAGAAGTCTTTACCATTTATCAAGGGCGGATCCAGGGAGTCACGTTGGGGGGGAAATGCCGGGGATTTTGGGGGGTATGGAATACAAACCCCTTTTGCGATTTGTAGGGCAAAAACATTGACCTCAAAAAATTTAAGGGCCGCATTTTATCGGCCGAAAAAGTCTGCGTTTTACAGGAAAAAAATTGTTTAAACAAAATAGGCAATTCCACTTCATTCTATTTGCCGAAAACAACCGTTTTCCTAGCATTTTAAAGTCCGAAATCGACGGTCGCAACTTGTTTATTGACCGAAAATGACGACCGAGCTTCAATATATGCCAAAAATCACAATCTAACCGTGATTTATCATAAAAATTGGCAATCGGACCACATTACCCCAACGAAAAATAAAGCCGGATTCCGTTTTATAGGCCCGAGCGACAATCGGAACGTATTTTTTACGAATACAGTCGGCGATTCGACCCCGATCTATCACCAAAGAACGCCTATTTTTCCGCATCGGATTGATCAAAAACAGGAATTTACTTATATTTAATGGCCCGAAATGACGATCGGCAACGTTTTTTATTGTCTGAAAATGACAACCAAAACTTGTCTTATTGACTGGGAACGACAGCGAGGTAGAAAACATGTAGGGATAGACCATGCTCGCGCCCATAGTCGGGATAGACAAAAATTCGGTCCGGCTGGGCTCAAGGTCACATCTCAAAGTGTAGGATTCGGCGGTCGCAGCCGCAGCGCTCAGTACAGCGTCTTATGGGTTATTGGCGACACGTCCTCAGTTAAATGAGGTTTACGGCAAAAGGGATTTTTTTATAGTAAAATGGTTCTTGGAATCGAATTACTGAATAAATTCTTTATCTTTTGGTACTAAATTAAAATGTATTTAAACTCTAATTATGACGTAAAAACACGTGTAAGTTTCAATATTAGCATACAAATCTCGATGTTCACGTACTCAACCTGGATTTTCATCGAAATTAATTAATTAACGACTCAATGACTCCCATATTTTATTTACTCGATACATGAGTCGACTCTTTTCGTGAAAATAACTATATAATAACAATTGTACGGCTTTTAAAGAGGCTTAGTTTTGAATTTTGACACAACAAATTTGATTCCATCCCATCTCATTTATAGCTTTGGTAGAAAAGTTTATTCAAAATTAAGTATCTTTCGTATTCGAGTTCCTTGACATGTTCCTCAACTTTTAACGCCAATATGATTTTTATAGGATTGGTTATTACAGTATTGGCTGATGTAGGGGCTTAGTTCTGAGTTTCGACGTAAAACCATAAGTTCATTCATAATTTTGATTAAATATTTAGCTACACATATTTACTTACGACTTTGTATTTCATTTCCCCGATCTATTCCTTATTTATTCACACAAAATCAAATTATAAGTCTATTTGAATAGTTGTTAGGGAGGTATAACTTAAGTTTCTGTAAACAGATGTTGATTCTCTTCTATTTCAATGTTCATAATTAAAATCATAAAATGTGACCATAAAATTAAGGATGATAAACCTGAAAACATGTAAAATTTAAATACAATCTAATTTAACGATGTAATAAATAACTGCTAGAACTAGAAGGAAAAATTTTTAAGTAATACAAATTTTAAAGGGAGAAGGGTTTAAATAAAAGGTAAAATTATGTTTAGATAAAATCCAATACATATCAAGGTTGTGACTCCTGTATTTTAACTTAGAAAATGGACAAATAAAGTATTTAGTAAGGAATTTTTGCTTCACAACCACGTTATAACAAAACAAATATGTTTATTCTTGCATAACATTTTACTATGTACAACAAATAAGTCTCATATTATTTTTCATTTAATTTAATTACATATTCATTTATAATATTTAATATGTAATTTTTAATCATGATTCAGATTAGATCTCGATAAATGTTTTTTTATCATGATTGAAAGCTGTGTTAAGTAACAATAACCTCAATATAATATGGAGTCAAATATATATTTATATAATTACTTTTTATAAAAATCTAAGTAAAATGAGAAGCGATTATTCTGATGTCGTAGTACGGCCGGCGTGGGGCCGTGGTCCTCGACGACGACGGCGGCGCGCGTAGAACTGAACATAGCCGTAATTTATATCGGATTATTGAAGAAACTAGAAGCTCTATCGAAAATTTTTTCGAATAAATTTTGAAGATCAACTAATTAGCTACAACTTTCTCGCTGGAAGTTTAATTTTACCTCAGGAATAAAAAACCTTTCTCGCTTACTGACTTTTTTATGTCATGTTCTTACAACCTTCTAATATTTTAATTATTACAAATTACACATAATTTTAAACTAAAATATATTGATACCGTTAGATGCGGACATTCATGCAGAAAATAAATATATAAGTTTCATTGTAGTTGTATTATTATTAAGAGGTACAGGAGCGTGTAAACGACAACGGGCTCACCGCTCGGGATTACTCAGATTTGCCGTGTCCTGCACTTTGGGTCTAGCCTGACAATGCGCGGACCGTTTTCTGTCCATTTGACGAGCTCTCCATGGTTTTTACCTCCCTGGGGAACGACAACCGAGCCGCATGAACGAGAATGGCCGAAAAAGACGTTTTAAAACTAAATTGACGAATTTTCACTGAAATTCCTGTAAAATTATCCGATTTTCCAGGAATTTTCGGTCTGTGAACTCTCTGTAGTAGTATTACAGAAGGCATATGAATCTGACTGACGACGCATCAATCAGACGACAAGTCGAGATGATGCTGCCGGGCAGACGTAGCACTGAAATTGAACCAATTGTAGATAATTTTGACTTATTTTCATATGTGGAATCAAATTCTGCGAATCACACCACGCTTTTTTGTGACACCCTGTATATTTTTTTTTAATTACACATATTTGCCTGATTAAAATTAAGTTTATTTTTATTATATAGATAGTCATGAATTCCTTTCATGAAACGTGACAAAAGTGTTTTTAAATAACCCTTAGGCCTATATACGCCATAACAATTTTAAGCAGATACGTTTACTTGATATTTTGTAATAATCGTTTAAATTTGAGATTTACTCACACATTGTAAAAAAACACCGATATTTTGCACTGTTTTTCCTTATATAAATTTAAAAAAGCAATGTAAAGATTTGAAACTCCGTAATATAAAATTTGACGATATTTCCGTTCATTTGATAGGTCTCTCGTTAAAATCGGACTGGCCGTTTCGTAGGTGTTATAACGTAAACGTATCTTAAAATCAGCCACAAAATCAATGTGATACGCTATATCATAAATAAATATTAGATAACAACCTTGCTTTGAATTGATGAGTAAATCACGTTTCATAATAATTACTGATATTCTTTAATTTCAAACCTGTATAATTTCTTAATGTTTCTCATTTTTTTTTCAAAAAGAACATAAATTTTATTTGAACTTAATAAAGGTTTTCAAAGTTAATTACTCAAATCACAGAAATTACTTTATTTATTTTAATAATTTTAAATTTTTCGCGGAGTTTTTTTAGCCGGTAAAAGTCCGGCACTACTCTCGAATACGGATTTTTGAGTGTCCATGAGGATTTACTCTCCGCCCCGATTTTTTTTTTAAAGGAAAAAAATAATAAATTGTGAAAAAGAATTAAGTGGGATTTTAATAAGGAAATATTGTATGTTATGAATTCACTGAATCATTGGTAATGAAATATCGGTTATACATACTATACACCTATTACACTAATTTGTAATTATAACTGTAAGAGTATTTTCACAAGCGAACGTAGAACATTTATCAAGGAAGAAGCCGCTTTACGATTTGACGAAAGGAAGGCACTGGGCTGGTGGCTGGCGGACGCCCTGCGAGTGCGAGCGAGCCACGGCACTACGGCAGTGTCGCGTCGGCAGCGCCTATCTTTCTCACTCCCTCTCTCTCTATCGCACAAGTACTCCCGCTCTCTCTCGCACACGGATGTCGTATCCCCTCCTAGCCCGCGGATCGTTGGTTCCTCACGTGGCCACGAGCTGCGCCACTGCGCTGATGCCGTCGGCACTAATTCTATGCTAGTACTAGAAAATCCCGCAGGAGCACGCTACTGTTCACCCGTCTTCGTCTGACAACCTGCCCATGCAATATCTCCTAAGGAGTATGCTTAATCTATGGTATCACTACTACCTAGAGCCACTTACCAAGTTTTACAAAAAAATACATTCATTAATAAGTGGTATATAGCATTTTATTTATTCTCCATAAGAATAACATTATAATTGAGTACGCAGATTTGCTGCAACAAGGATGATAAGAAATGTGTTGATTTTTTTTGGAATTATCAATATAAGTCAACCAGGTAAAGCTACATAACAAATTTTATCAATTTAGGTTCATAACTAAGGGAGATATAAAACTTTACTTATTATCCATATGAATAACATCGGGCCCAAGTATGCAAGTTTGCTGCTACTGGGAAAAATTACAAAAAACTTTTTTGTGCTAATATTAATATACCACAGCTAATTGAAGCCACATACCAAGTTTCATCAATATAAATACATAAATAATCGAAATATAACACTTTATTTATTCTCCATAACATTGGACAACGTACTGTGTTTAGAATTTTGAATATCACTGCAACGGTTGGACGTAAAACAACAATTAAAACGCCAAAATGATTGTTTTGTAGAGCTAAACTGATTGGTGGAAAGAAATGTGGAGTTTTCAGTGAAATTATCTGAGGAAAATCTAAAAACCGTATTCCCATAAGATTAACATGGGACATTTTATGGACACATTTTTTTACTTTTCTCCACAACCACTAAACATAGCTTAATGATTCAAAATACTAAATTGTTTGTTTTTAAGCTATATAAAATGGCTTTAACCAAAATCTAGTGTTTTAAAAATTTTAGGATAAAAATAAAAATAAACTGATTTTTGTAAAATTTAAAACCCCCATAAAACCCCCTTCCCATAGACTGTTCGATCTGGTTTTCGAACTTAAAGTCATAAATGTTACTCTCCACATTTGTGCCAAATGTCATCAAAATCGGACGCTTCTTTCAAACGTTATCGCTGTGAAAACAATAATGTCAATGCAATATGGAGTAAAAATTACATAATTAATATTTTCTAGGTGAAGATCTAATTAAAATGAGGAGCGTTTTAACTATGCAGAATGTGGTAGAACAGCGTGGAGCCGTAGTCCGCGGCGTTGGGGCCGAGATATACACCAATAGACAAGGTTGCGGCTTATCACCAAGGCCACAGCACATCGGGGCGTCGCGCGTCGCGGCGTCGGCCGCACCGTAACAGACGTCAACAGCTGACTACTCGCTCCTGCTTGTGTTATTTCAGCTGATTATTTAGCCTACATTGTCAAATGACGTGCCGCTTCACCGTGATTACGTACATGCGAAATTTTTAATTGATTGTAGACAACTATTTTAGGGGAATAGTGGTGGGAGTTATAAACTAAACCCTCTGAATATTATAAAATTATAATAAAAGTGTACAAAATCTTTCCAAGATGCAATCCACTGTAAATAGACTTTCAAGTCACATTTAAATCTGCAATTTATGATAGTTTTTTATAAGTATTGTATTGACCAATTTACTAATCAAGGAGAGGATTAAAATAATAGTGAAAACGAGTCTTAACGTTGTACAAGAAGTTTTGTTCATGTTACAGTAATAACTTTTGAACAGCCCCTCGGATGTTCGCTTTCAAATATTTAGCCTGACTAACTTACAGTATATTTCGTACCCATTAATATTATGATTTGAAATAAATTGTGGGTACTAAGAGTGTATGTTTATCTCACGAATAATAATCATGGCAATAAAACACCCTCAGTCACAACACTTTGTAAAAGGAAAAGTTGTTTTGATTAGTAGTAAAACACTTGTTAATTTAGCCCTAATATATTTTGTATGTAAATTTCTCATTTTATTCAGTCATTATAGAAGTTAAACCAACCAATTGCGTTGTCACATCTGTTTCTTTTCAATATAAAAGAATCATTGCGCAGTAGTTTTACTGAGAAAAAACATGCGTCACAACATGCCTCGGTTTTGCTGTTATTTTGCTAAAATGCCCACAACATCACTCCAATCTATCTATCTATCTATTATAACTCCAATCCATTTTAAGTAATCAACTATAACTGAATTGAATAAATCTGAATTGAAGGTTTAGGCTGAATTTTTACTCGTAGTTCTTGAATACAGTTTGACTCTGCATGTATTGAGTATCACTAATAACTTTTGCAATTATGTTGTTGGTTCATATTAATACATTTCCAAAATGAAACAAAAAGGCAATCAAAAATCTCTAAAGATTCAACCGTTATTGCTCAAACCGCTTCATCAATTTATTTTTCTAGTAATCAAGACAAAAATGTTTTTTATGTGTATTTTTTTTTGGTGAAAAATTATTTTCAAGTTTTTGCTTCACGAGTAAAATATAGTCACTAACCAGATATGTTTATCGATGTAACAAATAAGTATCTTATTATTTACTGCCTAATTTGCTTTACATATTAAATTATATGATTCCTCATAAGTCTATATAAATATAAATGCAACATAACACTTTATTTTATGAAAAGTCAAATATGTGATACACTTTTTATGAAAGAATTTACATTTATTATTAGTCTATAAGTGTATTATAGTGATAACACATTTACAACGAATATGTAATAGATTTTATTTATAATGGCCTATTTTAAAATTGTTATTGACATTTAAAAACAAATCTATGACATGTTACACAATGTATAGTGAAGTTTTACCTTAAAAATGGTGAAAAGAATAATAAACACCTTTTATATGCATATTTAAAACCGGATAGCCGTGATTTAAGAACCGGTTAGGTCCCCGCCAGAGGTGCTACGTTTCGACTTTATTGAAGACCATTTTGAGCATAGTTGCAAACACAGACGGTGCACCGCCGCGCCGGCGCGCTGCGGCATCTGCTGTGACATCTGCTCTCCTCTGTCTGGCAGCGTCAATGCTGGCGGCTATAAAACCAAGGGGCTGTCCGCAGAGGGCTCGCAGTCGCAGGCCGACAGCCTAGCTAGCTGGTTGCCTGCACTGTCCGCAATAGTATCTCTATAGAGTTGGTACCACTGTATATTAGAGATGCTACCTTAGCTTAAGGCATGTATGTTTATTATTAAGCATGTTAGAGTAACGCTTGTAGTTTGTTGCTAGTAAATGTAGTTAGTTTAACTGATTGTTGTGTTTGATGTTGGTTTTTTGAAGTGTTTTATTTACTAATGAAATATAAACTTTTCTTTCACGCTTTAAAACTGACCTTGGTAAAAACTTGGGTTCGCAGTAGCCTGACGCCGGGTATTATATTAATTGATTATAATTGGAAGAAGTGCAATCAGAATTCAGATCCGACCAAGGGTATCGCACTTTTTTATTTTTGGTTTCGACCACGGGTATAGCAGTAATAGCCAAAAACAACTATTTTGAAGGTCAAATCTAAATAATTTCTTTATTTCTCGTTTAACATATGCCAAGTGGGGACTCAAATTAGGCGGATTGATCAGACGAACAAGATGGTGAAAACAGAATTCATATTTGACAAAGGGTATAGCAGTAATAGCCAAAAACAACTATTTTGAAGGTCAAATCTAAATAATTTCTTTATTTCTGGTTTATCATATGCCAAGTGGGTACTCAAATTAGGCGGATTGATCAGACGAACAAGATGGTGAAAATATAATTCAGATCCGACCAAGGGTATAGCAGTAATAGCCAAAAACAACTATTTTGAAGGTCAAATCTAAATAATTTCTTTATTTCTGGTTTATCATATGCCAAGTGGGTACTCAAATTACGCGTATTGATCAGACGAACAAGATGGTGCAAACAGAATTCGGATCCGACCCAGGGTATAGCATTAATATCCAAAAACAACTATTTTAAATGTCAATTCTAAATAATTTTGTTATTTATGGTTTAAAATATGCCAAGTCGGTAGTCCAATTACGCGGGTTGATCAGACGAACACGTTGGGTTAAACAGAATTCAGATCCGACCATGGGTATAGCAGTAAAATAGCCAAAAACAACTATTTTCAAGGACAAACCTATATAACTTCTTTATTTTTGGTTTTAAGTATAACATGTGGGCACTCTACTGACGTGGCTCAGCAAGAGGAACAATAAGGTGCAATTATAATTCAGATCCGACCAAGGGTATACCAGCAACAGTGAAAAAAAACTATTTTCAAGGACAAACCTAAATAACTTCTTTAATTTTGGTTCGAAGTATAACATGTGGGTACTTCAATTACGCGGCTTGACAAGACGAACAAGAAGGTGCAATCGAAATTTAAATCTAACCAACGGTATAGCAACCGTAGGTGGCTATCATACACGATAACGCTACATCATTATACTTCCAGCTCTTGACGGATGAACATCTACCTAGAGGGTCTGAAAGATGTCGCAGTTTTACAGGAACATGAGGAAGGTGACCTTCAGTAGTCCACTTGACACCACCTTCTACTTCTCTGACAATGAAGAAGACAGAAGTTCTACACTTTTAGTGGACAATGAGCGGTTTCGTAGAAGAATAATCGAGGTTGAAACACTTTTAGCCAGTTGTTTGCTACGCAAAAAGCACCATATGAATACATGCACTGGTTTAGATCATATTAACTGTTATCATTATACAGCGTTGAGCAAATATTATTGAATTTTTCAGTTACGGAGCTGAGGTCTTGACAGTCTAAGAGCTAAACCCTAACTAACACATGTAAACTAGTTATTGTGCGATGTAAAACTTGGTGGGGGGACTGGTATGGTGGGGGGACTAGTGTGGTGGGGGAAGAGCCGAGTACCTAACCTACACGCAGACGCTATATCACTATACGCCCAGCTCTTGCGCGGTACACTTTGATTCACAAATACAAGACAATAATGTTTCTTACACATCTTCATCTTTTAATATTTACCAAGCTGACACTAATGAAACGACTGATCAAATACAAGTACAAGAAGTGTCTACCACAAAATCTTCTGATACAGAAGCAATTACGTTATCCTTGATGGGTTTTAACTAATGGATATTTTTTTCAAAGTCTTCCTCCCCGCGCCAGATGCCATCTGCCGTCCACCATCTGCTCCGCCCCACCACACTTTTACCCCCACCATTTTGTTTGATACCAGAACGCTAGCTAGCGAATAGTCAGTTCACCTCCGGCTCTCGACCGGTGAACATCGAGCTCTCCGAGACGCTCTTCACAAAATAATAATATTATGTCACTCGAGATCTGATAGATGTTTCCACTTCATTGCCGTCAGGTAGTATTTCTACCTGACGGTAATGAAATGGAAACACCTATCAGAATAGATCGGTGTCAAAAAAAAAACAACATGGACTCTGCACAGGAATCAAAGTATCTACCGTCTTTTATCAGGAAAAAACACGAGTACTACCTCGCACTCGTATCATTCGATTGTTTTCATTAAATTTTTTATATCGATTAACCTATCGAATCACAATCGAATTTTACGCGTGCGAGGTAGTACTTTTTTTAAATAACCTCCCCGTGACCCTGAACTTTAAACTTTCCCTCATTACGTCACAAAACCGTCTACGTCACTGGCTCAGCTTCAGATGACGTATATATTCACTCAGCCCATGCGGTCAAATGACGTGTGACGTCACTTTTTAATATATCCTAGATTATATTTATATAATGGTGTAGCTGTAAAGTATATGTATAATATTGTATATACATTGCCATATGATAGTATCAATCGCATAGAGTATATAATAGTCGAACCATGGAACATATATACATATAATTTACAGTATATAATATATATATATAATGGTGTATATGTAAAATAATTTATCATAGAGCATAGGTTGCCAGAACTGAGCGAAATGAGTTAAAATTTAAAAAAGTGAGGTTAGGAAATTTGGCGGGAAATAAAGTGCCATGGGCGCCGCCATCTTGGAATGACGTCACTACAAAATGCTGGCTTCTGATTGGCTTGCTATAGTGGGGGGTATCCTACTCAAAATATATTAAAATTATTAGACCTGTTAGTTTTTGCTTACAAATTAATCTAGAGATGATTAATCTTTTTCATCATCGGAATAAAACTGTGAGAACCAAAGCCCAGAGGAACTTTCTAAACGGCAATAGTCCTATGACACTCCTGGGTACATAGGCTATATTTGCGCAAAATGTAGCAGAATTGCTCCAGTGGTTTTCTCGTGATGGAGCAACAGACGAACAGACGCCACCTCATTTTTATAGCAGTAGTGATTATTTTAAACAGCAGTTCCAATCGTAAACTGTAATAAATAGTCTACTGTTTACTTATATCAACCAACTAAGTAAAGCCTATGGTTTTTAAATATACTTCAATATTACAGAATCATCGTACATCATAAGGTCAATTTTGAAATTTTAAACTGACCAGTATAAAACTAAAAACCATACTCTGAGAGAAAAAGCAAGTTAAAATACCATTAAAGACGTATAATTTAACAGTAAATACTTCTAATTCAAGGATAAGAGTCTGGCCTGTTAAATTAACATGCCTTGGCAGGACAACTTCCCCGACGGCGCGAAATGTTATTTTATCCGTACAGCAGGACTAGTGACGTCACGAATTATCAAGAGCTAGTCTGCATTGCCGTTTGAAAACCATGCCTGGCCGTGTACAGTTACCGTGCAAGCAGGACTTTGTTCTACCTCGGCCTTCTTGGCAGTATGAATAATCATGCAATGCAATACGTACTATCAGACAAAGACATACCCGTAATATGCGTTCCTCTGTCCTGCTTTGCCGTATTTTTTAACATGTTAGTCTGTTATAAATATCCTACATTTCAATATGAATTACCATGCCTAACTGGATTTCGAAACCTTAATTGCCGTCAAAAAAAGAGTGCAAAGCCGTATCTTAGCCGGATATTATTTTTGAATGTCAGACTTAAACAATTTCATTACCTTAATTGTTATGACGCTGGAGAGTAAACTAATTAACGAGGTTCATATATGCCTAAATGCTGATGAGATTTCACTTATGGAACTGAAAATATCTACACTCAATAAACACTTTTTGACATGCCTCTTTAAACCACTAGCTGATTTTTTTCTGAAACAAATCATTCAAATGGATGGATTCATACATCTCTTACTCTGGATTAAATACTTATTGTTTTTAATCATTAGTAATCTGTAAAATATTCACGATTTAACCTTTAATGAAAATGGTAGACCTACATCAGTTTAGTTAGGTTAATTAGTGAAAAATAATCTATGTACGTAAATCTCGTACTGTATTGCATTTCCATAGGATCTAAAAAAAGAAAAATCAAAAAGAAATGTTTGGAAAAATTATACTGCAAATTGCAAAATAAATAATTGGCAGGAAAAATCACAATGTGACTTTCCAAATCAGTCTAGTTAAATCATTGACTATAGATACTTCAGTATCCATAGTCAATGGTTAAATGTTATTTTAAATATCACCTCACATAATAACATTTTGTTTTAAAAACAAAAAATACGTATCATTTTGCTTTAAAAAAATAATAGTATGTTATTTCTAACTTTAAAAGGTGTATTAAATAAACATTTGTTGAAAATACTCAGGGATAGTTGCTATGACTGGTGAACAATTGTTTAAGAGTTTTCTCATATTTTGTTTTGTTTTTACAATAGGTTCAAAAAAATATAAATTTAATAATAATACAATTCAATGAAATGTTATACTAAAATTGAATAATAACAAAAGTGATAAAAAAGCACAAATAATTATAATAATTATAATAATTTATATTTAAATTTATTATTATTCAAATATAAATATAATAATAATACAATTCAATAAAATGTTATACTAAAATTGAATAATACCAAAAGGGATAAAAAAAGCACAAATAATTTTTTTGTTAACTTTATTGAAATTTAAATATAATGTCAAAGTTGACACATAACAATGATAATATAACAATATAAAATACCCCCGTCGCAGCAAACCTGCGTACTCAGCGAATTTCCAATGCATAATATATGTCTTAATACCACATAAAGCCGCATACCAAGTTTCATAAAAATATACTCACATATAAGCGAATTGAATTATTCTCCATAAGAATGACATTGGTAATGAGTCCGTAGGTTTGCTGAAACAAGAAACAGAAACATTTGGCTTTTATGCAAATATAAATAGAATTTAAGTAGGCGAAGCCACATATCAAGTTTCATCAATATTCAATAATAAATAAGCGCTTTATAACATTCTAGTTATTCTCCATAAGAATAACATGGGGCTGAGTACGCAGGTTTGCTGCTAAGGGAATAATCAACAAATAATCAAATTGCTGTGCAGATATCAATATACCAGTACTACGTGAGGCCACATACCAAGTTTCATCAACATACATTCATAAATAATCGAGATATGAAATTTTATTTATTCTCCATAAGGATAACATTGGACAACGTACTGTGTTTAGCACTTTGAATATTCCTGCAACGGTTGGGCGTAGAATCACAATTTAAATAACAAAATGATTGCTTTGTGGAACTGAACAGATTGGTAAAAGCAAATGTGAAGTTTACATTAAAATAAACTGAGGAAAAGCCAAATACCCCCGTCGCAGCAAACCTGCGTACTCAGCGAATTTCCAAAGTATGTCTTAATACCACATAAAGCCGCAAACCAAGTTTCATAAAAATATATTCACATATAAGCGATTTTAATTATTCTCCATAAGAATAACATTGGTAATGAGTACGTAGGTTTGCTGAAACAAGGAACAGAAACAATTGGTGTTTATCAAATATAAATAGAATTTAACTAGGCGAAGCCACATACTAAGTTTCATCAATATTCAATCATAAATAAGCGCTATATAACATTCTAGTTATTCTCCATAAGAATAACATGGGGGTTGAGAAATCAGGTTTGCTGCAACAAGGAACAGAAAAATGGGGTTTTATATAATTATCAATATAACTCAACCAAGTGAAGCTACATACCAAGTTTTATTAATTTATGTTCTTAATTAAGGGAGTCATTACATTTTACTTATTCTCCATAAGAATAACATGGGGGCTGAGTACGCAGGTTTGCTGCTACGAGAATAATCAACAAAAAATAAATTTTTTGTGCAAATATCAATATACCAGTACTACGTGAAGCCACATACCAAGTTTCATCAACATACATTCATAAATAATCGAGATATGAAATTTTATTTATTCTCCATAAGGATAACATTGGACAACGTACTGTGTTTAGCACTTTGAATATTTCTGCAGCGGTTAGGCGTAGAATCACAATTTAAACACCAAAATGATTGTTTTGTGGAACTGAACAGATTGGTAAAAGCAAATGTGAAGTTTACATTAAAGAAAGTGAGGAAAAGCCAAAAACCTTTTTCCCATAAGATTAACATGGGAGATTTTATGAGCAGGTTTTATTGGATTTTCTCCGCAACCACTTAACCTAGGTTAATAATTCAAAATACTAAATTATTAGTGAATTTCCTTTGGAAAGTGAACTATTACCATGACCTGCACGGTGAAACTTAAGCCCGGGACCACCATAGAAGTTCCTAACGTGACCCCCTGAACACGTTTTGGGGGGTCGTTCAAAATTTTATATATATATATATATATATATATATATATATGTGTGTGTATGCACTCTAGCGGTCGCATTTTTTGTCCGATTTACTTCAAATTTGGTAGGGACGTTCCTTTCTATAACCTGTTGGACAAGTTCGTTGGGCAAAACTATCGGAAAACTCTAAACCCATTTTTTGGGGATTAATCTTTCAAATTTTGAGTTTTTGGGCCCAAAAAGGGTCAGAAAATCCCCAGATGTAAAATTAATGCATGTTAAAAGATGGAAATTAGAAAGGCGAAAGTTTTAAGCCCTCTCCCGTCATTCTAGCATAAATATTTACCGAGTTATTAAAGAAAATGTGTATCGGGTAAACACAGTACGTTGTCTTATGGGGGTTTTACACTAGAAAAACCTGTTATTCCTTTGTTAGAGTACTTTTATTATCCCCAGCAACCTCACGCCTACTTTCAAGCCTGTCTGGACCTTCTCCTAACCTTATAATGCGTAAAATTGTATTCCCAGCTTTGCAAGTAAATGAAACCAGGAGTATCAAAACAGCCAAAAAAACAATGTTTTCAGATTTCAATAAAAATTGGACAAATGGATGTTTTTACACTGATTTTGAGTTTTACAAGTTTTTATGCGGAAATTCACTTCCCTAACGTCAGCGTGCTGCGTGCGAACTCGTTTTTTTTAAGCTCTATAACATGGTCAAAACCAAAATTAAGTTTTTTAAAAATTGTAGGGTGAAAAATGCAAAAAACTGATTTTTGGAAAATTTAAAACCCCCATAAACCCCCCTTCCCATGGTCCGATTTTTCTGGGTTTTGAACTTAAAGTCATGAATGTCATTTTACACATTTGAGCCAAATTTCATACAAATCGGACGTTTTTTACTCAAGTTATCGTGTTAACGGACACACACACATATATATAAATTTGAACGAATAGTGTTTTTGGCATCTGGGGACCTCAAAACAAAAAGTTATCATGGTCTCGGGCTTAAGTCTTACCATGAGACCTACGGTAATAGCTTCTTCCCTATAGGGGAAATTCGCTAAAACATTTTTCCCATAATATTAACATGGTAGATTTTATGTGTAGGTTTTTTGATTTTCTCCGCAACCACTTAACCTAGGTTAATAATTCAAAATACTATATTATTTGTTTTTTTTAAGCTCTATAACATGGTCAAAAACAAAATTAAGTTTTTTTTAAATTGTAGGGTGAAAATGCTCTCACCTTAATTAATTTTTGGAAAATTTAAAACCCCCCTTCCCATGGTCCGATTTTTCCAAATTTATAAAGGTTTCCTCTTTAAGTTTTCGAACTTAAAGTCATGAATGACATTTTATATACATACATATACATACATACATATATATACATATATATATAAATTTGAACGATTAGGCATCTGGGGACCTCAAAAAAAGGTTATCATGATCTCGGGCTTAAGTCTTACCATGAGACCTACGGTAATAGCTTCCCTACAGGGAAAATTCGCTAAAAAAACACAAAAAAACACACTATATAACCTGCTATGTGCTCTGGTGATTTATCATCACTCTCCTCAGCACCAGATGAGGCCTTAGAGGCTACTGAGGAGCACCTACTTCTTCTCGCTGAACCAGGTAGCAATCTAATTTGCCTCAATCTTCTACGTCTAGCGATGTATGCTTCATATAATACCCCTGACACATTTATTTTTTTGATGGACATTGGCAGGCAAAGAAGATGTAAAGAACATGGCTGCACACTCTTTAGAACAAATTTATTTAGTTTTAGCGAATTTCCCCTATAGGGAAGAAGCTATTACCGTAGGTCTCATGGTAAGACTTAAGCCCGAGACCATGATAACTTTTTGTTTTGAGGTCCCCAGATGCCAAAAACACTATTCGTTCAAATTTATATATATATATATATATATATATATATGTCCGTTAACACGATAACTTGAGTAAAAAACGTCCGATTTTGATGAAATTTGGCTCAAATGTGTAAAATGACATTCATGACTTTAAGTTCGAAAACCAGAAAAATTGGACCATGGGAAGAGGGGTTTATGGGGTTTTTAAATTTTCCAAAAATATGTTTTTTGCATTTTTCACCCTACAATTTTTAAAAAACTTAATTTTGGTTTTGACCATGTTATAGAGCTTAAAAAAACAAATAATTTAGTATTTTGAATTATTAACCTAGGTTAAGTGGTTGCGGAGAAAATCCAAAAAAACCTACTCATAAAATCTCCCATTTTAATCTTATGGGAAAAAGGTTTTTGGCTTTTCCTCAGTTTATTTTAATGTAAACTTCACATTTGCTTTTACCAATCTGTTCAATTTCACAAAACAATCATTTTGGTGTTTAAACTGTGATTCTACGCCTAACCGTTGCAGAGATATACAAAGTGCTAAACACAGTAAGTTGTCCAATGTTATCCTTATGGAGAATAAATGAAATTTAATATCTCGATTATTTATGAATGTATGTTGATAAAACTTGGTATGTGGCTTCACGTAGTACTGGTACATTGATATTTGCACAAAAAATTGATTCTCGTAGCAACAAACCTGCGTACTCAGCCCCCATGTTATTCTTATGGAGAATAAGTAAAATGTAATGTCTCCCTTAATTATGAACATAAATTAATAAAACTTGGTATGTAGCTTCACTTGGTTGAGTTATATTGATAATTATATAAAAACCCATTTTTCTGCTCCTTGTTGCATCAAACCTACTTTCTCAGCCCCCATGTTATTTTTATGGAGAATAACTATAATGTTATTTAGCGCTTATTTATGATTGAATATTGATGAAACTTAGTATGTGGCTTCGCCTAGTTAAATTCTATTTATATTTCATAAAAACCAATTGTTTCTGTTCCTTGTTTCAGCAAACCTACATACTCATTACCAATGTTATTCTTATGGAGAATAATTAAAATCGCTTATATGTGAATATATTTTTATGAAACTTGGTTTGCGGCTTTATGTGGTATTAAGACATATATTATGCATTGGAAATTCGCTGAGTACGCAGGTTTGCTGCTACGGGGGTATTTATTTAAAGACAGCCTAGTAAATGTTGGTGCTTTGATTTTCGTGTTTGGATAGTCATCCAGTATTGCACGAATGATTAGGCGGCTGAGTTTTCTTGGAGCAAGGAGCTCTCGTCGTTGTGTGTTGGAACGATGTAACTAATGCTTGGGTCAAACAGGTCTTCAACGAGATGGAGTACCGTGAGGGGGCTAAGGTGGTTGTGGATCTACAAGGATCTCTTACGTACTGTCAAGGTCCTCTTGCGGGTGGACGCCTTGGATCTTGCTTTGCATGTGATTCAAAAGGAAACCCTCAACCTTATTGGTGAACAAAACTCTGGAGTTGACACTTCTGTGTGGAGAGTTGTCAGTTGCAGGAAGGAGGAGTTTGGCCAGACCCTGGTTCTAGCGATAGATGAACCAAGTGCTCAGATTCTAAAGGATAGAGGATGGCAGATCTTCCTAGGGTTATCGAGGGCATCTTTCAGGGTGCTTTCGTGGGCAAACAAGGCTCTCCCTGGCGATGATCAGCCTCGTCCAGACGAACCTACAACACAGTAAGGCAGCTACGGCTGTTTGTACTGTGACCGCGGCTAACAGGGCCGTGGATGTTGCACTGATCCAAGAACCGTGGGTCAGGAATGGTAGAATTGCAGGTTTGGGGGCGTCTGGTGGCCGAACCATTTGTGGCAGTTCTGCAAACATAAGAGCCAGCATTTGGGTCAGAAATGGACTTGCTTGCTTTCCGGTTCTTGCACACTGTTCCAGCGATATTGCCACAGTGAGGGTGGTGTGTGGATCCTCTGGAAGACCAATCCTGCTGGCATCTGTTTACATGCCGGGTGACTTCGACTTGGTGCCACCGGTGGAGATGAGAGGGCTGGTGGAGTATGCGGCCTCTTCAGGGTTTGAGCTGCTGGTCGGGTGCGACTCAAACTCCCACAACTCTGTGTGGGGGTGCAAGGACACAAACACTAGAGGTTGGGCACTTCTAGATTACATTGCATCCAGTGGGTTGATGGTTGCCAATATTGGTTCTGAACCACCTTTTCAGAGTCGCATTGGTCATTCGGTCATAGATCTCACACTGGTTTCGGAGGGGTTACAGGAGAGGATACTGGGTTGGCAGGTATCCCTGGAGCCCTCTCTGTCTGATCATAGGCACATCCTCTTCAAGGTGGGTGACTTTTCTCCTGAATTTCTCTCTTTCAGGAATCCAAGGAGAGCGGATTGGACCTCCTTCAATGAAAAACTGAGGCTAAGATTGGATCCTCAGACCCCTCGGATCAGGGATACTGCTGAGCTTGATCGAGTCGCGGTCCTCCTCGGCGGGGCAATTGTCTCCTCCTTTGAGGAGTGCTGTCCGCTCTCGGGATTGAGGCGCTGCAAGGGGTCGAGTTGGTGGAACTCTGAGCTTGCCAGTTTGCGGAGAAGGGTAAGAGCTCTTTTCAGGAGGGCAAAATCCCGGAACAACTGGGACCGGGACCGTTATCACGAGATGTTGACCAAATACAACCTCGCCGTCAGGAGGGCTAAAAGGCGGTCCTGGAACAGTTTTTGCAACAATGTGGAGAGCATGAGGGAGACCTCTAGGCTCTACAAAATATTGGTAAGGGACAGATCCCTTGAGTTGGGCTCTCTTGAGGGGCCTGATGGGGTGATGGTCCATCATCCGCAGGAGGTGTTAAGGCTTATGGCCAGCGTGTACTTTCCTGGCAGTTACTTGCTTCAGCAACCTGAAATTGGGGAGGACTCTCGGGCGGCTGGTCGGGCCTGCGCGTCGCGTTGGGCTACGGCCGGTCGTGTGGTGACTCTCAGTAAAATCAGGTGGGCTGTCAACTCTCTTAGTCCCTTTAAGGCGCCGGGTCCGGATGATGTTAGGCCGGTGTGTCTTCAACAGGGTCTCGAAACACTACTCCCAGTTCTCTGTGGTTTGTTCAGAGAAAGTCTGGCTCTAGGACATATTCCCTCTTCATGGTGTTCCTCGAGGATTGTTTTTATTCCTAAGCCCGGTAAGGATAGATATACTGATCCTACGTCCTTCCGTCCCATCTCCCTGACGTCTTTCCTTTTGAAGACCCTCGAGAAATTAGTGTTAAGGTACGCTTGGGACACTGCCTTGCGGACATCGTCTATTCATTGCAACCAGCATGCCTACATTTAAGGTAGGTCATGTGACTCTGCCTTGCATCACCTTGTGGGCAGGATAGAGAAGGCCATAGGCTGCAAGGAGGTCGCAGTGGGTGTTTTTCTTTACATCCAGGGGGCCTTTGACAACACTGCAACAGAGGCAATTTTGCGTGCCGTTAGGGCGCGGGGCCTGGGTGAGGTGATCTGTAGGTGGATCGAGGCTCTTCTTCGAGGTAGGAGGGCTAAGCTTTCGCTTCACGGTGAGACGGTCGAGGTTGGGGCGACCAGAGGCTGTCCTCAGGCGGGAGTTTTGTCCCCCCTGTTGTGGAATTTGGTTGTGGATGATCTCATCCGGAATCTCAATGACAGCGGCGTTTTTGCCCAAGGGTACGCTGACGACATCGCTATCCTGGTGATAGGTAGGTTCAACAACACAGTCACAGACCTCATGAATTCTGCATTGAGGGTGGTGGGCCGTTGGTGTGGAGAGGTTGGCCTCTCCGTCAACCCTTCAAAGGTTGTTGTGGTTCCATTCACGAGGAGAAGGAACATTGCGGGGATCGGGCCTTTCAGGTTGCAGGGGTCCACCATTGTTCCTCAGGACCAGGTGAAGTATCTAGGAGTCATTTTGGACAGGACACTTAAATGGGGCCGCAGTTGCAAAGGGTCATTGATCGAGGCAAGTGGTCCCTATTTGCTTGCAGGCGGATGATAGGTTCGACCTGGGGGCTCAAGCCCAGACTAATGCATTGGCTTTATGTTGCAGTAGTGAGACCGGCGATGACGTTTGGATCCATCGTTTGGTGGACGAAGCTGGAAGCTGGCGTGGCGATGCGGAGGCTTGCGGGCGTTCAAAGGCTCGCAGGCCTACTCGTCACTGGAGCTCTCAGTAGCTGCCCGGGAGCCACTTTGGAGCGTCTCCTTGATCTTTTGCCCATAGACATTCATATCGAGATGGTAGCTAGAATGGGTGCGTACCGTCTCCAGTGTGAGAATCTCTGGGTGTTGCCAGGCGAACCACTTGGCCACACAAAGATCACTCAGGTGGTTCAGAGTGAGGTCTTGGACATGCCCTCTGATCATCTTCCCACAACTTTTTCTTTCGGCAGGTCGTTCCGGGTGTGCATTCCTAGTAGGGATGACTGGAGCGAAGGTGTTTGTCCGCTCCCTCCTGGGGACCGAGTGTGGTTCACGGATGGTTCCAAGTCTAGGAGCGGGTCGGGTGCTGGCATCCACGGGGTGCAGGATGGTGTTAGTCTTGGGGTGCCAATGGGTTCTTTTCCCACTGTGTTCCAGACGGAGATTACCGCCATCATGGAGTGTGCGGGGGAGATTCTGAGGAGGGGACAAGAGGGCCTTTCTATCAGCACCTTTTCTGACAGCCAGGCTGCTCTGAGGGCGCTGGACTCTTGTGAGTTCAGGTCTAGGGTTGTGTGGGACTGCTACAAAACAGTGTTTTGTGCTGGTAGACGCAACATGGTTACTCTTTGTTGGGTGCCTGGTCACTCTGGGATCGTGGGTAATGAGGTGGCGGACAGGCTGGCTAACGCGGCTGCCTCCCTGGTTCCCATGGGTCCCCCCCTTTTTGTGGGATATCTCGTTCTTGTGCTTCGCAGGTGATCGGTGCTTGGGCTCGGGATCGTCAAAGAAGGAGATGGGTAAAGCTTCCTCTTTGTAGGGTCAGCAAGCTCAACCTCCGGGGACCATCCCAGCAGGTCACAAGAAATCTCCTGGGTCTCAGTAGGCTGGACATTAGGCGGATCACAGGTATGATTACGGGCCATGGTCACCTAAGGAAACACCTCTCTCGGATGGGCGTCTTCAATGGTGACCCTGCATGCAGGAAATGTGGGCAGTACGAGGAGACTGCAGATCATCTGCTCTTCGATTGCGATGAGCTTATGGAGGTAAGGGCTTCAACTCTGGGATCTATGTTCAGGGGTTGATACCTGTCTCCTGAGGAGCTCGTCGACAGGATGATGCAGTTCATCAGGCTCTTGAACCTGGAGGAGTACTGATAGCTTCTCATTTCTTCTTTTCGGGGGTGCGCAATAAGCCCAGTGTGGCTGATGTGCCTTGGAACCTAAGTCCGCCCCTTTTGATGATGATGATGATGATGCGGCTGAGTTCTCTTCTGCGTATATCATCCATTAAGCCATCGTTTCGTTGACCTTCAGTCAGGATCGATTTTCCGTCAACAGACTGAATTAGAAGGTCTCTTACCTGTAAGCGGAGGGAACAATCAGACGAGGGAAGTTATAGCTTATAAGTTAGCCGCAGCTTGTATGCCTTCAAAATGCGTGATACAGCAAGCGTTACATCAATGTATTGTTTTTTGTATCCCTACGAGTTTCCGTGTTGGACGGTACTTGACTTTTTGAAACTTTACGTTATGAAATAGTATATTTTTAAAATGTTTCCAAATATTTCATTATTGAATTCGATTCATCAACGGACTGGAGTGAACCATCTTTGTCGTTTACGGTTATAGCTTTACGCTATGAACATTTACTTTGTTAATCAACCATTTATTAAATTTGTTTTTTAATCAAAGCTTTACGTTTTGAAAATTTACATTATTACAACTCCTTTAGAGTAAATTCAACAAAATAACATCTTTTCTTTATGCCACTTTACTTTGCGTGACACTTTATATTTACTAAATTATAATTCTTTCACTTTACGTTATGACACTTTACGTTTTGAAACCCTTATACATTTAATTTGTATTGAATCAGTCACTTTACCTTTTGAAACTTTACGTTTTGACAACAGTTTTTATTACTTTTAATTAAATGAAAACTTTACTTTATAAAACTTTACGTTTTGAAATGCTGCTTAAAAAAATGAACTTTACGTTACGGACCCAAATATAATAGGATTAAGATATATTTAGTTAACTTTATATTATTTTATACGCCACGGAGAGCGGCAATATTCGTTTGTTTTTTCTCTGAAAGACTGGACTCAGTTTCAATGTTATTAAAACTGTTTTATTCTTTAAACGTTGTCAAAATTACTGGATTCTGTGACAGCGTAATTCCGAAAAATATTTCTGTGAAATGTAATGACGTAAATACTGGAGTAACAAAGTCAATATTACAATTTCTGGGTGAGAAATTTTCAACTTACCTTGTTCCCTCAGCACCATATTTGTTGAACAATCTGGATATTATATGTGTTTTCAGCATTCAATAGACTTTTAAAAACAGAGTAAAATGATTATCAACAACTCCAAGAACAATTATCTGAACTTTTAATTTTCAATCCATTAATTCTTATCAAGATTAACATTTTAGGCCTAATTTGCCTCAAGACTTACGGTACGTCCAGAGTGCACGCCGATTCAGATTCCGATTCCGATTCCCATTTTCGGTGCCAGGAATGGCACTTGTATTTTAACGGACGTGGCCATAGTGGCCGCAGGAAGCCAAGCCCGCGCGCAGGTACCTGCTTACCGAAATGAATTTCGTTTCAGATAGCGCTCATACGGCACTGCTATAACCTGGCAACAACACCATGAATGTATTATATGTGGGGCCTGAAAATATACAATATCTAAGCTACGTTATATTTTATTGCAATTGTACAGCTTTTCAATGAGTAATTTATTTCTCCAAAATTTAGTTACCGTAAAAGTTTTGGGTTCCACTCTCCAATATTCAAAGAATCGTACTCTGTGCTGAGGGAAAAGAGTACGGTATTCACCAAATTCACCCCTACATTTATTAGTATCACGAACACCTTTTTTAACTGGCTGTAACTTCACAACACCTTTCTGACGCAATCCCTGCTTCCCGAGTTGGCAACGTATTTCCTGCCTCCACCACCAAGTTATCTGACTTAGATGAAACACGCGCCGGGACGCTGAATCTGAATCTGAATCGGCGTGCACTCTGGACGTACCGTAAGAAAGGAAGCCATTTTGACCGTGTGCTATAAACTTTAACTTCACCTATTAATATCTGAGATCTGAATTGGCTTAACAAAACCAAATATCAAAATTAATATTTCAATCAAATATTTGGTCAAGAAAAAGGACAATTTTGTTAAACTACCGAAAGAACCGACAGCCATTCTTGCCACTCGAGTTCGCCCAACCTGAGATCAAAGCGATTTTATTTGTGAAAAAACCTGAACATTACTTGTATTAGATAGCAATTATTCTAAATTAAAATCAACTCCCCACAACCTGTAACAACTATTGTAAATCACTTTTCTATCTTTTTCCAGTCTGAAATGGCAAATCTAGTTAAATAAATCAAGTCATTGTAATCATCAACCTGTTTTAGTTAATTTCCCCTAAAGGGAAGAAGCTATTACGTAGCATGGTAATAGCCCGAGCCCATGATAACTTTTCGTTTTGAGGCCCCCAGATGCCAAAAACACCATTCGTTCAAATTCATATATATATGTATACAGGTATATATATATATATCCGTATATATGTCCGTATAGGCACGATAACTTTCGTAAAAATGGTCCGATCTTGATGAAATTTGGTACAAACGTGTAAGGCTGGATCTATTTTCATGAGTTCGAGAACCAGACAGGTCGCACTATTAAAGGGGGTTTTGTACTCCAAACATTGGTTTTTTGAAATATTTACATGTAATTCTTTTTAAACTCAAACTTTTGTTTCGAATTTAGCTTAAAAAACAAACAATTTGGTATTTTGATCATCGCTCTACGTCAATTGGTTACCGAGATATTAAAAGTGCTAAACAAAGTACGTTGTCCAATGTTAATCTTATGGAGAATAAGTAAAATGTTATATCTCGCTTATTAAAGAACAAATATTAATAAAACTTGGCTTCATCTGGTTGTGGTCAATTCTTATTTGTACAACAAAAAAAATTTTTACCGATACTTCCTGTACCCCCCCACCGATTTTATATTTTTGTACCCCCCCCACCCGATTTTATATTTTTGCCCCCCCCCATTTTTATTTTTGCCCCACCCCCGATTTTATATTTTGCTCCCCCCCTTTTCGATTTTTTATTTTTATTTTATGTCCCCCCACACTGAAAAAATATTATTGTTATATGAACCAGATTATGGTATGTGGAGCAATAAATTATTGTAGATATGATCCCAGCAATGTGTTTGGTAGAAGCTACAATCCTGTTATTGTGAATATTTTATCGTAGCGTGCAACAGAAAGTATTGAAAATATTACAATAATGAAATTGGAGCCCAAGCAATACATCTTGCTGCCAGAGCAATAAGTATTGTTAATAAAACTAAACATTATGATAAGCGTTACAAGAGTTTATAGTATTTATAACAATAATTCTTATTTTTACTTTTACAATAAAGTTATTGCTGCAGTTATAACTTCGGTTGACTCTTCTCTCTGAATGTATAGTAGCTATGGCAATACCTTTCTTTATTCCTACAATAAGTTGTTTTTCTGGTTACTACAGTGGATTTATTACGTAAAATCCTAGAGTTTAATGAACATAACCTGAAAACTAACCAAAATCAGTTATATAAAATTGCTTACATGAAAGCTACAGAAGCGTATGGGGTCAATAGACCACCGTTCGCTTGGCTTTAATAATTTTTTTGATAATATTTATTTTGATTATTTAAGGCTTAATAACTTAATATTTGTATCTCTTTGTTACTTTTACCTCGTTAATATCCAACCTAAGGCTATAGAAAGCCTAAATAAGATTCTGAATTCATGTTGAAACTGCTAGATTTTTATTTTCAAATAAATAAAAAGGTTTACCTGTTCAATATGCTTTTTGAGGTTATGCCATTGCATGTTTTGTGGCTACAGCCACATCTTCAGTTAATCCTCAAGTGGATTCTTCATGTTATTACAACATTACTGAGACAGTGAGACACTTAGCACATACATATTGCAGTATAACACATTCCGATACCGATTACACGATAAACTATTACATTACTCGTTGCGGTGCATTCACGCTTCAGGTCAGGCCGGTGACGACTCATTTACACTTTGAGACATTGTCGTGTAATCAATAGCAGAATCTGGTATAATATATCAGAATATTCTCGCTAAGCATTTTTACTTACTACACTACTATCGTTATAATGTATCAGCTACAATAATATGTTGATGCAATTACCAGCGTCATTGCAAATAATTTAGCAAGAATATTATTGTAGTTATTACAGACGTGATGGTAGGACATTACCATAACTGTTGTGTAAATTAAGATAAATATTGTAAAAACTAGCAGAATTGCGTTTACTATGCAATATTGTTTGGATTACTATAATATTTCTTTCAGTGCATTTTATATCTTTGACCCCCCCCCCCCGATTTTATATTGTTTGCCACCCACCCCACCCCCAATTTTATATTTTGCTTATGTTATTCTTATGTAGAATAATTTAAATATCGCTTATTTGTTAATATATTTTTATGAAACTTGGTAAGCAGCTTTATGTAGTATTAAGACTAAAATGTGCATCGAAAATTCGCTGAGTACGCAGGTTTGCTGTGACGGGGTATTATTTTTTGAGCATATATAGCCAATATTCAATAACTGTAAGCACAATATGCAAAGAATAAACTGAGTCAGATGGCAACTCTCAGATTTGCCAGGTATTGAGAACTAGAACAAAGTACAGATAGTTAATCAGGAAATCTGATAAAGAGACAAGAGATAAATAAACTATTATCTATTATCATAATTATCATAATTAACTACCCATTTATTTAGTATCTACATATTTTAATAACATCAACCCTTTTCCTTGTGTTATAATGTGTTTTGCAACATAAAACATTAATGTTGTGTTTAAGAAATAACGTTATTTGACATACAATTTGTTCTTTGCAATTTTCAATAGTTAAGTAACTTTAACAGTTATCCGAATTCTCAAAAAACCTAAAGTAGAAAAAATCAAATTTTACTACAAAATAACTCAATGAATGGAAAGTTGTCTTTTGTTAGAGTACAGTAAGGGGGTACCAATCTTAAAATCCAATCTTCCGTCTCAGTTGAAGCAGGAGCTTGCTTAGCAAACTTCACTGATTACATTGTATATACAGTTTTAATAGACAGTCTTTAATTTTCACTGCCGTATGTTTACACTAAAATAACTGTATGCATGACTTTTTCTCGGATTATTATTGGAATATGAGATTGTGAACATCAATCTGTTTATAGCTTCCCAATAACTCCACCCCTTAACATTTTCGTTAAATCCACCCCTGAAATATTCGTTCAAATATATAATGTTAGTCTTATGGAAAAGATTGTTTACCATTTACTGTGATTATTTAATAGTATTGCTTTACGTTTACAATTGATATAAGAAATGTTCTCCCTGACTTTCAGTGTTTTTCAAACTTTTCCGCTGACTTTCCCTGACCTTTTTCAAAGTCCCTGACTATCTAAAAAGTGTGAAGCATGAACTAATATTAAAATTTACCATCATTAATTTTATGACATTTTTAACCATTTAATTATTCAGAAATGTTTAGAGTTTGCCGGCACGATCAACCATACCCTGAGAAAGAACCCCTTGCGCACACCAATTGAGCTGAGCCACCATTATTGTAACTAGATCATTTACTGTAAATAATTAAGTTAACTTTTCAGAAAGTTCCCATTGATTGAAACACATGTTTGTTAGCCCCTCTCGTTTCATTGATTAATATAAACATGTGAATTCTACCAATCAAATAAAATATATGTTCTTTGTTAACAGCTGATTTCTTTCTTACCATAATCAATTGTAATATAAGTCTAACACAGGCAAGTCGAGGCAGAGCATATAGAAGAAAAGTAATTTGTATAATCAACAAACGACACAAAAGAGTAGATAAATAAATGTTTTTATTGAAATACAAATTATCATTGTATAATTATGAAATATTTAATTGTTATGAGATTGGCGTTCCTCCGTCTAAATCGGGAGCAAGCTAGTAATATAATATATAATTTGGATATTAGGATTTATGTTATGAATTTACACTCAGAAATGAAGGGAAGCTATTCACGAATTGACCTTGTGGAAAGACATAGCAAATTATGGGTCTGTTGTTTTTCCTCCACTCTACACACCACATACTTGATCATTGAATTGGTTTTAATACGCTACATCTTAGTGTTAAAACTTTAAAGCTTTCGAGAATTTATATATAATTAACAATATATTCAAATCTATAGATGAGAGCTGCCTGGAGAGTAACATCCGTTTCTTATTGCATCGGATGGTAAAGGTTCCGCCGTGATTTTTTGCACATAAAATATAAGTACAAATAATATGCTTTGATGAATAATTAAAAATTCACTTTAGATGTCCGTAATGTCTGTTTGCTTATCTTTTTATGATACTCATCAGACTTTATTCTTCAAATAAACGTCACTCCTAGTGCAAAATGCGTCTCGTGTTATCACGAGGCTGTTCGGAGAGTAACCTCCGTTTGGTCATTGAATTCGGTGTCCTGGAGAAAGCTCAACATGTTATCCACATTATGTTAGGTCAATAGGCATCCAGCCCTGACAGCTGGACTAGCGTGCGATAACTAGACTTTTTTCTGTAACCCATCAAAGTGTATATTTATCACATGTTTTCCAAGCGCACAGTGAGACTTTTACAACCAAACAACATTTCTGAAACAGCAATTCACCCAGATATTTGCACTTAAAATAGTACAAATGAGTACAGTAATTGTTCGAAGTTTGGTTTATCATAGAACGTAATCTAAAAAGCATCTTCGATGAAGGAAGAAGAAAAAAGTCTAGAACACAAACAGCAGTTACTTGTGAACCTCGAAACAAATTTTCAAAAGCCATTGGTCACAGAACCTTGAGGGTTTAATACAAGTCTGGTTGGATTTCTGTCTCAACAATACTCAATTCACAAACATTATACAAAATATTCAATATTTACGATTTTTTTGCGTGAACTATTTATGATATCGAAATTGTTCTCTGTAAAATAGTAGTGGTGAAACCAGAAAGAGGCATCACTTCCGGCGCTTTTTTCCCATGTTATTCTTATGGGGATCAGTTTTTGCGCCGACGCCCGATCCTACCCTACACAAATTTTCTTTTTGGCCCCTGCCTTATTTTCCCCCATTTAAAATTTGCATTAATTTTAATACATCCTTTGCAGAAATCCACGAGTTCAAAAATAACTCCACACTAAATAAACAACACATGTAAACAACTTAGAAGTTATTGTGTAGTAGTGGTGAATTACCGGTTTAACATCACTTCCGGCGCTTTTTCCCCATGTTATTCTTATGGGGAGCCGTTTTTGCGCCGACGCCAGCTCCCGCCTATAGAGCTCCCGCCCGCTGGCCTATATTAAATATACCCCTGCCTTAAATATATTGTCCCAATCCCCATCCCTCCTCTATATTTTTTAAAATTAATTTTCAAATTCAGGCTAAAAAACTATCTTTGGTGTTTACTGTCCGATTTGTCTGCAATTTGGATATGTTATTGTCCTAGGCAAGTGTTTTAATAAATTCCACTTACATTTCCCAAATTCACTATAACGGTCAAAAATATTTTTGAAAAATACTGCCGCCAACTGAAATTTGTGTTTTAATCCAAACTATTTAAAATTCATTTTAATACATCCTTTGCAGAAATCCACGAGTTCAAAAATAACTCCACACTAAATAAACAACACATGTAAACAACTTAGAAGTGCACTCGGTTATCGCCACTAGCGCGACAATCAACCTTGAAGGAGATTCTGCAAGATCGGCACCAAGGACACAGCGACCGATGCATAGTAACCGATGCGTAATTTTACAAATTGTGTGAATTGTCGGCTATATAAAGAGCTGTTGCAGGCCAGGGTCCTCACTTCATATCCTACAGCCCCAGCATCAACAAGACCTGTTGCAGATTTTAACTTAAAATTCAGTGGTTAGAATAATTTCGGCTAAAATATGATTTTTTTACTCTGGACTTAGAAAAATTTAGTGATTAAAATAATTTCGGCGAAAATATGTTTTTTTTTACTCTGGACTTAGAAAAATTTAGTGATTAAAATAATTTCGGCTAAAATATGCTTTTTTACTCTGGACTTAGAAAAATTTAGTGGTTAAAATAATTTCGTCTAAAATATGATTTTTTTACTCTGGAGGTTTGTAGGTACTTTATACAATTATCTAAAAAGTAGTTTCTCAGATTTTTGATAAAGGGCTTAGTTTTTATAAAAATTTTGAATTTGTGTTTTTTTTTTAAATCTTCATATTTTGAATTTTGATCGTATTTAAATTTTTAAAATGGTAATTTTTGTTTATAAAAAGCAGAGCATGACATCTCTACAGTCATTTCAACACAAAATGTTGACCTGTGCAGTCTGTTTTATGTCTTACTCCAACAGAAGCAATTTATTACGCCATTATCGACTTGTTCACAAAGTTATTCCTAAAATTTGTAAAAAATGCCATCAAATATTTGATAATAACAATCATTTTAAAATGCATATGCTAGAGAACCACTATACTTGTAATGTGTGTAAGAGAGTCATCACCCGTGACAAGAAACGCCACCACCTACGATGTGACAAGCGGCCCTATAATGTGTTTAAGTTTTACGGCGAGTCCGCGGATATATTAGACACACTTCAATCTTGTCCTTTACCTATCAAATGGATTCTTATTAGGAGAGTGAAATTTATCAAACACACAGTGGACAATAATGGTGATTTAATCATTGACAAAGAATGTATTGCTGATTTTCGAAGTTTAACTAATTTATCAATTGAGAAAGCACAATTAAAGACACAAATTGAAAATTCACTTTTAAAAATCGACACATCTTTACACAAGTATCAAGCCCAAGGCAGTGGATGGATATATGACCATACTAAATACTGGCAGCTGCATGTTTATAAGTATAAACCCCTAACTCCCAAATCATACATCCCCACACCAGAAAATATAAAATCAAAACATGCTGTTTTAAATATTAAAAACACCGATAATAAATGTTTCGTGTGGAGTGTTTTAGCAAGCCTAAGACCAAGGAATAGTAAAGAAAATGCAAATCGAGTAGTTCACTACGAACCCTATGAAGGCCAGTTAAATATGACAAATATAAAATATCCAGTAAAAATATCTGACATTGATAAATTTGAAAAACAAAATAACATAAGTGTTAATGTATATGGAATTGAAGGAAAAACAATATATCCACTGAGAATAACTAAACTAAATGGCAATACTCACGTCAACTTGCTTCTTCTACAAGAAGCTCGGAAATCACATTACTGTTTAATTCGTGATTTTGACAAGTTAATGTTGCGGTCTACAAAAGACAACAATAAGAAATATTTTTGCAAGTTCTGTTTGCAACATTTTGGCACCAAAGATATATTGGAACGTCACACAACACACTGTAAAACCTTTGATGCCCAAAGAGTACAAATGTCTGAAAAAGATACACTACAATTTACGAATTACAAATATCAACTTAAAGCTCCCTTTGTGATTTATGCAGATTTCGAATGTTTTATAAACTGCGGCAAACACACGCCTTCTGGATTTGCTTATGTTGTGGTGAGAGATTCTAACATTATTTACGAAGAGTTGTACAGCGGTGAAAATGTAATGGATGTATTTTTCGAAAAGTTATTTAAAACCTATGACTTTATTAAAAGTCAGATGGAAGTATATGTTCCCCTTGTAATGACTGCAGAGCAAGAGGCATCCTTCAAAAACTCTAAATACTGCCACATATGCCAACAACTGTTACTGGGTGATAAAGTGCGTGACCATTGCCATCTAACGGGCGAGTTCCGAGGACCCTCCCACAACGCTTGCAATTTAAACTATAAAGTAACCAAGAAAATTCCAATATTCTTCCACAATCTTAAAAACTATGATGGTCATTTAATAATGCAACACTTGGGAAAATTCAATCGGAAATTGAATTGCATAGCCAAAGACATGGAAAAATATATATCGTTCTCTGTTGATGATTTGGTATTTTTGGATTCATACAACTTTCTGTCTCTTCCCTTAAGCAAATTAGCTTCCAATTTAAATACGTTTAGATTTATAGACAATCCACTACTACAACGCAAGGGTGAATTTCCGTACGAATACATGACAGGACCAGAAAAGTTTTTAGAGACCCTACCACCCATAGAGGCATTTTACAGCAGCCTAACTAAAGAATGTATATCTCCTGCACAATATGAACATGCTAAAAACGTATGGAATCATTTTAATATAAAGAATTTAAAAGAATATCACGATTTATACCTTAAAACAGATGTGTTGTTATTGGCTGATGTGTTTGAGACATTTAGGGACTTGAGTTTAAAGGATTATAAACTCGACCCTGTCCACAAGTACTCATTGCCTGGACTAACATGGGAGGCGTGTCTTAGAATGACCGGCATAAAATTACAGTTATTTAGTGACATTGACATGCATTTGTTTATAGAACACGCCATTAGAGGTGGTGTAAGCATGATTTCCACACGCTACGCTAAAGCCAATAATAAGTACATGGGCGAACATTATGACCCAAATCAAGAAAGCACCTATCTTGTATACTTAGACTGCAACTCGCTATACTCTACAGCAATGTGCGAGTCGTTGCCCGTTGATGGCTTTAGATGGACAAATGAGAAAGATTATAAATCCAATAAAAATGAAAACTTTGGATTTATTTTGGAAGTTGATTTAAAATACGATAAAAGTTTACACGATTTGCATAATGACTACCCGCTCGCACCAGAAAAAATGAATGGAAAATTAATACCAAACTTAAATGACAAAACCAAATATATTCTACATTATAAAGCACTAAAAAAATACGAAGAACTGGGTTTGGTAGTTACAAAATACCACAGAATCTTAAAATTCAGACAATCAAATTGGCTTGCACCCTATATTAATTTTAATATTGAAAAGCGACAAAAAGCTGAACATGATTTTGAAAAAGACTTTTACAAACTGTTAAATAACAGTCTCTTTGGTCGAACAATTATGAACCAACGCAAGTTTCGTGATATACATCTTGTAGACGAGTCTAAGTTAACAAAGTATGTTACAAAGCCAAGATTTGACTGCAGCAAAATGTTCGATAACAAGTTGCATGCTGTGCATTTAAATAAATTAATTGTAAAGTTTGATAAACCAATATATTTAGGAATGACCATTTTGGATATCAGCAAAGTAATAATGTATGATTTCCACTATAATTATATGTCAAAATTTAAGAATAAAAAGTTCTTAATGACAGACACAGACAGCCTTCTTTATTCTATAGTAACAGAGGACTTTTACAAGGAAATACAATGTGACTTGGACCGTTTTGACACCTCTGCATACAGTAAAGATCATTTCTTATACTCTGATAAAAACAAAAAAGTTACGGGCAACTTTAAAGACGAATTAAATGGTCAAATTATGTATGAATATTGTGGTTTAAGGCCAAAATTATACTCTTTCATTCCTCTACAGTGGTTATACGAAAAAGAAAAGCAAAATGAGCTAGAGGTTAAGAAGGCAAAAGGAGCCGACGGCGCTACAGTTAAACATCTCTTAAGACACCAACACTACTTACACTGTCTTGCAACCGGAGAAGATTACTACGAGAATGTTACAAGAATTAAATCCACAAACCACCATCTGCAAACATTAACGATGAACAAAAAGGTACTCTCTTTTGATGATGACAAGAGGTTTATTCTAGATGGCATCAACACCCTTGCCCTTGGTCACTATAAAATTGGTCAAACATAAATCTGTATTTGCCATTATTCTTTGGCCTTTCCTTGTCTATTACAAAAAAAGCCATATTTAGACCTATCCCAGCATTGATGGCAGAGATTTCTAAATTGGTTAAATGAAAAATCATTTCCCACATGATTGTTATACACATGTTTTAAATTTAAATCGTCTTGTTTAAATAATATTAGGAAATTAACATTGTCACGTAAATGTTTGTTTACTTTACTGTAAGATTGACACAAGTAAAAACTGCTAATATTTTTGTGTCTGCCCATTGAGAAAAATTGTGTGATATTTGGACTATTTATGTCGTCAAATACAACTATTGAGTGTGATTCTACATCATTTGGTGTGATTTCACAGTTTGAATATGTGTGTAATTTAACTTCATCACACAGACGGAATATTTCAATTATTTTTTTATATTTTTCTTGTTCTAAAGATTTGGATATTATATATAAATTTGTAAACTTTAATCCTTGTTTTTTTACAATTAAGTTATAAATTACAACAGTCTTCCCCGAACCACTGGGCCCTATTATAAGACAGCGAATATTATTAGGAAATAGACCCAACTTCTTTGGTGTATTTTCTTTATGTGCAATTTTAAATTTGTTCTTTTGTTGAATAAATGACATTTTTTTATATAATGGTGTATTTTCTTTATGTGCTATGTTTGTTAATTTTTTTATATAATAAAAATGGCAAAGAGAAAGTGTAAGAAGGGTAAGGGATTATTCTTAAAGCCATATAGAGGCCGTGGCTTGTTAAATACCCTTATAAACAACCTTCCTTTCCCTCTCCACCTACCTGGAAATTATAAATGGTGCGGGCCCGGAACTAACGTGCGTGAAAATTTAGCCAGAAATGTACCTCCAAAAAATAAGCTAGACTCTTATTGTAAAGAGCACGACATATTCTACATGAATAATCCTGATACAGCCGCCCGGAACAAGGCAGATATGAGATTAGCGGACCAGGCTTGGACTAGAGTTTCGGCAAAGGACGCCAGTCTGGCCGAAAAAGCAGCAGCTTATGCAGTGACAAATTTGATGAAGGCCAAAGCAAAAATGGGAATGGGATTAAAATTTAATAAAAAAGATGGACAACTTTCAGCTGTTAGAGGCAGCAAGAGACGTGCCTCGCTTTCGAGGAGTGTACCTAAAAAACGAGCTAAGAAAACTGAGACCAAAAGTAAGAGAATGTGGAATTATTAATTTAGACAGTGACAGGGGCACACATTGGACAGCATATCGTAAAAATAAAGATATTGTAATATATTTTGACCCTTTCGGAATACAGCCTCCAAAAGAGGTAATTGAATATTTTGTACCATCTAAAATTTACTATACAACTGATCAAATACAAGATTTAAACAGTTCCATTTGTGGAATTTTATGTTTATCATTTCTGAAAAATTTTAGTTTATAAAAATGGATTCATTTACTATAACATTTACGGGCACAGAGCCAGAGTTGAAGTCGGTGTTCTTTCCTCCTATAGAATTAAATGGTGATTATGTAATTGGGCTGGTAGATTTTCAAAGTTATAATTCTATATTTAATGTTAAAAAACCTCTAAATACTTTGACATATTACAAAATGTACAAAATTACAACCCCAAAAGGGGAGGTTACAATTGACGAATTAAACCGGGCATTAGATGGTAAAGTTGAAGTTATTATACAAAATAAAGTAGCATTAATTAATACAAAAGTCAAACTTATATTTTACAAAGGCCTAGTTCCAAAATTAAATAAACTTAAAGACACAAAATTAACTATAGACGAGGGTGAGGATGTGTATTATTACGATCACAAAGCTCCAAATGTAATTGAAATTGCTGAAGGTACATACGAAGTGTTTGAGCTTGCGAAGGAAATTCAAAAGCAACTCCCAGATTTTGTACTTATAGCCGATAATAAAACTATGAAAGCCACATTACATTCTGGCCATGTGTTTGATTTTACAAAACCGTGTTTAGGGTCTGAATTATTGGGATTTAAAGGATTTTCTACTCCAGATATTGCGTTTAAATCCATAAATAAAATCAACATAAATAATGTAAATGTGATTAGAGTAAAATGTAATATTGCGAATGGGTCTTATTTAAATGGTGACAAATCACACACCATACACAGTTTTTACCCAGAAGCTCCTCCGGGCTACAAGATTATTGAGGTCCCCAGAAATATTATATACTTCCCTGTCAATAAGAGAAGTTTAGATGTTGTTAGCATTACATTTGCAGATCAACACGACAAGCCAATTGACTTTAATAAAGAAGAAACTACAATTACTTGTCATATAAAAAAGATATGAGAATTTACAAGAACGGACTGAGTGTGCAAAATGCCAGGTTTCTGCGATCAATTGGGTTGAAGTTAAAATTTTCTATTAATAAAAATGGAAGATTTTCTAGACGTTGCAGGAAAATTCCAATACGATGATAGCCTGGTTAAAATTACAAATCACTCCTATGTTCCACACAACACTTTAGCAATAAATAATTCCGATGAAATTCGAATATGCATAAATAATCAAGATTTACTAACACTCCCATGTAGGAGTTATTTGTATATTAAAGGAGAAATAGAGAATCATGATAAAGGACATTTTATAAATAATGCATTTGCATTCTTATTTGACGAAATTAGATACGAAGTTGCTGGTAAAGAAATAGATATTGTAAGAAATCCGGGAATTTCCAGTCTTATGAAAATATTGTGCTCTTACAATAAAACAACTAAATTGTCAAATGTAGCATTTGATTCTGATGAAAATTTAAAGGAGTTCCATAAAAGCGGCAAGTTTAGTACTTGTGTCCCGTTAGAGCTGTTAATGGGTGTGTTTGAGGATTTTAATAAGGTTTTAGTAAATGTTAAACAAGAATTGGTGTTGAAAAGATCCAAAAACGACTTAAATTGTATATTAACAACATCTAATGCTCCAACTGGTGTCGATCCTATTCCTAAAATTACACTTAAATCGATTCAGTGGGTGATGCCGCACGTGGTACCATCTGATGGGGAGAAGCTTCAATTACAAAAGATGTTATTGCAAAATAAAAATTTGCAAATTGCATTTAGAAGTTTGGAGCTACACGAACTTCCATCATACCCCGAAACCAAGAGACACACATGGTCAGTTAAGACGTCATCGAGTTTGGAGAAGCCCAGGTATGTTATATTTGGTTTCCAAACAGGTAGGGACAACAGTGCACGAAAAAGAACTGATGAATTTGATCACTGTAAATTGAAAAATCTCAAAGTGTTTTTAAACTCTGAATATTATCCTTATAGTGATTTAAATCTCGACTTTGAAAATGGAGATGCCTCTAAAGCTTATGAGATGTTTGTGAGGTTTAGGGAGAGTTACTACAACACCGTCCCCGATCCTATGTTTAACAGAGCTGACTTTATAAATAAATATCCTCTAATTGTAATAGATTGTTCTAGACAGAATGAATCAATCAAAGAGGGGGTTGTAGATATTAAATTAGAAATTGAAACTGCAGAAAACGTCCCTTCAAACACATCTGCATATTGCCTAATAATACACGATAAAGTGTTTGAGTATAATCCATTGACAAATGAGATAAATAAAATGTAAATAAAATGAAAACAAATATTCAACAAGAATTGGTAGAGTCTGCAAAACAAATAAGAGAAAAATATAGGGCGTTAAAACGTGGTAAATTTCTAGAGGCTGAAGAGAGGTTCCAAACATTCCAACCGTTAATAGAGCCTTTGCAAGAATTAAAAAATTTAGCCACAAAAACAGAGAGGCCAGTTCTCCCAATGATTTTAGAAAAGACCCCGTCTAGAATACCAAGAATAACACAAATAACACCACACAAATTAGATTTTGGTCTTTTAGCATCAGACTATTTAGGAAATTACCTTAGTAGAAGTAGTATGACAGACACCACATATGGTATTAGGCGAGAAGGAAATAAATTTTTTATTGGGAATCAGGAAGTTCAAATTGCCAATGATGATGTTACAGTTGGAGAAAAAATTTATAAAGGGACAAAGGGATTGTGGGAATTGTTAACTTTAAAAGAACCCGTAAACTATAGTCAGGCTGATTTGCAAAATTATAAAGAGATTTTGGAAGCTACAAATGCACATTTAAAGGGTTATAAAACAGGTGCGGCGATGTCAAGCAATAAACACACTAAATATCTTAATATAATTAAACCCCTGTTTAAGACTGTTGGTGAAGGTTTAAGGCAGGTAACTGGTAATAAAATAGACTATGTTTATTGGGACGATCCTAATGAGCTTGTAGATAGGTTAAGACTGCTTTGGTTAAGCCGATTGGCGGGAAATTCTGGAGTGGATAATGAGATAGATTCTATCATAGAAGAATTGAGGGAAAGTGGAATTGTTTATTAAATAAAAATATGATAGATAAATTTTATCGCGTATATAACCCGTATAGTAAACCAGAAGCTAGAAGTTTTAAAGAAACTACTTTAAATCTAAAAGATGATGGTTGGAATGCTTTAAATTATAAAATTAGTAGTGTTAAAGGTGGGGAGTTTACTGACGATGTATCGACTTTGGGGCAGACGTTAACCAGGAAAGGTGATGTTTTTGTACAAGGTAATACTAAATATAAGTTTTTAGAATCCAAGAATAATAATTGGAACGCTAATAAACGCAAAATTACTAATGTTAAACGAGGTGAAAGCTCAACCGATGTGCCCACATTAGAGCAAACTTTAATAAGAAAAGATGGTGTCTTTGTACAAGACAAAAATAATTATGAATTTTTGGAATCGGAGGGAAATGTTTGGAATGCCAAAAAGCGAAAGATTAGTAATTTGTTGGCTGGTAAAGAAAGCGATGATGTTGTAAACGTCTCTCAAGTACCAAAAATGGATCTAAACTTTTGGGATTTTAATAATAAAAGGCTAGTTCGTGTTAAACCCGCTGTTGATGAGAACGATTGTGTTACAAAACATCAGACTGTGACTTTAGACGGTCTTAAATTTGATGGTAAAAATAAGCAATTAACAAACATTTTACCTGGGACATTGCCAAATGATGTGGCTGTTGTTAATCAAATATTAACAAAGGGTGAGAAAAGCATAATAAAACAGGGGGATAAATATTATAATGTATTAACATTAGATGGCGATGTGTGGGATGCAGAGGACAAATTAATAAAGAATATACCTGAAGGCAAAGATAGGAGTGATGTTTGTTTAATGTCGCAGGTTTTGAGGTATGACGATAATATTAAAACTTTTAGACAAGACAATATTAAATTTGATATTTGTTTAAAATCACACGCATTAAGGTTTAACAATAAAACTAATAAATTTATGCAAGACAATAATGAAATCGATTTGATGATGTACAATCCTAAATTGTTGGTTGCAGACCCTACATCTTTAAGCGGATTTAAGACTTTAGATGGAGGGGCATATTTGCCAAAAAACTATGTATATCAAAGAATGAGTGATGGTATGTTAGTTGGTAGCAATGGAGGTGTTTTTGAAACGACAGAGACTGGCAGATACGTTAACATTAAAAATAAAGAATAAAAAATGGAAAAAATTGCTTACGAATTGCATAAGCCCGCGAGAAAGAACTTTGTTAGAAGGTCTTTTAAGGTGTTGGGTATAAACGAAACTGTTCAAATAGATTTAATAGATATGCGGAATTATGCTAGAGAGAATTCTGGGAATAAATATATTTTAACTTTAATAGACACATTTTCTAAAAAAGCTTATGCTGCTCCACTAAAGAATAAAACTGGATTAGTAGTCACAGAAGCTATAAAAACTATTCTCCCAAAGGGAGTTAAAAATATTCAATCTGATAACGGAAAAGAATTTTTTAATGAACATTTTACCAAACTAATGAAAATTCTAAATATTAATCACTACCACACTTACTCTACAACTAAGGCAGCTATTGTGGAAAGGTTCCAGAGAACTTTAAAGAATTGGTTGTATAGAGAGTTTAGTGCACAAGGAAGTTACAAGTGGTTGGATTTACTTCCAAAGTTAATAAGGATATATAATAATAAAGTACATAGATCCATAGGCATGAAACCTAACCAAGTAAGTGCTAAGAACTCTAAAGATGTACATGAAAGGTTAGCATCTAAAGTACAAGTTAAAAAGCCAAAATATAAGGTGGGGGATAGTGTAAGGATATCTAAATATAAACATGTATTTAGTAAAGGATATACCCCTAACTGGACGGGAGAGCTTTTTACAATAGCAGAAGTTAAGAAAACAAAGCCTGTGACTTATATTTTGAAAGATGAGAATGGCAATATAATCAAAGGAGGATTTTATACAGAAGAATTGTTAAAGACTAAATATAAAGACATGTATTTGGTAGAGAAGGTAATTAGGAGGAAGGGTGATTTATTATATGTCAAATGGCTCGGGTTCCCAAGTAGCCAGAACTCGTGGATTTCTGCAAAGGATGTATTAAAATGAATGCAAATTGGATTAAAACACCAAGTTTTGGCGGCAGTTGGGACACTAAATCAGACACCAGAGTTTTTAAAAAGAGGAGGGACAATATATTTAAGGCAGGGGTATATTTAATATAGGCCAGCGGGCGGGAGCTCTATAGGCGGGAGCTGGCGTCGGCGCAAAAACGGCTCCCCATAAGAATAACATGGGGAAAAAGCGCCGGAAGTGATGTTAAACCGGTAATTCACCACTACTACACAATAACTTCTAAGTTGTTTACATGTGTTGTTTATTTAGTGTGGAGTTATTTTTGAACTCGTGGATTTCTGCAAAGGATGTATTAAAATTAATGCAAATTTTAAATGGGGGAAAATAAGGCAGGGGCCAAAAAGAAAATTTGTGTAGGGTAGGATCGGGCGTCGGCGCAAAAACTGATCCCCATAAGAATAACATGGGAAAAAAGCGCCGGAAGTGATGCCTCTTTCTGGTTTCACCACTACTTAAAATTTCTATGTATTTTTTATCCTGAAAATAAGCCATAAATCAACGATATCGGATACCCGCTGAAGAGGAATGGGCTTTTAAAGTTAAGGGTGTTTGGTCAAAAAATTAATTTGTAATATATTATTTTTTTTCACATCAAGATAACAATTAGGAAACAAAATGGATATATATTAAATAATTCGCATTGCTATTAAGTGAGTTATGGGTCTTAAAAGTAGAGATTTTGATAAATGTTGGGAGAAGGTCAGTAAGAAAACCGTTGGTCCGATTCCAATGAAAATTTGCAGTTGTGTGGGATAAATTCAGGTTATTATTACTAATATAATTTCATTTCAAAATTAAAAATCAGAAATATATTTTTACTTTAATACTCTATTAAAAATATACTAAAACAATTTTTTGGTATAAATAATAGATTAAGTTGTGCGGGTCAATATGATATACATGTTAGAATTTGTTTGAAGTTTATATCTTTTTTCGTTTGGTCTATGACCTGCTCCTTTGGTTCTTGGAAATTGCCTTCCGGAGCAGAGTAGGCCAGCCGCACTACACCTCTTTAACACAAACTCACACGCACAGTGCCACCACGCGCGCGCCCCACGCACGAGCGCGTAGTCCAAGGTCGTGCCGCCCCCTACACTCCCTCCAGCCACACCCTCCACCCTCCACGAATCCCGCCATTCGCTCAACACGAGTACCGCGTGTCCGCGTTTTTCAGTTTTCAGAGGATTATGGTATTACTGCAACCGTAGAAATTCATGCCTTGTAAGAAATATAGGCATACAAGAAATAGAAAAGCAATTGCGAGTAAAACATTGTTGTGTGAAACAAGTTATAGGCTAGGGTCTACCTGTCATGTAACTGAAGATCCAGCTTCTTTTGAAGATGTATTTAACTAAGTGATAGGAAAGTGTAAATTTACGATTTAATTCAAATTTCGTGGAGACATTCTTTTCTATAATCAGTTGGACAAGTTAATTTTGCAAAGCAATCAGAAAGACCCTAACTTCCATTTTTGGGGGATATAAAAATTACAAATGTTGTTTTTTTAGCTCCCAAAAACGGTAAAAATAAATCGGGATGTAAAATTAATGCATATTACATTATATGACATAAAAAGCCAGAAAATGTAGGCCTAAACCCACTCCCATAATTTTAGCACAAATATTTATAGCCAGATATTTAATTTAATACATAATTCTACAGTATCAGTTATGAGAGTAATGTTCAGCTTTGACACTCGGCTTCTAAATTGTTGATAAAGATTTGCTTGTGTAGCCAGGTAGTAGATTGGTTACACAAGCCCACCACCACTTGTTGTTTTATGAATTTCCTATCGAAAGTGAACTATTAGCATGACCCGCACGGTGAAACTTAAGCCCGGGATCAGCATAGAAGTTCCTAACGTGACCTCCTGAACACATCTTGGGAGTCGTTCAAAATTATATATATTATAGTAGCCCTTTACTGTGAATTTTATTCTCGAATATATATATATATATATCTCACTATCTATTCAGCTGCCGTAAGAATTTCGGGTAAGTAGCTGCCATCTCAAAGGTTAGAGTATGTTTAAGTTTTAACGTGTATTGTTACTCAAAATTACGTTATTAATATAACTATTAACTTATTTTCATAATTTTTTTATTGTAACTATGTGTATCAAAACCCATGTAATTTGACTGCCCTAAGTTTACATTTGATTCGGCGCTCCATGTATGTCTATACTTCATAAATATTTCGCGTTATTTCGCTGCCACCACTGTTGCCAATTCGTCTTGACGATCTTCATGGAAACGTTACGAGCATAATGGTCAAAATTAGCTCTCCTCTCGCTGCTTTAACTTGTATTAATGTATTATTTCGTATCTTAAATCTCCTAACTGTTATCATTGTCCAAAGCACTGGAATGGCAGCACAAGAACGTCTTTCGTTATTGAAGTAGTTAGATACTGACACATTTCATTGCATCATGAACAATCTCAGGTCAAACAAAAATATATAACATTTTATTATTAATTTTATATTGACTTGTTCAACATTTTAAATTATATACATCATAAGTAGAAAGTTAGTTGCGTGAGTGGTTGTTTTACGTGGTCTGTTTACGTCTAACACCGCACAGCACGGTCGGTAAGTGAGGAGTCGGACCATCTAAAGTCGGATTAGTGTAGTTCTAATATAATTATATTCTCTACTTATAAAACTAATCTAGGTATAAATAATATATAAAGGGGTAAGAATGTCCGGAAATAATAAACCTAATAATTACGGAAACATAAGGCCCTTCAGTGCTATTTTGTTGTAGGTAGGCTTTGCTTGTTCATCCCAACCAAGGTTGAAACGAAATCAATTTGATATATAATTTCTATTTCAGGGGAACGGAATAACATATTTTTTCCTCAAACAGTGATGACCCTTTAGGCAAATAGATTTTTGTACCTGCATTAATATCGCTATTCCATGGATTCCATAAAATTCTTGTGTTCGTTTTGATAGTTGATAGAAAATAGTAAGCAACTAAGCAACCCAACCCTAGTCAACCAGTCGAGCCGCGGGCCGTGCGCCCCGGACCGACGAAGAACGAGTCGACGGAAAGACAGTGCTGCGTGGGGGGAGGGGGAGAAATGGGGAGAACGCGCTCCTCTCTCCCCCCAGCCAGATCACACACACTCACAGCACTGCCCGAGTTGTCTTCCTAGCGGCGCGCGGTGGCGACTTTTAGAACTACTGCTCCTCACCGCTAGACTAGCCTAGCGGCCAAACACCCTTAACTTTAGTCTTAACGGAGAATGAGGTAGAAACGCCAGAAGCGAAGTGTCCGGAGCCCCCACTTGAATTAATAATGTGTTAATTAGTTGGTGAATTATTAAATTAAAAATTATTGATATGATAAGTGTAAATGTAGGCATATAACTAAATTTTCATAAAAAAGATGTGATAAAACTCTGTATTATTTGTTCATGTTTTTTCTGTACTTAAACTTTTACGAATTTTTCTTTAGGAACATAAACTGCCTAACTTTACTTGTCCTAGAGTGTTGAACGCCTGTTGTTGAATAATTCCAACCAATGAGCATCGGAAAATGCACAATGACCCAAGCAGTGGTTACAAAAGTGCCTCGCCACTCCACTACCTATTCGGGCTTTGCTACTGTATTTTTTATAGATTAACATTGTGAATAGTATATTAATAGATATAGGCGTATAATTCCATACAGTTTTATGTAAACAGTAAAACTACACATGAATTTATGTTAAACAAAAGATTTCGCATTAATATGTTTGACACAAGTCAGTATAGAGGGAACGGTAATTGTGATGGTGGCAGGGGACAGCGGTACCTAACTTCTCTTATGAAGGCGGCCTGTGAATTGGTCTCTTATGAAAGGAGAACTATTGTGAGTAAGACAACTTCCTGCTCTAAAATTCGGACTTGAGAAATACAAACCAGAAGACAATATCACGTTAATTACGACCTAGAAGGCTGAAACATAAAAAAATGAGGATCCATGAAACGGAAGATCTCCACGGAACCCGATTACAGTATTTGTTTTTTTTTACCCTTATTTATCCTTAAAAATGTTTTAAAGGAAAAAAGTATAATTTCAAAACTTTAAAAGAAACCAACGATTAGCTGTGTTGATTCAGATCCTACTAAACTAAATCAGAAGGTTAGGGGAACCTCTATAAGCCACTAGTTTATCATTAATCAAAATACCACTCATAAACTCATAAAGGAACAGTTTCCATGGCAACGATTTATAGATATTTGTTAAGGACCTAGGAAACAATATTGGTGAATGTTTACTTTTCGTGCTTATCCCTGTTTGTTTTCTGCGATGAAAGCTTTTTGTAGGATTTGGTAAGTACAGCTATATTGTTTTGTTTTTTAATCTAATGACTATACGGAAGTTGTTATATACTATACATTCCTACAAAACCAGACATACTGCAAACTTTCATCTTCATGTCTCTCTATGAGAAGAATCACTCATACATTGGACAACCTGAAGCTGGAAAAACCTGCCATATGATCTCAAGAAACAGTGAGCAAAAGTTGAAGCAGGGCACCATTATTAAAACCAATACCTTGTTACTGTTCTTAGTTAGCAGAAATAAGTTGAAATATTTGACAAAGAAATTGTAAGTATTTGTTCTTTAAATGTTTGTTTTGTTTCAGTAATTGTGATATTGTGAGGTTGGCGGCTGGGGCGGTTTCCCTGGCTGGAGCCGGAGTTTCGGGTGCAGTGTAGTGGGGGAATTTTCCGTCATGGCCACCGGCGGCGGCGCGGCGGGAAGCGGCCGTGAGGAGACCTACGAGTTGGAGGAGTGTTGGCCAGAGGCGGAGGAGCTTGTGAGAGTCATCAACTACGAGGACATCGAGTCGCCGGAATACTACCTAGAAAGGTACCCCCAAAGAAAATACCACCTACCTCAGTTTGACGTTACGAAGGGCGGGCCTAACGCCGCATGAACGTTTGCCCGCGACTGGAATTCTACCCCCAATACATTATCATTATATCAAAGTGCAATCACATTAACACTTAAATAATTAATTCAATAGTTCGGCCCCCGTAAATCTCTCCCCATAAAACTCTCCCCCAGAAATATAACCCCATAAATCTCTCCCTAAAGAGCTTATCCCGGAAATCTACCACCAGAAAACTAGCTCCTCAAATCAAACTCCCCGCTTTAGGTAAAAAATTATAAGGTAACGTTTCTGTACCACTAAATAGGATCATCTCCTTCGGATTATAGTAGTCTGCATTATATTATATTAGCCTAAATCATTCTATGTTATTGTTACTCCGGTCCACAGAGTTTTGAATGCGAAATAACTGAACAGGTTATAAACAACTATTTAAATAACTGAAATAAAAGTACTAGGGCCTACATACCATTCTTGTAATTTGTACCTTTTTAGATATAATTCTAACTTATAAAATATAGTGATTCGTTTAAGTTTATTTAATTTGATTATTAGTAAATTGGATGTATTAAATTTTATACAAATTAAATAAATGTTATGTTTTATGTTTTACTAGCCGGCCCGGCAGACGTTGTCCTGACCTAATGTCATTGAATTTGTTTTATATCAAATGCTCCTTCATTTTAAAGTTGAGGTCGTTCGCTACGCTTGCCTATTTTTATATAGAGCTAACTTCATCGAAAAAAGAGTTTCAGTTGCCATTCAAGAAGATTTGTTATTTCCATAATGATGATATGTTATGTCTTTCAAGTATGTTTAAATATAATCCTTATAACAGCTTTTTGGTGTAACTAACTAACATACTAACCCGACTTTGTTTCGTGTATATTGCTTTACTCTTAGTTTATTAACTTCACGAGATTCAGAAATTATCTCTTTGCATCATTGGCTAATATTGTAAACTAGCATTACACGAGATTTCTGATAGTTAATCAACTAGTGAAATTGTAACAAGGGACCCGTTTCCCCGGAAACGCACTGTAGAGTAAATTCAGTTTTTTTTCCAACGCTGGTGGCTTAAAAACACATTTAGCCTAATATGAAATCATGAAAACAATTGCCTCGCTATAATTTAAGGTCAATCTGTTATTAAAAAAACATTGATATAGTAGAACTAAGACAAATTACAGTTGGGTCCTGTTTCGAACAGTAGGGGGCATTAGTATGTTCAAAACCAGCAAAGGCGTGCGAGGAGGAATGAGGAATCGCCCCCCCCCGGTGACGTCAGCCCCCCCCGGTGACGTCAGCCCCCCCCGGTGACGTCAGCCCCCCCGGTGACGTCAGCCCCCCCGGTGACGTCAGTCCCCCCCGGTGACGTCAGCCCCCCCCGGTGACGTCAGCCCCCCCCCGGGTGACGTCAGCCCCCCCCCGGTGACGTCAGCCCCCCCCGGTGACGTCCCCCCCCCGATATAAACCTAACATAAGCTTCACCTATAGTTTTTTCTTTTTTCTTTTTTTTTTGTTTAGTTTAATAATTTAATATAATATTATAAAATACGAATATAATAGTACAAATACGAATATAATAGATTATTGAAGTTGAACCCTTCGATAGCTTATGACAGCCGTGAAACCATTGGAGAGGAAGCCGTTAACCCTCTCTTTTACTAGGCTCAGCTCCACCGGCACATTGGCAGTGAACCAACGGGGGAAGAAGTGTACTCTTCCGTCTTCCTCTACCGAGCCGAGGTGGAGGATTATTAATCCATGATACATTTCTTCTTCTATCTTTTGAAACGCAACGGCCACAGTGCAGGGGCAGCACAAGACGTACACGGTGTCCGACATGGTGTTCCGTTGACTGTTCCGCCTATGTGACCGCCACAGTCGGTTTACCCATTAGCGGTTCCAGTGGAAAGTCCCACGACCGATTTCACCGAAACTGCCATGACGTCATCCTCCGCCTACGTGACCGCCACAGTCGATTTACCCATTAGCGGTTCCAGTGGAAACTTCCACGACCGATTTCTCCTCCCGACCGGAGTGCTATTTATGAGTGCGTCTTCAGAGGTTTCACCAGTTTGTCTTTGGAGCTCTTACTGTGCGGACGAAGTAGTGCTGTCTCTGCGATACACCTACACAACTTGCTGTTCATTGCCTTTGGATTCCCGTAAAAGTTAACGTAAGTAACATGTAATTTACTTTTTCATCAGAAAGTTTACCAATGCTCTAAAATCTTATTAGCTAAAATTAATATTTAATGTTTTGAATATCTCGGTACACTGAGTCTTGTCCTTGTCTCTTTTCAGATGGAGATGAGTGAAACCGTAATGACCTTGGAACAGTTGTGTTTTCTAACGATTAAAGTTAACGAACCAAATTTAAAAAGCAAAATAGACTCGCTTCCACTCCTTTTTAAAAACGTTTTGAGTGAAATAAAATTTGGTTTCGCTTTTAAATCGAACTTTCAAGTGCCTAGTGGAATTACAGACGAGGGCGAAATCGCTATGTGTGAGCGTAACAAAGACAAAGACGTGTACCAGTGTTGGGAATGTCATACGAGCGATTCATGCCATCTATTTCTATCTAACATTATTAAAAGGGTTAGACTCGCCTCGTTCCCAGGGGTATCGCTACCAAAGTGTTTTTGCTGCGACAATTGTGCCTTTGTAGCGGACGGGGAATACAGATACCCGATGTTTTTGTAGATGGCTGGTCCCTGCATGTGTGTGGTCTGCGGCCGCGTGTTCGCAAACGCCGGAAACCTGACTCGCCACACGACAGCCGCTCACAGCGACCGCCATCTCAACTGCGACGTCTGCGGTAGACGCTTCGGGCGAAGCGATAACCTGCGACGCCACCTCGCCACAGTTCATCTTCTCACTCCTCACGAACAAGCGCCAGGTACGGTTTTTATGTTAAACAAGAATAGGTGGATTGCTAGCCTCTGTGTAATTCCTCACCCTTGTATTTACTGGACCTAGGTAAACTGGCGATTGTGATGAGGAAGAGGTCGTTAGTTCTCTATACAGTTCCTCACCCATCCTCACGATCAAGCGTCAGGCATGGTTTTTATGTTAAACAAGAAACCGCCAGTACTAATGACTTGTTTTCGAGAGAGTAAACGGCTTTAGTCGAGTAAACAGATTCAAGTAGTAAACAAGGGGCTGCCAGCCTCTGTGCGATTCCTCACTCTTGTATTACTGGGCCCGAATAAACTGGCGCTCGAGATGAGGAAGAGGTCTCCAAGCCTCTATACAATTCCTCACCCTTGTATTTACTGGGCTCAAACTGGTGATTGAGATGAGAAAGAGGTTGCCAGTTCCTCACCCTCGTGTTTATCGGGGTCACTAATAGGACTTGTTTTCCTGTTCGCAGGCCATCCGTGCCCGTTGTGCTCCGTCGCCCTGGCGGGTCCCGAGGATCTTCGCCACCATATGGAAGCGGTCCACGGTGCGAGCCCGTCTGCTTCAACTTCCTCCTCCTCCTCTGCAACGCCACCCTTCAGAGACCCACGGCCCGAGTGCGACGCGTGCGGGCGGCGATTCTCCCGCGGGGACCTGCTCCGGCGTCACGTGCAGCTGGTGCACGCCAACGAGGTCCGCTGTCCCGATTGCGGCGCCCTTTTCCGCAGGGCCGCTTATCTCCAGCGGCACATGGAGAGCGCCCACCGCGGTATGAGGTTCGAGTGCGCCTACTGCGACCGAGGCTTCACCCGACGCTACAACCGGGACCGACACGAGGCCCACAACTGTCCTGTCGTAAGGAACCTCGTTGTGGACGAGATGCCGCGCCTGCCCGTCCTGTCACCCGAGCCCCGGCCCAGCCGCGAGCCCCAGCCCGGACCTAGCCGCGAGCCCCAGCCCGGACCCAGCCGTGAGCCCCAGCCCGGACCAAGCACGGCACCCGACGGGATGGTGGGTGGTGGCGGACTACCCACGTTCCGCCCCATCCAACGGGCGTTCCGCGGTCGCCTCCTGACCTTCGGCCTGTCCCGGCCCATGGAGGACTTCTTGACCGTGGAGGACGCGCTGGTGCTGCTGTTCGACAGCGTCCTGGAACTGCTGGCCGACGTCAGGACCCGACACCCGAACATCAAGGTCAACATGTTCCTGGAATGCGAATTCGCCAACGTTCACGGAGCCACCTGTCTGCGGGCCTTCAAGACGAAGAACGTGCCTCTCACCGCCGCGTCCAACTTGGAGGACTTCCTATCGGCTTCCTTCCACAAGCTGGAGGAAGAGAAGGAGCAGTGCCTGCTAGTGGGCAGCGGGTGGAGCTATCTCCGGATACGCGACCTGGAGATCCGCATCAACCTCTACACCCCGTTGGGAGAACGCGGAGCCCAGTTCGTCCAGCTTCCCAGAACCATCTGCGAGACGCGTGCCGTTATCAACGTACAAAACGTCGATGACATGTGCTTCGCGTATGCTATCCTGGCCAAGTTCGTCGCGCAACACCCGGAGAGGCCCACATCGTACACACCGGACGTCATGGCACGTTACGACTGGGTCGGCCTACGCTTCCCCGTGGCCGTGAAGGACATTAAGGTCTTCGAGAGGAGGAACCCCATCAGCGTCAACGAGTACGGGATCGAGCGCGCTATGGTGGGGAGACGCCCCGACGGATCGCCAAAGTTCCAGGACCGCGTGTTCCCGCTGAAGATCTGCAAGCGGGAGTTGGAGGATCACCGGGACCTGCTGTACGTGACCACCGGCGGGGACAGTCACTACGCCTACATCGCGAACGTCAGCAGGCTGGTGCGACCCCAGCTGACGTCCCACTGCGGCACTATCCACGTGTGTAAGCGATGCTTCGCTTACTTCGACAACCAGCCCAACAAGCTGCAACTGTCCGGTGCCGAGCGTCTGGAGGAGCACATGTGATACTGCACCGCCAAGGCTCCCCTCCGCTTGGACATGTCTCAGAAGCAGCAGATCCGCTTCGCCCACCCCGAGTACACTCGGCGCGAGCGCTTTTGCGTCTACGCCGACTTTGAGTGTGCTCTGCAGCCCGTCGCTGTTGACCCAGCGGAAGCGCCGCCCGGCACGAGGCCCCTGCAACTGCACGTCCCGTACGCCTTCGCCTACCAGATCGTGGACTCGCTCGGCCTGGAGGAGTTTGAGCCCCGCGTCTACTTCGGGGCTGACGCGTCCAAGGTCTTCATGGAGAGGTTGAAGATGGACGTGCTGGCGCTGTGGGAGTTCCTATTCAGCATGAGAGCTCTGTACCCTTCTCTGACCCGGCAGGAGATGGACGAGTACCTGGCGGCGACTCACTGCTACCTCTGCGGGAAGGAGTTCACGGACCAGGACGTCAAGGTACGGGACCACAATCACGCCCCACCCTACGAGTTCCGAGGAGCCGCTCATCGCTCGTGCAAACTCAGGTACCGGGAGCAGCGACACATCAACTGCTACTTCCACAACCTGTCCAACTACGACGCCCACTTCGTAGTGCGCGAGCTGGCCATCGACCCCGGCGACGTGGACGTGTTGGCCCACACGGAGGAGCGGTACATCGCCTTCACCAAGCGGTTTCACCTTGGTCAGCCCGGGGACAACCAACGACAGAGTAGTTTCGCGGTGCGGTTCCTCGACACCTACAGGTTCTTGTCCATGAGCCTGGCCAGCCTGGCAGCGGGACTGCCCACTGACAAGATGCGCGAGACCAGGAAGCGCTTCCCCGACGACCGGCTGTTCGACCTGGTGCGCAGGAAGGGCGTGTTCCCCTACGACTTTGTCACGTCGTACGACACGTTGTACTCCACCAGGGAGCTGCCTCCCAAGGAGGCGTTCAGGAACTCCATGACCCTGGAGGACATCAAGGACGAGGAGTACGAGCACGCCCTCAACGTGTGGCGAGCCTTCGAGTGTCGGCACCTCAAGGACTACGCGGACAAGTACCTGCGATGTGACATTGCCCTGCTCACCGATGTCTTTGAGCAGTTCCGCGACACCTCGCTGGCAGAGTACGGGCTGGACCCCGCCCACTATTACACCCTACCGTCCTACGCCTGGGACGTAACGCTCAAGACCTGCGGTGTGGAGCTGGACACGCTGCAGGACTTTGACATGTACCTGTTCGTGGAGCAGGGGATCCGGGGAGGCATCTCTCAGGCCATCACCCGCTACGCCAAGGCCAACCACGACAGGTGCCCGGACTACCGCCCGGACGAGCCCACGCGCTTCCTCCTGTACCTGGACGCAAACAACCTGTACGGCTGGGCCATGTCCCAGTGCCTGCCAACCGGAGACTTCGAGTGGCTCAGCCTTGAGGAAATACAGGCGTTGGACATTGCGGCGCTGGACGCAGAGGCTGATCGAGGCTACATCTTGGAGGTGGACCTCCACTACCCCGCGCGCCTACACGACATGCACAAGGACCTTCCCTACTGCTGCGAGACGAAGCGCCCGCCGATAGGGAAGTTCCCCAAACTGTTGACGACCCTGGACGACAAGACGCACTACATCTGTCACTACAGGGTCTTGCAGCAGGCGCTGCAAAACGGATTGGAGCTGGTCGCGGTGCATCGGGCGATCTCGTTTCACCAGTCGCGGTGGTTGGAACCGTACATCCTGATGAACACGGAGCTGTGGAAGAAGGCCAAAACGAAGTTTGAACAGGACTTCTTCAAACTCATGAACAACGCGGTCTTTGGCAAGACCATCGAGAATGTACGGAAGCGCCTCAACGTGAAGCTGGTGTGCACCCCGGAGAAGTTTTCCAAGTACGTCGCCAGATCCAACTTCCTGGACCGGACGTACTACACGGAGGACGTGGCCCTGGTGCATCTGTCCAAGGTCAACATCGTGTCGGACAAGCCCGTCTACGTAGGCATGACAGTCCTGGAGCTGAGCAAGTGGCTCATGTACGAGTTCCTGCGCAAGATGAAGGAGCGCTACGGCGACCGCCTCACCGTGGACTACATGGACACGGACAGCTTCGTTTTTGACATCGTGTCCCAGGACGTCTACGCCGAGATGAAGGAACACCTGGACGACTTCGACACCAGCGGCTATCCGAGGTCCCACCCCTGCTACAGCCCCGTCAACGCCAAGGTCATCGGAAAGTTTAAGGACGAGTGTAACGGCCTGTCCTTATACGAGTACCTCGGCCTGCGGTCCAAGCTGTACTTTATGGACATCGAGGACGCGGCGACAGGCGGCAGCAAGGCTCTCAAGCGGGCCAAGGGGGTTGCGAAGGGCGTTGTCAAGAACGTCCTCACCCCCGACGACTACAGAGAGTGTCTGTTTGACGGGGTCCAGAAACACACCACCAACGTCCGGTTCCAGTCCCACTTGCACCGGGTCTACACCGTGGAAGTGAACAAGCTGAGCCTCAGTCCAGCTGACGACAAGCGGTGCGTCCTCCCCGACGGCATCCACACTCTGCCATGGGGACACAAGGACGTCCCGCCGCTACCGCCAGCCAGGAGAGGAGGAGAAGATCCGCAGCGGATGGAAGTGGACGGTGAGGAGGAGGAGGGACAGCGCCAGCCCGAGGACGAAGACGAGGAAGAAGAGGAATTCCCTGTCTAGTTGTATATATTAGTTATAAGAGAAAAAAAAATTGTAAATAGTATTTGTAAGAAAATATAATAGCTTTATGTACAGCATGAACCCGAGTTGTTTATTTCCTCCCTTTGCTCACTCAAAAGTCACAAGCCGTTAGGCTCGGAAAGGCGTTATGGGCCGTTTGACCCGAGCCGTGCAGCTTAAAAAGCCCCCGCCAACCGGAAGCGATTGGCGGCGCGTGTCGGGGACGGCCCTGAAGGAGTTGCTAAGTGGTTTGCTGACGCTCAAGGTTGCACCCTCGAATTACTCAGCGGTTTGCTGATGTCCGAGGGGTCTCGTGACGCGCCCTCTTTGGCGGCCTTCACTGCCGCTTGGCGGGGGCTCAGCCAGTGACACGCGCCGCTGGTATATAAACCTGAGGTCCAGCCCCGCTGCCTCAGTTTTGCTAATTTTTTTTAAAATTTAGTAAGGAGAAAGGAGAAATGAAAAAACACAAGCTTTATCATTATGAGGCATGTATTGTACAGTAATAAGGTTACATACACATACTACAAAAACCTTACAAACTAGTTTTAAGCGAATATGGAGTGGAAGAGCCTGCGGACGAGAGCGTCGTTGGTGGCGGGAGCGGCAGGGTCGAAGAGCTGGACGTAGTCGTTGAGTGACGTGCGGAGAACAGCCCGGCAGTACAGGTAAGTGAGGCAGTAGTAGCCGCAAACAGAAGTATCATAGCCCTGGAGCCGATACCTATTGTAGACTAGTGGCGGTGATGAGGATTGCGCCTCAGGAACATTTGAAAGTCGGCCTGGTATGGCGGCCTTCCGTAGCTGTCCAGGTACTCGAGTCTGTCCTCTTCCGAGCAGTAAAACGCCACCCAGTGTTCGCCTCCCTCGGTGTGTGCTACCGTGTTGGACACGATGGCGGTGAGAGGCTTGACTGGCGCGTCCGGTAGTTAGTCAGAGGCGTAGACCGCGACGTTCCTCAGTCCGGGGATCCTCGCCAGGCATTCTCTGATCTGAACGGTATTCATCGTGGACGGAAGCAACACAGGCAGCTCGAGGCGGACGAGTCCGACCTGTCGTAAGACACGAGCCAGTCCCGCAATACTATGCAGTTATGAAGGGCGCAACGGTTGTGGGAGCTCTTATGGTGGCGACAGCACAGGGTCCGGTAGGTGGGCGGACCGTTGAGCGACCCGCAGCCCAGATCCTCCATGTCCTGAGCGGTGGTGGCGGCGGGCTCGGTTATGAGGTGGCGTTGTACAAAGTCCCTCTTCTGCGATCCTTTGACGTAGACCAAGGGGCGGTGGATGAGGCAGGAGCGCAGTTTGTCCAGCAGGGCGACATACGCAATGTCCCCCTGGTCCCACTCCAAGCCGTGGCAGTGGCGAGTGATCCAGACGCTCTCGCGCTGTTTCTCGGGAGTCAGGAGGTCCTTACTGAAGGGCGGGCAGGCGATGTGATGTAGGAGCAGCGTGCCGGTAGTCACGTCCACCACACAAACCTCTTTCAGTAGAAAGTCATTATCACTGTCTTTAAAACACTGCATATCCATCACCACGCTTCCGTGATGACAGCGCGCTGGCGGTGGCTCGTTGTAGATCGATGGCGGCACGTCCATCCCGTACGGCTGACTGAACTCGACTGAGCGCTGGCGGGAGCGCGCCTAGCGGGTTAACCTTGGGTGCGCGCGCCGCCATCACCTAACGGTCCGCGGTGACCTTGAGCGCGCGGCAACTCGTTTACCCGCCAAAGTCGACTGTGACGTTGCGATGACGGTCCACCTCCACGACGTTGTCCAACTCGGCATACACTATGCAGTTGAACGCCTCCGCCAAGGCTTCGGAGAACCCAATCTCTATGCGCAGGTTACCGTTGCGCACCAGGTTCCAGTGGCTGGATTGAGAGGCTGCCATATCGGGCGTCAGATCAAACGCCATCAGGCAGTATCCGTAGGGGTACTCGTTGCGACTGACTTCATTACCACAGTCTGAGAAATTGATGCCGGTGCCGGTGTACAGCGTGTGGTAGGCGAGCACGCACAACTCATGACCGAACGTGTAATCCGGTTGAAGCGGCTTACATGGCACTTGCTCACCATCTATGTACAGCGCGAAGAAGTTCACGTGGCTGTGGGTGAAGTTGAACGGGTTCTTCTTGTAGTCCCCGTTGAACGCCTGATTGTTGACCAGGCCAACTATAACGCGTTTCGGCAGTTGACCCAGAAACACACTGTCCAGAGTCTTGCTGCTGATACCGGCAGGTAGCGTGAAGGATTTCACTTCCACGCGCGTAATGGGATATTTGGCTGTGCCCGACTCCAGCGTCCTGCTGTGAGCCAACAGCACGCTCGGGTTGATCTTACAGCGGCGCATAAACAGGTTGACTTCGGCGATGTCCACTTTGTAGTCTGTCACGGTTTTGGACATGATGGAGAATGAGTTCTTTGACCTGATCAGACGAAAGCACATCTCCACACCGTTTAACATGAACTTCTCCTGGTTGCACAGGTCGACGTGCAGATGTCCGACCATGTCCACGTACCGGCTGCACTTGATAAACTCCCTCCTTTTCTTGAGCCCGGTATAATTATCCTCCTCGGTATTGTCCATGTACCCGGCATAGTCCTCGTAGAACATCTCCGCGGTGAGGTGCGATGTCTTGGCATCACCGCCATAGGACAACAGGTTCTCCAGGTAGGCGCGATAGGCGTACGTGTTGTTCTGAGGAGACACCAGTTTGTTGTTCAGGTACAGGTCCACTTGACTGAACAGCGAGTGCAGTCAGTTGTTAATCGGACCCATCTCTTTTATCACTTGATCACCCGTTACAGCGCCTCCATTAGCCGTTCTAATGGTGGCCTTCACATGCAGTAGCGTCTGTGACAGATCCGTGTACTCGTCCCCATGACCCGGAACTATGAACTCAACGGGTGAGTCGTCTGTCAGGGAGGAGATGGGCTTGTACTGCACCCATTTACCACTCTCTATACTGGTCTGCGTGGGCGGTAGCGAGAACAGGTCCAACTCGGTCTTGACACACTCGCACGACTTCTGATGTAGAAACGCCATTATCCAAAAATGTCCTTCACGGTACTCTCACTCTTCTTGCTTCTCCTCTTCTTAGCGACACGTTTTGCGGGCTTCCTTTTGGGCGCAGCGCTCTTCTTCCTCGCTCCGAGGAGTTTCGCTAGAGACTGAGGAGTAACCTGCTGTACACGCCTCCTCTTATAGGCGCCACCACCGCTCAGCACGCGATCCAGTTTTTCATCAGCCCTGCGTTTCAGCGACCCGGTAAACTGCCTGAGTCGGGCGTTGGCTGCGACTCGGGGGTTGGCTGTGCCCGCCGCCACGTCGCCCAAGAAGCCCACACCGGACCTCAGCGCCTCCTTGCCCAGCGCCGATGCGCCGGATCTGATCAACGGGACCACTGTACGCATCAGCCCGCCTAGGAAACTGCCAATGCCGTGACCGCGTTGGAAAGCGGCTCCTCTGAATACCGTGGACACTCCGTGCCCAGACTGCTGTTGGCGGTAGTACGCCAGATAGGGGTCGTTCGAGTTCATTGCTGCTGCTCTCTGCGCAGGTGAAGCTTCATGCACGTAGTCCCGAAGTGGAATGGCAGGTGGCGTCCGACGCTGTCCCTTAAATCGATTTCCACACTATCGAAGGAGCTCTTCATCAGCGGCACGTAGTGAGGGTCGGTGAAGTGCACGGTGATACTCGCGCCGTAGATGTAGTTTTTTGCGTCGATGTTCACAATCTTTAACAAGGGCGCAACAGTGTCGCCTACTAGCTGAGGTCCCACCAGGTCACAATACACGTACATGTGCGAAGGGATCCCGGCTAGTAAGTTGGGTGGTCTTATAGCTTTTCTATGTTTGATCAAATTCACATTGTGCACGTCGTATCCCAACTGTAACGCTAGGGTGGGGCTAAATTCCAGTTGCACCACAGTCTGGTCTATTGAGATCAATTCCACCTTCCCAATATCTTTATCGTACTCAAACTGGCATTGGTATAAGTCCAATTTTGGAATGGCGTTGATGGCGTTGACCAGTTCATCGATGTCTTTATAGTTTCCAGCTTCCACCTTTACAGCGGTCAGTTCAGGCTTGTCGGTGTCATCCTTAGTGTAGAGATATACGCGAGCATCCTCCCCCACTGTGACAAACGAGCATGGGTAATGGACCTCGACTAAAGCGACTTCCCATTCACCATCGCCACCCAATCGCACGACTGACAGTAGATGGGTGATGTAGTTAGCCACGGTGTTGTTTGGATAATAGTCCATTGAGCTGTTGCCGGGCAACGTCAGGTACAGCTGTCTGCGCGTTGTCGTCATAGCAGCTGTTGCACTTCAGATGCAGGTACCCACGAGTTGAAGTCCTCTCCGTAACCGACCCACTTGACCAAGTAGCGCTTACTGCGGCCTCGCCCTTTGGTGTCCAGTATTTTATCTATTTGGTACAGGCGGTCCGGGGCGATCGTCACCTTTTGCATCTCGTGCTCGTAGAAGCGCCCTTCCAGCGGCGTCCCGTTCAGGTCGCGCAGCACGTACAATGGTAGAGGATGCGACCCGTATACGTGGTCTACCACAAACAGCTCCTTACTCCAGTTGGTCTCGTAACCTTTGGCGAACGTGCCCTTCTCCTTGGCTATGCGCACCGTGTCGCCCGGCTCGAACCTGGGCTTGTGTCGCCGGATCGCCTTTCCATACATGTGACGCCACACCTTGTACACCGTTTGACCATCGCCGCTGTCCGCGTCCACGGGTCGTAGGCCACCACCCAGGCTCCTGTGCGGACTGCGGTTGTAGGCATCCACAAGCCTGTCCAACACGTCGATGTAGCGATATGTGTTTTTGTAGGTCAGGTAGCGCCACATGCGGGTCTTGAGCGTGCGGTTGACTCGCTCCACCACCGCCGCCTTCACGTCGGGGTTCTGCGTGGTGAAGTAGTTGACACCGTGACCCTTGAACACTCGCTTGGTCGCGGCCCCGGTGAACTCCGTCCCCTTGTCGGTCTGTAGGCAGCGAGGAGTCGCCTCAGCGAATATTCCCTCGAACGCAGCAGCCACCTCAGGCCCGCTTTTCCTCTTCAGTGGTACCGCGAACAGCCGCTTACTGAATACGTCTATCACAGTCAGCAGATAGTTGACTCCGTCGTTGTACCGGCTCAGGCCGCGCATGTCGTTCAGGTCCGCCTGCCACAACTCCCGGGGCCCGAACACGACGTAGCGGTTGCGAGGAAACCGCTTGCGCGCAGGCTTGTGCAGCGTGTAGGTGTCCTGGGCGCGCAGCCATTCATCCGCTCTGCGTTTCGGGAGGCGCGCGGCTCTGGCCAGGGCGGTCACCCCACCGAGGGAACCGGGCTGGCTCGGGTCGTAGTACAGCTTCTCCATTACGGTGTAAACGGCTCCCAGTTGTCCAATGACGATTCTCGGTCGGGTTCCTCGGTTATTATCCTTCTCCTGGCCGCTGGGGGTCGCGGTCTCAGGCGGTCCAGTATCGGTGTCAACCTCGGTGAGAGGGGTGTCGACGAGGCTGTCGTGTCTCCCCAGGGGCTCGATGCCGAGTCCAGTTTCACGCCTAAGTAACGCAACGCCGTGGGATTGCTCACGTATTCTTTGGGCACGTTCATGTCCTTCAAGGCGGCCATCACTTGATTCCAGCCGGTAGGCAATCGGTCCGCCCTTCGCGCTCTCACTATGCTGTGCGCGATGTCCACTATATTGGAATCGGGGATCTTCACCTTGTTCAAGTACACCGCCCCACTGGCGTCCCAGGCGATGGGGCTGCCTTGACGGGTCATGAATCGTAACAAGTTGCGCGCCACCGACCTGTAGATTTTTGAGAACGATTCCACAATGTCCTCCTCCGCCGAGGCGCTAGACTCGCGCTTCATCTGACTCGGACCCCCTGCCGCTTCCTCCTCCTCCCTCTGCTCACCCTCGATGATTGACAGACCTATGGGTTGACGTTTAGCCGCGGAAAAGTGCAGGAACCGCTGTAACACCTGCTGATATTGTTTCCATTTCTCCGTATCGTCCAGCCGCTTGTCGCTCAATATGCGATGCATCTCAGCGTCCAGGCTGGCTGGCTTATTGGCGCTACCTGCTCCTCCTCTTGGTCCTGGCCCCGACCCTGGTCCCGGTCCTTCTCGCAATCTCTCGATGAGCTCCTGCGGTACAACCACCATTTTCCTAGCGTACTCCATGTCCGATTAGCTTCTGCGCTAGAACGGGCAGAACAGCGTTCAACAGTAGAGGTAGGAGGATCCCTCCGCCCCGTTGAACGAGGTAGTGTCGCTTCTTGGCCCAGCCCTCGCCGCGTTTCACCAGCCGTCTGAGCGCCTGTTTGTGTTTGCTCAATTTGCGTTTGAGGCAGGGAGAAAGCGGTACGTTCCCGCGTAGCACGTTATACGCGCACTCGCACAATGACTTGATGCGACTCTTGTCGCACGCTTTTAACAGGGCCTTGCGTTCTTTGGGCGTAGCGTGTATTAGGGCCCTCAGCAGCGCCGCGTCCTTCTTCACACGGTGTGACATGATGACTGACGCTGGCGCGCGCTCGGCCTATTTATCACTTCTTCTTGGGCAGGTACACGTAGTTCACCGGATCGTCTGGGAAAATGGTTGAACGTACGCGCATCTCTTCAGGCGTGGACTGTTTCAAGTCTATGAGCAGGTAGGCGTGCGGATCACGCGTGGCGTCCGCGTAAGCCTCCTCCACGAATTTGGGGTTTTCCGGGTATACTTGGCGAGCCAAGTGTTTGATCTGAGCGCGATCCCTGGGATTCTTGAAGCACACTATGTAGTGGGCGTTCAGCGATATGTCGCGCTGGCCCCTGCCCTGGTGAAACAGGTTTTGCGTGATGAAGAACACGCTCATGTTGCGGTGGTGCGAGCCCTTGGTGAACAGGTCCGCCACGCCGGAGCCAGCCTCACGCATCATGTCATCGACGATAACCAGGGCGGGCTCGCTACCGTCATAGTCGTCCAGGTCTGGCAGGCCGGCTACGTAGCGCACGGCAGAGTCCGCACGGCTCTTGCCACCGCCGCCACCGCTGCCATAGTGCCAAGTGATGCGGGCGAACCGCGTATCGCACATGCGGTCGGCGTGCTCTATGAAGCGAGCCACGAAGTGCGATTTGCCGCTGCCTGAGGGCCCGGCCACGATGGCGGTGAACGGGTGTTTCCACCTCAAGTCCATGGCGTCTACTGACTGCCATGCACCGCCACCTCGGCTCTTGTAACTAAAGGTTCTTTTTCTTGCTTCTTTTTATTTATTTTTATTTTTTTAATATTGAAGGAAATAAGGGAATAGGAAATACCATTTATTTATACAAATTCCAGCAAAGGAAGTTTGCTGCCAGGAGGGCCGCTCCTCTTTACAAGGCTCGTCCTCGGCTCCACGCCAACGTTGTACTGGGAGATGGCGTTGTCGTCCAGGACCGTGAGGTACCGCCGGGGCATGTAAATCCGGATCGGGTCATCGCCGACGAGACCCTCCAAGGTGGCCATCACTGCCTCGCCGTACGGTGTGTCCACCCGCTCGAATGAGCGGATCGGGTACACCGCGTTGTCCCGCAGATCTGCGATGCGAGTGTAACCCGCGGCCTTGCAGCTGTTGAGGGCTGTCCTGAGGTCCATCTTCTGGTCCGTGTTGAGCATGGCGCAGCGGCTGGATGCAGAATGACTGGCTCTCGCCACCGAGTCGCCTTTTATTGGCGGTGACTACGTGCCGACTCGAGCGTATCAACAACATGATGACATAGTTAATCGCTCAATTCCAGGAAGGGTGATGTAATGGAAAGCTTTACTGCGTAAACAAGTGGATTGTTCTAGAAGCGTCTCGGTTATCAACTGCTTAGTGGAAGTTTCCACGCTCAATTCCAGGAAGGCTGACGTAATGGAAAGCTTTACTGCGTAAACAAGTGGATTGTTCTAGAAGCATCTCGGTTATTAACTGCTTAGTGGAATTTTCCACGCTCTCTCGTTTACTGGGTAGCGCGCTTGGAGTGTGCGCTCCTCTTAGTTTTCCCTGAGATGATGCAATCGGTCTTTCGCCAGGTGGGTAGAGGAGTAGCGGTCCTAGTGATCCCGTCGTATCTTGTCTCTCCCGTCTCGCTATTTGCCAACCATAGGTTTTGCAATCTGGATAGCAGGTCCTCTAGACATATGCAGATTTCATCGTTTCGCTCCTCGTCCAAGTACAAGCCGCAACTGAACGTGGGGCGACCTCCTTTGAACACATTCATCTTCAACAGTACGTTACCACTGTTGGTAGGGTTCTTCACAGTGTACTGATATCCGCCAGCGGGCCAGCACAGTGTTGGGGAATCGACAGGCACTTCCTTCCTCTTTACAGTCCACCCATCGAGCTTTTTCTTCTTTGACGCACATCCCTGCTGAACTGGCGGTGCGTTGGCGTTCTCATCGTTCATTGCGTTCAGCTCCTCTAGGAAGGAGCGGATCGTTTGGTCCACTTCGGCTGCGCTGACTCCGCTTCCGTTCATGGTGACGTCTCGAACAACACTGAGGTCGGCGCGCGCGGTTCTGCCTCGGTTTTATAGCCGAGTCTTGCGCTCCAGCGGACCTTCTAGAAGCTTCCAGAAACGTGACGCTCCTCACCTGCATGGTGTTCCGGTGGGTCCTCACTCCACCGTTGCTAATTTTATTAGGGTGGGATGGGAATAGGATTATGGGTTGGGGTAGGACAGAGGGTCTTGGGTTGGGGTAGGACAGAGGGTCTTGGGTTGGGGTAAAAGTAACCGGTTTGGGGTTTAACCGATTACTGTCCAGGCCTTCTATAGTTTTCCTGGACGTCCAACACCGCCATGCTGCCTTGGTTCAAGGTTAACTGCAACACTTGCAGAACCTCGTCCCACTGCGCCGGGTCTCCCGGGTCGTAACGACGGGAGGACATCACGGGACTGGCTGGACTCCACCGCCCCGGCCTGAGGAAGACGTGACCGCCTCTCCTCATCGCCTCCTCAACCCGGGTCCTTGTAGGAATAAGGTACTCCGGTCCGAGCAAGAGGTACCGGCTGATGTTAGGAACCTTGATAAAGACTTCCACAGTAAGGGCGTCCATTATGGAAGCGGCTCTGATCAAGACTGACTCGAACACCGCTTTCACCCTCCGGAGGAGCTTCGCAGTGGAACGTAAGCGGTAAATAGTTCCCGGAACCGCTGATGAGTATACAGCCCCGGGCGGTCACGTAGGCCCTAGCACGCGCCTCGACACGTGACTCCGCGGAACCGCTCATCAGGGGGGGGCTGACGTCACCGGGGGGGGGCTGACGTCACCGGGGGGGGGGGTCGAGCTTGGTCGTGAGGAAGGTCGAGGGTCGTGCTTGGCTGTACCAGTCACTTCGCTATGGGGACCTGCTCGTTGGAACTTTCCAGGACAGAGAACGTTCTACGATTCCACGGATTACCGCTTTCACCCCTGGGGTTGTTGACTGCTTTGGTGTCTAAATATCACCGCTTTCACCTGCTGTTGTTCACATCTCTGGGTCGGACCGTCATTCCTTCCCTAACCACCACCACCATGTTCTCCTGCCCTCACTGCTCCACCACCTTCGCCCGGAAAGACCACCTCACCCGCCACCTCCAGTCCACGCATAGGGAGGGAGGTGAACCATACTACTGCCCCGTCTGCGGAAGGGAGTTCCGCAGAGGGGACAAATTAAGGGTTCACCTTCTTACCCACGCGTCCACCTCGTCCTCCACCCCCGACACCCTCTCAGCACCATGTTCCTCATCCGCTCCACAACCAGCCCTAATCTTTGTTCCGCCTCCGTCCACCTCCGACTCCACCTCCACCTCGACCCAGACCGCCACCGAAGATGTTTCGGTGGCCATTCAGGTCGGGGTGGAAACAACCAGCACATCCACCCAGACGTCGGTCGAGCGGGTCGTCGAGCGTCCCGTATGTAAGTATCGTAGGTACGGGTTGGGGCGGGTTAGGGCCTTGATGGTTCATGCACTAGGCAGTATTACTAACCACTGGCTTCTCCCTTACAGGCATTGTCCACCCTCACATCCATGAGAACCAGCAGTGGCTACAGGAAGAGGTGCGGCAGCTGCAGCGGGACCGACAGCAGCAGGAGGCCAGAAGGCCGGAGCGAGAAGAGGCCCGCCAACGCCTCCTGCGGGAGCTGGAAGAAGACGCGCAGCGGCGACGCCAGGAAGCTGAGGAGGAGGAGGTCGCCGCCGCCGACGACTCCAGCTCCGACGTTGAGCTAATCGACGACGACAACGATGGGTGGATTTAATAAACGGTTACCCTTATCCTTATCCCCATCCATTTTACACTTTTATATAATATTAAATAAAAAGAAAAAAAAACAACAAAAACAAACAAAACAAATTTATAATAAAACTGGTGGACAAAGCCTATGTTAGGTTTATGTCGGGTCACGTGACGGGGGGGGCTGACGTCACGGGGGGGGGGCTGACGTCACGGGGGGGGGCTGACGTCACCGGGGGGGGCTGACGTCACCGGGGGGGGCTGACGTCACCGGGGGGGGGGGGGCGATTCCTCATTCCTCCTCGCACGCCTTTGCTGGTTTTGAACATACTAATGCCCCCTACTTCGAACCTTCACAAACTGTTTAAGATTTCGCTCAAGATAGATAGAAGCGAAACTCATAATATATAACAGAATACATTGTATACCATTCAATCAGATATAATACCTCTTTAATTGAATATTGCTATTTTAACATAGTATGTGTTCATTACATTAATACATAATTAGATCAGAAGTAAAATCGCTATATCTAATCATTGATTATAAATATGAATAACAACAAAGGACGCATGGAAGTGTGTTCCTTCTCACCTTCCAGCGATGCCAAATAGGTTGAGTCAGTATTTAGCATAAACAGAGAGGAAAGATACTAATAAACACGTTGATTTCAACATAGGGATAACTGAGCTGTTTACGCGTAAATATTTGTGAACAGTTTTAGATTTACAGCTAAGTGAATATTGGATCTTAAACATTTTCGCTGTCCTCAGGTAGGCCTATGAGTTAAGTAACCGAAAGAATTCTCCTGTCATTGTATACGACGAGCATTAGCATTAGAGACGCGATTGATCGAAGTTACTAAATCACTCGTCGTTTAACTAACTATTATAATTAATTAATTTAATCTTCAAAGTATTCGTCAGTGAAGCCGCAACAAAAACCAAATTTTATTATTATTCATCATCGCCGCAGGAGACCCGTTTGACAAATTAGATCAATTGAAACACATGGCTAAATTTCATAATTTTATATTCTTTGTTATAAGGTACAAATTACAAGAATAGAATGTAGCACTTTTTATTTAGTTATTTCGCGATTCAAAAACAGGCTGTGGCCCAGAGTATCAATAACACAGCATCGTTTATGCTAATAAAATATAATGGTGACCACTAAATAATTAATAAATGATGTTCCTGATTAGTGGTAGAGAAACGTTGCCTACATCAACGTATACCCATAGCGGGAGTTTCATTTGAGGGGGTAGTTGTCCGGTGTTAGCTTTACTGATGCTTGTATTAAATGGTATTTAATTCAACTACTTCAACCGTGAAATTTCCGTGGGTGAAGTTTTCCCACCCCAGGACATCGACGGAAGAAATTCAAGGAGAAGGAGATCGTCGACGTACATCGCTGCATTGCCTTTTGACGGCACAAGTTAAAATTGGCATTCACGCAGTTTTTAAATTGTAACCCCTGGAGAAATGGCCAAAATTGACATATGGGGCCTGTGCCAGAGCAAAAAATGTTTAATAAACAGCGACTTAAATCCAAAATGTATCATTTGCAGGTAAGATTAAAAAGACCCTGAAATTATGGCTATTGGAGAAATCTTATTTTAACTTAGAGATAACCTTTTAAACTGTTTATATTTGTTGTTATAACGAGTTTATTTAGTTCGTTTCTATTTAGTTTGTAAATATGACTAGCCCTTTTGTGACTAAATGTGTTGTTATAGGATGATTAAAAATCAATACAAATTGCCGTTTGAAAAGGTGGACCAACTGTGTGAAGTTGTATTAAATATAGGGTTAGAAAGTATTACACCACATAAGGAACAAATACCGCAAAGAAGTGAATATTACTTCTTAAAACGAATTTTAGGGGTTTCTTATTTTCCAATGAAAATATTACAATCTTATATTTGAGTGCTACTTGGTATTCTTTAATTTGGAAAATATTAAGGTTTATATATGTAGTGGCTCAACCAAACCATAAAACTGGTTAAGGGAAAAGTACATTAAATTGTAACTGTAACTCGATGATACTAGAGTCAAATTGTGAAAGAGATCAAGTGATTAAATTGAAACCACGTGACATATTGCCTGTGTCGTTGGTGGGTGACGTGATCTGACAGTGGCTGGAGAAAATTCAATTACACAAACTTTTATTGACACTTTCTCCTCTTTCAGATTACATCCACCCTTAATTGTGATCTTTAATGACCTTCCAACACACACGTGATGTAAAAAGTAAAGCTTTGAATATTTAGTGCATTTATATTATGAATGTTTTATCTGTGAAATGTGTTGTTATTAAATCTTCGAGATGGCATAGGCCTAGGAAGAATTGCCTAAAGAAATTCGTATCCAGTGTTATTTTGGTACAGTAGTACAGAGTTAAATTTGTCGTTTATATTTGAAAATAAACAGTATCAGGAAACTGACACATACTTTCTCTCTTGTAGCCCAACTTTAATGAATAAATTACTTTTTATTTACTAAATATATAGAATACAAAGCACGGTCGAAAGTAGTGTAACTTTGGGAGTTCTGGCTCATTTGATTGATAGCTTCCGGTCACGTGACTTTTTGTGACGTGCTGCGACGTAGTTGACGACGAATTAGTGACGTCATGTGACGTAGCTGCGACGTATTTGGCGACGTATTAGTAACGTAATGTGAGTAAGCTTAGTTCAAGGTCATCCTGAAGATGTTTTAAAAAATAAATCCTACATAGGTTTGATTCGATAGTGTTCATTCGATAGTTTTTATTCTATAAATATATCGAATGAGAACTATCGAATGTTTCATTCGATAAATATATTGAATGAAAACTATCGAATGTTTCATTCGATAAATATATTTAATGAAAACTATCGAATAAAACCTGTGCAAGATTTCTAACTTTTATTTTTTTTCTTTATTTACAATCATACACGTTAAATAAAAAACATGTGCAAGATAGTGGACTTAATTCTAACTATTTATTTATTTACAGTAATGAACACATAGGCAATGATTTTCAGAGAACCACCGATTTTGTGGTGCCCGTTGCTTCTGTAGATGGGTGGGGTTCACATTATCCACAATAATACTTAATTCTAAGCGCGGGTGGAAGTGATGATGGTTGTCACGATGACGTCTCCAATTCCGTAGAGCTGCTTACATTGAACGAGGCGAGAGGTTCATACTCTCCAAAATTATATCTATTCCCCTGTGTCGGTGGAAGTGAAGTTGTGGATGTTCTCCAGTGTTCTTGAGCTAAAGAGTTAGTTGTAGAAATATCCAATGTACCCACCAAAAACAATGTTGCAATGTGTAGCCGTTTACAATCAAAACTTTTAAGTCATCCGAAAGAAGTTGCAGATCATGAACTGTAGGAAGATGAACAGTATTGTAGTGGACACATTTAATTTTGAGAGCTATGATGTTACCTTGTGTACGGCTACTCGCACAGTGAGCTTCCCACCTCCTCGACTTCCTTTTATAAGCACCCCCTACTTCTCTCTTCCTCCTTCACTTTTTTCACATCTACAATATAAATATTTTCATCACGTAACCTATTGGAGATCTACATATAATGCAATGGTTATACATCAGTCTACAATCAGTGCATTTACAACAGTGTCTACAAGGTAAAAATAGTAAATTATTCTCAGAGGATAAACATACTACACATTCGTTCCCTTCGCTCCTATTTTCTTCGGTTGGTGTTTCTGAAGTTTTAACAGGATAAGGTTTATATACTCTCCGATGGTTTTGTACAAACTCTCTACCCTCTTGAACTAACAGATAAGCACACCTGTCAAACCATCGTGCGTGTTCTTCCCATAGGTTATCTGTCGCTTGCCAATCCTGCAATCCTCCTCCGCAATTGTAACAAACGGTCTTATAATCTTGCCCCATGTAGAAGAAACCAGCATCTGTAAACTCCATTCTAGACTTATATAGAAACGAGTCTTTTAACGCTGCATCAAACGTATCTAATCTCGATTGTAACTGTGCATATTTAGGAAATCTCGCTCTCCTCTTTACTAATATATGCTCCATTTTGTTTTTGTAGGTTGTACCAAGGAAAATGTCGAAGATATACTGACGCGGCGTAAGTGTGTAGGACAGGTACCTACCCTACCACAACACAACGTTCCCCCACCAACTCATCGTCAGTCTAAATGAAAGTTATAATACTTTAACCAAAACAGCGCATTTTATAATATCTGGATCTAGGTCAAGGTCACCAAAAAATATTTTAAAAAAAGATCAAATATCAGTACTGGGAGTAAATACTGATATTTTATCTTTTTTATTTTTTTTTACATAAAATACATTTCAAGTTTTACATGATATTGGCTTAATCTAACAATTTGAAGTTCCCGACGAGGTAAAATGCAGAGGTAGCTGGGTAGAGTTGTTCCTGCTGACTCCGTGTGATACTATATACAAGGTTCTAGGTTCGATGTTTTGCAGATCTTCATTTTGAAGTAGTTGAAAAAATCTCTTGGGCAGGAAAATTTGGAATTTTGCTTCATCTCATACTGTGTATGGAGCATCGCTTAAAGATACGAGAATAGGACGTCTCCCAAAGATGTTTCGATCTTCCTCATGTTGTGCACGATGTAATGTTTGTTTTCTTTGATTTCTGAAATTTTTCTTGTTGGTAAAATACTTGATTTTGATTGTGTGTTAAACTGATCCACCAATGTTTGCAGACATTTCTGTGATGCCATCTTGATACGTGTTCTCTCGTTGGGGTGGAGTAATACTGATGGTGGGTCTCCTCGCTCTCCCCGCTTTTATACCCTCCGGTCCCCCCTCCACTTTCCCCTTCACTCTCCATTGTACTAGGATGCAGAAAAGCAGCTAGACGATAAGCGTTCTTTACAGCGCAATGAAATTGTGCGTGTTTATCATTCTTTGTTAAAATACAAATATTATCCATCTAGAATTAGAAACACTTATCCATTTTAACATCTATTACATCTTTTGTGGTGTAAAGCTGTATCCAATTGAGCTTTTCTATTCCTTTTGTATAAAGTCTTGTAATTTTACTCCAATAGTGATTCATAATGCTTTCCACTTCTTCAAAACCTGTAAAATCTTCATTCCAACCAATGTGATGCAAGTTTCTTGTTAACAAATTTTTTGTTCTTTTGGATTTGGAGTTTAAGTTGAAAAAAGGAAATGGAGGTTTGAATAAAAAATTATAAATGACATATGTTTGCAGGTCTAAGATGATTAGTTCTTTAACAATGTATCCATAATTGTTTCCGTGAAAAGCTTGACATTCAATTATGCCAGAATTTTCCATGTCTCGGATGACGACTGAACTGTTTCAACACCACATAGAGCTTTTATAGCTCAGGCTGTACAGTTCTCAGCGCGTTGGTGTGAATTTAATGTGGGCACCATCCCCGGTAAGCCTACCCCACGAACTTCCATTAGTTTATTAAACTGTTTCAGTTAAAACGTTTTCTGTCTCTACATTTTGTACAATTTCTTCTTCTTCTTTAACCTTTTCTCTTTTAATCGTTTTGCTTCTTCTTCTTGAATCTTTTGTTCATTAATCTTTTGTTCATACTCCTTTAGACATCTACACATCTAAACCTCATAAAGTATTCGGTTAAAAATAGATGTATGTATTGGACCGTAAAAAATTTGAGCATCGGGATGTTGTTCCGTCACATCTACCAAATAGTCTCTTACCACAGTATTTGAAAACACAACTTGTTTCATAAAACCGGTTATAGGTGAAGCTGCACAACTCAAAACGTAGAATTCTTCTGGCGTCAGTTGAATTTTGTCATAATGTTTTGTCAGGTCTCTAAACCGTACTTGCTGTTCTCCGCGACATTTTAAAATGTCGATTTCAATATCACATTCTAATATACGAATAGCTGTCTTTTTCCAAACATGTTCATTGCCGAGTAGCATTCGACGAAGTGTAAATGTTTAAAACAAGAATCCCATGCGGCATCTGAAAAAATAGCATTTTAGGTCCTTGGTTTAAAATTGCATTAGGTGTATAACGCAAGTCATTTACCAAACATATTGCTCCCTTTAGTCATACATCGCGAGATTGGATATAGTATGCGAAGAAAAATATCTGTCAGTATGTTTAAAGGGATGTCGTTTCCAGGTTTTCTCTTCCTCATTAAAGTCGACTTAGATGTTGAAGATCCAACATCTAACAGACACTATCAATCAATAAGCAACAAAGCACAAACTTCAATTATGTTTGTTTATCTCTGTCAGGTTGTAAATAGACTGTTGTTGTCAGACTTGACTTCTTCATTGCAAAACTTGAGAAACTCGTCCAATTATTCTTCATACTCTTTGATGTAAGAGTCTTCGTTTTGCACTAGAGGTCATCACTACTGTAATAGATGTTGTTTCAACCGCAAACGCTGATCAACTGAACCCCTCTTGTATTGCGCACTATTTATACTCTTTCCCCTCCATAGACCTACAGAACCATTTTTACAATACCTGTTAGAGGTGTGTACGTTACAATTTTATCGTGAAAAATCAAGCAATATGCAGTTGTATTAGTGGGTATGGTAGATTCAAACTCCATTTCCAACTTAAAATCTACACTTGATGACTTTACAGATTCATTTTGTTTAGAACAATCAATAACCACGATAGGAGCTTTTGAATTGAACTGCGTTGGTGATAGTAGCGGTGTGTTTGTTTTACCGTAGTAAGATGTTTTAAATCTGGTGTACATATCGTATGGAATAATATATTGGTTTTTATCGAATATTATGTTTAAGTTGCCATATGGAAAGAACTGTGAGTTGAGGTATAGTTTACAATTTGTAAGTTTACAATTATCAAACGATGTCGGTTCAGCTGTTATTTTACTTCTTCTATCTGTTTATAATCCAACTATAACATATCTAGGTTTTTCCAAATGTGTTGAAGTCTTTATAGTCCATGTATGTCGCTCCGTTTCGGGTATAATAGGATATTCGTGTAACTCCCAGCTTCTAAATGCTAAAACTATATCGCGGCCCGCCTTTAATTGTCTCAACAAAGTAATCCTGTGTTCATCTACAAATTTTAGGTGTGGTACCCTCCATACGATCCTCTTTAAATCCAACTTCCAGTTCAGGGTCGTTTCAGTTTTTGTTCCTGGAGCTAATATTATATCTTTATCATTTGAAGCTCTTAAAAGAACCAATTGTTGTTTTACATTAATTAATATTTTATTGTTATCTTCTGCAAAACCTAATAATAATTTTAAAGGTACGTGATAGTCAAAAAACCCCTTGTTATCGGGTTTTATAGTGGATGAATCTGGTGTAACCCATCCTGTGACTGCTAACAGGTTTTTCTCGTTTGGTGTTATGGAGCATAATCCTTTTAATGTACTGGCTATTCCAAACTTGTTTGTAAAATCCACAGTAACACCTGAAATTTCATACCTTATTTCATCAAAAAGAAAACCCATTGGGTTATTAATAAACGGTATAGTTGTTCCTTCGGCTCCATCTTTATTCGTTACTCTTCCTTCGATGTATAAATAACTTTCGGAAGGCAAAGTGTAGATAACTTGTTGTTAAATAGGAATCCTGATTTCATCGTTATTGTTTAATTTAGATGAAGCGTAAGGGTTGTGGGAGTGAAACTCCTTTTCCCACAAGGTCTCGTCGAACGCTGGTCCGTGCGCTATATCCAGAATATCCATTGTTAATAACTTTAAAACCAATCTCTTTTAAAAATAGAATGTTTTCAATTGTTAACTCTTCTGACGCTGATACGCTGCTGAGCTTTTTATCACTCACTCGATCCTTTTTAAACGTCAATCCCATTATTTATAAAATCGATCTTATATGTCTTCTTATGGTGACAGTTTTACCTCTAAAATCAACTATGTTACCTGAGATGTAACTGGTGTTTAAAGGTAAATACACTAGGTTTTTTGGTCTTTCAATTATTTTAAATCCTGGAAGCACGGATGGGTAAAATGTATGCTATATGTGTCGATTTTCACCCTGTCTGTACGATTCTTGTATAATTTTACATCTTATATCAATTGTGTTCAATGTAAGTATGCTTACGGTATTTGAACTTGTATGGTTCAAATTTATCTCTAATATCGTTTTTGTAGAAGGAAATCCTAATAATCCTCCAACTGAATGTGTTTTGCTAAAATCTATATAATACTTTGATTCAATTTATGTTTTTAAAGTATTATTATTTTCTTCTATAGTAATAATATCTTCTCCCAGCTTTTTTGTATTACCTTGCATATATCATCTATTTCATAAGGACCCGTGGATAGAGCAACTTCGTTAAGCTGGAGGAACTGTTCCTTTGCATCCTTTGCTTTATAGTAGTGAAATTTATTATTCAAGCCTTAAGTACTATTTTGTATAGAATTATAAGTTGTAAAATCTGGTAATGCTGCTTCCCATTGTTTTTCTTTATGTAAACCTAATGCGGGGAATAAAGTGTTCGGCAAGGTTGACGTTGTACCAGTCAAAGAGACCGTATTTGAAGACATCTTAAAGCTGACTGACACTTTTTGCTAAAAACTTCACACATAAATGTCCACAAATAGATGTATTGTCAGGTTGCATCCTCTCATAATTGTATAAAACTTGTTTAACAAAAATACTTTTGAAGTTCATTTGGAGGTGGTAAATTACCAAAACTGTCAAAATAGTAAACTGTTGAACCGAGATTTTTATAACAGACCCAATGTGTCCCGGTCCCTCACTATTATCTAGATTTACCACACCGCTATCATTTTTCCACATGGCTGATGGTAAATTATCTTTCATAAACATTCCTCTGAAGAATGGTATCTTTAAACAAGAAACATATCTAAAATGATCTTGGTTACTTAATGCATGATTAGGAACTATTAACTGTTTTCTCGTATTTAATGGGCACGATACGGTCTTAGGTAAATTCCCTTGTCCTTTTTTTTATCATGGACCATATTGATGGTTTGACTTTTTTAGTAGAACGTCTAGTCCTTCTTTTAATTCTTCCTCCTAGTTTTCGAGTTGTTCTTCTCCTTCCCCCTCTTCTCTTTTTCCTTCAACCACCAATTGCAGTTTTTTTTTATTGCTGCTCTCCCTGCTAATGCTGCCGCTCTTTCGCCAAGACTAACGTCACTCGCTTTAACTCTTTACCAAGCTTTTTTTGCAAGTATTTTATCGGCCATTGATCTGTGAGCAGAATCACTAAATTTTGAATAGGCTATATTGTGCTCTTTACATGCCTGATCTAATTTATTGATTCCCGGATCTCCTCTTGTTCCAGATACACAATGTATTGACAACTGCCAGGTAGATGAAGTTCAATAGGTAACAAATCTATGGATTTATTAACTAAAGCTGAAATTGGTTTTCGTAGCAAGTTTCGTGTTGAAGAGACAACACCCTCTCCTTTCGTTATCGAATTTCGATGAGAACTGACACTGCCCCTTTTCCCCATTGATATTTATGCCTTTGTCAGGTGACAGATTAACAAAGAATGATACTTTCTATACTTTGTCATCCATTATATACACCTTCATCGGTCGATTATACCTCTATTTAATAATTCAGCAATTAAAGCAACCCATTCGTTTTGAAGACCTGTGTGACCCGCTTCTATTGATTCATGTATCAACCGCATTCTATTTACTAATTTATTAACATCATTATAATAAATTATATTTGTATTATAAGTATGTTTTAATATTCCTTCTCCAGAAGCTGTTGTCTCATTTACCTTTATTTTTTCCTTTCAGTATAAAAAGGAGTAACCTCTTTAGTAGATATGAACCTCTTTTCAGTTTTTTCCAGTTTTGTTGGAAACTACTCTGAAATAATGTTCCTATACTTTATAGATTGATTTCTATGTACTGAAGATGTTGTTTTAAAATTATTTCTATGAGTATTTGTATCTAGACATATACCTTTAAAAGTTCGTGTAGTATATTTGACAGGTTTGCTTTTAAAAATCAATTCAAACAATCCGTTTGTTCCTTTGTACTTTTTACCATTTATAATTATATTATCCTGCTCACCCACATCTAACTTGCTATCGCCAATCATTAAACCTTCTCTTTCCAGCAGCCTAGCTCCGTATACATGATAATTTCTATTAGGTATAGTAGACTGTACCATCTTTAATACATATTTTCTACCAAGATCACCTTTAAATTGAATATCTAAGCCCAATCTGCAAATATCTGACGGGTCACCCTCTTGTATCTCTTCTTCTTCTTCTTCCTCTTCACTTATATTTTTACCCTGTTCATATTGTATTTCTTCCGGTTTATCTTCAGTTTCTTCAAGTTCTTCTTCAGTTTCTTCAAATTCTTCAGTTTTATCATCAGATTTTAAAATGGGTAAAATTAAATCTCCTTCTGATACTTTTCCAAGCTTTTGAGATACTTCCCTTAAAGGATCAATAACTGGTTTAAATGTTGTTTCAAGAAACTTATCTCTCTCACTAATACCTAGTCTTAATGCTCTGTTTTTACTTTTAATAGAATCGCTTAGCGATTTTATCTCTTTTATAAACTTTTCTTGGTTAACCATGTTTACCAAACGGAAACCTTGTTCATAATGCAAATGTATCTCTATCCCTTTGTCTTTTGGTTGTATAAGCTATGTGTTCACTCAAAATTTCGTAAGATTTTTGTTCCAGGATTTATAAAGTATTCGTTTACAATATTTGTTTGAATCCAATCATTCTTCTTATTTTCTTTAGTTTTAGTTTTAGTCAATCAAAAATAAAAATAAAACATTTCGCTTGAAACTCGAACAAAATAGTTCTTATTTGACGTTATTGAAGACTGTAAAGTTGGCAAATTTATAGCATAGTTTTTATCTTGAGGATCATTGACATATTGTAATCGTTTATTACTAATATTATAGTCACCCTCCGGGGTAAGAGGTAAACCGGTGTAAGCTTCTTTGTCATTTGTTCTTGATCTTACACCAAATTCGGTATAGCGTCCGAATCTCTCCACACTCATTTTACAAATGATTAAGTCCTTATGTACGAGAATATATATATATATATATATATATATATATATGCATAGTATTTTTCCCTTTCCTTTTTACCACTTGATCGCTTTCTGTAGTTCTAAAAGGGTTACCGTCAGCATGAACTAATAAATCATCTGTTATTCTTCTATATACATAGTTTTCTGGTATATATGGTCTATTGTTTATATACCTAAATCCGCTCACAGATGTGGGATCACCAACCAACAAATCATGATTGTACACCATCAAATCAAATTCTACACCCGCATATTTAAATTTTTTAACTGTATCATCAAACCATACAGCCTGTGACATTAAACAAATATCATCATTATATACCCTCTTTGGTAAATTTCTTATGAATTGATCTTCAGCATTCCAACATTTTTCGGTTTTATTAAACATTATTACGTTGTACTCTTTACCCCCCTGTATAATTATGCTTTTCTCACCCTTTGTTAATATTTGACCCACCACTACTACATCTGTTGGCAATAAACCTTCTTTTGTATTTGTTATTTGTTTACTGTTAGCATCAAACTTATTCCCCTTTAATGTAATAGTCTGACTTTTTGTAACACAATTACTATCACTTACACCATGTTTAACATTACCCAACCTTTTATAATTAAAATTCCATTAACCGATATTTGATTTGGGTATTTGTGAGACACATATTGCATCATTAGTATTTGTACGACAAAGTAAATTTACATTTTTTTTACCATCCCACTCATTTACATAGATTTTTTTATTTTATTTGGATTCTAAAAACTCGTATTTGTTATCACCCTGTTTTAACAAACCATCCTCATATTTTAATATTTGATCTAAAACTGCTACGCCACTCGGTGAGGTTCCCACTAAAATGTTTGTTAATTGCTTATTTTTATCATCAAACTTAAGTTCATTCAATGTTATACTCTGATGTTTTGTTACACAATCATTATCATCAACAGCGGGTTTAACACGAACTAGTCTTTTATATTCAAAATCCCAATATCCTTTACTCTTTGTTGGTATTTCAAACATTTACCGCATCACCACTTTCTTTACCATTCTCCAGATTACTAATTAAATGGTGATTAGCATTCCATTTGTCTTCTTTCAATTCTAAGATATTATATTTATTATCACATCGTACAATGTTGTATCCCTGTCTAGTTAGTGTTTGCCCCATCACAGGTACTTCGTCTGGTTGTTCAGATTGTAGTATATTATTTATTTTACGTTTTTTACCATTCCACATATTATCTATCAACTCTAAACATTCATAATTCATTTTTCCTTGTACAAATGCATCTCCTTGTCTAGTCTTTTCCAATCTAGAGTCTAAATATATTTTTGTTACTGAATCTTGTTCATATTCTGGATTACCAATTTTTGAAATTCTATGAGTTTTTTCATTGTACACATCTCCCTTAAGTTTTAAGCTTGTTGATATTTCCGATTGTAAAGTTTTAAAATTTATAGCGTCACTACTATCTTGAGGATCATTAACATACTTTAAACGTTTATTACTAATGTTATTGTCGCCCTCCGGTGTAAGAGGCAAACCGGTGTGAGCTTCTTTATCATAAAAACTTGATCTTACACCGGATTCGGTATAACGATGATAAAAGATACAAGATAAACAATTTATTTTTGTTTGCATATTAGCCTAACTATATTTTTACCGGCAGATTTTTAAGTTACATATCCTCTAAAGTAATTTCTGATCGAAATGCAAGTTACGCATTCTTGATATCAATTCAAGAAGTAAGATGTGGGTTGGATTAATATTTTTGCACATTTAGTACATTTAGCTACAGGGTGTAAAAAACCTTTCAGGATTTTGGGATATGATTTGACATACAAAAATAAAATAAAAGTTCATATAAAGGTATGTCCTAAAACGGTTAGTTTTCTGTCCATCTGTCTGTATGTATTTTATTACTTAATACAATACGTTATCTTTAGTAAATCTGAAGATATCGACTTCAAACTTGGTACATATATTACATCTAATAAGACCCATTTTTGTATGGAATTTCAAGTTTCTACTTTTACCATTTCAAAATGGTGGTCATTTTTGTTTTCCCAAGTTAAAAATCTTAAAAACTGTAAAATTTATGAAAAAACTGTAAGAATCAAAAATGATATAGCATTTTGTCATAAAAGTAATGATATGAAGATATTAATTGTAGGATAATAAATAATAAACTGAGTTGTTATGATTTTTATAAGATAGAAAATGATTTTTTAGCCCAGAAATGACTGTAAAACGACTAAATTGGACACTGGACAACGTAATGTGTTTAGTACTTTCAATATCTCGGTAACCAATCGTCGTAGAGCTATGATCAAAATACCAAATTGATTGTTTTTTAAGTTGAATCTAATGGTGTGAACCAAAATTTGGGTTGAAAAGAGTTATTTATAAAAAGTTAAAAAAACAATTTTGGATTACAAAACCCCCTTAAAAATGAGCGACCGGTCTAGTTCTGGAACTCATAAAAATAGATGTTGCCTTACACGTTCATACCAAATTTCATCAAGATTGGACTATTTTTACGAAAGTTATCGTGCCTACGGACAGCACATATATATATACACGAATTAGAACGAATGGTGGTTGTTGCATCTGGAGGCCTCAAAACAAAAGGTTATCATGGTCCCGGGCCTAGGTCTTACCATGCGACTACGGTAATAGCTTCTTCCCTATATAGTCCAGGAGCAAACTGTATTCCGTGGGATTTTTTTGTGAAGGGAAGGTGTGACTAAGTGTAATCTCCTTATTATATGGCAGATAATGGTGTAGTACCGGGTGTTTACTTTCAAATTGCGCTGTTTGGTTTTTATGAAGCCATAAATCCAAGATGGCCGCCATGCTGGACATCTATTCATTACATTCTAAATAACTCCTTCCAGACTGCTCCTACGCAAAAACCGCTCAGAACGTTTTCTGTTGTGCATGAGCCAAAGACCAGTTGAACAGGACCACTTCTTCATATACGACTATATTAAAAGCCAGTTATATCTAGATAATTTATTTCTAGTGAATTGAATATCTTAGTGCCTAAAGTCCTTATTAGAAACTAGGAACAAACATTACTTTTTACAGCTTTCCACACATGTGTGTGATTAGTAAATGGTTTGTTAGAAGATGTGTAAGATAAGTGTAAACCAACAATTTAGTTCTATGGAAATTCCTTCATTCGACATTATTGAATCCCCTGACAAGAGCATATATTTACACCCGTCCTTCCCCGAATGTCCACCCGTTACTCACCCTCGCCTTCTACGGCTGGCTCTCTCTTGCTTCCCCTTTCTCTCGCCCTAACCTTCCGAGGTCTTGGCGTATGGCATGTTGCCCACTGGCAACGTGGGCCACAAAATAGTCGTTATTATCAGTTAATTGAACAGGCTACCTGGGTTTGTCCATGGCACAAAATCCGTCTCCCTATTGAATCAGATAGGTTGGCAACAATGGGTCGTGCGCGACGATCGCGCTGAGCCTTGTTATTAACTTGACAACTGCTGGCGGGCGACAGTCGCCAGTCAACAGTCGCATAGTTTAATACCGGCCTTCCTGTTGACTTGTTACATAAATTTTAACATATTGTACTGAGAGAAAATCTACATGTTGTCAATATAATACTATAAGAAATAATATAATACTTTCAACATCTCATTTATTTACACTGATAATTTCCACGTTAATTTCCTTTTTTTAATTTAAAATATATTTTGTCTGTGTTACAAGTTATAATAAAGTTTAGGTAGGAAAATTACATCATCTTTCCCCAGCAGAAACAGTTTAGTTGGGCCTATCATATTATGTAAATCATCATATAAAACTGTTAATTGGACTATTATTATTTAACTAATTAATTTAAATAATTTTAAGATAATTCATAATGTAACAAAATTGCTTCAAAACCTTATACTAATTTATTCCGAATTATTAAGTTTTCTTTAAAATCCAAATTTAGCTCCATAACATTTAATATTGTGCAACCAGTGAAGTGAGCTACAAGAGCTGAAGAATGATTAAGTATGCCATGCCAGATGTGAATTATTGTAACAATGTCCCAGACTCTCTCTCTGAAAATAGCCGGCCTAGTGATAGCTTCCCCTACAATTTGATCTATTTTTAAAATATGATTTTACCCCATAAATTAGTATTTTGGGTACCAAAAACCCAAATTGTTGTTAGAAGGAGAACCACAGGCATTAATTATCCCGTTCTTAAATTAAAAATTAGTTTGTGAAAAAATAAAATGGCGGCTATTCGAGTAACTTTTGAGTTTAAACAATTTTGGATATGATATTTTGACTTGTCTATGGTCCAGGAATAATACTTGAAAACGTCGGTAGAGAGTTCCGGGACACTCTGTATGGGATGAACCCCTTGGTTGATTACGAGATACAATGTGGCAGGGAATATCGCAATGAACAACATTGCATTTAGTGCAAACAAAAATAGGCTATGTAATAATATTTTATGGAGTTAAAGAAACTTGTTTATATACTTGTTTAATAAATTCATAAATTCAGCGTAAAAATATTTAATTACACCGTACACCTCTCTACAATAACTAAAACTGCGTCGTAAACTGTAACAGGCCTACTTTACGGTTCAATTTAACTTCCAATTTCCATGACAATACACGTACTCTAGCCGTTTGGCACTTCTCCTGACTTACAATCACATCGGAATTGGCAAGATTTTAGTAATAATCACGAGGAAATATTCAAAGAAATTTCCTCACATTACATTTAGTATACTCAATCAATTGACCTTAAATCGTGTAACTCAATAAATAAAAATTATCATTATCATTGAAAATTTAAATAAGTTGTATTTTGTCAACTTTTAATTCAACATCATAACAAGTCTACGCTCTTATTATTTGAACCTAGATCATAATTATTGTAATCTATTGATCCAACAGTTAACAAAACAATCATGAATTACCGAATTAGTGTCTTATGAAAGGAGAATTTTTGTGAGTTTGAGGACTGCACTAAAATTCGGACTTGATATATAAAAACCAGAAGACAAATATCACGTCAATTTTTAAAAACTTAGTTTAAAGCTTTCATAATTTTGGGTCTTTGACGTAATTTTCATAAAAGCCGATATTATTTATAAAATCTATATCAGTAAAATTCCAAAAAGTGTTTCGTAGAAAAATCGCACATAAGCTTGCATAAGTTATTATTATTATTTTTTTAAAGGCCGACTGCAGTAAAAATTTTCTCCCAGAATGAATATTCACTTCTAATGTTCACAACAACAGTCTGACGTGAATCCATTATGCTGAAAATCTGCTTGCTAGTGCGTTTCTGGAAAACAAGTGTATGAATAATTATTCAAAATTAATAACTACGAACTCCATTGCTGTGGTTCTGCTTGCCAAAGAATGGTTAGTTTTCTAAAGTAGTTAAAACTAGATTGTAGTGTTGTGAGACGTAGGGTTTTAATCCTGTTAATTATTATTTTACAAATTGAGCATATTAATATTTAAAACTTCTTAGAACCTGTATTAAAAACTGGATTTTAGGTATTCATTAGAATTTCGGTAGATCTAACTTGATTAATAATACTACCTACTTCGTAAAGATTCGGCGTTTAAAAACAATATATATGCTATTTTAATTGTTTAACGTTACCATGTTGCTGGAGTGTGTAAATACACTATAAATATATTTTTATCTCTCTATCTATACTCTTTCTTTATACTTAAACTAATAAACAACAAATAAATAAATCTCTGTCTTTCTATTATTTTGCTCCGTCAACTGTCTGCTCAATATGGGTACCTAAACACCCATATTCAATCATGGGTAGTCAATATGGGTAACATATTGACTACAATATGTTACAAACTCGTATCGTCATTACCTCTGAATGAATCAAACACAATGTACAAAGATAGACCTAACTATATTGCGTTAAAATACAAAATGGTAATCTTGGAATGTGAAAAGGGATTTACAATAAATGTTTACAAAGAGGGGGAGATGTTTTATTACTTAGAGTTATTTGATCAATTCTAATGATAGTCTTTAAAGCAGCTCAGGGTCACAAGATTCTTTCTCAGGCAAGGGGTGATCGTCGAAAATATTCTTACATTTGGAATCGTCAGTTATACTCATATGTTACTAATATACTGTAAGATAAATTGTTTAAAGTCTCTGAAAAGTGGTAAAATGTTAAAGGCTGCTCAATAACAGTTGGAAGGTAATGTTCACTTCGAAATGCTATGCAGTCCTACAACAAAGCTGCTTGACAACGTGATTTTTAGGCTACTGTTGATTGATTTTAAAACTGTTCAAATGAAATTCAATCTTGAAAATAGACCTTGAATATGTAATTTAGAAGATTGAAAAGATTCTCTTTATTAATTTAGTGATTGTTCAAAGTCTGGTTGATTGATATTTTAAAACAATTAGTTGATTAATGAAAGTTCACATCTGGCTACACAATGGAGAATATGGTTGGTTTCACCAGCCTATTTTATCTTCACCACATTTTATATTTATTCACGGCCGTAACATAAGGGATAATTAATGCCTGGGGTTCTTCTTCTAACAAAAATTTGGGTTTTTGGTACCCAAAATACTAATTTATGGGGTAAAATCATATTTTAAAAATAGATCAAATTGTAGGGGAAGCTATCACTAGGCCGGCTATTTTCAGAGAGAGAGTCTGGGACATTGTTACAATAATTCACATCTGGCATGGGATACTTAATCATTCTTCAGCTCTTGTAGCTCAATACACTGGTTGCACAATATTAACTGTTATGGAGCTAAATTTAAATTTTAAACAAAAATTAATAATTCGGAATAAATTAGTATAAGGTTTTGAAGCAATTTAATTACATTATGAATTATCTTAAAATTATTTAAATTAATTAGTTAATTAATTATAGGCTAATTAACGTTTTTATATGATGATTTACATAATATGATGTAATTTTCCTACCTAAACTTTATTATAACTTGTAACACAGACAAAATATATTTTAAATGAAAAAAGGAAATTAACTAGAAATTATCAGTGTAAATAAATGAGATGTTGAAAGTATTATATTATTTCTTATAGCATTATATTGACAACATGTAGATTTTCTCTCAGTACAATATGTTAAAATTTATGTAACAAGTCAACAGGAAGGCCGGTATAAACTATGCGACTGTTGACTGGCGACTGTCGCCCGCCAGCAGTTGTCAAGTTAATAACAAGGCTCAGCGCGATCGTCGCGCACGACCCATTGTTGCCAACCTAGCTGATTCAATAGGGAGACGGATTTTGTGCCATGGACAAACCCAGGTAGCCTGTTCAATTAACTGATAATAACGACTATTTTGTTGCCCACGTTGCCAGTGGGAAACATGCCATACACCGAGACCTCGGAAGGTTAGGGCGAGAGAGAAAGGGGAAGCAAGAGAGAGCCAGCCGTAGAAGGTGAGGGTGAGTAACGGGTGGACATTCGGGGAAGGACGAGTGTAAATATATGCTCTTGTCAGAGGATTCAATAATGTCGAATAAAGGAATTTCCATAGAACTAAATTGTTGGTTTACACTTATCTTACACATCTTCTAACAAACCATTTACTAATCACACACATGTGTGGAAAGCTGTAAAAAGTAATGTTTGTTCCTAGTTTCTAATAAGGACTTTAGGCACCAAGATATTTAATTCACTAGAAATAAATTATCTAGACAATACTGGCTTTTAATACAGTCGAATATGAAGAAGTGGTCCTTTTCAACTGGTCTTTGGCTCATGCACAACAGAAAACGTTCTGAGCGGTTTTTGCGTAGGAGCAGTCTGGAAGGAGTTATTTAGAATGTAATGAATAGATGTCCAGCATGGCGGCCATCTTGGATTTATGGCTTCATAAAAACCAAACAGCGCAATTTGAAAGTAAACACCCGGTACTACACCATTATCTGCCATATAATAAGGAGATTACACTTAGTCACACCTTCCCTTCACAAAAAAATCCCACGGAATACAGTTTGCTCCTGGACTATATAGGGAAGAAGCTATTACCGTAGTCGCATGGTAAGACCTAGGCCCGGGACCATGATAACCTTTTGTTTTGAGGCCTCCAGATGCAACAACCACCATTCGTTCTAATTCGTGTATATATATATGTGCTGTCCGTAGGCACGATAACTTTCGTAAAAATAGTCCAATCTTGATGAAATTTGGTATGAACGTGTAAGGTAACATCTATTTTTATGAGTTCCAGAACTAGACCGGTCGCTCATTTTTAAGGGGGTTTTGTACTCCAAAATTGTTGTTAACTTTTTATAAATAACTCTTTTCAACCCAAATTTTGGTTTACACCATTAGATTCAACTTAAAAAACAATCAATTTGGTATTTTGATCATAGCTCTACGACAATTGGTTACCGAGATATTGAAAGTACTAAACACAGTACGTTGTTCAATGTCCAATTTAGTCGTTTTTCAGTCATTTCTGGACTGAAAATCATGTTTTATCTTGTAAAAATCACAACAACTCAATTTATTATTTATTATCCTACAGTTAAATATCTTCATATCATTACTTTTAGGACAAAATGCTACACTATGTTTGATTCTTAGTTCTTTCATAAATTTTACAGTTTTTAAGATTTTTAACTTGGAAAAACAGAAATGGCCGCCATTTTGAAATGGTACAAAGTAGTAACATGAAATTCCATACGAAAATGTGTCTCATTAGATGTATTATATGTACCAAGTTTGAAGTCGATATCTTCAGATTTACTAAAGATAACGTATTGTATTAAGTAAAAAAACACATACAGACAGATGGACAGAAAACTAAGCGTTTTAGGACATACATTTACATGAACTTTTATTTTATTTTTGTATGTCAAATCATATTCCAAAACCCTGAATGGTTTTTTTACACCCTGTAGCTAAATGTACTAAATGTGCAAAAATATTAATCCAACCCACATCTTACTTCTTGAATTGATATCAAGAATGCGTAACTTGCATTTCGATCATAAATTACTTTAGAGGATATGTAACTTAAACATTTGACGGTAAAAATATAGTTAGGCTAATATGCAAACAAAAATAAATTGTTTATCTTGTTTTTTTTTATCATAATGTAAAATTAAAAAATGATTGCATTCTACATCACATTCAACAGATATTTCATATGCAAACTTATAACTTATAACAGCTAAAGTGTGTGCTGTTATATTAGTGAATTTCCTATGGAAAGTGAACTATTAGCATGACTCGCACGGTGAAACTTAAGCCCGGGACCACCATAGAAGTTCCTAACGTGACTCCCAGAACACGTTTTGGAGGGTCGTTCAAAATTGTATAAATATATATGAATATATATATATATATATATATATATATATATATATATATATATGTATGTATGTATGTTTTTGCACTCTAGCGGTTGCATTTTTTGTCCGATTTACAGTACTTCAACTTTGGTAGGGACATTCCTTTTTGTAATCAATTGGACAAGTTCGTTGGGCAAAACAATCGGATAACACTAACCCCCTTTTTGGGGATTTTAAATTTTGAAATTTGAGTGTTTGGGCCCAAAAAGGGTCAGATAAGCCCTAAATGTAAGATTAATGGATAATAGGTTATAGAACGTAAAAAGGCGAAAAGGTTAAGCCTCTCTCTCTTCATTCTAGCACTAATATTTACCGAGTTATTAAAGAAAATGACAATTGAGTCAACACAGTACGTTGTCTTATGGGGATTTTACATTGGAAAAGGCTGTTTTTCATATCTTGATGTAGTTTTATCACTCCTAATACCCCCATACCGATTTTTGATCCTGATGGTACATCCTCCTAAGCTTACAATGCACAACATTGCCATCCCAATACTGAATTTAAATAGAACCAGGTGCATCAGAACAGCCAAAAAACTGAATATCTTCCATTTTGGTAAAAACGTCACAAATCTTTGTTTAAACCAGTTATTTGATTTTTGAAAGTTTTTATTGGGGAAATTCACTTCCCTAACGTCAGCGTGCTGCGTGCGAACTCGTTTGTAATTAGAAATGGTTGGTTGAAATGCTTTACAGGTGCTATGGGCAATATCGTTACAACTAATTAGTAACACTGACGGCCTGACAGCCGTTCGTCACTTGTTTTCAGCAAGTCGCAAGTCAGTATAATATCTCCCATTTTCAATATTGTATACTGATATGTCGTTTAATATAAAATATTTAATTACATATCATTATGTTAAAGGTATTAAAACCAAGAGAGTAATTTTATTTTAGTATAGTGGTATGGTGGCAACACTGTCATTTCAAACGAGACGCTTAGACTTTAAAATACGTTAGAGTTGGTGTGGCCATATAACTGGAATGTCGTAGATAATTGTAAGTTGTATTTAATTATTATTTAAACATTGATATCTTGAATTTGTATAACTTTGAATTATAAAGTTTGACCTTAAAGTAAATACAAATACTGAAGAGTTCCATAAAATAGGATATAGTAAAATCAAATCAAACTTGCATTTTTCAACAGGAAAATCTCATATTGTAACGTAACATTCATATGCATTTTATTTTATTTTACTTTAATTTGTATTATATAATTTAACCTTACCTGATTGTAATTCCATTGTTTTACTTTCTGTACAGACGTAGACCATTCCATCCCAGTTGGCCAGATACACCAAAGTAAAGTAAGATCCACACCATTATATCTTATTAGACAGTAGCTGATATAGCTAAGGGTCATTTTTATTTATAATTTGTACATTTTGAAGCGCATCGTCAGTAAACCATATTAAGTTACAACGATGTCAGATTGTTCTTATTAAATCCTGTAGTAAAGTATCTCAAGTGGTTGGTTATGTATTCCCAAAATTTAAACAATGTTTATACCTAATTGGCACCCTCGGTATAATTGTTACGAGAGTTGACAGGCAACAGTCGCCAGTCGACAGTAGCGGCCTAAAACTTGCCACAACTACTCAAGATTTGTTATGAATACAAATTACTAGATTAATTTTTACTTTCTTCCCCTATACATAGTATATGGAGAAAGTATTGTTTTCGTCAACATTTTCGAATTTGAGTTGTTAGTGGAAATATACGATTTGGTGCTCCCTGAACCAAAAAAGTTATTTTGACGTGATGTCTGTCTGAGTGCGCGCGCGTGTATGTGTGTGTGTGTGTGTGTGTGTGTGTGTGTGTGTGTGTGTGTGTGTGTGTGTGTGTGTGTGTGTGTGTGTGTGTGTGTGTGTGTGTGTGTGTGTGTGTGTGTGTGTGTGTGTGTGTGTGTGTGTGTGTGTGTACAGAGCTAGAGCCCTAACCAATGAGTCGATTTTTATGAAATTTTGTGTTGGTATTAATCCACAATATCTCCAGGCATGTTTTCATTTTTTTTTATTTTGTATTTTTAAGGGTAATTATCCTCCCAAAATCACGAAAAATCGAAATTCCCCAAAAACGGCTCTAAGGATTTTGATTAACCTTAAGTGGTTTGTAGAACTATAGGGGTTTCTTACAAAATTACATAACCCACATTTCTGGAAAAATTCGGGTTCAGAAATTACAGGTTTTAAAATATCCAAAATTCAGTTTTTCGGATATTTCATAAAAAAACATAAATGTTAAAAAGATTACTATTACCATTAAAAGAGCTCAAAAAACTAAATAATTTTGTATCTTGAATTATTATTCTACGATTCCTGGTTGGGGTGAAAACTTAAATTTTCATTTTGCGGCAGACGCAGAACGTTGTCCAATGTTATTCTTATGGGGAATACAAAATATACTATTCCTCTCTTATTTATTGATCAATTTCGTTAAAACTTGATATGCAGGTCAAGTTAGCATTGACAAACACAGGATATTCAAAATATGTTGGTGTTTAACCCTGGGGGGGGGACGAGGGGGGTTTTCTCTCTTATAACCAATTTGTGTAGCAAAGGATTCCGTAGTGCCTCCATAAACGGGACTTGGGTGGACATTTTTTAAAACAACTTATTTAGAAGATTTTCTTTACATTCGACCGCACTTTATATTCTATATTTAGTAAATGAAAAGTAATTTATTCATTAAAGTTGGGCTAAAAGGGAGAAAGTATGTGCCAGTTTCCTGATACCGTTTATTTTAATCTACATCCAATTAATTACAGTATAGATGCCTCAGCCATATGTCAGGAATCAAAATTGGAGAGTTTACTTTTGATAAAAACATGCAGCCACCGTACATACTGTTCAGTGTCCTTTTACATAATTTTCAATGTCCTTTCTCTGATATACAGTGCGATGCGATATGATATTATATGTTTTTTAAATAATGCTTGAATCTTGTAACCGTTTGCAAAGCACAATTATACAAAATACAATTCGTGTTTTTTTTACCAAAAAGATATTTCGGGTTTTCGGATGTTATCTATCTCATAGTGTACCCAACGCGTTACTTGTAAGTAGCCTAGTGGCCTAGTGAGTAGCCAGTTGGGCTAATGAAGGCCAGCGACCACAACTCTGCTGAGAAAGCTCTGCTGAAGTTTATACCCCGCGCTCTATAACTTGCACAGCCTGGCTACGTAGTGGTGATCGCTACCTCATTCCACCTGTCACATATGTCTCCGGTTGGACGATGACTTACAAATAAGTTTCTAGTAAAAGTGACAATTTTTCTTCAAAACCGAGTGACAATTCAAATAAAACTTTGCATCTTAAATATAACTCTATAATTACTAAGAAACAACGATATGTTTAATCAGACAACTAATAATCTTGACAAAAGTGAAAAACAAATGTATTATTAACTAGCAGACTCGTTGTGGCTTAGCCTGCGTAAACTGTGATTTAAACAGAATTAATTATAATTTAAATAGTTTGTGCTGCTAGTGTCCTGTACTTCGCTCGGGGATATTAAAATCCCACAGGTCTTAAACATGTTTCCTTGGTATAAATAAACAAATAAGAATACACAGGTTTCGGAAAAACACATTTGAAAGTCACACATTCTAACTATATTAGGGTGGCATACAATTCAAAACCACGAAGCGACCTTCACAAATAGCTAAAATTTGGAAAATATAACGTTACCTATACAATACAGTGCCACAAATTCGACTATAAACGAACAATAGCAGTAGCTCAAGCTTTACATATAAGGTGTCTCTTCGTGGTTTTGAATTGTTTCTCGTCCTAGTATATATAGTTCTTAGCGGCATAATATCTGACACACATTATGTCTACATCATACTAAATATGTATCTGCAGTCATACACCCAGTTTTGATAGTTTAAATAGCCAACAAAATCGTAATCTTTAAACTGACACATATTAGTACATTTATTTTTTGGTATGTTTTGCACATCGTGATCAACCGAATGTAAAAAACCTACTTAATCATGCTATATTTATTCAATAAGACTTTTGTACTAGCATTGCAAAGATTTTGTTTTGCTTATTTTTTAATAGGATCACAACTTACAAACGTGAAACAAAGTTTCACCAATATGAAGCATTTCGTTTTGAGGGGTTGAAACAATTTAAATTGTTGATTTGACTGTTGTTTCGTATATGTCGTATTGAGAAATCGGATAACAAAATATGCGACTCCTGATATACTTAAGGATATTTCATATGCCATTTTTTACGCCACCAGGAAGTTATAAAACCACTATAAAAACATAAAATATTATTCTCGTGGATATACATATACGAGAACACCAACATATTTTGAATATCCTGTGTTGGTCAATGTGTTGGTCAACTTGACCTGCATATCAAGTTTTAACGAAATTGATCAGTAAATAAGAGAGGAATAGTATATTATTCTCGTGGTTACTAATTCATATATAGTAGAGGACAGTTAGAGTTTAACCTGGAACAAATTAGTTACAGTATGAAACATCCTGCGATGTGTTCCTGACATATCCCTCATCGTTTCCTGAAACTTCCCAAAAATTCCCACCTTGGAAAAATCCGCCATCTTGGAAAATGGCGGGAAAAGTATATAATTATGTAAGCTTTGACTTAAACGGTATTATTTAATAACTAAACCATTTGGTTTAACCATGTACATTTCAAAATATTCACTATGAAAATATCTACACAAAAATATTATATTAAGTAGGGATATTTTTTATTTAACGGTAGTAATTACAATTAAAAGTTGATTTTTCAGTTTTAAAATATGACATTTTTCTATTCTTTCGGATTTTCCGCTGTCACTACTCAAAATAGACAATTTTTACTCAGTAATAAAGTTGAAGACAGTTAAATTCTGCACAATATTCATATATAATACATGACATTTGACCAAAAGTAACGTCAACAACAAGCGCTAAAGTCTACTATTTTACTCAGCGTAAAACAACAACTCAGAGTGGAAGAACAAACCCCTACCATTCCACCATAAGTTTTTAACACTATGATTTTGTGCTTAAGAACATCTACAACCCACTGAAATTGTTGAAGTAATATAGGATATATGTCCTTTAAATATTAAAAATATCAAAACTCAGTTAAAATCCGCCATATTGGAAAATGGCGGAAATAAATCGAATAATGCATGTTTTCACTAAAATTTGTTCAATAGCTTTATCGTTTAGAAATCGTAAAAAATTGCATAATTTAGTTTACACAAAAATACCATATTTAGTGTTGATATTTCGTTGATTTAGTTTAATTTTACTAAAAATAATAATAATAATTAAACTTAATTATTTTATCAACTTGAAAGTTTTTTTTTTTGGAAGAGCCATAACAAAAGCCAATTTTGTTGTGTATTTTATCAAAGTAAAACTTAAACTCTAAACGAAATACTCACATATGTTATTAATAACTTACTGCTTACAACTTACGTCTCATAAAATTATTAATAATTTGTACAAACTTGTTTGGACTTATTTACATATTCATTAATATTTGATTTCTTCTTTGGCATTTAATCTTTTCACATTGACGTTTCTTTCATTGAAGATGCCACTGGGACATCAGCATTTTGTAATAGTAACTATATTTAATAAAAGATAATTATTTAACGAAAAAATAAAGTGAAATACTTAATAACAAAGTTAGAGTTCAATGGGGACTTGTCGTTGTTAACCTGAATTAACGGTCAGAAACTTGTACTTAATTTAATTCTTAAGCTGTCACAACAGAAGTAATAATATAAAAATAAAAGCACATATTAAATATAAAGACTAAAAATACAATTAAATTCATAATAGTATTTAAAATGGGATGAATCATTTTTAAACACGATTTGCGTTATTGATACTGCAATAATAATAAAAAATAGTGTTGGTGATTTTTGAGTTATTAGTACGTCGAGTACTAATTCCTCAAGACCTGGAAGTAAAGTGATGTACCGCTAGCGGGTAGGATAGACACCTACCGCCACCACAACTTACCTTGCCCTTCAAACAGTTGTTTTTTTCGCTATTGCTGCTATATCCTTGGTCGGATCTGAATTCTGATTGCACCTTGTTGTTCGTCTTGCCAAGCCGCGTAATACCCACATACCCACATGGTATACTTTGGTATGCTTTAACCATAAATAAAGATGTTATTAAGATTTATTCTTCAAAATAGTTGTTTTTGCTATTGCCGCTATACCCGTGGTCAGATGTGGATTCTGACTGCTCCGTCTTGGTCGTCTTGCTGAGCCGCGTAATTTGAGTACCCACATGGTATACTTAGGTAAACTTTATAGCCTCCCCCGGTCAAGGTCACTTCCATAACCGGTCTTAATGTAACCACCTACGGTGACTTCCCAAGCCGGAGACTAACAAAGTCTCCTGCCTATTTCAAGGCAAGGTCCCTAACTTGAAATGCTTAGGCGGTCCTTTTGTTTAAAAGGACCTTTTGTGGGGGAGGGACGGTTAAGGGTTTTATTTTACAATCCATCTCACTCCGCTCTCTTCTTTCATCAAGTACGATTTCCACTCATAAGGTACTTCTGGTGGTGATGGAATTAAGTTTGGTAATTTGACCTCGAAAATAACTCCATTGACAGATAAATAATAATTGTTGTTGTTGTTCTTTGCCACCACTCTGTTCAGATCTTCGTCTTAAGTTCTTAAATTTAGTTTTTGTAATTTCAATCGGTGTTACCAATTGTTCAATGGTCAAGGTCTTCATCTTCTTAATTTTCTTCATGACGGAGTGATGGAGTGTTTTAACCATCACACTCCACTGAGTGTGAACCTTGGACGGAGTGATGGAGTGTTTTAGCAGATGATGATGATGAGGAACCTTGGAAGGAGTGATGGAGTGTTGTAGTTGATGATGATGAAGAACCTTGATCAAAGAATAGAGGATGGTTTCTAAATTTCTTCTTTATCCTCATCCTGAAAGAAGACTGTCTTTTAAAACCTCTGGTTTTTGGTGCTGCCTTCCTTAACGACTCCTTGATCCTTTGAAGTTTCTCATTATTCAATGGTGTAGTCATGATGAAAGCGAGAGAACGAGAGAGGTGTGGAGAGCGCGAGGAGTTTACCAGTAAATGGTTGAAGCTGGAATGAGGTGGCAGACTGAGTAAAGCAGGTCGCAAAGTGAAACCTTACCCTATCCATATATGGTTAGAAAGCTGGGGACTGGTTTAGAACCTGTTTAACCTAGACCGGTTTCATACCCCCCCCCCCACGTGGGCAGACAAGCCCCCCCTACGTCGGCAAAGGTCAGGATCACTTAGGCGGGGCTCTGATACATATAGAGCTTGAGTCTCCGCTCTCTTCGCAGAAGTCTACCACCCGTTACTGACCAACGTCCGACTGGGTTGCATTCTGCTGCAGCGTAGGTGTGTTAAGTGTGCGTTGGGCCCAACGTGCAATTAATACATCATGCGCATTTGCATGTGTAGTTTAATGTTTGCCTAACACTTAACGCTTGTTAATGTATTATAATAAACCAGTAGACTAACAGTTTGCTTAACACTTAACGCTTTTATTTATTATTAACGTGACCTTGACCTACTTTAAGACTTAGAAAATATTCCACATGGTTACAAAGCTGGAAGGATACCCCAGATATATTTTGACTTAGAGATATTTAGAGCTCTTTGGACTTGGAGATATTTCATACGGTCAAGGAGGGGGAAATGTTTTATATGCTGCCACAACGGAGTAAATATTATTATATTGCTATGGAAGCTTTAGGTGTAAACACTTGGCTTGTTCCTTCTGAGCTTGCGTTTTCAGAAATATTTCTGGCTATCCTTGGTTTTGAGAATCGAGCTACTAAATTATAAGTAGAGTTGGAGCTTAGACCATTACACAGAAATGATGTGTATTGTTTTTTGATGATAAGGCAATCACCCTCTAATATGGAAATTTTCCATTTTATCAAAAGATAGTACTATGAATTTTGTGTGAAACGGATAACAGTATTCCTTGTTTGAACTTAGAGCTTCTTGCAATCCTTACAAAGGTAAAATAAAAAAGGCAAATCCTTTGCTATTTTACAAAAACATTTACTTTGACCTTGAATAGAACTTAGAATATATCAATGTGCACCTTTTAGCGTCGGAACAATATATTATCAAAGCCCCCCACTTACCACCACCACGGATTGTCGGCTATAAAAGCGGGGGTTGACCGCAGAGGTCTCACAGTCTCAGGCCGACAGCCTAGCTAGCTGTTTATCTTAGCTGTCTGTAATAGCATCTTTAGTATAGAAGTGGTACCCCTGTATACTAAAGATTCTACCTTAGCATGTTAGTTTGTTATAGATTATCGCTTTTAGTTTGCTGCTAGTAAATTTAGTTAGTTTTGATGTTTATAATTATTTGTGGTGTTGGTTTTTGAATTGTTTTATTTACTAATTAAATATGCACTTTTCGTAAACGCTTTAAAACTGAGTAAAGTCTTTATTTATATCAAGGTTTTTTTTATCAAAGTAATTTAATTATTTTCTAAAATATACCCTTTCCTAACCCCTTACAAAAAGATTCGGCACTGAAAACCGGCCCTGTCAATACGGCCCTGCAAACCGGTTGACATTACCTATCTTAACCCTCACGCATGAGAAACTTTGGGGAATATTAAGAATGTTAAGACGGTCTTTGTAAACTGACCTTGGTCAAAACTTTGGTTCGCAGTATCCTGGCGCCCGTTACTGACCAAAAACCGACTGGGTTTCAGTATACTGTTGACCTTTGTAAAATTAACCTTAATTGATCAGTTTGTTTAAATATCTGTATTTTTTTTCTTTTTGGGTGTTTTATTTTTCGGACGGAGATTAATGTTCCGTTACCAAAATTATTGCTTGTAATTCACTTCCTCTAATACAGAGCGGGGAATAGAGCAGTTTGTGGTCAAAATGAGAATCACTTACTGCTCTATTCCCCATTTTGGCAACTTGTTCAGATAACCTTGGGACTTAGGAAAAACCCTCCATTAGAATATATTCTAACGCTTCAGCTTCTGTACCATCAACCTCGAATTCTGTTGCTCCATCCATAGTTCGCCAGGCTCTGGTAATAACATTGAATCTCCCAAAGAAGGCGAGTGATTCTCCACCACCCACTGTTCTCCCAGAGAAGACTAGTGATTCTCCATCACTACCACCCATCGTTCTCCCAGAGAAGATTACTGATTCTCCACCACCGCCATCCAATGCAGTTATTGATGAGTATTCATCTTCAAGTTCATCTTGTTCATCTTCAAGTTCATCTTCTTCATCATCAAGGTCAAGATTGACATCATCAAGCTCCAAAATATTTACGACCCCCACCAAGCCAAACACCACGCCTTAACACTACGCATTAACACTACGCCTTCTGCAAGTTTAGCTCCTCGTCCTTCAGTAATCTGCATAAATAAACAATCGACTTCAGAAAAATTTAAACAATTAAAATCTTTGAGAAAGAAGTGCATACTTCCTGCACAGCAATGCAACTACAGTTTCAAAAAAGGTGCAAAAAAAGGTGAACGTTGTGCTAAATCTTGTGTTTTAAATGAAGAAGTTTGCATTTTTCATTTAAAACAAAGACACAAGGGTACCGTTTCTCTTTCTTCACCACACCCAACAGTGAAACACTCCAAAACTCGGATTAATAGGCTTTTTTTTAAATAAACAATTCGTTTTCGTTAAAATAATCGGTTTTTTAAAGGTGATATTAAAATGCGGAAATCAATTTTACATTTTAAGATCACCTAAAGGTATGCGTCATCCATCACACCCTACCAAAAGCACTAACTAATCCGAGGCGATTAAGGTACCACTGTGTGGAAAACATTACAGTAAACAAAAAACAGATTTTTCAAAATTAAAAAAGTGTGGACAACCTATTTAAATTTTGTATCATTTGCAGCAGAATGTAAAAAGGTTGTCCACACTTTTTTAAAATGTTACAACGACCTTGACCTAGATCTTGGACTTAAAGAAATATTTGACTAAGTCCAAAATATGTTCGGAAGGGGGGGGGGTTAACTCTAGTGGTGGGAGTAAGCGGGTACTTAAGCAGAACGCTTCGGAATATACTTATTATTCAACTATGGATACTTCAGCAAACACATCCAACTCAAAGAAGAACTCATGATCTGTTAAAATCGAAAAATTAATGCTAGGGAGCGAAAAACAAGGGCGAGACTTAATGACGGTTATCAGGTATTAACAAGCAATTTACCATTCGCGCATCCAAATTATTCAAGAAAAACCACTATAAAAATGGATATAGACTATATCAACTTTCTTCAGTCACAGCTCCAAGAACCGGCACCCCAACTATCCGAAGAACCGCTGGCTCCCTCAATCCTTAGAGAAATGTTAAACACCCCTAAACCATTCGAATCAGCTTTTGTAAAAGAGGATGAGTTGGCGGTTCAACACTTTTTTGATGAAAAACCCTCAGCATATAAACAACTTTTCCTTCTTGATGAGGACTAGGACGAATAAAAATTTTAACCAAATTAAAGACTTTTGAAATACAGAACGGGGAATAGATCAGTTTGCGGTCAAAGTGATAACCACTTACTGCTTTATTCCCCGTTTTGGTAGTATGTTCAGGTGACCTTGACCCACTTACAAGACTATTGAGTTGTTAGATAAAACACCCTTTTTCCTATCACTTGCACCCCCACCACTTATCCCTTCCCTAGCCCTTGTACTCCCACCACTAACTCCCACCACTTAAATCAAGTATAAAAGGGGGTCCCCGTCACTGGTAAAATCATTCTGCTAAAAATGAGTGCATCCGCTCTGTATAACGCTCTTTCTATCCCTGCAGAAACACTAGTAGTAAGCAGAAAGGTTGAACATGTTGATCAATTAATTGCCTTGAGAAGTTTACTGCAAAGCTTTCTCGATTGTAAAGTTAGTTGTGATTTGTATATGTGAAAGCCTGCTAGTCAAGTGTTTAATAGTGAACAGGAAGCATAGAAAACAGACTATCCAAATAATATATTGTTACGTAAAATGTTGGGTATAATGGCAAGATTACTCTGGCAGAGATGGATCATCAACATATTATTTTATATTAAACAAAACCTTTGTTGAACCAATAAAAAAGGAGAGAAGGTTGAAAAAACAGTGTAGGGAATAGATCAGTTTGTGGACTAAATGAGAACCACTTACTGCTCTATTCCCTGTTTTGGTAGTCTGTTTGGGTGACCTTGACCCACTTACAAGACTATTGGTTTGTAAGATAAAACACCCTTTTCCTACCACTTGCACCCCCACCACCTGAATTGGGTATAAAAGGAGGTTTCCCATCAGTGGTAAAACCATTCTGCTAACATGGCGTACAAAGTTAACATTTTTCATTCTAAGAATAATATCTTAGAAATTATACACAATATTCCATTACAAATTAACGAAGACAAAGAAGATGATTCAGAAATGGAAGATGACGAACCATTTAGTAATTCTGAACTACCAAGTGATTTAGCCACCAGAGAAACCTTATATTGGGGAGATGGAGCAAATCTAGCTGTTGACTAATGATGATTCAGAGTTTCATTAATAATTGGTCTGTTTGGAGGAAAAGGACCTTGTTGATAGTTAAACTTCTCCAAGCAGTAATACCGATGGTTTTTTTTATTAAATTTAGTGACAGGGGATTTTAATTTTCGTCGTCGCTTATTCAGTGATATGTCCTCATCATCATCATCAACATCATCATAGGATGAGTCTGATTCATTTTTTAATATTTAAATTTAAATACAGAGCAGGGAATAGGCCAGTTTGTGGTTATAGTGACAATCACTTACCGGTACTGATATATTCCCCGTTATGGCAATATGTTGAGAAGACCTTGACTCACTTACAAGACTAAAAGTTTAATATTAAAAGGTAATGCAAAAATAATTATACAAATATTTGACCCCCACCACTTTAATTTTTTACAGACGACTGCTATAAAAGCGCGAAGTTGCAGATCCAATTATCACTTTGGTTGTGAACTGCTTCAATAGAACATCTACCATGGTATACCTACATTGTATTAACTCTATTACTGAAGCGGTTATTTTCCTCCAACGTGTCTATAAACTGCTTATGGAGTTTCAGAATGTCCATGTAAAGGAAATGAGTATCCGTGGAGCAGAAGAAATTAAAATACACGTGAAATAAATCCCTTTGGAAAACGAAATTTATCGTTTATTACGAGAAGGCTACATTCTGTGTCTTTATTACACAACTTCAAAAGCCGTATTCAAGTGGATTAGTTTAAAATACAGAGCGGGGAATAAAGCACTTTGTAATCAAAGTGAGAATCACTTACTGCTCTATTCCCCGTTCTGGCAGTGTAATTAAATGACCTTAACCCACTGACGGGACTTTAAAAACTTCAGTTAGTATAAAAATTAAAAGATATACTTTTTTTTGCAAAAGACCCCTCCATTTCCACCTCCACCACTTACCCCCACCACTTTTTAATTGGGTATAAATAATAGAGGTGCATTAGCGGTGGTGTCATCTGTTATAGGCTAACCTTTAAGGAAGACACACCTACAACATGTACCGCTGCGATATTTGTGGAGATTCATTTAAAGATTAATGGATTTTAAACATTCATAAAGAAGTAGAACATAACAACAATAACATGGAAATTGAACAAAATGAAGAAGAAGAATTGGAAACAATAGATAAAATGCTAGCTCAACACCAAATTTCAAGACCAAGTGTTATTCATCATGCGCCCGGACGATCAGTGAATGTAGAATTAGACGTCCGAGCACTTCCAGGTAATGTAGTAACTCATTTTAAAATATACAATGCAAAACTAAAACTAGAAATATTTGTAAGTAAAGCAAAAATATTGGTAAGCAAAACTTTGGAAAAAGAATTAAAAAGATTAAACTTTATCACATTTGGACTGTTACTAGATGCTATGATTACTAACATTCAAAACTAACATCACCAAGAGGATTCCTGACAATAAACCGGATCATCATGTTTGCATCAGACATTGAGTCAATAGTAAATGAATGTTTTGATGAACTTCTAACAAAATTACAAGAACATGAAGGAAGACGTTCTGGATGGAGTTTATTAAGCATAACTGGCCTGGACGTAAGAGTACATAAACACGGGATGGTATAAAAGGAAGTAGCTACATCCCTCTACCAAAAAAAATAAGAATACCAAATCCTGTATCAACGTACAAAATGAAGATACTGAATGTTTTAAATATGCAATGTTGACCAAATATGTAAAAGATCATAAGGAAAGACCAAAAAGAGAATATAAATAAGTTCAACATAGATATAATTTTCAGGGGATGAGTTACCCTGTTGCAATTAAAGATGTATCAACATTTGAAAAACAAAATCCTGCAGCTCCTGTCAACATTTTTGGTTTAGATTCGTCAAACAATGCGTATCCTTTGCGTATAACAAAAAATGAACGCAGAAACCATACAGATTTTCTATTAATAACTAAAGGAGATATAAGTCACTATGTATATATTAACAATTTTCAAGCTCTTGTTTCTAAACTAATATCAAAAAAATCCGGAGAGAAAACCATTTGTAAAAGATGGTTTGTCATGCATGCAAACCATTGAGAAGGGGAGGTTCAGAATGGTTATTAAAACATCAAAGTTTATGTAGTGGAAACTATGAGGTGAGAATTAAATTGCCACCTCTTAGCAGAGCACACGTTAAATTTAATAAAGCAAATCAACAATACCGTATTCCAGTTGTTGTGTATGTTGATTTCGAATCAACTTTACTTCCACTTGAACTCCAAGAAGAGGAAGTTTTAAGAAGAAGCAAATATCAACTGCATACACCAAACAGTTACTGTTTAATCATAAAATCCACACTTTCTGAAGAACATCTCCGTAAATACGAATTATCAACTGCACTAAGATTTATCGTGGTGAAGAAGCAGTTCGATGCTTTGTTGATGAATTGTAAATTGCTGGAAAAGTGGAGGAAATGTATAGAAAAGTGTTACCGATGTCACCTATGGAAGAAGATAAATTACAACAATATGCTTGCTTCAGTAACAACATGTTATTTGTGCAATAACTCATTCACACTTGATAACTTAAAAGTCCGTGACCATAACCATCTTACAGGAGCTTACAGAGGTGCAGCCTGTAATGCTTGCAACCTAAACTAAAAACTTCCATATTTTATTCCAGTTGTTCTGCACAATATTTTTGGTTATGACTCTCACTTCATAATCCCGGAATTAGGAAGAGATGAGGGAGCAACAGATGTTTTGGCTACAGCGATGGACAAATTTATAAGCTTTTCTAAAAAAGGTTGATAAAATAAAACTAAGATTTTTTGATTCTTTAAGATTTATGCCTTTTAGCCTAATGAAATTAACTGAAAACTTAAGAAGAGAAGATTTGATTGAAACGAGCAAAATTGTACCTAATGTCAAAATGGATTTAGCTCTTCGAAAAGGAGTCTTCCCCTATGATTACATTGATTGACTACATAGATTTAAAAAAACAAAAAACAAACTTAATGATATAGAAATAGAACCTGAAGATTATCAACACGAATGTCAAGTATGGAACGAGTTGGATATGAAGACCTTAGCAGTTTACTCAGACTTTTATGTCAAACTTGATGCTACTCTTCTTTGCGATATAATTTAAGAATTTCGAAACACTTGTTTTTCTGCATATGGATTGGGCCCTTTACATTCTTAATTCTCCTGGATTAGCTTGGCAAGCTATGCTTAAAGAAACAAAATGTAAACTTCAACTTTTAACAGATATTGATATGGTTGTAATGGTTGAATCGGGAGTTAGAGGAGGATTGAGTCAAAGTGTTACGAGACATGTTAAATCCAACAACAAATACTCCCGACTATGATGAAAGGAAACCATGGGTATACGTAGGATATTTCGATGCCAATAATTTGTAAATTTGTAATTTGTGGCTATGTCAAACCCACTTCCATTTGACAATTTTAAATGGGTTGATCCATACTCTATTGGTGGCGTGTCACTAATTCAAAAACTTGGATACACTGGATACATTTTGGATTGCGACTTTGAATATCCCGAACACTTACACGATCTTCATTATGACCTTCCACTCCTTGCAAAAACAGAAGTTTCTCTAACTGGAAAATAATCCTAAATTAATGATGACTTTAAATAAGAAAAACCGATACGTAGCTCACTTTTGGGTTGTTCAACAAGCTATCGAATTGGGATTACGTATAAGAAAGATTCATAGAGTTTTGGAATTTTCCCAATCATGCTGGCTGAAACCCTACTACCAAGAAGTAGAACCCTACTACCAAGTATTCGAATACTACCAGAAGAGCAGCAGCTACATCAGCCTTTCAAAAGGATTTATTTAAATTAATGAACAATGCAATATTTGGTAAAACACTGGAAAAAAAGAAAACACAAACATGTTAAACTTGTTTTTACTAACCCGAGAAACCTACAGAAACTAGTACAGCAGCCAAGCTTTGGAACATCTGTAATTATAAATAAAAACCTTGTAGCAGTATCAATGAAAAAAACCAGTGTAAAAATGGATCGTCCTTTGTATATTGGAATGTCGATCTTGGAAACACATATGTACGACTTCCACTATAATAAAATTGTTACGTTCTACGGAAGAGAAAATATATGTATTACATATGTGGACACTGACGCTTTTATATATCGCATACTAACACTAGACATGTATAAAGATTTACGCACATTTATTTACAAGAACGACTTTGATTTCTCCGACTACCCAAAAGATCATCCCAACTATGATAACGACAGAAACAAAAAAGTACTAGGCAAATTCAAGGATGAGTGTAATGGTGTTCTGCTTCAAGAGATTTTTGCACATATGAATAAACTTTATTCTTTAAAACTATATAATTAAAAGGAGGAAGAAGAAAAGAAGAGTAGCTTTATTAAGAAAGCTAAAGGTGTAACAAATTTATATTTAAAAAAGAAGGTGCACTTTGAACACTACAAGCAATTTTTATTTGAAAATGAAGTTATGACAAGAAAATTTAATACAATCAGAAGTTTTAACCATCAGCTGTACAGCCTAACAGAGGTTAAAAAAGCACTTTCCTCTAATGACGACAAACGTCACATTTATCCGGACAATATACATACTTTACCATTTAGTCACTATTCCCTCAACCCTATTGACGAGTAACCCTTTCATCGTCCTAAGTCCTTTTCTTTTCCGTAAAAAAGGGGGAACACAGCAGTATTTTGCTGTGTTTCCCCTTTTTACACCATTTTTAGATAACCTTGAACTATTAAGAACGATTATATACAAACAATATTTAATACTCCTCTAGAAGTTGTGAGGTACAAAACTTTAGGGGGGTAAAACTTTGAGGTGACATAAACAAACACTAGCTGGAACTCACCAAACCAGGAAGGATAGCCTAGGCCTATGCTCCCACTGTACCTAGGGCCTAGGCCTAAGGTCGAAAATCACCAAAACACATTTCACCCGTTTTCACTTTGATTCATTCAATTTCACTGCAAACCATATTTCGACCATAGCCTGAACACTTCACTGAAGCTTTGTAAGCACCGACAACTTAAATAAACCATAGTTAATCCCAGAACAACAATAACAACTACATAACCTAGCGTTTGTTGACAACCGACACGAGTCTTTTTCTTCTTCTTCGCTAGGGCCATCAACAGCTGGTGGGCGGATTTATTTTTGACAAACGCCTGAATTTTGTAACCAGCTGATCCCCCCTCATCACCGGAGGGGGAATGAAGGGGAAGAAGGAAATTGAAAACCTCGTGTAGGCATTCTGCTCCGAACCGCGAACACGCTTAGACACACGTTACGTTGTTGCTGTATTCCGAATCGGCGTTTTACGATTTCCCGTTAAGGTATAGTTAGCCTTTGGTTAAACTGGACCTCTTTTATTACATTGTAGTATATTACCACGTTTTAATCCTATAAAATCACTGTCACGCTGTTTTATTTTTCCGTAAAATAGTAAATTTTTGTCACCGGACCGACCTGTTCCAGTCTGTCGGGAACAGGTCTGTTAGTTCTTTCCAGGTACGCATCTAATTATTTTAGTAAATTACGATTAGTAATATCCATCCTAAATGAATCTCCGCCCAAATTGAACGTTTTATTCTAAAATCTGCGAATATTAAATAACGTTTCTTTTCTGTTCTTTCGTGTTTCGTTCATGATCGATCATGGCCCCGAAGACGATTTCGTAGAACGTTTATAACCCAATTAAATATAATTGGATGAACCTCAAGTCAACGATACGACGCTGATAATCCTGTTGAGATTAATCCGGAATTTCTATGATTCACTTCGGTGAAACTCTAAAACCCGATCAGCGAGTGTTAGTAGGGGTACTTAGGGGCGTCGATGCACGAGTTTATTTCAACACAAATAAGTCTCGCCCCGTTTGACTACCAACCCTTATTTTACGGGCCTATTTCGCTGACATCTCGTTGATTATATTTTAGAGGATGAGTTTTGTTTAAATCCAAGGTACCCATTTTTCTAAATTAAATTATTTTCTTTTAATTTTGATTTCAATTAATCGGTTAAATTGACCACGTATGGATTCTTTGATTGGTTCGTAAACTCTGCAGGATGTTTACTCAACTTCGCAAATCGTAAATACCAATAGGGATTTTATTGGAATATTTTGGAACCTTTATAGTTTTACTTAGTAAATCGGCTGTACCCAATAGATAACTTTAAAACGCGTCCACATAACCCCCTGCAGAGTTGGTTTCAAAATTCTAGGCAAAATTAACAAAATTTTACGAGGGCGAGGATGAAGTAACATAACCGTCAAGTTGATTTGAAGACGATTTTCGTCATGGTTGCTGTCTGAGCCCTGCGTCACGCACAATTCTCAACCTTCATTATCGATTCTGTTTATCCGACCCCTGGAATAAATCCCGGCTCGTTTCTGAGTGAATTCCGAGGAACATCGATCGGTGGCCGTTTTCTAGGGAAGTCGTCACGATATTTTCAATTTGTTTCTCCCCCCCCCCCAGAAAACGCCTCACATTTCTGGCGCCCGAACAGGAACGATAAAGGTGATTAATATAGATTATCAAGAATATAGAAATGACTAAAAATACTGGAAAGACGACTTCGACAACCGATACGATGACCACCAGGCCGAATAGCTGTTACCACGGTCGTAAGTGGCAGCCAAACAATTACGACAACCACGACCACGACGTCAGTCTCACAGATAACCCCGACATCGGAGGGTTACCTGTGATATCTCCATTCGATGACCCGCGTGTTGGTTGGATCCATGAGTTAAACAGAACCGACTTGACCGTGGAGATGACGAAATACGGACTCGGAACCGAGGGCACGGTCGCTGAGCTTCACAGACGGTTCTGTGAATACTGGAAACATCCCTTGGGAAAGGTGGACCAGACCGCGACCTCATCGGAATATTACTCCACGACATCTGAGGCCGCTTACTCCGCTGTCCAGTCCATCCGTAACGACATGTTCTGCCCTAATGTCCCATCAGTCCAAACGATGGGTGCTGTGACGTAAACGCGAGGCCCACATCGGCTCATACCTCCCGAACCCTACATGGATGAACTCACTAGCGTCCGGGAGATACTGAGTCTCTCGCCTAACGCAGACTCCGACACCGTTCGTCGAACGTTGACGGCGATGACGAGAAACCCGGGAAACTTGGGTGGAATATCAATGGCTATTCCGGATCCCACGGGTGACCTTCTGCACCAAGTGACACGGACGGCCCATGGAACGGGCGTAACTTTTAGTAGGCGTATCCAAGAACCCATGCCTTACACGAGTTTGCCCGTGAGACCAACCGCGAAGCTCGCTCAACCGTACCAGGCTCTACCGATGACCACTTCACAATTGGGGCCCCAGTATACCACAGGGGATTTCGCTCCCCCGCACACCACGACCGGTCATCCTCTCCAGGCTTCCCACTTCGCTCCGCCAACCACGACAGTATATAACCCTTATACTCAGGGTGCAAGCAAGAAAATCGATGACGTCCCATCGTTGTGCAACCTGGTTCGCAAGTGGAACCTACGATTCGATGGCAGGAAGGACCCTGTTTCCTTTCTGGATCGATTGGTGGAGTTGATTGACGCTTACTCTGTCTCCCCAAATGAGGTTTTAAAAGCGATGCCCGAGCACTGCTTTGGTACCGGAATTCCCGGGGCACGTGGCATTCGTTCGAGGACTTCAAGCGACACTTCGAGTCCCAGTTCTTGCCCCCTGGCTACCGGCACAACCTTGACGAGGAGATCAGAAAGCGCACGCAGGGAGAGCACGAGCCCATTCGCAACTACGTGGTCGCAATTATAACTCTGGTCCGGCGGAGTGGCAGTTTTTCAGAGTACGGCAAACTCGATCTGATCTACTGTAACATGCGCCCAGAGTACAAACTCATTCATTGGTACGACGCACAGTGGGGTATTCTCTATGAAAAGTCGGCCAAAATTATGAAATGATTTTTTCTCCTATTTTGGTGAAGCAATTATGTACTAATGGTGTCTAGTAAGTAATCAGGAAAAAACACTATTCTAAGTTAATTGCAATAATCTAAACATTAAACTAAGGACAACTCTGTTATTATGTGAATTATTGAAATTATGTTAAGCTAATCAGAATTTCCTGAACATGTATGGTTTTATTTTGCATGTAAGAAATGGTTGTTTGAAGAATCATTGATTACAGAATCCTAAAAGAACGTAAAACAGTGTATTAAGTTTGACGTTCCGTTGGAAAAGAACGTGTACAGTAATAATTTGCACACGCGCAAACACTATAATTAGAACAGATATTTGTCCCTTCAATTTTTGTCGATTGATATTCAACCATTAAAATTCCATTGCCCTGGAAACCACACCAAATTAAAAAAAATCATCTTTGTATCAATACTTAGGAAAACCCAAGTTCAACAGGTCCGACAATGGTGTTTTCAGGCCCAGTAAAAACTATATTCAACTAGCTAGAAGCTATATAATAAGCTAAAAGTTGTAAAACATGTTTCTTGTTAGTTTATATTATAATATTAATTTGATTATACTAATTTCACAAGGGACAGTGTAGGTTTATAGTTTATTTCTTTTTACATAACACTGTTAATAAAACAAAAATTATAATGGAAAAAATTGTATTCGTTTAAATTATTATTTTTGCATGTTCACAATTTAAAAAGTGTTTCTGATCATACTTATAACATAGATTTGTCTATATAAATGTAATTATTTGTTACATAAAATGAATGAATTTGTTATAATTCCATGAGCAATCTATTTAACTCGCTCATTAGTCTTATATCCTTGACTATTTTCACTACCTACTTCCTATAGAAAATAAAAATAAAAATCTAGCCTGATTTATATCAAAAATATTCCTTGGAGGTACCACACAAGCTGCCTTGATAAAGACAATAAATATATACACAATAGCCAGGTTGTACATATATATACCAATATTATACCACAGTATATATTATACCACTGTAATGGTTGCATTGGGAATAACAAAGTTACACTCGCTAATTATGCTTAACTAAATGCAATATAATAATGTATTATATGACTATCGCAAGATCAGCCTGAAGACTTCAAATCGTACAAAAATGAATTATTTTAACTTATTTGTCCTTACTTAATTTATTTACAAGGTAATTAGTTTACATAACATACCATTTTGTTAATTGTGGGAATTTATTGTAGTATGTTTTGTTTTGTATTGGCGTCAATGAATTGGTGTGTTTTGGTAAAAACTATCAAATGGTGATTAAAGAGGAAGAAATTTACTTTTAGAATATTACAGTGAATTAGCTTGGAAAAGCTTGGCAGGGTTTCAAGAAGTTTGATATAAGTTGAAATTAGTTGTGAATCCTCCATCTTGTATAAGGTATACAAATGTATATTGAAAATAAATTAAAAGTGAGGAAAAAATTATAAATTATATATGTATGTAGAGCTCAAACCCTCTATATTGCCATCTATAATAGCTTTTCTTCAATATATATTGCGTGAATTGTTATAAGTAAATTATAGCAACCGTTTCTTAAACACTTCGGACAGTCAGAAAATGTGATTGCAACAACCACAACTTTAGGAATGATGTGACATGTTTTAAAGTTATCTGATAAGCAAATTAGGCGTTGAGCCACTGGGGAGACCATTTGGGAAGCTTATAATGGTAAAGTTGAGTGGCAAAAGCCATTTTTGATTTTTCGACTTTTGGCCAGCTTTTAATGCAAAATACCCCACTGTGCGACGGGCCTACTTCAGTACTGTGGAGGGGCTGATGGAGAGAGCGGAAGAATACGAGGCCTATGTGCGCAGCCGCCAGAGCTTTCGCCCACCACCGCAGCCCTCGCTCGCTCTCGTCCCGGAGACTGCTTACTTCTACAAACGGAAGTCAGATCGGGCATTCGAAAGCGCAGCAGTAGAACAACGGTCCCACGAAGACGCTAGTGAACCCAAGGTGGAGAATAGGCCAACGCCAAAAGAAAACTTGGTTGTCACCAGGATCAGCGGGTCTCGTTTTCCGAAGCTCTGACACGACACCCTTCTCCACAACGAACGAGCCGCCAATTCAAGTCTGTGGAGACGACAAGACATAGATCGCAAAGTCCAACGGGAAGACCAACGCCGAGCCCAAGAAGAGGCAGTCCAATCTGTTGGAACTGTGACGAGGTGGGGCACATGTTCCGAGATTGCTCTAAACCGAAAGTTTTGAGTTGCTTTCGGTGCAAGCAAATAGGCATCTCCACTCGTCGATGTCCTTGCAGGTCGGGAAACGGGAGCCGGACTCAGCCAACCGGAGGTCCGCTGAGCCCGTTCCAGTTCGACGCACGACCTCCGAGGAATGGGGCCGCTGGCTCAAGGTCGTAGGGACTTTCACGGGTGGTGTTGGAACCGGCCTGGACCCCGGCGACTTTCGTCCTTTCGTCAACGTGACCATCGCAGGCGAGACGTTAAAGGCCCTCATCGATACGGGCTCATTGGTGAACCTGATCGGGGATCAGGTAATTCGATACCTCTCTACGTGTGACGTCTCACCTTGTGAACAACAGGCGGAGCTGCGGATAGCGGATGGGTCCAGCTGTCGGGTTTCAGATCTGTATAGCGTCATGGGTGAAATCGCCGGCCAAATACATTCGTGGGAAGCATTTTTCGTCCCTGGTCTGACGACTTATGTAGTCCTAGGCATGAGGTGTATTACCGACCTAAACCTCATCCAATTACGCCCCAAGGCCTTAAACCCCGACAATCAAGACGAAGAGCCCACCTACGCGGTGAGCGCTTTGCACACGCTGACCGCTGACGAAGACACGCGGCTTGCAGAGTTCCTGGGACACGAGTTGCCGATGTTCGACGCTGTTGAGGGGAAGACTACTTTGCAGAACATTCGATACGATTAAAGGAAAACGTAGCCCCCGTTAAAAAGTGGTACTACCCAAGGAATCCCGCCATGCAAGCAGTGATCAATGAGGAGGTGGCGACCATGCACCGCGACGGTGTCATTGAACCGTCGGAAAGCCCCTGGAGCTCACCAGTAGTACTGACAAGGAAGAGCAACGGCAAATTCCGGTTTTGCATTGACATGCGCCGCGTCAACGACTGCTCTATCCCCGACGCTTATCCGCTCCCCAGGATCAACGCCATTTTGGAGAAACTGAGGCAAGCAAAGTACATCAGTACCCTGGACCTGAGGCAGGGCTATTGGCTAGTGCCGCTTGCCAAGGAGAGCCGACCGATCACGGCATTTACCTACCGTCCCGGGACTGGGCCTGTACCAGTTCACGGTGATGCCTTTTGGACTCCATTTGGCCGGAGTGACATTCCAAAGGCTATTGGACAAAGTTATAGGACCGGAACTGGAGCCAAAAGTCTTCGCCTATCTCGATGACCTCGTTGTTGTGTCCACCTCATTTGATGAGAACTTGCAGCTACTCCGGGTGGTTTTCGAGCGCCTTAGAAAAGCCGGACTGCGGTTAAACCCCGAGAAATGCACTTTCTGCAAGAGGGAGCTCAAACACCTGGGCCAAGTCGTAAACAGCGAGGGTATATCGGCCGACCCAGAAAAGGTCCGCGCGGTACGCGACTTCCCAAGACCTACGAACTGTAAAGCACTACGAAACTTTCTGGGTTTGGCGTCGTGGTATCGGCGATTTGTCGATAAGTTTGCCGATGTGACAGCCCCGATGAGGAAGTTGTTGAAGAAAAACTCCAAGTGGCTGTGGGGTCACGAGCAAGAGGAGTCCTTCGAAGAGCTAAAACGGCGCCTAGCATCAGCTCCCGTCTTAGCCTGCCCAGACTTCAACGTGCCATTCGTGTTGCAGGTAGACGCATCAAACATCGGGCTCGGTGCCGCCCTCACGGAGACCCAGGACGCCAAAGAGGTCGTTATCGCATACGCCAGCCGTTTGCTCACAGACGAAGAGAAAAATTATACGACAACCGAAAAAGAGTGCCTGGCGTTAGTCTGGGCAACGAAAAAGTTCAAGCCGTGACCGGAGGGTTACAGTTTCATCGCGATAACCAACCACGACGCGCTGAAGTGGCTGATGAGGCTACACGAACCTAGCAGACGGTTGGCTCGGTGGGTGAAGGAGTTGCAACAGTACAACTTCGAAATCAGGTACCGCAAAGGAACCCTGAACCGAGTTGCAGACGCCCTGTCCAGACGGCCCGTCGAGAACGTCAGTGAGCCCAACCTCATCAAACCGGCTTCCTCTCCTTTGGAGATAGTAATCGTGACGAGGGGGCGACGTAACCCGAGAGCGGTGGCAACTTGGAAACGAGGACGGTAGAACAGCCCAGACGCGACCCAAAACCCCGTCCGCCCAAGAACACGGGGACTGACAACCCCAAACGAACGGGGTGGTACGACCACTTGCTGGCGGCAGTCAACACACATCCACGACGACACCAGTGGTACCAGGTCGTATCTGACCACCTCTACCGTTCCTTCCTCAGGAAAGGAGACGTGGCATGCCAGTGGAGGATGTGCGTACCCCCAGACCAAATAGAGGCGGTACTACGACAAAACCACGACCACGCAACCGAAGGACATCTCGGCGTCATGAAAACGCTTCGACGGGTTGGTGCCGAGTACTATTGGCCTGGGTGGCGCAATGAGGTGAAGTCGTACGTTCGGTCCTGTGACACGTGCCAGAGGTACAAAGTGGCCCAATTGAAACCAGCAGGTAAAATGTACTTTAGAAGCCCCAAGGGTCCGTGGTACGCTATATCTGCCGATCTTGTGGGTCCTCTGCCTCGATCTGGTAGAGGCCATCGTTTCTTGCTGGTGATTCAGGACCTCTTCAGCAAATGTATCGAGCTATGTCCAATCGGGGCCGCGACTGCCATGAACGTGACAAGCAGAACAAAAGAGGTGCTTCTCCATTACGGGGCCCCCGAGACGATCATCGTTGATAACGGGACCCAATTCGTATCTAACCTCTTTAAGAACTTGGCAGCCGATTGGGACGTGCATTTCACGAACACGGCACCTTACAGCCCACAATCAAATCCGGTGGAACGCGCAAACCGGGTTGTGAAGACCATGATTTCCCAGTTTGTGAAAGAAAATCATAGGTCATGGGACATGAATCTGGGTGAGTTTCAGTTCACTGTAAACACCGCCGTCCACGATTCAACGGGATATACACCGGCGATGTTGAGCTTGGGACGCGAGCTGAAAGTGCCTAAGGCGATACGCGGACCCACGGTCCAGATAGTAACCGCTGCGGATCCCGATCCCACACTCGATGAGGTACATGCCAAACGAGTCAGTGAATTCAAACGTAACTACGAGAGGACGCACGAGAACCTCAAAGCCGCCTACGCAAGGCAGGCAAAGTACTACAACCTCCGAAGGCGGGAGGAGAAATACAACGTAGGAGACAGGGTACTACGGCGCGTCCATACCCTCTCTTCGGTGGCTGACGCGGTGGTCGGGAAACTCGCCCCAAAATTCGACGGACATTGTGAAATCACGGGAAAACGGGGCGTCAACATGTATGAGGTGAAAGACCTTCGAACCGAATCTACGCACGTTGTCCACGTCAAAGACGTCAAACCGTACCACGGTCGGTGAATATTTTCTCCTGCGTTTCCGGGGATAGGGGTGGTATCGTTGAACAACGTAACAGTCCATTACGATGAGGATACTGACGGGAGAACAACGGAGCTCGATAACCTCCCCAGGCTTTCCGTTGTTTTGTTAATTCATTATTTACTTTGTTTATTTCGGTAACTTCAAATTGAAGTCCGAATACGGTCGTTTTGTTTTCGTTATGGTATTGATGAGTATATATTTTGTTTTGGTGAAGTGGCAGTGCACGTTGTGTTTGATTTTGTTTTGGAAGCCTGTGGGTAGGGTGGAACTTTACATTGCATGTGGCCCATTAGGGGTGTCAGATCGCATGGTAGTCAGCATGGAAGTTCTTTATTTGTTTATTTAATTATTTTTATACGAGATCGCGAATTTTGTTTGTGTCGTAGGACTTGTTTGACCAGTATTTATTTGCCTGTTATGGTAATAAACCCTTAAAACGACTGAAATGCATTATTCCGACCTCACCTGTCAACCCCGAAGTTCAACAATTTTTTTTCTCGTTTTTTTTACCGAAGTTGGTAGGGGGTGTGAGGTACCAAACTTTAGGGGGGTAAAACTTTGAGGTGACTTAAACAAACACTAGCTGGAACTCACCAAACCAGGAAGGATAGCCTAGGCCTATGCTCCCACTGTACCTAGGGCCTAGGCCTAAGGTCGAAAATCACCAAAACACATTTCACCCGTTTTCACTTTGATTCATTTAATTTCACTGCAAACCATATTTCGACCATAGCCTGAACACTTCACTGAAGCTTTGTAAGCACCGAAAACTTAAATAAACCATAGTTAATCCCAGAACGACAATAACAACTACATAACCTAGCGTTTGTTGACAACCGGCACGAGTCTTCTTCTTCTTCTTCTCTAGGGCCGTCGACAGCTGGTGGGCGGATTTATTTTTGACAAACGCCTGAATTTTGTAACCAGCTGATCACCGGAGGGGGGATGAAGGGGAAGAAGGAAATTGAAAACCTCGTGTAGGCATTCTGCTCCGAACCGCGAACACGCTTAGACACACGTTACGTTGTTGCTGTATTCCGAATCGGCGTTTTACGATTTCCCGTTAAGGTATAGTTAGCCTTTGGTTGAACTGAACCTCTTTTATTACCTTGTAGTATATTACCACGTTTTAATCCTATAAAATCACTGTCACGCTGTTTTATTTTTCCGTAAAATAGTAAATTTTTGTCACCGGACCGACCTGTTCCAGTCTGTCGGGAACAGTTCTGTTAGTTCTTTCCAGGTTCGCATCAGTAGTGTGGGTTTGCGGGTTTTGCGCCGGAAGTGACGTCATCCGGTCACGTGACCGGAAGTGCTGAGTCATGAAAGATGTTATTTGGGGCTGAGCCAGTGACGTAGGCGGTTTTGTGACGAAATGAGTTAAAGTTCAAAGTTCAAGGTCACGGGGAGGTAATTTTAAAAAAGTACTACCTCGCACGCGTAAAATCCGATTGTGATTCGATAGTTTTAATTCGATAAAATATCGAATGAAAATTATCGAATGAAGCAATCGAATGATACGAGTGCGAGGTAGTACTAATACAAATATTACTTTATTTTATTTACAATAATTCATATTACAAATATTACTTTATTTACAATAATTCATGTTTACAATAGTTCCCCGTTGTTGGTTGTCATCGATGTTGTTGATCCGGACGAGTTGCGGCCTCGCCAGATGAATAGAGTCATAATGAATACACCTAATTTTGATGGACATTTCAACAGAGAGCTCGATGTACACCGGTCGAGAGCCGGAGGTGTACTGACTACTCGCTAGCTAGCGTTTTGGTATCAAACAAAATGGTGGGGGTAAAAGTGTGGTGGGGCGGAGCAGATGGCGGACGGCAGATGGCAGGCGACAGATGGTAGGCGGCAGGTGGCAAGTGCGCGGCAGATGGTTGCTACTACATCCACCATCATTAGTCAAACCCTATTAGGGATGACATTATTGCTTCTGCATCAGTAGATATTGTGCTAGAAACTTCATGTACTTGTATTTCATCATTTGTATTGTCAGCTTGCTCAATATTAAAAGAAGAACATGTGGAAGAAACAGTAGTGCCTTGTATTTGCGAATCCATGTGAACTATGCAAGAGCCGCAGGTATACTGAAGTGATACAAGCATGTAGGATAGACACTCGCCTTTACCCCCCACCACACCAGTTTCCCCCACTAAGTTTTCACATCGCACAATAACTACGGGACATGCATTAGTTAGGGTCTAGCTCTGACTCTGTGAGGATCGGAGCTCCGTAACTGAAAACATTAACAATTCTTGCTCGACACTGTTTTTACGCAATCATAACAGTCACTGTGATCTAATTTATTGCATGTACTCATATGATGCATCTTGCGTAGCAGACAACTTGCTAAGAATGTTTCAGCCTGGAGTATTCTACGGCGAAATCGCTCACAATCCACTAACAGCGTAGACCTTCTATCTTCACAGTCGGAGAAGTAGAAGGTGGTGGCAGGCGGACTGTTGAAGGACACCTTCGTCATATTTCTGTAAAACTGTGACATCTTTAGAATAACACAAACTCTATAGGTAGATGTTAATCCTGCAAGAGCTAAAAGTATAATGATATAGCGCTAGCGTGTATGATACCCACCCGACCTACCCGCACAACAACGTTACCTCGGTATACTTTAAACTATAAATAACTTGTCGTAGTTTAATCCATAAACAAAGTATTTATTAATGTCAGGCCTTGAAAGTGTTGTTTTCGCGCTGTTTCTTCCCTAATCTCAGTCGGATCTGAATTATATTCGCACCATCTTGTTCGTCTGATTAACCCGCGTAATTTGAGTACCCACTCGCTATACTTTAACCCAATAATAAAGAAGTTATTAGTATGTAACCTTGAAAACATTGGTTTTTTCGCTATTTCTGCTATACCGTTGGTCGGATCTGAATTCTGTTTGCACCATCTTGTTCGTCTGATTAACCCGCGTAATTTGAGTACCCACTCGCTATACTTTAACCCAATATTAAAGAAGCTATTAGTATGTAACCTTGAAAACATTGGTTTTTTCGCTATTTCTGCTATACCGTTGGTCGGATCTGAATTCTGTTTGCACCATCTTGTTCGTCTGATCAATTCGCGTAATTTGAGTACCCACATGACATACTTTTGACAAACTTTGTAGTTTTTTCGCTTCTGCTACTATACCCTTGGCCGGATCAAAATTCTGTTTGCACCTCCTTGTTCGTCTGATCAATTCGCGTAATTTGAGTACCCACATGACATACTTTGGAAAAACTTTGTACCCCCCCCCCCCAACATGGGTCATGTTCAAGGTCAAGGTCAAGTTCAAGGACTTTGGGACTTAGAAAATTTCACAAAGTGGGCTGCACAAACAAACTCTCCTGCCTATGTACAGGCCAAGTCCCTAACTTGAAATGCTTAGGGTGGTCCTGAAAAGGACCGTTTGCGTGCTGAAGGTTGGTCGGGATAAGGATCAGTTCAAACTTTATTCTTCAAAACCCACTTTACCCTCCCATCTTTTCTGGTTAAGAATAACTCTTGTGTATCAGGTATCAGAGGAGGTGGCGGTGGGAGAGACTGCGGCAGACGCACCTCGATGTAGTGGATGGTGTGTTGAAACAGGAACACGTGGTCCCCGTTGGTTGCCACATATTTATACTCCGTCATCCGCTTCAGATTTCGAAACTCAACCTTGGAGACTTCAAACGGCGTCACCAAGTCGTTCAGCCCCATCACCCTTGTCCGTTGCATCACCTCATCGACAGTCGGTGTTGGAGACGAAGGTTGAGCCGCCGATGTAGAAGGCCGAGGCTGAGCCGATGTAGAAGGTCGAGGCTGAGTCGAGGGTCGTTGTTCAAAATACAGCGGATGACCATGGAGATTCCGTTTGAGAGACTTCAAAGTTGAAGGTCTCTTAAACCCGCTCCTTCTTTCCGTCGACCTCTTCAAAGATTCCTTTAAGCGCTGGAGTTTTTCAGGAGTCAGAGGAGAAGACATGGTGTAAATAGGATGGAAAAGAAAATGGATAAGATAGAGTTGGATAGAGCACGTGTGTACTGGTTGCAATCCAAAGCCGGAATGAGGCGGCTGGCAGAGTGAAGCAGGTCGTAAAGTGAAACCTTGCCCTATCCATATATGGGTAGAAAGCTGAGGACTGGTTTAGAACCGCCCCCCCCCCCGATGGAACCCCCCCCCCCCCCGCGACGGACCCCCCTCCCTGACGGACCCCCCCCCTGACGGAACCCCCCCCCCCCGACGGACCCCCCCCCCTTTTTGGGTCATGTTCAAGGTCAAGGTCAAGGTCGAGGGAAAAATGTTCTTGGAAGTGCGGGATAAAATCCCGCAACGAAGCAGGGTTATTCCTTATCCCGCTTTCCCCTTAATATCCCGATTTCCCATTCTCCGTCTATATAACCCGAGATTTCGAGCGTCTCTTCGCAGTAGCCTGCCGCCCGTTGCGATGAACGTCCCACTGGGTTGCAGTGCCTGCTGCAGCGTAGGTCTGTTAAGTGTGCGTTGGGCCCGACGCGCAATTAAGAGATCCGCGCCCTTGCATGTTTAGTTAGTTTGTTTAAGCATGTTAGATAACGCTTGTAGTTTGCTGCTAGTTAAATATATTTAAGGGGATCTTGGTCAGGGGATTATTGTACTTCGGTTCGTAGTATTCTGAAGCCTACACAGTGATGAACGTCCTTGCGGTTTCAGAGTGCACGACTGTTGTAAACTGACCATATTTTGATGCTTTATAATAACATTGTAGATGGAATGTGTTTCCTTAACATTTAATGTTTTGTAGTTTGCTTAACACTTAATGCTTTTATCTTCAACGTGTCCTTGACCTAGATTAGGACTTAGAAAATATTCAAGAAACATTCAATGTACACAACCACGTTTTAGCACAAAATTTATGGAAGGGGAAATTTAATATATACTGCAACAGCGTGGTAAAAATCATCATATCGCTATGGAAGCTGTAGGTGTAAACACTTGGCTTGTTCCTTCCGAGCTTGCTATTTCAGAAGCCTTTCTGTCCATCCTTACTTATGAGTTTCGAGGCATTAAATTAAAAGTAAAAATAGAGCTGAGACCGTTGCATAGAAATGATATGCATTGTATTTTGGTGGAATGGGAATCGCCCTCCGGCATTAATCTTTTCCATTTTATCAAAAGATCGTGCAAGGAGTTTTGCGTAAAACGGATAACAGTCTCCCTTGTTTAAACGTAGTACAGATTTCTTCCAAAGTAAAATAGCAAAGGTAACACCTTTGCTATTTTACAAAATATTTTAACGTGTCCTTGACCCAGTTACCGGACTTGGAGCAATTCAAAGTGTGCTATACAGCGTTAGAACAAACTACTGTCGAAGCCCGCCCCCCCCCCGATATATTCCTATAAAAGCGGGAGCAGCCCGCAGAGGGTTCGCAGTCGCAGGCCGACAGCCTAGCTAGCTGTTTGCCCGCGCTGTCCGCAATAGTATCTCTAGTATAGAGTTGGTACCACTATATATTAGAGATGCTACCTTAGCTTAAGGCATGTCTGTGTATTATTAAGCATGTTAGAATAACGCTTGTAGTTTGCTGCTAGTAAATGTAGTTAGTTTAACTGTAGTTAGTTTGGTGTTGGTTTTAAAGTGTTTTTGAAGTGTTTTTTATTTACTAATGAAATATGTACTTTTCTTTCACGCTCCCATTCAAAAAGGTATGGCACGAAAACCGACCTTATGTCTTTAAATATCTCAGGGGGGATTATGTTTCTCAAATAAACACCTTTCCTAACCCCTTACAAAAAGGTATGGCACGAAAACCGACCTTAAGTCATTACGGCGCGCAAACCGGATGACTTTACCTATCTTAACCCTTACTCACGAGAAACAGATTCAGTCAGTTTGCTTATTTTTGGTTAAATTTAAGGGGACCTTGGTCAGGTAATTATTGTACTTCGGTTCGTAAAACTCTGACGCCTACACAGTGATGAACGTCCTTGCGGTTTCAGAGTGCGCGACTGTTGTTAACTGACCATTTTGCTTATCTTGGAGGATACATCATCGGGGAAATAAACTTAAGGGGACCTTGGTCAGGTATTATTGTACTTCGGTTCGTAGTACTCTGACGCCTACACAGTGATGAACGTCCTTGCGGTTTCAGAGTGCGCGACTGTTGTTAACTGACTATATCGTTTGTGTGTTGGGTGAATAATTTTTTCGGGGGAGAGGTTAGTGTTCCGTTATCAGGTTTATTTGCCTATAATTGCGAGCTTTAAGCTAGTCCTCTTCTCCTAATACAGAGCGGGGAATAGAGCAGTTTGTGGTCCAAGTGAGAATCACTTACTGCTCTATTCCCCGTTTTGGCAACATGTTCAGATGACCTTGACCCACTTCGGGACTTGGAAAATTTTCGTTTAGTAAAACATTACAACAATATTCCTTCCCTAACCTCTAAAGCCCCCCCCCCTCTACAACTGGGTATAAAAGGAGGGTTTTCACCAGTGGTAAATTCATTCTGCTGCTTACACATCACGAGTGCAGTTCAGTTCCCGAGATGTCTGACCGTAGGAAGCAACTTTTGCCGAGGAAGGTTGAGCACTCTTCACCTGCTCCGTCATCTGCTCCGCCAGCTCCTTCCATCCTTCGGCAGGCGTTAATATTATCATGCATTGTTCCTGAGGAGCCTGCACCACGACCGCAACCACTTCAAGAAAACCTCGTTGCTCCCCCGTCCGCTTCTTCATCTTCTTCATCTTCTTCATCGTCTTCGTCGTCTTCATCTTCTTCGGCTACTTCTCGCTCACCTTCTCCATCACCGAGGAAGGATGAGCAAACAACTGCACCATCTTTGGCTTCACCAGCTCCTTCGCTTCTTCAGCAGGCGCTGGCAAGCATTCTTCCACCTTCTACACCAGGCTCTTCAACACCATCTGCAAGTCTACATTCTTCTTCTCCTACCAAACCTTCTACACCTTCTGTAAGTGTCCTTTCCCGTCCTTCAGTGATCTGTATTAACAACGAATCTCCTTCAGAGAAATTTCAACAATTAAAAACCTTGAGAAGGCAGTCTATACTTCCTGCACCAAGATGCAGCTACAGTTTTAAAAAAGGTGCAAGGAAAGGGGAACGTTGTGCTAAGTCTTGTGTTTTAAATGAAGAAGTATGCAGATCACATTTAAAACAAAATCACAAGGGCACCGTTTCTCTTTCTACACCCCATCCAGCAGTGAGACCAACCAAAATTCGAATTAATAGGCTTTGTAGAAATAAACGATACTTTTTTGTTAAATCAAAGGGCTTTGCAAAGGTGGTGGTTCAATGTGAAGGTAAATTGTACTATGTAGAGTTGCCTAGAGGCATGGACCTCCACGTCAAAGAACTTACCAAACAGAACTATTTAATTCGAAATGATACAGGTTTCAGTGTGTGGAAAACATTTAAAATAAAAAAAGATTAAAAAGTGTATTCCAAATTAAAAATAGTCTTTTCCAAATTAAAAAAAAAAAGTGTGGACAACCTATTTACAATTTGTAGCATATGCTGCAGAGTGTAAATAGGTTGTCCACACCTTTTTTTTTACAATGCTACAACGACCTTGACCTAAATAACGGACTTAGATATATTGTACTAAGTCAAAGATAAAACTTAAATGGAAAAAGGAGAAATATTATATTAAAGACATTATTCAACAGTAAAGAGGGGAGGGGGTAAGCGGGTATTTAAGCGAGAGATTCGGAATATAATTATTAGTTGTATCGTCATGAGCGTCAACAGCAACACATGGGGAAAGGAAATTAGCGAAGAGGAGTTGTACGCGATTGTTGAGGCTGCTGAAATGACTGAGGTTTATAAAATTAATAAGGTTGCAGAAAATGGTGCTCAGTCTCAACCGCAACAAACTACATCACCGATGCAGTCAACAACGCAACAACCAAGACCCTATTATGTTATCCTGGAGGAGTACAATGAGGCGATGAGGTACGCCTTTACTAAGTGGTGTGGTCAACCGCGTTCTCCTGAACAATGGGAGGAGCATGATGCAGACTTTCGCCTGGTTGCAGACTTAGAACTTGAGCTTCAAAGAACAAAGGCTGCTCAATAGTGAGAAGAGTTATTGTTTACTTTAAAATACAGAGCGGGGAATAGATCAGTTTGCGGTCCAAGTGAGAACCACTTACTGCTCTATTCCCCGTTCTGGCAACTGGTGTAAATGACCTTGGGACTTAGAAAATATTCGTTTGATAAAAAATAATGAAAGATCTTCTTATTTCTCACAACAATATCTTTTCCTAACCCCCACCACTACCTAAACTAAGTATAAAGGAGGTTCTCCATCGCTGGTAAAAATTAGTACTCTGCTGAAAATGAATGCATCCACTACTTCTATCTCTGCAGCAACTATAATAGTTAGCAGACGGGTCGAAAACATTGATCAGGTGCTTGCTGTAAGGAGATTACTGCTACGGTATCTTGATATAGAGGTTAGTTGTCAATTGTACATGTGGAGACCAACAGGTGAAGTTTATAGTAGTGAAAATGAAGCATTTGAAACAAACTACAGTAGAAAGTTATATAAAATCTTTGGTAATATGGTAAGGTTAGTCGATAAAGGATGGAACATTAATATAACATTTTATATTGTTCCAAACCTGTAATTAAAGCAAAAAAAAAAAACAAAAAAAAAAAAAAACGATGGGTATATAAGCCCGATGTTACAGAGACAATTATCACTTTGGTTCTGAATTGCGTCAAGAGAGCACCTACCATGGTATACCTCCACTATATTGACTCTACTGCTAAAGCGGATACTTTTATCCAGCGTGTTTACCAACTGTTAACGGAGTACCAACATGTTCAGGTCAAAGGATTGGGTATTCGTGGAACAGAAGAAGTAAAAATAGATGTAAAACCAATCCCTTTGAAGAAAAAAATTGTCCAATTATTACAAGAAGGCTACACACTGTGCCTTTATTACACAACCTCATAAACTAAATAAAACGCCAAAGGGGGGGGGGAATACAGAACGGGGAATAGATCAGTTTGAGGTTTGAATAAGAATCTCTTACTGCTCTATTCCCCGTTCTGGTAATAGGATAAGGTGACCTTGACCCACTTACAGGACTTAATCATTTGTGTTACAATAATACCTCTTCCCTATCACTTTTCCCTACCACTTGCACTTTCAACACTTACCCCCACCACCACCGAAATCATGTATAAAAGGTGGTTTCGTATTAGTGGTAAATCAGTCTGCTACTTGGAATCATGTCGCCCAGAGATAACATTTTCCCTTCTAAGAAGACTATACTAGAATTGATTGAAAATATTCCATTAAATTTAAACGAAGATGAAGACGATGATGATTCAGAGATGGAAGGTGAACTATTTAGTGATCTTGAACTATTTAGTGGCTTTGAACTACTGAGTGAGTTTGCTAGCAGTGAACCATATCTTGGAGAGATGGAGCTGTTGGAGCTGTTGACTGACGACGAAGATGTCGATAATAATGAACCGGAATTTCATCATCAGTTGCTTTGCTTGGAGGAAATGGACCTTGTTGATAGTGAAACCCCTCCAAGCAGTATTAATATCGATGATGTAGTTCTAGATCCAGTCACAGGGAACTTTTGTGTTCGTCGTCGCTTATTTAGTGATATGAGCTCATCATCATCATTATCATCGGAAGAATCTGAATAAGTTTTTGTTGTCTTCAAATAGTTTACTTTAAATACAAAGCGGGGAATAGATCAGTTTGTGGTTATAGTGAGAATCACTTACTGCTCTATTCCCCGTTTTGGTAATATCGTTGTATGATCTTGACCCATTTACATGATTAAAAAAGTGGGGTAACTTATACATTTAATGGTGGGGGAACGTCTATTTAAAGACGATGCAACAGTGTATATTTATCATATAGACATGATGAACCCACCAGGAAACTCCGTTTGCTACAGCTTTCCCCTCATCGATATCGATGATGTGATAAAACTTACATCAATAACAAAACGGTTCGAACTCGAAAGGCGACTCATAAAAGTCGACGTAATTCCACAAGATCTTCGTTCGGCAATGTTGACTATTGAATATGTTAAAGATGAATCTACAACTGAAGATCCCTATTGTTTTATGAAATTTTTAGTTGATCAAGATGCAATGTGTACAATCCAACTTCACATCCGAGTTTAAAATTTATCAAATGTTTCTGTTGGAGAAAATTGTCTTAGTTAAATACAGAGCGGGGAATAGATCAGTTTATGGTTTAATATAAAATCATTTACTGCTCTATTCCCCGTTTTGGTAAATTTGTTCAATGACCTTGACCTAAATACAGAAATTTGTAGCCTCCAGCTACAATAGTAAATATAAAATGCAAAAAAAAAAAAAAAAAAAAATAGTAAACTTCACGTAATACGTACCCCCATTACTTTTGCTAGGGTATAAATAGAGGGGTATTTGCAGTGTTGTTCATTATTGCCTTGACCCTTGTGGAGATCGCACCTACATTATGCATCGCTGCGATATTTGCAAGTCTTCATTTAAGGATGAATTTATTTTAATGATACATAAAGAACTGAAACATAACAAAAACCAAAATGAAGAATATGAAGAAGAAGAATTGAAAGAAATAGATCAAATGTTAGCTCAACACCAAAATTCCAGACCTAGTGTTATTCAATATGCACCATCAACATCGACTTCTACCTCTGCTATGTCTACACTTCACCGTCCTTCAACATCATCATCATCATCTGCATCGACTTCTACGCCTGTTCTGTCTACACTTCATCATCCTTCAACATCATCAGCTGCATCGACTTCTACGCATGCTCTGTCTACACTTCACCGTCCTTCAGCATCAACAGCAGTAAATGTAGAACTACATGCCCGAGCACTTCCGGGTAATGTAGTAACCCACTTCAAAATTGACAATGCAAAATTACAACTCGAAGAGTTTTTAAATAACGCAAAAGGATTGGTAAGCAACACTTTGCAAAATGAATTAAAAAGATTAAATTTTATTAAATTTGGACTATTAATGGATGCTTTATTTACAAACATTCAAAATGAAACTTCACCGAGAGGGTTTTTAACAAAAAACCGAACTATTATGTTTTCGTCAGATATTGATTCAATCGTATCTGAATGTTTTGAAGAGCTAATGACTAAAATACAAGAACATGAAGGAAGAGGCTCTGGATGGAATTTGTTAAGCATCACAGGGCTAGACTTAAGAGTACACAAACACGGCTATGGAATTCGAGGAAGTAGCTACATTCCTCTACCAACAAAGATTAGAAATACCTTATCCTGCGTCAACGTACAAAATCAAGATACTGAGTGTTTTAAATATGCTATGTTGGCCAAATATGTAACAATTCATCCGGAAAGACCAAGTCACTATTATGAAGAAGTACAACATAGATATAATTTCCAAGGGATGACTTACCCTGTTGCTATAACAGACGTTTCAAAATTTGAAAAACAAAATCCTTCAGCTTCTGTCAACCTCTTCGGATTGGATTCGACAAACAATTTGTACCCCTTGCGTATAACACCAAATGAGCGCAGAGATCATACCGATTTGTTATTAATTACTAAAGGTGATATTTCACACTTTGTGTATATCAAAAAATTTGAAAGTCTTGTTTCTAATCAATTATCTAAGCATAAAAGAAAGATGACAATTTGCAAAAGATGTTTTTGTCACGTGAACAAAGAACTAAGAAGGGGAGGGTCTGATTGGTTAGTAGAACACCAGCGGTTATGTAATGGAAACTATGAAGTAAGAATTAAATTGCCGCATCCTAGCAGAGCGCAGATAAAATTTGACAAAGTAATACAACAATACCGTGTACCTGTTGTTGTTTACGCTGATTTCGAGTCTTCTTTACATCCGCTTGAACAACAAGAAGAGGACGTTACAAGAAGAAGCAAATACCAACTTCATTCACCAAACAGTTATTGCATACTAATTAAATCCACGTTGACTGAAGACCATCTTCAAAAATATGGACTATCATCTTCTCCAAAGATTTATCGCGGTGAAGAAGCAGCCAAATACTTTGTCGATGATTTGTATGACATAGCTGCAAAGGTAGAAGAACTGTATGGAACAAAGGTACCCATGTCACCTATGGAAGAAGAAGAACTTCAACATTATGATTCAACAACAACGTGTTATTTGTGTAATAACACCTTTACACTGGATAACGTTAAAGTTCGTGACCACGATCATCTTACGGGAGCGTACAGAGGTGCAGCCTGTAACGCTTGCAACTTGAACTACAAACTACCATATTTTATCCCCGTAGTTCTGCACAATCTGAGTGGTTATGATAAGCACTTCATAATCCCCGAACTAGGAAGAGATAATGGAGCAATAGACGTTTTGGCTACTACAATGGAAAAATTTATAAGCTTTTCAAAAAAGGTGGGTAAAATTAAATTAAGGTTTGTTGATTCATTTAGATTTATGCCTTCAAGCCTCATGAAATTATCTGAAAATCTAAGAAGAACAGATTTGATAGAAACAAGCAAAATTGTACCCAATAGTAAAATGGATTTGGTTCTTCGAAAAGGAGTCTTCCCCTATGATTACATCGATGGACTGCATAGATTTGATGAAACATCACTACCTTCACCAGAACACTTCAAAAACAAACTTAATGATTCGGAAATATCACTTGAGGACTATCAACACGCACGTCGAGTATGGAACGAGTTAGATATGAAGACCTTAGGAGATTACTCGGACTTTTATGTCAAACTAGATGTAACTCTTCTTTGTGATGTAATGGAAGAATTCCGAAACACCTGTTTTGCTGCATACGGTTTGGACCCTCTACATTCGTATACTTCACCAGGATTAGCTTGGCAAGCCATGTTAAAAGAAACAAAATGCAAACTCCAACTTTTAACAGACATTGACATGGTTTTAATGGTTGAAGCTGGAGTAAGAGGCGGATTGACCCAAAGTGTTACCAGACATGTCAAAGCCAACAACAAATACCTACCCGATTACGATGAAACCAAACCGTCAACCTATTTAGGATATTTCGATGCAAATAACCTGTACGGATGGGCAATGTCAAACCCACTTCCTTTTGATAACTTTAAATGGATTAATCCCGACTCTATTGGCGATATTTTACAAATTCCGAAACATGGTGACACTGGATATATTTTGGATTGCGATTTTGAATACCCAGAAAATTTACATGATCTTCATTATGACCTTCCACTTCTTGCTAAAACAGAAATTTCACCAATTGGAAAACACCCCAAATTAATGATGACATTAAATAATAAACAACGCTACGTGGCTCACTTTTGGGTGGTTCAACAAGCTATCGAATTAGGACTACCTTCTGATGGTATTTGAATCAATGTAGGGTTTCAACCAGCATGATTGAGAAAATTCCAAAACTCTATTAATTTTTGTTAGACAGCAGCAGCTACATCAGACTTTCAAAAAGATTTCTTTAAATTAATGAATAATGCGATATTTGGAAAAACATTGGAAAACAAAAGAAGACACAAAAATGTTAAACTTGTTACCGACGCAAAAAAATTACAGAAACTAGTACAGCAGCCAAATTTTGGAACATCTATAATTATTAATGAAAAACTTGTAGCAGTGTCCATGAAGAAGACGAGTGTGAAGATGGATCGTCCTTTGTATATAGGCATGTCAATCTTGGACATCTCAAAAACACACATGTACGATTTTCACTACAACAAAATGGTGGCGTTCTACGGAAGAGAAAATATATCTATTACATATATGGACACTGACGCTTTCATATATCGCATAGTAACATTGGACATGTATAAAGATTTGCGTACATTTATTTACAAGAACGACTTTGATTTCTCCGATTATCCAAAAGATCATCCAAACTACGACAATGACAGACACAAAAAAGTACTAGGCAAATTCAAGGATGAGGCTAATGGTGTTCTGCTTGAAGAGATTGTTGCATTGATGTCTAAACTATATTCTTTGAAACTCTATAATGAAAAAGAAGAAGAAGAAGAAAAGAAGAATAGCTATATTAAGAAAGCTAAAGGTGTAAAGAGTTTATATTTAAAGAAGAAAGTGCATTTTGAACACTACAAGCAATGCTTATTTGAGGATAACATCATTACAGCTAAATTCAACACCATCAGAAGTTTTAACCATCAGCTGTACAGCGTGACTGAAGTTAAAAAGGCGCTATCCTGTAATGACGACAAAAGACAAACACTTCCAGACAAAATCAACACATTACCATTCGGCCACTACTCCCTCAACCCTATTGACGAGTAACCTTTTCATCGTCCTAGATCCTTTATCCTTTTCCTTTCCGTAAAAAAAGGGGAAACACAGCAATGTTAAGCTGTGTTTCCCCTTTTTTTACACAAGTTTTAAATGACCTTGAACTATATGTATATATATATATATATATATAAGCAGATTTATACCAAAGAATATTTAATACCATATCAGCTGCCTTCGTGAAACCATCATGTCAGACCTGAAGGAGAAGATTATTAATGAACTACACAAACCTGCAAGAATAAAGTTTCCAAGAAGAAATACTGTTATAAAAGGGATAAATGATCTATATCAAGCGGATCTAATTGAAATGCGACCGCATAGCAGAATAAACAAAGGATTTAAATATATACTCACAATTATTAATTGTTTTACAAAAGTTGCAGACGCTTTGCCTCTAAAGGACAAAACTGGTAAAAGCGTAACAGAAGCCATGGAAATAGCCATAAAAAGAGATAAAAACAAAATTAAACATTTACAAACTGATGATGGAACAGAATACTTTAATACAAACTTTGCACAGTTAATGAATAAATATAAAATAAATCATTATTCTACAAATTCAGAGAAAAAAGCAGCTATTGTAGAAAGATTCAATAGAACCTTGAAAGGAGCACTGTATAAACAATTTTCAAAAAGAGGTTCTTACGTATGGTATGATGTTTTACCACAATTAATAAATGATTATAACAACAGGTTTCATAGAACTATTGGTATGAAACCTAACAAAGTAAATAGAAGAAATGCAAAAGATGTATTAAAACGCATAAAGAAAAATACAAAGCCTAAAGTAGAAAAAATGCAGCCAAGAAAATTTAATTTAAGTGATAAAGTACGGATTAGTAAATATAAGGGAGTGTTTACCAAAAAATACCTTCCCAATTGGACGAATGAAGTTTTTACAGTGTATAAAGTGCAACCGACTGTACCTGAAACGTATATCCTAAAAGATAACAAAGGAGATTTGTTGCAAGGTGCATTTTATGGACATGAAATGTTAAAGTCAACAGTAGGTGATGTATATCTTGTTGAAAAAGTGTTACAAAGAAAAAAGGACGCAGTTAAAGTGCGGTGGTTAGGGTTTAACAAAACTGAGGATTCATGGATACCTATAAAGGACTTGGTTTAATACAAGCAACTCATTTCATCGTTAACCTTTGAGCAGGATGGAGATTATTCACCATAAAGATCGATTCAATATTAATAACATAGATGATTTAACTGTGGATAACGTTAAAATCAACAATGGTAAACACGGTAGTTTACTTCCAAACACTGTTCGATGTATAGTAAGTGGCCCCTCAAACTGTGGAAAGACCAATGTTGTCTTTAATTTGATCACTAATCCGCAGGGATTAAGGTTTAGTAACCTATATATTTTTTCAAAGTCTCTACATCAACCAAAGTATCAATTGCTGGATAAAATCCTATCTGATGTGTCTGATGTTAATTTTTACAAATTTAACGCTAGTGATAGCATTATGCAACCAAACGAAGCGAAACCGTATTCTGTATTTATATTTGACGATGTATCTTGTGAAAATCAGGATACTATTAGAAACTACTTTGCCATGGGAAGACATAATAACATCGACAGCATATATATATAGGACAAACTTATAGCAAAATCCCAAAACAACTTATCAGAGATAATGCAAATATTCTAATTGTATTCAAACAAGATGATACTAACCTAAAACATATATATAACGATCATGTGAATGCGGATATGCCATTTGAAAAGTTTAAAGAGCTTTGCGGAAAAGCATGGGCGGAAAAGTATGGATTTTTGGTTATTATGAAAGATCAAGCTATAAAAGATGGTCGTTATAGAATAGGTTTTGATAAATTCGTTTTAATACACTGATTAGCGGTATTACTGTACAAGTCGTCAAGGTGTGAAGATGGTTAACCAGGAAAAGCTATTAAAGGAAATAAAATCACTTAGTGATTCTATTAGACAAAAAAACCGAGCTTTAAAATCAGGTATAAATGAAAGAGAGCAATTTTTAGAAACAACATTCAAACCTGTTACTGAACCTTTAAAGCGATTAGCACAAAATATGGAAAGACCTTCAATTCGCTTCGAAGGAGACAAAATGCTACCAATTTCCAAATATGAAGAAGAATTTCAGAATGATGAAAGTTCTGACCAGTTACAAACATCTGAAGAAAGCGACGAGTATGAAGAAAGCGGAGATATAGGAGATTTAAGGGAAAAGAACATTGCAGGAGATACAAGTACAGAAGATACAAGTGCGGAAGATACAAGAGCAGAAGAAGAGGATATCAACCCATCCAACTTAAGCAAATTAGGCACAGATATTATGTTTAAAGGAACACTTGGAAGAAAATATACATTAAAAATGTTACATGGCACACATGCTAATCGAAATTATCATACATATGGAGCTAGAATAGAGGATAAAGGATTAATGATTGGAGATAGAAAGTTAGATATAAACGAAAATGATGATATAGTTATTGGTGATAAGAAATATAAAGGTACAACAGGTTTGTTTGAACTCATCTTTAAAAATAATCCTGGTAAATATACTAAAAAGGATTTACAATTGTTTAAAAATATACTAGAGTATACAAATGCACATAGAAAAAAATATTCCAAAGAACTACCTATTCATAGAAACAGGTCAATAAAATACACAAACATTATATCTAGTCTTTTCCCCTCGAAATCAAATAAAGCTCCAATTAAAAGAAGAGCTTTATCTTCTGCTGAATTAAATGTTTTGCATAAAAAAAGAAAAACAACTGATCCTACTACATCTGGAAGGGGATTATTAAAAAATTTGTATAAAACCAATATAATATATTACAACGATATAAATAAGTTAGTTGATCGAATGAGGTTATTACATGAAGCTATGGAAGCCGGGCACACTGGTTTAGAAAACGAATGGGTAGCTTTGGTTGATGAACTGCGAAAACGAGAAATAATTGTTCAGTAGACGTATATATATATATATATAGTAAGAACCTAAACGATAGCGATTCAGTTACATCATGAGTGTGGACAAGTTTGGACGGTATTCCGAGTTTGGAGTAAAATCTGGATATAGTGAAAAAAGAGCTGGGTTTCCGTTAACACCTGATGGTAATTATAATTTTGAAGGAAAAGTAATTCAAAATGTTGGTGATCCGCTTTTGTCTTCTGATGCGGTTACGGTACAATACATGGATAAAAGAACCCCGATTGTACACGAAGACCATTGGGGATTTTCCGGTAAAAGGTTAAGCAATATAAAACATCCCATTTATGATGGTGAAGCAGTAAATTTAGCGACTTTAAAATTGTTAACGATTTACAAAAAGAATGAAACTGATACAAGCTATGATGTAAAAAAATTAAAATTGTCAAATGTAGGTGATTGTGAGCAGGATGGAGACGCTGTAAATAAGAAAATATTTGATATAGTACACAAGAAATGGACTACAGAATATGAAAAACATATGGAAAGGTTTGGTGCAGCTTTATTTAATTATATCCATCGGGCTTCAGGAAGAGCTGTAGCTTCAGATGTTGACAGCCACAATTATTTAGACTGGAAAAAGATACACAATCCAGAAAAACCTAATCAATTAGATAAACCGTCTGAGCCTTCTAAAGTCAAGACATTAGGAAAGGGGGATAAAGTGAATGTGATTAATGAACCAACAGAAAACGATGAAGATTATATAAGAGAAAAAAGAATTTAAATACCCATGATAAGGGATAAAGCATCAGTTATATTCGAGAGATGATACAGAGAGGATGACGGAATCCAATATTACTGCGTGGAGTTTAATATCTCAAGAGCCGAGATTTCCCCAAGGAGTGCTGACAGATGGTTTTGTTCAACGGTTTGATAGATATATGGATTGGGAACAACTTTCCATACACTACCTCTTCACAATGACTATGTTAAGAATTTATTTTCACAGAGTTAACTGGATTCATATTTTACAAAGACAACAGTTTTCAGAAAACTTCCTTGTAGAGATGACATCAAATTTTAATAACTGTTGGGAAGTAATAAGTAAATATCAAAATCTCTCTGAAAATTACATTGACAATTTTAAAGATAAACTAGACTGGAATGTGTTATTTAATTACCAACGATTAAGTGGCAAGTTTCTAAGGGAACATGACAACTATTTAGATTTTATTCATTTTACCGAAAACAACGATACCATCACCAGCGGAGAAACATTTGAAACATCTTCAATTACACCTTATTTCTATTTTTACTACTTTTATTTATTATGTCTACATTTAATTAATTAATCCATTTCTATATAATAAATGGATTTTAAACAGTATATATAATACAAGAAGCCAAGACTAATATTACATTCATTGTAAAACATTTATAGAGTGCACCTACTGACTGTAAGTTTGGCTATAAATAGTCATGCCGAGGGCTAAACGCATCAGTCATAATCGAGAGAGATTACAGAGAGGAAGGGGAATAGCATCAACAGCATTTTCTCTATTAAGTAAACCGGTTGGAGCTATAGTTAACAAGGCGATTGATTTATTACCTGTGGAATTACATTTACCTGGAGGATATCAATATTGTGGTCCTGGAACCAAATTAGAGAAACGGCTTGCTAGAGGAGATCCTGGAATAAATAAGCTTGATCAGGCTTGTAAACAGCACGATATAGCGTATTCCAAATTTGGTGATACAAAAAATAGATCAATAGCAGATAGAGCACTTTCTGAGAAAGCTTGGCAAAGAGTAAAATCTAGTGACGCGAGTATTGGTGAAAAAGCATCGTCTTTAGCAGTAACAGCAGCAATGAAAGCAAAAACTACGTTTGGAGGAGGAAAGAGAAGAAGGCGTGGGAAAAGACCCGCTAAGAAACAAGGAGGTAATATCAGAAGAAAACGTCGATCTACTAGTGGTAAAGGTAAAAAGAAACCAACAATATGGTCAATGATAAAAAAGGGAGGAGGACTATACCTAAGACCGTATCGTGTGTATTAAATAAGAAAGAGCAATTAATAATTAAAAACAAAGAATTAACCAATGAAGAACTGATTACATATGCTTCTTGTTTGAAAATCTCATTTTTTAGAGGAGTATTTATGAAAGATGAATTACCGGTTAAAATGTGGAAAAATGAGACTGGTATAGTAAATTTGGATAATAGTGAAGGATTAGGCACTCATTGGGTGTGTTACAAGAAACTTGGTGAAACGATTTATTATTTCGACAGTTTTGGAAACCTTCCACCACCGAAAGAACTTCAACAATACTTTCGTGCGGCAGAAAATGTTTTTTACAATTATACAAGAAAACAACCTGATGATACATCCATTTGCGGTCATTTATGTTTAGACTTTTTAGCTAAAAGTGTTAGTCAACTTTAAGATGTCTTCGTATACAGTGTCATTAACCGGTAACTCATGTACTTTGCGCAGTATTCTGTTTCCAGCGCTACGTTTGCAAAAAGGAAGACTATGGGAAGCCGCATTATTGGATTTAACAACATATAACTCTATTCCAAACGTTAGTGAAGGAATTAATAACAAAATACATTATTACAAGACAAAAGATAATAAAGGAAAATATTCAGCTTTGGAAGAATTCAGTTTACCAACAGGAGCTTATGAAATTGATAATATAAATGAAGTTATACAAAAACATATGGGAAAAGAAAATATAACGATAAAAGGCAATAACAATACAATGAAAGCCGAAATTACTTCTAAGTATTATATTGATTTTGCCCAAGAACGTTCAATTGGTAGTTTATTGGGGTTTTCTAAGGAAACAAAGGTATTAGAACCTAATACAACTCATTCTGGGAATAGAACTGTGACGATCATCAAAGTAAACAGCATAGACATTACATGTAACATTATACAAGGATCCTACAGAGATGGAGAAAATCGGCATATATTACACACATTCTACCCATCAGTCGCACCGGGTTTCAAGATAGTAGAAAAGCCTCAAAACCTTGTGTACCTACCGTTAAACACCAGTTTCATTTCAGACATCGTGCTGAACATAGTGGATCAAGACGGAAACCTTATTGACTTTCGAGGAGAAGCTATTACTGTAAGAATACATATAAAATCATCCGCTTAGATAATGGGGTTATCATTTAAAAAGAGAGAGCCAACCAGCAAAGTGGTCAGTAGCTCATCAGCTGTAGAAGGATTAACAAGTGACAACATTCGTTTTCTAGAAGAAATTGGATTAAAGGTCATTAACAATGGATATACTGGATATAGCGCAGGGCCCAACATTCGACGAGACCTTATGGGAAAAGGAATATCACACGCACAACCCTTACGCTTCGTCCAAATTAAACAATAACGATGAAATTAGGATTCCTATACAACAACAAGACATTTATACTCTTCCATGCGAAAGTTATTTATATATTGAAGGAAAAGTAACAAAAGCTGACGGTACTGTTGGAACCACTGTTCCGTTCATAAATAATCCTATGGCATTTTTGTTTGACGAGATTAGATATGAAATTTCAGGAGTTACAGTCGATTCAACAAAAAAGGTTGGAATTTCCAGTACATTAAAAGGATTAGCGTCTTTAACACCAAATGAGAAGAATCTGTTAGCTGTTGCAGGATGGGTTGCACCAGACAAAAGTATAATTACTCCTGACGCTTCGGGAAACTTTGATTTTTACGTACCTTTAAGATTACTTTTAGGATTTGCTGAAGATTACAGAAGAATAATAATAAATGTAAAACAAGAACTAGTTTTATTAAGGTCATCAAACGATAATGATATTATTAAAGCATCTGCTGGAACAACTGAAGCCAATTTAGACTGGAAACTAACATTAGACAAGATTGTTTGGAGAGTACCACATGTGCGACTAAATGATGAACACAGGATTACATTATTAAGAAAGTTAAAATCAGATCGAGACATTGTAATACCATTCAGAAGCTGGGAGTTTCATGAATACCCCGTTTTACCTTCAACACAACGGCATACATGGACTGTAAAAACTTCTACTCATTTGGAAAAAGCGAGATATGTAATCTTTGGATTACAAACAAAGAAAAAAAGTATATTAACTGAAAATGCTGGTGAATTTGACCATTGTAAATTAACAAACTGTAAAGTGTTCCTGAATTCACAATTCTTTCCCTACGACAACTTTAATATCTCTTTTGATAAAAAAAGGTACAGTGTTTTATACGATATGTACGCTAGGTTCCAAAATTCATATTACGGCAAAACAAACACACCTCTACTATCTCCCGTACAGTTTGAATCGAAAGCTCCGATTGTTGTAATTGATTGCTCCAAACAAAACGAATCTGTAAAATCGTCTAGTGTTGATATAAAAATAGAAATGGAATTTCAAGAAAACGTACCTGCAAATACATCTGCGTATTGTTTAATTTTGCACGATAAAATTGTTACATACACACCGTTGACTGGTATCGTAAAGACGGTATTGTAAAACGTTGTACCACCACCGGCACCGCCACTGTCGCTAACCTATAAATAGCGGAGCAACAATGCAGGTCTTCAGTTGATCGTCTATCGTCGCATGGGCAACATCTTCTACAAAATGAGTTCTCCATCTGTTGTACAAGGTGATGCAGAGGTAGCACCGTTATTGGAACGTGATAATACTAGTGAAGAAGAAATCATCAAGGAAATAACTGCATTTTTAAAGTTTGGTAAAAGAGATAGAGAGGAGGAAAGTAATGCAGACCCATCAAAGGTAGTACCAAAGAGGAAGAAGAAAGTTGAAGAAAATATTCCTCCTCACATTTTAACTGAAGTTTTTTTGCGAATCTTTTACCCCATCTCAGCATGCATCAGTAAAAGTGTATCAGTTGGATTGATGAAGTCATTGGATTATTCCCCTACAGTAATACTACACCATGGAACAAAAAAGGTTTTATTTTCGCAAAATGCTTGGGAGTCATTTTTGAAACATGTACATTTAATAGAATGTTATTTAACTAACAGTTTGTGTGGAAGGAAAACACATATTCGACTTTTGGATTGTGACAATGAAATCGATATTGTTAAACATCGTGGACAACTACAAGTGCGAATTAGAGACTTGACTCAACATGAAAATAAGATTCTACTGTCACGTGAAGAATTCTACGTTTTAAACTACGCAACAGAACCTATTACAAGGTACATGAGACAGTTGGTATTTGCAAGCGCTATTATTAAAGAATATTTGGTCGATACTTTGGAAAAACAACCTGATAGCACCATCGTGTACGGACCTGTGGATACATCTATTTTTAATAGAATACCTCATGAAGTTTGCATGTGGAGAAAGTTAAAGGATTTTGAACCACTTGTAGAAATCGCTACAGAAGCTACAGAAGAAACAACACAGGAAGAAGAAACGGAGAAACAAGAAGAAGAAGAAAACGAAACACAAGAAGAAGAAGTTAAAAAAGACTAAAGTTTGACTTAGTAAAGAAGAACACACGTGGGGTAGGCCTATTGGGGACGGTGCCCACGTTAAATATACACCAACGCGCCTGCAACTGTACGGCCTGGTATTTAACCTACCGTGGTGTGGAAAACAGTTTAGTTGATCGCTAGGTGCCATGATGAGCGGAGGGGATGAAGAAGTGAGTGTAAAGCCTTGTGTAATAGAATTTCAAGCATTTCGAAATAATGATGATAGGTTTATTATCAAGGAATTAGTAATTTTAGACTTGCTTACATTTGTAGTTTACCCATTCACGTTTGAAGCTCCTTTTTCTTTTAACAACCTTAACGCCAAAGCAAAAAGTACAAACAAATGGATAACAAACTACTTTCATCACATACATTGGTATGAAGGATTTATAAGCTACAGTAATCTGCACAGTATTATGTTTAACTTTTGCAAACAATATTCACATATATACACAAGAGGATTAGAAAAAAGGAACTGGATACAAAAGTACACGCACGGTGATGTTTTCGATATAACCATCGGTAAGAACTTTAACATTAATCTCGGTAATATTTGTGTTGCTGCAAAAGATCCTAAACACGGACAATTAAACTGCGCATTGCACAACGCATATCGTTTGGCTGCTTACTTGGAACAAACGCAGAAATGTGGTGGGGGTAGCAAAGAACCGGAATGTGGTGGGGGTAGCGGGGCCTATAAATACGAGGAGCCAACACCGCTCCGGCACGAGTATTATTCGAGACTCCGAAGAGGCAACATCACAGAAGACACCACAACCACCACTGACGAAGATGACATCACAACAGTTTCTACAAACACTGGTTGATCAATTCAACACTCATTCAAAATCCGACCTTCTGCTAACTAAAAAGTGTTCAGAACTAAAAGAACAAAAACACTACATTATTCATAACATCAAGAAAGTGGAAACCACACATGGAGAAGCAATTCTAGTTTCATTGAGCGAAGGACCTTTCTCTCCAGGAGATGAGCCGAAGTTTCAAGTATTTCTTCCAAAACGATTTGTTCAACTGCTACAAAATGAAGATTTGCGAGATATTCAACCGGGGACGTTGTATTTGGTATCACACGGTGTAAGCGGCAACAACTCGACGGAACTCACTCTGCACATCACGCATCCTTGTACATAATGTCTCTGTTTGTATTTTATTGTTTGTATTTCTAGTTATCAATGTTAAACTTAAGTTTATTGTATTGTAAGATGTTTGTTTAATAAAGAAAATAAAAAAAAAAAAATAATAAAATAAAATAAAAAATAAAAACAGCAACACAGCAGTATATTATTTTATATACTGCTGTGTTGCTTTTTTTAAAATTCAAATGGATGACCTTGAACTTTCATTCAGGGTTAACTTATGAAGAGGTATAAAAGAGAGGGAGCAGTGAAGTTAGTCTCAGTCTTGTCTAACACACGCTGCAGCTAACATGTCGGTGTCACCTATGAAAAATTTATTTTTCGATAACAATTTGAAGACATATTGTTGCGAGTTACAATGTTTTAAAATACCAGGCGATCAAGTTGACGGGAAAGCTTGTCGTAAGTGCAAGTGTTTCAGCTATTGCATATGTAGATGTAAAACGTATCAAATGAACCGACAAGATAAACTACAAGAATTACGCCGAAGGATTGCATTCCTGTGGCGGCGAATGTAGTAGCAACCAGCTGCCACCTGCCGCCTGCCATCTGCTGTCCGCCATCTTCTCCGCCCCACCATTTTGTTTGATACCAGAACGCTAGCTAGCGAATAGTCAGTACACCTCCGGCTCTCGACTGGTGAACATCGAGTGCTCTTCACAAACGTAAAACATTGTATTAAAATGTCCATTAAAATTAGGTGTATTCATTATGACTCTATTCATCTGGCGACTTTCCAAGACCTCGAGGTTTTTAATGAAGAGTTAAGACTTCTCATTGCGTCCGGTTACGATTTATCTTTGGAACTTTACGCATCAAAAAACAACATGGACTCTGCGCAGGAATCGAAGTATATACCGTCTTTCTTCAGAAAGCGAAGTGATGGCCGCAACTCGTCCGGATCAACAACATCGATGACAACCAACAACGGGGAACTATTGTAAACATGAATTATTGTAAACATAACTTATTGTAAATAAAAATAAAGTAATATTTGTATTAGTACTACCTCGCACTCGTATCATTCGATTGCTTCATTCGATAATTTTCATTCGATATTTTATCGAATTAAAACTATCGAATCACAATCGGATTTTACGCGTGCGAGGTAGTACTTTTTTAAAATTACCTCCCCGTGACCTTGAACTTTGAACTTTAACTCATTTCGTCACAAAACCGCCTACGTCACTGGCTCAGCCCCAGATAACATCTTTCATGACTCAGCACTTCCGGTCACGTGACCGGATGACGTCACTTCCGGCGCAAAACCCGCAAACCCACACTACTCGCATCTAATTATTTTAGTAAATTCCGATTAGTAATATCCATCCTAAATGAATCTCCGCCCAAATTGAACGTTTTATTCTAAAATCTGCGAATATTAAATAACGTTTCTTTTCTGTTCTTTCGTGTTTCGTTCATGATCGATCATGGCCCCGAAGACGATTTCGTAGAACGTTTATAACCCAATTAAATATAATTGGATGAACCTCAAGTCAACGATACGACGCTGATAATCCCGTTGAGATTAATCCGGAATTTCTACGATTCACTTCGGTGAAACTCTAAAACCCGATCAGCGAGTGTTAGTAGGGGTACTTAGGGACGTCGACGCACGAGTGTATTTCAACACAAATAAGTCTCGCCCCGTTTGACTACCAACCCTTATTTTACGGGCCTATTTCGCTGACATCTCGTTGATTATATTTTAGAGGATGAGTTTTGTTTAAATCCAAGGTACCCATTTTTCTAAATTAAATTATTTTCTTTTAATTTTGATTTCAATTAATCGGTTAAATTGGCCACGTATGGCTTTGATTGGTTCGTAAACTCTGCAGGATTTTTACTCAACTTCGCAAATCGTAAATACCAATAGGGATTTTATTGGAATATTTTGGAACCCTTATAGTTTTACTTAGTAAATCGGCTGTACCCAATAGATAACTTTAAAACGCGTCCACATAACCCCCTGCAGAGTTGGTTTCAAAATTATAGGCAAAATTAACAAAATTTTACGAGGGCGAGGATGAAGTAACATAACCGTCAAGTTGATTTGAAGACGATTTTCGTCACGGTTGCTGACTGAGCCCTGCGTCACGCACAATTCTTCATTATCGATTCTGTTTATCCGACCCCTGGAATAAATCCCGGCTCGTTTCTGAGTGAATTCCGAGGAACATCGATCGGTGGCCGTTTTCTAGGGGAGTCGTCACGATATTTTGAATTTGTTTCTTCCCCCCCCAGAAAACACCTCACATTCCTGACGCTGGTAGAACCATCAACTACTATGGATCTAAAGAGTAAAATTGTTGCCGAGCTTCATAAATTTGCAAGGATACACTTTCCAAGAAGAAATACTGTTATAAAAGGTATAAATGATCTTTATCAAGCAGACCTAATTGAAATGAGGCCTTACCGTAAAATAAACAAAGGATTTAAATATATACTAACAGTTATAAACTATTTTACAAAAGTCGCAGATGCTATTCCACTAAAAGACAAAACAGGTCAGAGCGTGAAAAAAGCAATGGAGATAGCTATACGTAGAGATAAAAACACTATAAAACATTTGCAAACTGACGACGGAAAAGAATATTTTAACAAAGATTTTTCAAAGCAGATGAAAATATGTAATGTAAACCATTATTCTACGAAATCTGAAACGAAAGCACCTATTATCGAAAGGTTCAACAGAACTTTAAAAGGAGCGATGTATAAAGCTTTTTCAAATAGAGGTTCCCACGTGTGGTATGACATACTTCCCGACTTAATACACCATTATATCAACGAATTTCATAGAAAAATCCGGATGAAACCGATTGAGGTGACTAAAAAGAACTGCAAACAAGTTTTGGAAAATATTAAAAAGAACACAAAGCCAAAAGTGGAAAAGAGATTACCAAAAAAATTCGAAGTGGGGGATGAAGTTCGTATGAGCAAACATAAAGGAGTATTTAGCAAGAAATACTTACCCAACTGGACTAATGAAGTTTTTACCTTATATAGAGTACAACCGACATATCCAGAAACTTATATACTTAAGAATAATAAAGAAGAACTTTTACAAGGTGGCTTTTACGGGCATGAAATGTTGAAGTCTACTGTCGGAGATGTTTATCTTTCGGAAAAGATATTAAAACGAAAGAACGAAGTATTGGTGCGCTGGTTGGGTTTTGATAAAAGTGCTGACTCGTGGGTACCTAAACAAGATCTTTTATAGGATTTCACTAGTATCACGCTAACCGTCGAAGAGTGCTGACATGGAGATTATAAAACTAAAGGATTATTTTAAAATTGCAAATATAGACGAATTAACTGTGGATAGTGTAAAACATGAAGAAGGGAAACATGAAAACTTGTTACCAGACAGCGTAAGGTGTATAGTGAGTGGACCTTCAAATTGTGGGAAAACAATTGTAGTGTTTAATTTAATAACTAATCCTAACGGATTAAAGTTTAATAGTCTATACATTTTTTCAAAGTCTCAGCTCCAACCAAAATATCAGTTATTAGATAAAATAATATCTGATGTACCGGAAGTAAATTGCTTCAAATTTGATGCAAGTGATAAAATTTTGCAGCCGAATGAAGCAAACCCTAACTCAGTCTTTATTTTTGACGATGTGTCTTGTGAAAACCATGACAACAGTAGAAACTATTTCGCGATGGGGAGGTATCATAATATAGACTGTATCTAAATTGTTCAAACATATAGCAAAATCAAAAACAGTTAATTAGGGATAACGCAAATATTATCTTTATATTTAAACAAGACAATATGAATTTAAAACTTATACACCACGTTCATGTTGTGTTGATATGCCGTTGAAAGGGTAAAACAAATTTGTGGTAAAGCATGGGAAGATAAATACGGATTCCTGGTGATTGATAAGGAACAAAGTGTTAAAAATAGTATATATATATATATATATAGAGAGAGAGAGAGAGAGAGAGAGAGATTGGGATTAAATCGAATCGTTTTAATTCAAGAACATAAATACATATTCTTAGATAAAATTGCTAAATTGGCCTTTATTTTGTAACGTATATAAATGGTTTCAGAAACGATGATGTAAAATGAGTGTGGACAAGTTCGGACGTTATACCGAATCCGGTGTAAGATTTTTATGATAAAGAAGCTCACACCGGTTTGCCTCTTATACCGGAGGGCGACTATAACATTAGTAATAAACGTTTAAAGTATGTTAAGGATCCTCAAGATAGTAGTAACGCTATAAATTTAAAACCCTTACAATCGGAAATATCAACAAGCTTAAAACTTAAGGGAGATGTGGACGATGCAAAAACTCATAGATTTGCAAATATCGTTAATCCAGAAAATGAACAAGATTCATTGACAAAAATACATTTAGACTCTAGATTGGGAAAGACTATAATTGGACAAGGAGATTCTTTTATGCAAGGAAAAATGAATTATGAATGTTTAGAGTTGAAAGATAATGTGTGGAATGGTAAAAAACGTAAAATAAATAACATACTACAAGCTGAACAACCCGACGAAGTACCTGTGATGGGGAAAACACTAACTAGACAGGTAGGCAACTTTGTACAAGGTGATAATAAATATAATGTCTTGGACTTGAAAGAAGACAAATAGAATGCTAATCACCATACAATTAGTAATCTGGAGGATGGTAAAGAAAGTGGTGATGCTGTAAATGTTTTTCACATACCAAAAAAGAGTAAAGGATATTGGGATTTTGAATATAAAAGACTAGTTCGTGTTAAACCCACTGTTGATGATATTGATTGTGTAACAAAACATCAGAGTATAACATTGAATGAACTGAAGTTTGATGTTAAATAAAAGCAATTAACAAACATTTTAGCGGGAACCTCACCGAGTGACGTAGCAGTTGTAGATCAAATATTAAAATATGAGGATGGTTTTTTAAAACAGGGTGATAGCAAATACGAGTTTTTAGAATAAAAAGAAAATAAGGAATCCAAAGTAAATGAGTGGGATGGTAAAAATAAAAAAATTGTAAATTTACTTTCTGGTACAAATACTAATGATGCTGTATGTTTATCACAAATACCCAAATCAAATATCGGTGAATGGAATTTTAACTATAAAAGATTGGGTAATTCAAAAAAAGTGTAAGTGATAATCATTGTGGTACAAAAAGTCAGATTATTACATTAAAGAGGAAAAAGTTTAATGCTAACAGTAAAGAAATAACAAATACAAAAGAAGGTGTATTGCCAACAGATGTAGCAGTGGTGGGTCAAATATTAACAAAGGGTGAGAAAAGCATAATTAAACAGGGAGATAAAGAGTACAACGTATTAATGTTTAATAAAACCGAAAATGTTGGAATGCTAAAGATCAATTCATAAGGAATTTACCAAAGGGGGTATATAATGATGATATTTGTTTAATGGCACAGTCTGTATGGTTTGATGATACAGTTAAAAAATTTAAATATGCGGGTGTAGAATTTGATTTTATGGTGTAAAATCGTGATTTGTTGGTTGGTGATCCCACATCTGTGAGCGGATTTAAATATATAGACAATAGGCCATATATACCAGAAAACTATGTATATAGAAGAATAACAGATGATGTATTAGTTGATGCTGATGGTAACTCTTTTAGAACAACAGAAAGTGATCAAGTGGTAAAAAGGAAAGGATAAAAATATTATACTAATTGTAATAATCCCGTTTCTATAACCTACTTGTTCCAGATGTAAACAAGGGAGATGTGGACGATGCAAAAACTCATAGATTTGCAAATATCGTTAATCCAGAAAATGAACAAGATTCAGTAACAAAAATATATTTAGACTCTAGATTGGGAAAGACTATAATTGGACAAGGAGACATCGAGTTTAATTGGACAAGGAGGACATAATTGGACATCAAGTTTTGACAGTCGAGGAAAATTGTAAACAGAAATAAAATAATCATCTGATATAATAAGATTAGGTCAAATTGTTCAGATAGCAATCATGAAACAAGTAGGTGTGTGAACTATTCCAGTCGCTTATTTCGTTATAAAACATATGTTTTAAATAAGAAAATGTATTTAAATTTTATATTTGATTCTTTTTGTATTGTTGAATTTTTTTGTTAAAATATTATTCTTTGAGATTGACAAATAATTTATTAAGTTAAAATTATACATTTGGCCATGTTTTTGCCGCGATCTAAAATGTACCTCCTGTATTCCAATATATCAACTATCAATGTGCAACTAGTCATGTGAACCAGTCAAGTGAAATATATTTGAACAGGTGGACAATAATTTAAAGCAAAAACAAAACAATAATAAAACGTGTTGTGAAAATTTAGTTTTTTAGTGAGTTCTAGGTACCAGAATCATACAAGAGGAAAATAGGTAAAAATTATGAAATTAGAAACCAAAAATCAAGCCTGGACATGAACCCAACAATGGATAGGATGCCATGTTGACGAGTTGGTTTGAGATTTACAATTTTATAAAAAAGGAATTTTTATGGACTCATCTTTCCAAGATAACTAGTTTCAGCAAGTTTGAAAAAGTACTATGAAAATTTGGACTTTCCATTAAAATATTACTTTCAAATTTATGTGTCACTAATACTTTACAGGATGTTCATTCGGAGTATCAAATTTTTCCTTTCATAAAATTATCTTATAAATTATTATTTGTTGAATATTATAATGTTTACCCAAACCATCTAAACGTTTCAGCGGCAAAGAACCCTCCCTGCAGATATAAAAATTACTCATAACCCTTTTTTATAGCCGGAGCATCTTATGTTACCCTTGTAAATGAAATAAACATGTCAAAATATATTTAATTTGTATAAATTTTAAGATTTATTATTTAACAGGTAATTGAAAGAAAAGGTGGTAAGCTGGTAATCAATAATATATATATATATATATTCTCGTACATAAGGACTTAATCAATTTTAAAATGAGTGTGGACAAGTTCGGACGCTATACCGAATTCGGTGTAAGATCAAGAACAAATGACAAAGAAGCGTACACCGGTTTACCTCTTACCACGGAGGGTGACTATAATATTAGTAATAAACGATTACGATATGTTAATGATCCTCAAGATAAAAATTATGCTATAAATTTGCAAACCTTACAGTCTGAAATATCGTCAATTAAAAACTATTTTGTTCGAGTTTTAAGCGAAATGTTTTTTGATTTTTATAATGATTTGGCTAAAACTAGAATTAAAGAAAATAAGAAGAATGATTGGATTCAAACAAATATTGTAAACAAATACTTTATAAATCCTGCAACAAAATCTTACGAGATGTTGAGTGAACACATAACTTACATAACCAATAGACAAAGGGATATGGATACATTTGCATTATGAACAAGGGTTCCGTTGGGTAAACATGGTTAAGCAAGAAAAGTTTATAAAAGGGATATAATCGCTAAGCGATTCTATTAGAAGTAAAAACAGAGCATTAAGAGTAGGTATTAGTGAGAGAGATAAGTTTATTGAAACAACATTTAAACCAGTTATGGATCCTTTAAGGGAAGTATCTCAAAAGCTTGGAAAAGTTTCAGAAGGAGATTTAATTATACCCTTTTTTAAATCTGATGATAAAACTGAAGAATTTGAATAAACTGAAGATGAACCGGAAGAAATACAATATGAACAGGGTAAAAATATAAGTGAAGAGGAAGAAGAAGAGGAAGATATATATTAGGGTGCCCCGTCGGATATTTGTAGATTGGGTTTAGATATTCAGTTTAAAGGTGATCTTGGTAGAAAATATGTATTAAAGATGTTACAGTCTACTATACCTAATATAAATCATCATGTATACGGAGCTAGGCTGGAAAGAGAAGGTTTAATGATTGGCGATAGCAAGTTAGATGTGGGTGAGCAGGATAATATAATTATAAATGGTAAAAAGTACAAAGGAACAAACAGATTGTTTGAAGTGATTTTTAAAAGCAAACCTGTCAAATATACTACACGAGACTTGGCAATTTTTAAAGGTATACGTCTAGATACAAATACTCATAGAAAGAATTAATTATAAACCAACATCTTCAGTACATTGAAATCAATCTATAAAGTTTAGGAACATTATTTCAGAGTTATTTTCAACAAAACTGGAAAAAACTAAAAAGAGGTTCATGTCTACTGAAGAAGTTACTCCTTTTAATACTGAAAGGAAAAAATAAAGGTAAATGAGAAAATAGCTTCTGGAGAAGGATTATTAAAAAATACTTGTAATACAAATTAATTGATTATAATGATGTTAATAAATTATTAAATAGAATGCGGTTGATACATGAAGCAATAGAAGCGGGTCACACAGGTCTTCAAAACGAATGGGTTGCTTTAATTGCTTAATTATTAAATAGAGGTATAATCGACCGATGAAGGTGTATGTAATGGATGACAAAGTATAGAAAGGATCATTCTTTGTTAATCCGTCACTTGACAAAGCTAAAAATATAAATGGGGAAAAGGAGCAGTGTTAGTTCTCATCGAGATTCTATAACTAAAGGAGGCGGTGTTGTCTCTTTAACACTAAACTTAGTAGGAAAACCCATTTCAGCTTTAGTTAATAAATCAATAGATTTGTTACCTATTGAACTTCATCTACCGGGCGGTTATCAATATTGTGGATCTGGAACTAAATTGATGAAAATATTGACAAGATGAGATAAATTAGATCAGGCTTGTAAAGAGCACGATATCGCCTATTCAAAATTTAGTGATTCTGCCCACACTTCAGTGGCCGATAAAATACTTGAAATAAAATCTTGGGAAAGAGTTAAAGCGAGTGAAATTAGTCTTGGCGAAAGAGCGGCAGCATTAGCAGTGACAGCAGCAATGAAAAATAAAACAGCAATTGGTGGTGGAAGGAAAAAGAGAAGAGGGGGAAGGAGAAAAACAACTCGAAAACTAGGAGAAAGAATTAAAAGAAGAACTAGAAATTCTACTAAAAAAGTAAAACCATCAATTTGGTCCATGATAAAAAAGGACAAGGACTTTACCTAAGACCATATCGTGCCTATGGAATACGAGAAAACAGTTAATAGTTCCTAATCGTGCATTAAGTAACCAAGATCTTTTTAGATATGTTTCTTGTTTAAAGATATAATTCTTCAGAGGAGTGTTTATGAAAGATATTTTACCATCAGCAATGTGGAAAAATGAGAGCGGTGTGGTAAATCTAGATAATAGTGAGGGACCGGGTACACATTGGGTACGTTATAAAAAGCTTGGTTCAACAGTTTACTATTTTGACAGTTTTGGTAATTTATCACCTCCAAAAGAACTTCAAAAGTATTTTTGTTTTGCTAAACAAGTTTTATACAATTATGAGAGGATACAACCTTACAATACATCTATCTGTGGACATTTATGTTTGAAGATTTTAGCAAAATGTGTCAGTCAGCATTCAGATGTCTCCAAATACGGTCTCTTTGACTGGTACAACGTCAACCTTGCGGAACACTTTATTCCCCGCATTAGGTTTACATAAAGAAAAACAATGGGAAACAGCATTACTAGATTTTATAACTTATAATTCTATACCAAATATTACTGAAGGCGTGAATAATAAACTTCAATTCTATAAAGCAAAGGATGCAAAGGAACAGTTCCTCCAGCTTAACGAAGTTGCTCTATCCACGGGTTCTTATGAAATATATGATATATGCAAGGTAATACAAAAAAAGCTGGAAGAAGATATTATTACTATAGAAGAAAATAATAATACTTTAAAAACAGAAATTGAATCAAAGTATTATATAGATTTTAGCAAAACACATTCAGTTGGATGATTATTAGGATTTCCTTCTACAACACCGATATTAGAGAGAAATGTGAACTATGCAAGTTCAAATACTGTAAGCATACTTACATTGAACACAACTGATATAACTTGTAACATTGGGGTGCAGGGTGTGGATCCCTCCCGCGGCGTCCTTGTCGCGCACCCTGGGCAACGGGGCGTCACAAGCCAGTGGCGTCACGGCTAGCGCGGGTAAAATCCACTTGGCTGTGAGACTCTTCTTCTCACAGTTTCTTCCAGGGCCAAGGCCTTTCTTCTCACCTTTTGGGCCTTGGCTCGCCTTCTTTCTTCTTTCCTGGGCAAGCCTTGCTCATCTTCTTCTTTTCTTCGACCCCGCATCATGGGTGTCTTTCCGCCTTCTTTCGACCGGTGTCCACTGGGGGGTCCCTGGGAGTGTCCCTGGTGTCGCAGGGGCTGATGTGTGCTTGCACTGCCGATGGGTTCTCTTCAGTGGGTGTCAGGAGCCAGCCCCTTCGGGCCCTGGTCAGGGAGTGCGGCGTGGGTGCAGAGGTCGGGCTCTGCACTGCCACGGTGAACCCCGGCACGTCTGGAATCCGGTGCCGGCAAACGGAGGTCGGGTCCCCGGGGAACTGGGGTGGGGGCATCGTCCCCCTGGGTATACCCTCGCCTGGCCAATTCCGGGTTCACCCTCGTCGTGCGATGCGCTGGTTAAACTAAAGTATGGCAACCCCTAAAAACAACGACAACATCAACATTGGCAACGATATGAGGGAGTTTCCAGAACTCCCTCCTCCTAGCGCCAGTACTGCCTCCATTTTTCGGAGGAGTAGCTTAGTAGCGAGGTCCCCACCACCGGCCTCTTCTCCTGTGGTCGCGCTGGCTTCCACGGATTCAGCCAGCACGAGGAATACCCCAAAGCCAAGAACGGTTCGAGCTCCGTCTCCGGTAGTTTCGCCGGATGAAAGGAACGTGGCTATTGCTCAGGAAAAGGTCGAGGAGGAACTGCAGAGGATGCGGGACACTCTCCTCGACATGTCCGCCGCGGTCGCGAAGCAGAAGACCGTGTCGATGGGCATCAAGAACGGGATAGTGACCCTGGATGCATCCCTTGATGTCTTTGACTCGATGCTCGGTCTCTGGAAGGCATCGCTAAGGCGGCTCAGGCTTCTGGAGGAGAAGCAGGGGCAAGCTCCACTCCCATCTTCGGAGTCTGGGGCGCCTGGTGGTGGTGCCAAGAGATCGGCGACTAGCCCTCCTGCGGAACAGCAAACGGAGAAGAGACCGGACGTCAAGAACAGGACCGTCCACGTGGAGAGGAACGGAGAAGAAGCCACCACTGCGTCTGCGGACAGGGAGGGTTTTAATCAGGTCCTCTCCAAGAAACAGAGGAGGAAGCTTCGGGCAGAGGCGAAAGCCCAGAAGAATCGGGAAGAGGCGGAAAACGCGCCTTCCCAAGCACCCAGCCAAAAGAAGGAGAAGCCAAAGAAGACTCGGCCTAGGAAGACCAGGAACCAGGTGGTCCTGATCAATCCGTCCACCGGCAAGACCTACTCGGAGATCCTCGGATTGTTGAAGAGTGAGGTGACGCCAGAGGACTCCGGAACTGTGGTTCGGCAGATCCGGAAGACGGAGGCCGGGGGGGGTTCTCCTTGAGCTCTCGAAGTGTGACGACCGGGGGAAACTCCAGGAAGCACTTCAGAGAGCTATAGGGGACAAGGGCGAGGTCCGCTCCATCATCCCGAAGCTGAGGGTAGAGATCTTGGATCTAGACGCCCTGGCTTCGGAGGCCGATGTCATTGCGGCTATCACAAGAGACCTTCCGACAATCTCCGGTGTGCCTAAGGTCACCCTGTTCTCGCCAAACAAGCGGGAGCAGAGAAAGGCTGTCGTTGAGATGGAAGAGAAAGACGGTCTTCTCTTTCTTCGGTCTGGGAAGATCAAGATTGGCTGGGTCGTCTGCCGAGTTCGGCAGCGCCTTGAGGTAGAACGCTGTTTTCGGTGCCTCGGGTACGGCCACACGCGTCGGAGTTGCTCCGGTCCCGACCGCGGCAACAATTGTTGGAAGTGCGGTAGCGGCGAACATAAGGCCGCTGCTTGCACAGCGGCCGCTTCTTGCGTTCTCTGCACTGGTACACCTGGAGCGTCCGCGGACCACATTCCGGGCTCAGGGGCGTGCAGGGCTTTCAGGAAAGCCCTAGACGCTAAGAGGGCTCAATCTGCCACGAAATGATCCGTTTCGTCCAGGCAAACCTGCAGCGGAGTCGAGCAGCTGACGCCATTCTTGAGCAGCTTGCTTGTGAGGTCAAAGCCCAGATCGTGATCGTCAGCGAGCCCTACCGGATCAAAACCAGTCCATCTTGGTTTTATGACCGGCTTGGCACCGCGGCTCTCTGGATTTCAGACAGTCGGGGGATTCAGGTGTTGGGTCACGGATCCGGTGACGGTTACGTCTGGGTGCGACTTCGGCGAGTCAACGTATACAGTGTCTACCTCTCTCCAAACTATTCCGCCGAGGAGTACCGGGAGAGGCTGGAGGCGCTGGAAGACAGTCTTCAGGGTGTCTCGGGGGGCGTAATAGTTGCTGGGGACTTCAACGCGCGTGCCGTTGAATGGGGCATGCCAGTCACTAACGCCCGGGGGAGACGAATCTTGGAGATGGCCTCGAGGCTCGACCTGGAAATGGCGAACAGAGGGGACATGCCGACATACCGAAGACCTGGTTTTGGTGACTCCATACCAGATGTCACGCTGGTATCGGCAGGGTTGTTTCCTCTGGTAGCGGGGTGGGGGGTGATGGACGTGTACACGGCCAGTGATCACGAATTCATCTCCTTCAATCTGGAAGAAAACGAGTTGTCTCGTCGATGCAGTACCCGAAACCCAATTGGCTGGAATCAGGCCAAACTGGACAGGGGAAAATTCGTCGAGCGGCTCGGTCGTAGCCCCGAGGCCGGTTTGACGGAGCGCTTTGACTCCGCTGATCGAGATCGGGTCGAAGCTCTCGTGGGTTCCACAATGCAGCTGATCGAGCGTGCATGCGACTCGTCGATGCCTCGGAAAAAACCTGTCCGGGGTCGTCGCCACGTGTACTGGTGGACGGACGAAATCGCGGAGCTCAGGAGAACGGCACTGATGCTTCGCAGAAGAGCGCAGAGAACTCGAAACCGACCGGAGGCTTTGGCCAGGTCGGCAGAGCACAAGACTGCGAAAAAAGCTCTTGCCAGTGCAATTCGCCTGAGCAAGGCTCGCTGCTGGAAGGAGCTGTGCCGGGACGTGGACTCCGATCCATGGGGAAAAGGGTACAAGCTCGTCACGAGAAAGCTCGGGGGAATGGGGGCCAGCAGTGCCTCTATGCCTGCAGGCACGATCACGGCCATCGTCGATGCTCTCTTCCCAAGTCACCCTGTGAGGCGAGAGGAAAGAGTAACGGGGCCGGTGCCTGATGTTCCTTTGTTCACGGAACAGGAGCTCGTGGCAGCGTCGTCTGCCATGCACAACAACAGAGCTCCAGGCCCTGATGGCATTCCGGTCGAGGCTCTGAAGGTTGTGGCGGGAAGTCACCCACATCTGCTGCTGCGCATGTTCAACGCGTGTTTGGCGGCGGGTGTGTTTCCATCACGCTGGAAGACAGCTAGACTGGCGCTCATCAGCAAAGGCAAAGGTGACCCGGAGTCCCCGTCGGCATACAGACCACTCTGTATGTTGGACACGGCGGGTAAACTCTTTGAGAGGTTGCTGAAACCCAGGTTGAGGTTGGCCGTCGAAGCCGCTGGGGACTTGTCCCCCCGGCAGCACGGCTTTCGGAAGGGCCACTCAACCTTGAATGCCGTGGCTGAAGTCCTGGGCGCCGTCCAGCAGGCTGACACGGCCTGCCATCAGGCCAGGCCGATCGTGCTGCTGGTCACCCTGGACGTTAAAAACGCTTTTAACTCGGCCCGTTGGGTGGACATGCTCGAGGCGTTGCAGCGGGACTTCAGGGTACCCGACTATCTCTTGGTCGTGGTACAGGACTACCTGAAGGAGCGCAGGCTGCTATATAGCACAGAAGCAGGGGTCCGTTCCAAAGTGGTCACCGCCGGCGCGGCGCAAGGGTCGATCCTTGGCCCTGACCTTTGGAACGTGGCATATGACGGAGTGCTTCGCCTCGAGATGCCACCACAAGCCTATCTCGTGGGCTACGCAGATGATGTAGCCGCAGTCATCACGGCTCGGAATCCGGAGTTAGCCCAGCTTCGCCTCAACCAGGTGATGTTTCGGGTCAACAGATGGATGAGCGGTCATGGACTTGAGCTGGCGGTCGCCAAGACCGAGATCGTCATGCTCACGCGACGGAGGATCCAAACAGTAATCCCTATGACTGTTGGTGACGTGGAGGTCCAGACGAAGACTGCGGCGAAGTATCTGGGAGTGGTGCTTGACCGCCGCCTCACATGGTGGGAGCACATCCAGGCGGTTTGCAACAAGGCGACGAGGGTTGTTCTGTCGCTCAGCAGATTGATGGGGAATGTCGGAGGCCCGAGGTCCAGCAAGAGGCGACTTCTCATGTCCACCGTCAACGCGACTCTCCTGTACGGCGCAGAAGTGTGGGCGGGTGCTATGAGAGTCAAAAAACACAGCAAGAGAATTCTCTCCGTTCAGCGCAGGGCGGCTCTTAGGGTTGCCTGTGCGTATCGCACTGTGTCTGGACTGGCTGTAATGGTTGTGGCTGGAGTGTTTCCCCTTGATCTGCTCGCCGCTGAGAGGCAGAACATCTTTCGCCGTGCTCCTGATCTCGGAAGAGACCAAGCTGCTGTGGAAGCCAGACTCGAAACTCTGCGAGTTTGGCAAGAGCGTTGGAACGGTGGACTGGAAGGGCGATGGACGTTTCGTCTCATCAGAGACATAAGCCCGTGGTTGAGCCGTGCATTTGGGGAAATTGACTTTTTCTTGTGTCAATTCCTGACGGGCCACGGGTACTTCAGGGAATACCTTTTCCGCATGGGGAAGGTGAGGTCACCTCAGTGCAGGTACTGCCCGGAGGAGGTGGATGATGCTCATCATACTTTCTTCCGGTGCAGTCGTTTCACTGAAGACAGGAGGAGGCTCGTCTCTGCTGTCGGCGATCTGTCCCCGGACGTCGTGGTGGGGGCGATGCTTCGAGATGAAGACTCCTGGAGAGCGGTTGCGCTCTTCGTGCAATCCGTTCTTCGGGGAAAGCGAGACGAGGGATGCTTAGGTGACCTCTAAGTTTCCCGAAACGGTGACGTGACCCGTCTGGGCGCAAGACACGCGGGCCAGTGCCGAAGTTGTCCGATAAGGGTTCCGGCCTGGTTTTTCCCCAGCGGCTCCGTAGGAGGTTTAGTGGGTATACCTCGTAAGAGGGAGTCCCACACTGTTCCTTTGGGTTCGCGCATTAAGCGTTCCTCCTACGTAAACAAAAAAAAAAAAAAAAAAAAAAAAAAACTTGTAACATTATACAAAGATCGTACAGATAGGGTGAAAATCGACACATATTGCATACATTTTACCTATGATTTAAAATAATTGAAAGACCACAAAACCTAGTGTATTTACCTTTAAACACCAGTTACATCTCAGGTAACATAGTTGATTTTAGAGGTAAAACTGTCACCATAAGAAGACATGTAAGATCGATTTTATAAATAATGGGATTGACGTTTAAAAAGGATCGAGTGAGTGATAAAAAGCTCAGCAGCGTATCAGCGTCAGAAGAGTTAACAATTGAAAACATTCGATTTTTAAAAGAGATTGGTTTTAAAGTTATTAACAATGGATATTCTGGATATAGCGCACGGACCAGTGTTCGACGAGACCTTGTGGGAAAAGGAGTTTCACTCCCACAACCCTTACGCTTCATCTAAATTAAACAATAACGATGAAATCAGGATTCCTATTTAACAACAAGATATCTACACTTTACCTTCCGAAAGTTATTTATACATCGAAGGAAGAGTAACAAAGAAAGGTGGAGCCGAAGGAACAACTATACCGTTTATTTATAACCCAATGGGTTTTCTTTTTGATGAAATAAGGTATGAAATTTCAGGTGTTACTGTGGACTCTACAAACAAGTTTGAAATACCCAGTACAATAAAAGGATTATGCTCCATAACACCAAACGAGAAAAACCTGCTAGCAGTCGCAGGATGGGTTACACCAGATTCATCCACTATAAAACCCGATAACAAGGGATATTTCGACTTTCACGTACCTTTAAAATTATTATTAGGTTTTGCAGAAGATTACAATAAAATATTAATTAATGTAAAACAACAATTGGATCTTTTAAGATCTTCAAATGATAAAGATATAATATTAGCTCCAGGAACAAAAACTGAAACGACTCTGAACTGGAAGTTGGATTTAAAGAGGATCGTATGGAGGGTACCACACCTAACATTTGTAGATGAACACAGGATTACTTTGTTGAGACAATTAAAGGCGGACCGCGATATAGTTTTAGCATTTAGAAGCTGGGAGTTACAGGAATATCCTATTATACCCGAAACGGAGCGACATATATGGACTATAAAGACTTCAACACATTTGGAAAAACCTAGATATGTTATATTTGGATTATAAGCAGATAGAAGAAGTAAAATAACAGCTGAACCGACATCATTTGATAATTGTAAACTTACAAATTGTAAACTATACCTCAACTCACAATTCTTCTCATATGGCAACTTAAACATACCATTCGATAAAAACCGATATATTATTCTATACGATATGTACGCTAGATTTCAAACATCTTACTACGGTAAAACAAACACACCGCTACTATCACAAACGTTCAATTCAAAAGCTCCTATCGTGGTTATTGATTGTGCTAAACAAAATGAATCTGTAAAGTCATCAAGTGTAGATTTTAAGTTGGAAATGGAGTTTGAATCTAATATACCCACTAACACGACTACATATTGCTTGATTTTTCACGATAAAATTGTAACGTACACACCTCTAACAGGTATTGTAAAAATGGTTCTGTAGGTCTATGGAGGGGGAAGAGTATAAATAGTGCGCAATACAAGAGGGGTTCAGTTGATCAGCGTTTGCGGTTGAAACAACATCTATTACAGTAAAGATTACCTCTAGTGCAAAACGAAGACTCTTACATCAAAGAGTATGAAGATGAATTGGACGAGTTTCTCAAGTTTCGCAATGAAGAAGTCAAGTCTGACAACGTTTCAACATCTAAGTCGACTTTAATGAGGAAGAGAAAACCTGAAAACAACATCCCTTTAAACATACTGACTGATATTTTTCTTCGCATACCATATCCAATCTCATGATGTATGACTAAAGGTATAGCAATAGGTTTGGTAAATGACTTGCGTTATAAACCTAATGCAATTTGAAACCAAGTACATAAAATGCTATTATTTTCAGATGCCGCATGGGAGTCTTTTTTTTTAAACATTTACACTTCATCGAATGCTACTTGGCAAAGAACATGTTTGGAAAAAGACAGCTATTCGTATATTAGAATGTGATATTGAAATCGACATTTTAAAATGTCGCGGAGAACAGAAAGTACGGTTTAGAGACCTGACAAATATGATGACAAAATTCAACTGACGCCGGAAGAATTCTACGTTTCGAGTTGTGCAGCTTCACCTATAACCAGGTATATGAAACACCTTGTATTTTCAAATACTGTGGTAAAAAAGTATTTGGTAGATGTAATGGAACAACATCCCGATGCTCAAATTCTTTATGGTCCAATAGATACAACTATTTAAACCGAATACCTTATGAGGTTGAGATGTGTATATGTCTAAAGGAGTATGAACAAAAGATTAATGAACAAAAGATCCAAGGAGAAGAAGAAAAAAGATTAAAGAATAACAGGTTAAAGAAGAAGAAGAAACTGTACAAAATGGAGAAACAGAAAACGTTTTAACTGAAACAGTTTAAAAAAATTAAAGGAAGTTAGTGGGGTAGGCCTCCCGGGAATGGTGCCCAAGTTAAATATACACCAATGCGCTGAGAACTGGACGGCCTGAGCTATAAAAGCTCTACCGTTGTGTGGAAACAGTTCAGTCGTCATCCGAGACATGGAGAAGACTGGCATAATTGAATTTCAAGCTTTCCGTGGAAACAATGATGCAAAACTTAAACTCCAAATGCAAAAGAACAAATAAATGGTTAACGAGAAACTTGCATCACATTGGTTGGAATGAAGGTTTTACAAGTTTTTAAGAAGTGGAAAACATCATGAATCACTACTGCAGCAACTTTACAAGACTTTTTACAAAAGGATTAGAAAAGCGCAATTAAATACAATTGTATACTACAAAATATGTAATAGATATTAAAATGGATAAGTGTTTCGAATTTGAGATGGATAATATTTGTATTTTAACAAAGGATGATGAACACGCACAATTTCATTGCGCCGTAAAGAACGCTTATCGTCTAGCTGCTTTTTTACATCCTTGTACAATAGAGAGTGGAGGGGGGACCAGAGGGTATAAAAGCGGGGAGAGCGAGGAGACCCACCGTCAGTATTACTCCAGACTCCAACGAAAGAACACGTATCAAGATGACATCATAGAAATTTCTGCAAAACATTGATGGATCAGTTTAACACACAATCAAAATCAAGTATACTACCAACAAGAAAAACTTCAGAAATCAAAGAAAACAAACATTACATCGTGCACGACATGAGGAAGATCGAAACATCAGTGGGAGACACTATTCTTGTATCTTTAAGCGATGATCCATACACAGTAGAAGATGAAACGAAATTCCAAGTTTTCCTGCCCAAGAGATTTGTTCAACTGCTTCAAAATGAAGATCTGCAAAACATCGAACCTGGAACTTGTATATAGTATCACACGGAGTCAGCGGGAAAAACTCTATCGAGCTATCTCTGGATTTGACCTCGTCGGGAACTTCACATTCTTAGATTAAGCCAATATCATGTAAAACTTGAAATGTATTTTATGTAAAATAAATAAAAATAATAAAAAATATAAAATATCAGTACTAACTCCAAGTACTGATATTTTATCTTTTTTTTTAAAACATGTTTTGGTGACCTTGACCTAGATTCAGAACTTATAAAATGCGCTGTATTGGTTAAAAGATTACAACTTTTATACAGACTGACGATGAGTTGGTGGGGGAACGTTGTGGTGGGATAGGGTAGGTACCTGTCCTACACACTTACATCGTGTCAGTATACCTCCGACATTTTCCTTGGTACAACCTACAAAAACAAAATGGTACGTATAGTAGTAAAGAGGAGAATGAGATTTTCTAAATATGCAAAGTTACAATCGAGATTGGATATGTTTGATGCAGCATTAAAAGACTCGTTTCTATACAAGTCTAGAATGTAGTTTGCAGATGCTGGTTTCTTTTACATTGGGCAAGATGATAAGACCGTTTGTTACAATTGCGGAGAAGGATTGCAGGATTGGCAAGCGACAGATAAACCATAGGAAGAACACGCACGATGGTTTGACAGGTGTGCTTATTGGTTAGTTGAAAAAGGTAGAGAGTTTGTACAAAACCATTGGAGAGTATATAAACCTCATCCGATTAAAAATTCAGAAACACCAACCGAAGAAATTAAGAGCGAAGGAAACGAATGTGTAGTATGTTTATCCTCTGAGAAAAATTTATTATTTTCACCTTGTAGACACTGTTGTACATGCACTGATTGTGGACTGGTGTATAACCATTGCATTATATACAGAACTCCAATAGGTTACGTGATGAAAATATTCATATCGTAGATGTGAAAAAAGAGGAGGGGAGCGTATAAAAGGAAGGCAAGGAGGTGGGAAGCTCACTCCGCGATTAGCCGTACATGAGGTAACATCATGGCTCTCAAAATAGAATGTGTCCACTACAATACTGTTCATCTTTCTACAGTTCATGATTTGCAACTTCTTTCGGATAACTTAAAAGTTTTGATTGTAAACGGTTACAAACTAACATTGGATATTTCTGCAACTAACTCTTTAACTCAAGAACACTGGAGAACATCCGCAACTACACTTCCACCGACACAGGGGAATAGATATAATTTTGGAGAGTGTGAACCTCTCGCCTCGTTCAATGTAAGCAGCTCTACGAATCGGAGTTGTCATCGTGGCAACCATCATCACTTCCATCCACGCCTAGAATGAAGTATTATTGTGGAGAATGTGAACCCTACCCATATACAGAAGCAACGGGCACCACAGAATCGGTGGTTCTCTGACAATCATTGCCTATGTGTACATTACTGTAAATAAAGAAATAGTTAGGATTAAGTCCACTATCTTGCAAATTTTTTGTAATTTTATGTATATTATTGTAAATAAAGAAAGAAAAATAAAAGTGAGAAATCGATATATTTATCGAATGAAAACTATAGAATCAAACCTGTGCAGGGTTTCTTTTTTAAAACATCCTCAGGATGACCTTGAACTAACCTTAACTCACATGACGTCACTCATACGTCGCCAACTACGTCGTCACATATGTCATAGCTACGTCACTAAATGTCACGTGACCGGAAGCTGTCAACCAAATGGGGCAGAAATCCCCATTCCCCACTACTAATGATATATAAATTGTTATCGTTTCAACAATGGGAACGTAATTTAAGAGGCTCACAAACAGCGCGTGCACTTTGGGCCGCAACAGCGACGCCACAGTGGCCAACCGTCATGAATCGCCACCCACTATTTTAAGGCTGAATATCACAGGCAATAATCAAGTGACCTGTATTAATATTGTATAAAAAACTATATAATATAATATATTATTTAACAGTAGATTATGTAGAACATGGGTTGAGGTTGATAGCTGATTTTTACATCAAAAAATTTGTCTAGTAACAACCGTTGTATATTGTATAGTGTATGAATAATATAGTTCAGTGTAGTTGTAAGGTAAATGAACAATTAAATTTTAGAAAGAAAAATTCCAAAGGTTCATTTAACAACAACTTTTAAATAAAAGTGCGTGCAACACTGAAATGCAATGCGGGCAACTTGATGCTCGATATGCAGCTGCTAGAGTACCTGCGCAGCGCCGCGCCGGCGCTGGCCGTATCGTTAGGTCAAAAATAGTATTTCACTTCTGGTTACCGGTACCAAATTCAGCACGTTGTTTCTTCATCTAACTAGCTTTTATAGAAACACTCTCTCAGAACTCCCTAACACCCTGTAATGACGTCATCAAGATGGCGGACTATAAACATTACAGTATGTGCTTTAACCATTAATAACTCCTATACCTGTTGCTTGATTTCGACTGTTAAGGAATTATTTTGAAGAAAACCAACCTAACTAATATTATATTAGTTGGAATTTTTATATGTATAATTTTGAATATGACCCATTTTTTACATATAATTTGTTTTTGATTCGAGGCTGTTTAAACTGTAACTTATGAACTTACCCTTCGATTTCGAATACATTTGGTATCAACATTTTATACAGAATGTTGAATTTATAACCTAAGTTGAGTGGTTGCGGAAGAACTCGAAAAGAACCTGTTCAATAAATTTCCTATGTTAATCTTACGAGGAATAGGTACTCAGCTTTTTCACAGTGAGTGTCAATACAAAATGTATATATTATTTTACCAATAATGTTCGATATCCTACATTTATTTATTTATAAGTCTGTAATTTGTAAAAACACTGTTTTTAGCCATATTTTATTTACAATCTACAATCATTTTTGTTACCTAGCTATTTGTTCCCTACTTTGCATCCAAATTCAATTCGACAGCTGAGTAAAGTTAAGGTTGTTTTTGTAAACAAAGCAGACAACTATTCCTAACTAATTTTAGGTTTTTGGATTGATTTACAAGCAGTAAGGAACACAAATCCCATGCTGAATGGGAAAGGAGTTTATAATACTGTATAAAAGTGTCAGGAAATTTCAATTCAGATTTATATTCTATATTTATTATTTATATGTCAGCTTTTGTTTACTTTTACTCTTGCTGCGAAATTGGGTTTTATCACTGTTAAAGAACCATAAGTAGATTTTCCTTTAATCAGAAAATATGACAACACGGTGGCATTCTAGTGGTTAACTGCTGGAATTGTAGTTTTTTAGGTAGTTTTTAAAGTTTTATGTGAAAATGAATCAAAACCTTTTTTTAAGCATCGATGAAAGCCATTACACTCCTTAAAGTGGTATAGCTATTTATGTATGAGTATATGAAAAAATATGACTAAGACACAAATATAGTTAAAAATGGAAGGTAAAAATGCGAAGGAGAAAATTAACCACATAAGATTTGTGAAGGTTAAGACGATTGATATAATCCAGTAAACTATATTTCAGTTACATATTTCAAGTTTAAAATTCCGATTCAGTATTTTTATCTAAAATGTTACTTCGATTTCGATTTCATGTGCTATCGATTAAATGTGTTGTCATTTTTGACGGGCTATAACAGCTAGTGTATTATTATAAAATTATGGTCAATCAAATTAAGATAATGAATATTGTCAATTACCTTAGGAAAGCAAATTTTCAATTTGTAATTTTAAAAGAGCCTTCTGAACGAAGTACACCTGCGCGATAAGAGATACGGGCTCAGCGTTGCGGTGTGCCGATACAATTTCCAAACTAAATTCCAGATATCTCAAGGGAAAAGTAATGGTGCACGTACTACAGCTACGAATGTGGCTTTCCTATTATCACAAATACTCCCCTACCCACTCGTAGTTTCCAACTTGCATCAGTCACAAACATATACAAATTATGTTTGTCAAAATATATTCTTGTAACACAATTGGTAAAGCACATTCAAGAAACCGAATAATTTAAAAACTTATAAATGGATATCGGCATCACACATTTCACCAGTGCCTTGTCCTTTGAAGTGGCAAGTTAGCCTAATGAAGCCACAGAGCTTAATCCTGTTGTAAGGGCGATGTTCAACTGTGTTAGTAACACAGTTGCACAGTCATGTATGTGTGTTCTTAGAACTACCTATACAGTTAAGTTACTCAGTGTATCAGTGCATATTATCAAATTGGTTTGAGCACTCACTAATCTTTAAATGATTTTATAATCCATCTAATTTTTTCCGCGTGAATGTAAAGTAAATATCTGTTATTTTAATTACATATGGTCCTGTGTGCTGTATCATTACGGTTTATTTTATTCTGGCATTGGTCTTGTATATTCATCCAAAGTCAGTCCTATTGTATATGTTAAATTAAAATAAACTAATGATTTCCCTATATTTATATTTCTTGTGTCAAATTTTCGCTTGCAGTTGTGAAATTCCATTTTATTAGTATGTTTTTGTGGGTTTAAAACTAATAGACGTAATGTGAAAGTAGTTTTTACAATTTGTTGGGGCCTATTAAATTTTCCTATAATTTTGTCTACGACATGTATGGGTAAAAAGCAAAAACAATACAAATGTTGTAAAACAGATTAATATTGTTAGTCCAGGTTTTTTGTTATCGTTGGAAATATTTACACAATACAAGAATTATACAATGACATCTTCTCATGTACACGACATATAATTAGTACTTCCAATTATACATACATTGTACTGTATGGAAAACATGGTTTATAATGAATTCTTTAAAATTTGCCCTGTTTCCTTATTCTGTATCAACGTTTGGATGTTAAAAAAGTGGTGATAAACAAAGTTGCGTTAACTCCGATCAATAATACTGAAAACATAATATTTAGTCATTTCGGGTTTATGGTTATTCCTGTAAGATAATAGTAAATACTGAAATTAAAGTACTGTTGTTGCAAAAATAATAGATTTATTTCAATGTTTGTGGCTCAGTGATATTTTAGGTAAAATATTTTAAAAGTACAAACTATATGTTCTGAGGATAATACATCAGCTGCGGAGAGGCAAAGTGCTTTGAACAAGGAAACACTCTTTCGCCTTTCAATAAGGTAAAGAGTCTTGTAATAAGTGTCTTTCTAAGTAAAATATTTTAAATATACTGCTCAAACTATTTATAAACCAATTATTCTATATTTGGATAAACTAAAATCCTTTACCAAAATGATTATATTGCTTTTCTATATCGTTTATGATAGCACAGTAATTGATTTTAATTTTTAATTTTATGTGTAAATTTATGTTCTACCGGGTGAATTGATTAAAATCGACATGAGTAGTTTAAAAATACTTTAATTACAAAATTATGCCTGTACAAATAAAAAAATAACGAATGATAAAAACTAATACTATTTAGATTCTAATACCAGGACCACCAGTGTGATTTGTGGTTTAAAAAATTTAATCCAGGGTTTTCTCATAATAAAATGCTGTTTTTTCGAATGTAAACATCACTATTGTTTCACATATCTCCCCTAAGGTACCAACATGTTAATTTCTAGATAGTTACCCTCTCCCACCAACCTAAGCTTACTAAAGTTAGAAATAAACGGGGAAAGAATTGTTTACAAGTCCATGTTTTATAACCGATTATTCTATAACCGAACAAAATGCACATCCCGTTCCATATTTTTTAGCTAGGAGCTAGTTTCAAAGTTATCTTTAAGTTAACTTAGAAGTTTTTAGATCTATAAATATATTCTTATTTTAAGCTTTAATCAATTAAAAACAAGAAAGTCCATCTCTTCCAAATATATCATTTTCGTATTGCTTTTCAGCAAGAACACCACCGTAAATCCACTTCTACTTATCAGTTACTCCAAAATCACCTTTTATATATTCAACGGCCATTTAGTTATTGTTATCGTTAAGCAAATTAATACTCTAAATTTCTTTTTGATTCTTTGATTCCCTGCTCTTTAATTCCCTTATAATAATATGCAATGCTCATTATGTTTTATGCCGTTTTAACGGCAATTGTTTTTTTCCAATCACTCATTTCGCCTGTTGGCTTCTCCTTCACCTTCCAACTCCAAATTAAATTTTGTTGTGGGTAAGGGTCTTTTAATTGATTCTTTATATTGTAGCATCAAAATGTACAATAACCTACACGTGCACTTAAAAGAAATCCGCAGTACTACCAAGCACAAGAACAGTTTAACAGAATTTCTTAAAAAACACGAATATTATAGTGTACATTTTTACTTTTAAAAATTATAGACTTTAAATAAAATACTCGTTTCGTCTAATTTCTATTTAAAGTTGGACATTTGTCAATGCAGATTTGTTAATTACCGTAAAAAAATTTATTTGATTTGATAAGGGATTGAGGAAACCTTTACAAACCTTTCAAATTGTTTTTATGTATAGAAAATATTCCAATTCCACAGAAAGGGATTTAACGTTGTCATGTAATAGAGTATTTTATTCTTCACTAGTCTGTTTCTAATTGGTGTAATTTTTATTCGATTAAAAAGTTAATTTTACGGATATGCTGTTAACAGGGTATCGGTAACAAGAGAGAGCTAATAAAACTGACTGTTTGCACAGCTCTTTTATATTGGCTAATAAAGAAAGGTATTTGACGATTTATTGACCATTATACTGTGTTGGCCCCTTACTCAAGTAGTGATTTAATAACATTTAAAATAATTGTAAATACTTATTTACTTGTTTTAATTTATACAGCAATGGAAGTTGATAATCGTTGATAATCTTGTATTAAGGGATTACATTTTCTAAAAAGAATGCTAACGATAACGATATAAGGGAAATGTTTGATCTTTTAAGTTTACAAGTAAAGTCAGATCATGTAAAAAGAACATAGCCCCTAAAGTATTGATCCAATTCATTTTAAAGACATAATTGTTATAAACATTGGTCAAACCATTTATTTAAATATTTTCAGATAACCTTTTAAACAAACGGACGATTACAACGATTTCACAACGTATAAAATATTCTTTTATAGTGTGGATCATATTTCAGACTAAAATTGCATTGTGACCTTAGGTTTAAACGCATAGGTCGAAAGCAATATACTTCCATTAACATTGTCAGTGAGGTGGTTGTGACAGGCTTGGTCACTGATTAAAACAGACGGACGACCAGGTAGGAATTAGTTAATTATACCACGCTCCTAGTTTTTCAAAAACGTTGATAAACGCAGAGAATAAAAAAACCGTTTGTTTTATTCGGGATAAGATTTTTCTTGTAAGAATTGGGCAAAAATGTATGCCCTAAAGCATATTTATTCTTTTTATAAATAAACGGTGATGAATCTTTTTAGGACCACTTATTATACAAAGACAGACCTTGAACACATGTTGACCTTAATCAAGTTTTTAGATGTGTCTAAAAGGACAATTATTTATAAACAATAATCTCGTCAACTATGTTGGTGGAACGCTGAATACGTATGGAAAGAACTACATCTTAGATATTATAAGAACTAGGAATGAATTCCATTAACTCTATGAGAACAATGAGCGTGTTTCGAAGCGTGGGTTATATAGCCCGGGAGGTAACGAAAAAAGTGAAGTCATTTTTAAATGGATAAAACCATGTTTATTCTATAAATTGGATTATTCAGTATCAGTAAATAACAATATTATGTATGTTTATTGGTAACTGTAAATGTGGGGAGCTTCCGAATAATCATAATGCCTACAATTTTCACAATTTTTATTGTTTTTAAAAATTGTCCCTTATGTCAACCAAACAATAGACAGAATATTATACGTGACTAAAGTATTAGTTTTGGTAATAACCAGCAGAAAATCCCAATTTTTGAGTGGTCCGCCCATTATTAAGAAGCTTAACATGCTAATTTCAAGCTTTTTTAACGTATTTTTTTAATTTTTTACAATCTTTTCCCTAATTTTATTATTTTTGCCAAACAAAAGAAAATTGTTGGCAGCGATGCGTTTTATTTGCTACACAAAACAATAATGAACAATTAAATACATTATTGAGCATAGTCTTAGGTGAAATACGAGACAAAAGTCAGAAAAACTACACTAATTACCCGAAAATTCAGGTTTGTTAGTCATTTATGCCATTTTAACCTTATTAATGTCAATTATTAGTTATAGAAAAAGGATGAAAGATTTCAAAACCATCTATGCGGTCCTACTTCATCAGTATATGTCATTTTAAATGCTCATTTTGGGTACCAGTGGTTAATAGACCCCTACAAATTGCCTTATTTTACAAAGGAATTTGGATTTTTGTTGAATAAACATTATTTCAGTGATATAACTTGTCAGGGATACACAATGAAAAGACAACTTTTCAAAATACTAGTAAATAACAGCCTTGCAATGTTAATTTAATATACATAGCAATAACAATATCAATATGCCCTTTTCACCTAGCCTAGCTTTCAATAACGTTAAAAACTTTGGCCTGTGTTTAAAAGACTGAATAAATAATAACAGCTGGTTTACAATACAAATACCATCTATATTTATTTTAAACAATTATTTGTAAAACTAGACAAAAGGGGATAACATATAGGTTTACAAATCTGGGACAATGAAACAGATATGAAACAAATTAATTCACTTTAAGTTTGTTACAATTTGAGTACTCTCTCACAGGGTATTTATTTTAGTTCTTGTTAATGTCTTTACTTTACAAAAAGGGTTTTGTAACACGCCCTTCCCCGTAACTAGTCCACTCATCCACCACTATCAGATACTGCTGTTCATACCGGATCCATTCCCAGTACTCCTTCTCGAATGGAAGGTCCTCCGCGATGTACCTCCTGCCCTCCTCAACCACGCACATCCTCGTCACGCGGAAAGTTATTGATGTTCTTGTACCACGCCGCTCTCCACAGCAGGTCGCTCTCGTACTTGTCCAAGTCGTCGTGGATCCTCGGAAAGCACTCCGCCGTGAACTTCTTATCAAGGCGCCGGACACGCCTCCTCCACTCGTACTGACAGTCTAGTGGTCTCCACGCAGGTTTCACACGCCTAATTTTCACAGTCTTCCCCTTCTCGCCGACACTCACCTCAACCCGCTCGGTATCGCTGCTGTCAGAGGACATGATGCTACGACTCTCGACCGTTAACTAAAGGCAAGAGCGGAGTCGGCGGGAGAAAGCGAAGACGCTCCCAGTAAACATCACGTAGCGGGAAAAACCGGCGACAAACAAGGAAAGTAAACACCGCGTAGCGGAAAAAGCAAGTGGTAAACAAGGAAAGTTAACAACAGATGACAGTAGTTTGTAGCGTCCGTTCGGTCCACAGAGAGGTGCCGCCAACTGATAAGTGGGGTCAAAGGTCAGTCCGGTCATTGACCCCATGACGTCACCGTGGCCAACCAGACAGTGTGGCGCCAAGGGCTGTGGTGGGAAATTTGAATATTTTATTTTTGAAAAACAAAATGGCGGCCTCCAGTTGGCGGGAATTTTGGTATTTTATATAGTGTGTGGTTATATACATTAAGGGATATATTACGACCACGAAGCAAGATGGCGACGCCCATATAGTACATTTGGCGTGATTTTGGTATTTGACATAGTATTAAGTCAGGGCGTGAAATTCGAATTATGATTTTATATACATTGAAGTGTATATTAATTTTTTGGTATTTGGTGGTGGTTTTAAATTTGGATTGGGACAGAGGAAGGGGGTTTGTTTGTGTCTGCTCTGCGATAATTTGTTAATATCGTACAAGTCTCAGTCTGTTTATAGCTGTTGAAGCCATTATGCGTACTTTTAAGTTTACACTTCCGCGTGGAAACCGATTTCACCATGCTAATCGTTTTATTGTGTTAGAGGGAGAACTGGGAGGCCCGATTGATCGACTGGAAGTGTTGAAGCACCGTGTAAAAGGGGGTATGTTTGTAATTAGGACTTTAGTGAATGGTGCGGAAAGTGAAATTTACTTTATTAAATGTGGCATCTCAGCATAAGATTGAAGTGGTTATACAAGTGGGTGATTGGAGGGTGTTCATTGACAAACCCTGCGATGTCGGCAACTTCAGTGTGCTTGTTTCACATATTGATGATGAGGCCCATCATGATCATGTTGTTGGAGAATTGACAAGAAGAAAGTTTCGAAGTGTCAGATACAATGGATATTTAGCTCTAATGTTGAGGCTGAAGATGATAGCTACACCAGTGATCCTGATGTGGATAAGGATCCTCGCTATGTTTTTTCCCATTAATCCAGTATGTTTTTTGGGGGGCTCTAAGCTCGAGAAGTTTTTCAAATATCTTTTTCTGGGATCGATATGTACAGGCTCTAGGTTTTCAGATGGGGGTTCTGGATTTTTAAACGGTGAAGGTGGTGATATGAGGTATTCTGGGATGTGCGGGTTGTTTTCTGGTGTTATCGGTAGGGATGGGACAAAATTGTCAGGTGTCAAGGGAAGATTTTCCACATTGTCAGCTGGAGGTAAGGGTGATTGTGACAGAGGAATTTCTAGGGTAAGTATGTCATCAAACAATTCTGGATCAAGGACTTGAGATAAATTTTAGAGCTCAGGGATAAATGTACAATGGCCTAGCCATTAAAGGTATTGTTCTTTCTTCCTTTTTTTTGCTTTCTCTGAGAGAAAGATAAGGAGTAGCAGTAGGGTACTTAATCTGAGGTGGGAGCCGGTCCGGACGTCGTTCAGATCTGTGAATCTTTAGGTAATGAATTTGTTATGTGAGTTAAGCAGAAGGGTCTAGCGGAGTACGTTCCCTCATTTTCCAAAACTTTAAAGTCTTGAATAAGTGATTATCCTATACTCTAATATGAGTAAGGTTTGCTTGCTTGCGACACGGATCTCAAAAACGGCTCCAACGATTTCCTTCAAATGTTCGAAATAACTAATTTCTGGGATAAAAACAAGTTATAGACAGGTCTCATCCCCAGGAAAAATCAAATAATGTAAAAAAACTAAAATTAAAAGTTATACAAATTAACATTGGGCTTATGGAGTTTCAAATCAAAACAAAAGAATTGTAACAGCTGTTCATAATCAACCAGGGAACTGTCAAAGTAAAACAGTACTCATGTTGTTTATGATTATTAATTAACATGTGGTTTCCTGAGAGCAGAGATTAAAAGATTGAGTGAAGATTAAATATATAGAGTAGTAAAATAAATCAAAGGGACATTGAGCTATAAATAACAACTGGAGTGACCTTAAAAATGTAGACAAGAGGCAAATGAGTTATACAAATCTGATTATCAGTAGGGAGAAGTGGTGAAATATTACTCCAAGACATCTAAACAAACTGACTGGCCTTCCCCCGAGCGAAGCTCGGCCCCCATGTACTGTAACATGATACATGCTATATCTGGTCTACGTACAGAGTAACATGGAAAGGTAAGCAGCTGCACTCCCACTAACTACCCTTTACCTTTTTCCTCTCCAACCCACTAATAAAACCGAACCGTGCCTCAGATCGGTTAGTTTTTTGTTTCTTTTGTTAGTTTGTTAATTATTCGATAAAGCGATTAAAATATAGCGACACTGAGTGTAACATGGCCTTGTTTGGAGGTTAGCCGGCACCTTCAACCTTGGTAGCTAAAACCCGAGTTGTGCTGCATATTTTCTTTTTTTTAACGAATCGAATATAAAATACATATGACTAAATACATTTGTATTTGCAAGACTTCAAGGGTTGCAATGGATGTATATATTTAGGATTATAATTCAATTTCCTTTTCGAATTATGTTAGAAACTGTATTATTTTTGTCAAAAGTGTGCCAAAAGCAGATGCCTGGTGGTGCATCTAGTTCCAATTTGAGTAATAATGGCCACTGGCCTGTTGTTAGGCATTGTTGGCGAACTATTGAAGACTGTCTATGTATGGGACGTAATATATTTGACTGATTCTTGAGAACATTTCCGTCCAATGGTGAGACATTAGGAGGTTTTTCAGTCATCTCTTTTATTTATTGCTAATCGGAGGGATTTCAGTTTATGTTGTTTTATTGTTTTACCTTAAGTCTTGGTTCATGGTTACCCTCCCCTGAGCGGGTGCCATTAGATGTTTTCTTTGCTTATTTATGTCCAAAGACCTCGCAGTTTAAACAACCCATATATACATTCCTAGAGCAGTCCCGAATGAACACTCGTGTGGCTGAATCAGGCTGAGCAAGTAGTGTTCAGAATTTCAAAGCCTAGACGCCTGAGCTGATTACAACTAAACAATTCTTGGCCATAATTAAATTTAACAGTATGTCAAAGCTTTCCTTGAAAAGGAGGGGGAAGGGCCTAAAAAAAACTTTACCTCTCCCACTTCTGAAAAGGGTCGCTGGGTAAGCTGTTGTAAGAGGAGGTGGTGTTTTATTTGCATATGTTTGTAGATTGGAGTTACATTTTGTCTATAATTATTTTCATTTTACTTTATACCCCTTATATATAGTACATGGATAAAGTATTGTTTTCGTCAAAATTTTCGAATTTGAGTTGTTAGTGGAAATATTCGTTTTGGTGCTCCCTGAACCCAAAAAAGTGATTTTACGTGATGTCTGTGTGTCTATCTGTCTGTCTGTCTGTCTGTATGGATATGTACAGAGCTAGAGCCCTAACCAATAGTCCAATTTTTATGAAATTTGGTTTTTTAGGTACTAATCCACAATATATCCAGGTATTTCTTTTTCATTTTTTGGAATTTTTTATTTTAAGGGTAATTATCCCCCAAAAACCGCCAAAAATCATGAAAAATCAAGATTGATCAAAAACGGTTCCAAAAATTTTGATTAAACTTTAGTCGTGTGTAGAACTTTAGTTTTCAAACAAAATGACACCACCCGCATTTTTGTAAAAATGAGGGTCCAGAAATTACAAAACTTAAAATATCAAAAATGTAGTTATTTGGATATTTCAAAAAAAAAATAAATAAAAAAAATATTACTATTCACCATTAAAAAGAGCTCAAAAACCAAATAATTTAGTATCTTGAATTACTATTCTACAATTACTGGTTGCGGAGAAAATTTAAATTTTCATTTTGCGGTAAGCTACATTGACCAATTTTATTTATATGGGGAATACAAAAATTACTACTTCTCTCCTATTTACTAATCAATTTCGTTCAAACTTGATATGCTTGTCAAGTTAGCATTGACCAACAGAGTTAGCGAAATATGTTTCCCCTCAATAATAACCCTGAGGGGGGTGGAATAGGGGGAATTTTCCCTCTTAAAATACGTGTGTAGCGATGGATTCTGTAGTGCCTCCTAAACAGGGATTTGGGTGGATAATTCGAAAACAACTTGTTTACAAGATTTTCTGTACATTCGACCGTGATTTGTATTCTATATTTAGTAAATAAAAAGTAATTTATTCATTAAAGTTGGGCTAAAAGGGTGAAAGGATATGTCGGTTTCCTGATACCGTTTATTGTATTTTGTGTCTGTTCGTTTACTTGTAAGAAACCAAGGGGGGAGGGGTTTTACCATAGCCGCATTTAAAGATTCTTTAAAGGCGGCTATGATTTTACTTGTGATTGATATGTAAAACTATTTGGTTTGTCCATTTGTGAAGGAAAGAAGGGGTTGCTTCCCTTGTAATTTGGAATATTTATACCGCTTATGTGAAGGGAAGCGAACAGTTATTTTTATTATTACCAACGAAACTGAGCCTTTGCTCCGGCAGCGCGGCATCTTTGTTTCGATTCATTAACGTAGGGAAAGAAAACACGCTTGTGGCTCCATTTGTACAATCGAAGGCTCAGAAGCATGAGATAGACAAAGGTCAAATCAAGGTTAACGAGTTGACTGGAAGGAGGGAGGAGTCTGGAGGGATTGAGGCTCGTTCCTCTTGTGTCAACATAGACCACGTGCGGGCAGCAACTAGTATGCCCGTGCTAGAGGACTAGCACATCCCAAAGGTGGGGGGAGTGTTATGTCCAGCTTGTCTGAAATGTATTTGTTAAACTAACTTAGCCAAGCTGATATGTGGCCGTCAATTTTTGTTGTTTCTCAAATTTATCTCAGCATACATTTAAAATTTCACATCGGACCTGGAATATCTCCAGGGTGGTCCATTAAAATTGATTCCTCCATTTTTATATTAAATGCTAGCCCAATTCATAAAATAATTGTAATTCATATGAGCAAGAATAATGTCATAAAATGTCCCAAGCAGCTACAAATGTGAAACGACGCAATAGCCGTTTGCATAAAATGTAGCACGCACGTGGAAGAATGCGCTGACTCGCTGAGTCTGCATTGCACATCCATTCAATTAGATTAAAACAATTCCCGTTTTAGGTTGCCTAACGCTCAATTGAATCGTTAGGCAGCAACACCGAATGGAGTGAGAAAGCTCACGTAATAATCAAGAGGGCCTATGATTAGCCGCGCCGTATTGGCTGGCAGACCAGCTCAGCTGACGTGCACGTTGTCTCGGGCCGGGGAATTCGCCGTTAGAAATTCCGCGATGTATGGCGCAGGTCCGTTCGCTTCCCTGCAAAAATACTTTTTTCTTTCTCCAAATTTAACTATAACCTGATTAGTAACTTCTCTTTACCCACTTTCTTGTGATGCACTAGGCTGACTCTGCAATTGTTTAAAATGTTCCAAACCTTGTAACTTAACCGTTCTAGCCCTTGATTAAATGAGTTCTGAACTTTATTGAATACTTTTTCCCGTTTCGTTGCTCCCAACAAAAAACTCGCTTGGAAGAAAGAAACTAGCAGCAGGTCCAGGAGTCCAGGAAGCAGTCACAGTTCGGTAACAATTACATAAAAACACTTCTTAAAACCAAAATAAACTCATAAGATAGCGACAAAATGGTAAACCGTCTGTTCTTTCTCACGTTTTGATAAACTATATGCACCAAACCTCCGGTAATGACAGAGGGTCGCTCACTGCGTTACTCGTCATGAACATTCATGTGGCCATCTTGAAATGTTCTAACCCACTTGTGTGCCATTCAATTGCTGATTTTGTTTGTTCCATACACTAATATTCCGTTAAATTACAGCTGCTTTCACATTACAGCGTGACATCACAGTTGGCGGGGACCTCAATTGTCGGCACTATTTTAAATGCTTACAAAGAAATTAAAATTAGTCGATTTTTGCCGTAGTTGCGTCCTAGGCTTGCCAACCGATTTAGGGACAGCGCAGAATACAGGAATGCCAACCCCTAACACCCCCAGTGCGATGCCCCCGAACTACCTGTTCTTTAAGTTAAAATATAAAGTGTAAAACGAGATCACACGCTGACGTGAGGGAAGTGAATTTCCGCATTAAAACCTTTAAAAATATCGAATAAAGGGTTTAAAACAACACTGGAAACATTTTTTAGGAAAATTGAAAAATTTAATTTTTTGGCTGTTCTGATGCTCCTGGTTATAATCATAGGATGGCTATGTTGTACATTATAAGGTTAGGACGAGGTAGTCAGGATAAAAAGTTGGTATGGGGGTATTGGGGGTGATAAAACTACATCAAGATATGAAAAACAGCCTTTTCCAGTGTAAAATCTTCATAAGACAACGTACTGTGTAAAGACAATAAACATTTTCTCTAATAACTGGTAAATATTTGTGCTAGATTGATGAGGGAGGGCTTAAAATCTTTGGCATTTTACACACAATAATGTTGCATTCGGGGCTTTTCTCACTCTTTTTTGGGCCCAAAACCTCAAAATTTGAAAAATTAAATCCCAAAAAGAGGGTTAGAGTTGTCCGATAGCTTTGCTCATCGAACTTGTCCAACTATTTACAGAAGGGAAGGTTCCTACCAAATTGCAAGTAAATCGGACAAAATTGCGACCACTAGAGTGCGATCACAAACACACACACACATATATATATATATATATATATATATATATATATATATAGGGTCGCTAAAAACTTTATATATATATAAAGTTTTTAGCGACCCTCAAAAACGTGTTCAGGGGGTCACGTTAGGAACTTTAATGGTGGTCCCAGGCTTAAGTTTCACCCTGCAAGTAATGCTAATAGTTCACTTTTCCATAGGAAATTCACTAATAAAATAGTGGTTAATAACCTGAGACAATCATAACATGAGAGAACCATGGAGTCATTTGTTTAAAACACTAAGTTCTCTGATTGTCTGATTCCAAAACAAAATACCCCCGTCGCAGCAAAGCTGCATACTCAGCGAATTTCCAATGCATATATATGTCTCACTACTACATAGAGCTACTTACCAAGTTTCACAAAAATACATCCTTAAATAAGTGATATATAGCATTTTATTTATTCTCCATAAGAATAACATTAGGGTTGAGGACGCAGGTTTGCTGCAACGAGGAAAATAATAAATTTTTTTGCAATTATCAATATAACTGAACCAGGTGAAGCTATATACCAAGTTTTATTAATTTAGGTTCATAATTAAGGGAGATATACAACTTTACTTATTCTCCCTATGAATAACATGGGGGCCGAGTATGCAGGTTTGCTGCTACGGGGACTATCATCAAAAAACTTGTTTTTTGTGCTAATATCAATATACCACAACTAGTTGAAGCCACATACCAAGTTTCATCCATATACATTAAAAAATAATCGAGATATAGAATTTTATTTATTCTCCATAAGGATACATTGGACAACGTACTGAGTTTAGCACTTTGAATATCTCTGCAACGGTTGGACGTAGAACAACGATTAAAACACCAAAATGTTTGTTTTGTTGAGCTAAACACATTAATAAACAGAAATGTGAAGTTTTTAGTAAAACTATCTGAGAAAAATCTAAAAACCTTTTTCCCCTAAGATTAACATGGGACTTTTTTTGGATTTTCTCCGCAACCACTTGACCTAGGTTAATGATTCAAAATACTAAATTATTTGTTTTTTAAGCTCTATAAAATGGTTGTAACCAAAATTGAGTGTTTTTAACATTTTGGTGTCAAATTTGCAAAAAATCGATTTTTGGAAAATTGTAAATCCACATAAAACCGCCTTCCCATAGTGCGATCGATCTGGTTTTCGAACTTAAAGTCACAAATACTACTCTTCACATTTGTCCCAAATTTCATCAAAATCGGGTGTTTCTTTCTAAAGTTATCGCGGTAACGGACACACACACACACACACATATATATATATATATATATATATATATAAATTTGAACGAATAGTGTTTTTGGCATCTGGGGTCCTCAAAACGAAAAGTTATCGTGGTCTTGGGCTTAAGTCTTACCATGCCACCTACGGTAATAGCTTCTTCCCTATAGAGGAAATTCGCTAAAAACACTTTTTCCACAAATGACTGCAATATTGTTTTAAATAACAACCAAGGAGTTTTTAAACATTTGAATGTGTTATTTTGATTTATCTTAGGCCCAGGAATGATATCAGAGAGTTTAGGGCCCCTCGGTGTAGTTAGACAAGATGATGGACAATTTTCATATTTCACTTTACATTTCACAGAGGAGTAGTAATTTTGTAAAGCTTAAACTCGCAAGTAAATTTTCTGAAAAGAATCCATCATAAGTGGTTTTAGAGGCTTTTCACATAGTTGATATAGGCTTCCTAAAATTTGCTTGGTTTTCTTTAAACACTTGTATTTTTATTGCACAAATATCACCCTCATACCACTCCAAATTACTCACATTACCTAACCTGAAAATTAATATATCTCTAGCTGGTCTAACTGTAGAAACTCGTTGAGCTGCCCGGTGAATTGTTATGCAACCGCCTAATTAATATAAAGTTGAGTTTTATAAATGAAATTCAAATCGTGTAAATAGTCCAATTTGCATGGTTTGAGCCACAAAGCACATCAACTGAAATAGACTGTCTAAGCTTGCGACTAATACTTATCATCATAAGGTATACTACCAGTTTTAGTCTATGTTTTTTTTTGTATGCAGGTCAAATTTATTTAATTGACACTGTAAGGTCAAAGAATGGAGTGATGCGTGCGGGGTGACATGAACCGTGGCAAATAAGCCTTTGATAAGGGTATTTGCTAATAATGGGAACTGTCACGGTGAACTGTAATTAAACCAAGTTAAATTGTCACTAAAGAAGTTAATTCAGCTTATCCGTAACTCGTTAAGCATATCTGCATTTGGGTCCAGTTACAAATAATGGGTCAATGAACTAATGGGTATTTCTTTACAGACTGTATAAATAAGTGTTAGCTGATGAACTAGCAACACAATGTTGCATTTTAATTAGCTATTACAGTATTCCATTCCAATTGCTAAACCATTAACATTATCAGTGTTCGAGGAGTGCTTTATACCTATTTTTAAGGTGAAAGGTCAAGTTCATAATTTGATTGGTAGGTTACTACCTTCGTGCAATAATGCTCACCAGTTTTTACAGGTATACAAAAAGATGACGATAAAGGTACTGTTTCCCGCTGTGACAACTTTACAGGCATCAAATCCACATTGATGCATATTTTGCAAATAATGCTTCACAACTATAACAGGTATATCATGGATTATAAATGTGCACTAGACAATATGCACAACAACATGGGAAGTTGGTGTGGTACAATTAACCAACACAACAACATGAGAAGTTGGTGTGGTAATTGTTGGTCAATAATTTGAGAAAAGAGTCATTGTGTTTAGAATTTTTTATATTTTGTAAATAATACAGAAATAATAGAAAGTAAATTTGATAATTTATTGTGTTACTACCAAGATCCAAGATGGAAAATATTTTAAATACTATATGATTTATTATTATATATTAAAAACAGCGATAGAATATTATACATTTTTACTAACCTACTCGAGGCTTAAAGTACAGTTTTAATTTTTATGATTTCAACTGTTCAGAAGATACATTAACTTGTCATCTCTCTCCGTTCATTTTACTTCAAACCGGCAATAAACCGACAGGAACCACCAACATTATCTTAGAGAACAATACGCAGTCACGTTTTGTTATGCTCAGATTCCAAACGTATCACCGAAGTTCAATGCTCATTTCACTTCCTACAACCGGTCGGACCCACCCAACGCTGTTTACCACGAAGTGTTGAAGAACTGAAATTAAAAAAATCCTATGGGTTCCGACAAGTCCGAAGGACCTTCAAGTTCGTATACTAACCATTACAGTATATATATTTTTTAAACAGTACTCAAAATATGTTAAGCACTTAGTTAATTAAAACTTAAATTGAAAACTTATCTCCTAATAAACCATCAGTAGTTTTCTGTAGTAATGTTTAAGAAATACCCAAGGTAATTTTTGTTTTCACTTATTGAAGATAAAAACTGATTATCAATGATCGAGTATTAAAAAGGAAAAAATACAAAGGGCGCATAAATCTAATGTTAAAATAATGACTAATTAATCTGGTAATTTGACATCAGAAGGCTAACAAACAGTACTCAAAATATGTTAAGCACTTAGTTAATTAAAACTTAAATTGAAAACTTATCTCCTAATAAACCATCAGTAGTTTTCTGTAGTAATGTTTAAGAAATACCCAAGGTAATTTTTGTTTTCACTTATTGAAGATAAAAACTGATTATCAATGATCGAGTATTAAAAAGGAAAAAATACAAAGGGCGCATAAATCTAATGTTAAAATAATGACTAATTAATCTGGTAATTTGACATCAGAAGGCTAACGGGCAGTCCACAACTAATCTCTCGTCAGCCAATGCGGACAGGGACAAATGATTCGTTTCGCGGATAAAACGCTCCTTGTTATTATCACTGATTGGTCCGTATCCTCTGTTGTTGGTTTGATTGTGTTATGCATTATTGATTTACAACATTTATTCAATATAATTTTCAAAAATTAGGCCTCAACGACTCACACAGCTTCGACACTTGCAGGTGTCACAAGTGTATACTAGAAACGTCTGGTTATAAACTGGATCCGAATCTGCCATTTATTGATATATTGAGTTTTGCTGATGCCACTGTCCTCATTGGTAACAGCTAGGATGCCGTTATAACTTTGTACAAAATGACAGTAAGTCTTTTTGACAATATTAGTGTAAAGCTGAACACCAATAAAACTAAATACATAAATATATTGGAAGGTCAATTAAAGAGTGAAAATTTCCCTTTAGATGACATTTTAATTAAGTCCATTGAAAAATAGGAGCAAATCAAATACCTCGGAATTAACTTTACGAAGAAATTATATTTGATCAAAAGAAAGTAATAAGTAACTTTAATAAAAAGATAGAAAAACTCACAACTTCACCTTTCCTAAAATGTTCACAAAAATTATTTGTGTTAAACTATTTCATTTGGCCAACTTTAATTTACCGGTTTCAATATGCCCCATTAAATAAACTGAACTTTTCGTTTTTAAATGACATCGAAATGTTAATTATATCTGCGGCAAAGGAAATACTAGATGAACCCAACGACAGTCCGTAAAACATGATATATTCCCACAAAAAGTGCAAAGGACTGCAAATTGTGAGGGCAAAATGGGAAGCTTACCTTCAACATATTAACATATGTCATGTTTTAGAAAACACTAGTAGCTCGTCGCGGCTTCCCTCACAATCAACAGTACAATGTTATGTTTGAAATGTTAGTTACATTTGTTAAAGCACCGGGGGACCAAACTTTGCTCGAAAAGGTTGTCAATTTGTTAAAAATTCCGAGAGTACAGTACTTACATTCAAGGTTCCTCACTTAGGCGAGCATATTTTCTTTACTTATTTGATAGTTTATTTTCATTTCGGACACGTCTGCTTTATATTTTAGTTTTCAGATTTAATGGTTCTCGCAATTTATACATAACTTAATTATGTATAATTCAATTTGTACAATTCAGTTTTTAAATGACATCGAAATGTTAATTATATCTGCGGCAAAGGAAATACTAGATGAACCCAACGACAGTCCGTAAAACATTATATATTCCCACAAAAAGTGCAAAGGACTGCAAATTGTGAGGGCAAAATGGGAAGCTTACCTTCAACATATTAACATATGTCATGTTTTAGAAAACACTAGTAGCTCGTCGCGGCTTCCCTCACAATCAACAGTACAATGTTATGTTTGAAATGTTAGTTACATTTGTTAAAGCACCGGGGGACCAAACTTTGCTCGAAAAGGTTGTCAATTTGTTAAAAATTCCGAGAGTACAGTACTTACATTCAAGGTTCCTCACTTAGGCGAGCATATTTTCTTTACTTATTTGATAGTTTATTTTCATTTCGGACACGTCTGCTTTATATTTTAGTTTTCAGATTTAATGGTTCTCGCAATTTATACATAACTTAATTATGTATAATTCAATTTGATGTGCACATTGGTTCTAATCACGATCCTCACAAAAATCACATGATACTTTACCAAGTGAGTGTTAGAGTGGTATTTTTACAATTGAATGGTTGCTTATGAACAGCTGTCAAAATTCTTTTGTTTTTATTTAAAAATCCTAACCGTGTTAGTTTTTTCGAATAACTTTCTATACAAAACATTATTTTTCCATGGATGAGGCCTGATTAGTACACATTTACTAACCCATAAATTCGAAAGTTCCAACATTTGGAGAGCCCTAACATAAAGCATTTTTGGAGCAGGAGTATAGACAAAGATTTTATTCTGACGTGCTAACTATCATCTTAACAAATGTAAGCTCAATCGGTCCAGTTAACTAATAATGTTAGTGATGATGAAATTAAAATTATAAAGACCAACTGAGCATTTAAATCCCAAAGAACATATGGGACGGAAAATATATGCCTGTTTCAGATTAAAGTGCATTGCCTGCTGTCTTTCTACTTAATTTGTGCTCAGTCGGTCTAGTAAGTATATGATTAACATGGAAATGTTGAAGGTCATTATGGCTTAGCCTCATTAGGACGGGAATAAGCCCATAACTGCTCTTTTTCCTTGTTTGGATCTTCTTCAAAATATATATACTCAATGACTCCTGTAGTTTTCTTTTGAGTTATTGATATATACAAAATTCAAATATTCAGTATTTTTATCACAATGACTACTTATATAAATTGAGCTTTAAATACAACGTTACCAACGGGTTGTGTTCCGTACGCAATGTTTCATTGCCGTGTCATTATTTTATATGGTTTAGTATACCTTTGTATTAAAGCATACGTGTTTCCTCCGGTCTATGATAAAAGATAATTAGTTGGCTCATTGCAACAAATATGGTGCATTCTGTAGTGTGTTGAGTAACCTGGTCCCTTACTATCTACTGTGTAGCAGTGTCGGACGAAGAGGCATAACCCTAATGACGCACTATTATTTAAAACAGCTGAAACGTTTCCTCCTCCACACGAAAATGGAGAAAATGTTTTTTTTCACTCAGTACAGTATTTTCTTTTTAGTAACGCGGAAAAATATGGATCATAAACAGACAGACAGATAAACAAATTCTAACACATTTTTAAATATCTCCACTGCATAAAACAGTTCAAAACTCAAAGCGATGAATAAAAAAAACTAATTTTATTTAGATAGATGAATATTAACATCTGGTCCATAAGTTATTAACAGCTGCAATCCAAATCAAATATTCCCTATGTTAATCTTATGGGCAAAAGCGAGCTTTGATGGCGGCCCGTGCCCTTCAGTTTTAAGATATCAAAAAATGAAAACCTTTATGCACGACTACGAATTAGGACGAATTTTTTGGAACGACAATCTTTAAAATCGGATCAGAAATAACGGAGGAGTCCTCTTAACAAAAATCGGCATAGCGTATTAATATATAAGATAAATGATCCATACATCAATAAATTTAAAATTTACGATTACGAAATAAGGGAATGCCTTAAAACACTTGAAATTGAAAACGAAGACAGCCTAGAAAAAATTAATTCAAAACATATTAGAGAAAAACTGCATGAAATAGAATTTAAGAAATGTCATTCATTACCTCACAAGGGCAGAGGAGTAATTCTGTTTCAAAATTGTCAGAAAACCAATAGATTATTAAGTAAAATGGATTGATTAACGTAGAGTGAGTACAAAGATTATGTGATGATGATTGGTGATGTGGCTCCTGTGAGAGACATCCAAGCCAGGTCCATGGACGGGCACCGGTGTAGCCGATGTACTACTACAGTACCGAGAATTACATAATTGAAAGTTTGCCCTATGTCCTTGGACAGTGCCCTTTGGAGAGCTCATGAATTTATTTACAACAAACAAAGAAACCCCTGGAATAAGAGATGCAGTTTTTAAACAGCGATAGAACCATCATATAATCCACATATTTTACTTCATAAGTGTTGTCGAAATAACGTATTTTCCAAAGAAAGTTAATTGCCCCCCACTATCACATAATTTAGTTTTTAACTAGTTTTTACTCGAAGCCTTTGCGTCTTGTTATGTCAATGACTTTGTTACGGTAGGAGGCCTTTTCAGTAGTAAGTGACCTACAGAAAAACGCAACTATGTTGAACACTGTTTGCATTATATTCTCGAACTTTATACGATATAATCGGTGAAGTGATTCATCATCATCATATAAAAAGAATACCATATTTGAAATATTTACTAATTCGAGTAGGATGAAAATATTGAGGTGAATATAGTCTCAAATTTAAGGGGAATGTTGAGAGATTTTGTTTTTACAATTGGTATTAGTCACGGATACTAGGAAAGAAACGGTAGAGACCATAAACATAATCAAATGACGTTTTTGGATCGAATGTAAACAAACTTTCTTGACATACGGTTCAGTTTATTTATTGGTACTACTATTATCGTCTGCAGGGAAACAGGGAACACACTGGCATTTTGACATATCCATGTGTAAATAAAAACAAACGTGATAACATTCGATCCACTGACGTTATTTGTTTTTGTTTATGGTCCTAATAGTTTTTTTTCTAGTTACCATGGTAATAGTCGTTGCGTTGTCTTGATGGGTCGTCGGCCTTGATAAACGGTAATAAACAATAATAAACGGTAATAACAGTAATAACGGTAGTAACAGTAATAAACGGTATCAGGTAACTGACACATACTTTCTCCCTTTTAGCGCAACATTAATGAATAAATTACTTTTTACTAATAATAACGCTTTTGGCAGTTTCATTCTTACTTATGTTTTTTATTTTAATAAAAAATTTTAAATAAAAAACATAAGTAAGAATGAAACTGCCAAAAGCGTTATTATTAGTAATTATAACAATGGCTTACTTAAGTTTAAGAATTGAAATTACTTTTTAGTAACTAAATATAGAATATAAAGTACAATTGTGAATGTGTTCAGAAAATTGTCTAAAATTGTTGTTTTCAGAAGTATCCACCCAAACCCCATTTTGACCTGCATATCAAGTTTAAACGAAATTGATCAGTACATAAGAAAGAAATGGTAAGTTTTGCATTCCGGATAAGGATAACATTAGAAATGTGCTGCGTTTACCGCAAAATGAAAATTTCAATTTTCTCCGCGACAAGCAATCGTAGATAATAATTCAATATACTGAAGTATTTAGTTTTTTTTAGCTATTTTTAATGGTGATCTTTAATCTTTTTTAACATTTATGGTTTTTTATAATAAATCAAAATAACTAGATTTTGGATAATTTAATCCATATGATTTCTGAACCCGACTTTTTCCAGGAATGCGGGTGGTGTCATTTTGTTGGCAACGTAAAGCTCAACAACCCACCAAAGTTTAATAGGTAAGAACCGATTTTGAGAAATTCTGATGTTTCACGTTTTTAGCGGTATTGGGGGGATAATTACCCTTAAAAATCAAAAATTCCAAAAAATAAAAAAACACCTGGAGATATCGTGGTTTAGTACCTACATACCAAATTTCATCAAAATCGGCCAATTGGTGTGGGCTCTAGCTTTGTGCACATCCAGACAGACAGACAGACAGATATCACGTAAAAATCACTTTTTGGGTTCAGGGAGCACCAAAACAAATATTTTCACTAACAACTCAAATTCGAAAATGTTTACGAAAACAATACTTTCTCTATATGTATAAGGGGAGAAAGTAAAAATAGCGCCTTGCGTCGATGTCCCTGCCTAACTAGTCCGACGTGGACCGCGCAGCAGAAAGCTCAGTGTGTGCATTGGTTTGTGGAGCTACATTTGTGTGTCTTCAAAGTAATTTTAGACAAGCTTATGGTTGTCGTGATGCACCTGACCATAAAGCCATTCCTTCTGGCTCCCACCGCTACTGTCACACAAGACATGCTCCAGCATTCGAGGCGAGAAATTGAATGTCGTTTCGACGTACTTATTAAGGTATGTAAAAAACTCCAAACACTCCTCTTTATTTTGAGACCATATTTGTCTCAATATGTTCATCATTTTTAAAATATGGTATTATTTTTCTATGACCCCTATTTATATAATTATATTGGTATATCTGTCAGTTTTATGTTCATGCATTCCTTTACTACTAATACACCAGCTGGCATTAAGCGTATGTTTAGAGGCCCCCAGATGCCAAAAATACCATTAGTTCAATATATATATATATATATATATATATATATATATATATATATATATGTGTGTGTGTGTGTGTGTGTGTGTGTGTGTGTATATGATACCTTTGGCATCTGGGCCCTGGGGACCTCAAAATGAAAAGTTATCATGGTCCAATCATACCGACTACAGTAATAGCTCCTTCCCTACAGGGGAAATTCGCTAAATGGCACCAGGGGAAATGAATAAACTGATGATGAGTTGTAAGATTGAACATTTAACATGTATATTTAAAAAAATAGCATATACAACAATAGTACGAGTATACTGTCCGTATTAGTATTCTATATTAGTAGAGGAGAAACACCGTTTTAACATACTATTCGGCGCTTTTTTCCCATGTTATTCTTATGGGGAGCCGTTTTTGGACCGACACCAGCTCCCGCCTTACACAAGTTTCCTTGTTTGCCTATACTAATGTCCAACCCTTGCCTATATTAAATATATTTTCCCAATCCCCATCCCTCCTCTATATTTTTTAAAATTAATTTTCAAATTCAGGCTAAAAAACTATCTTTAGTGTTTATAGTCCGATTTATTTAAAATTTGGATATGTTACTGTCCTAGGCAAGTGTTTTAATAAATTCCACTTACATTTCCCAAATTCACTATAACGGTCAAATTAAAAAATATTTTTGAAAAGTACTGCCAATTGGCAACTTCTTTATTTACTGCCCGATTTATTTAAAATTTGGATACGTTATTGACCTAGGCAAGTGTTTTAATAAATTCCACTTACATATCCCAAATTCACTATTACGGTCAAATTAAAAAATATTTTTGAAAAATACTATAGTGCCAATTGCCAACTTCTTTATTTACTGCCCGATTTATTTAAAATTTGGATACGTTATTGACCTAGGCAAGTGTTTTAATAAATTCCACTTACATATCCCAAATTCACTATTACGGTTAAGTTAAAAAATATTTTTGAAAAATACTGCCAATTGCCAACTTCTTTATTTACTGTCCGATTTGTTTAAAATTTAGATATGTTATTGTCCTAGGCAAGTGTTTTAATAAATTCCACTTACATTTCCCAAATTCACTATTACGGTCAAATTAAAAAATATTGTTGAAAAATACTACCAATTGCCAACTTCTTTATTTACTGTTCGATTTGTCTGCAATTTGTATATGTTATTGTCCTAGGCAAGTGTTTTAATAAATGTCACTTACATTTCCCAAATTCACTATAACAGTCACATTAAAAAATATTTTTGAAAAATACTGCCAATTGCCAACTTCTTTATTTACTGTCCGATTTATTTAAAATTTGGATATGTTATTGTCCTAGGCAAGTGTTTTAATAAATTCCACTTACATTTCCCAAATTCACCATTACGGTCAAATTAAAAAATATTTTTGAAAAATACTGCCAATTGCCACCTTCTTTATTAACTGTCCGATTTGTCTTCAATTTGGATATGTTATTGTCCTAGGCAAGTGTTTTAATAAATTAGCCTTACATTTCCCAAATTCACTATTACAGTCAAATTAAAAAATATTTTTGAAAAATACTACCAATTGCCAACTTCTTTATTTACTGTCCGATTTGTTTAAAATTTGGATATGTTATTGTTGTAGGCTAGTGTATATGCACCATCCACATTTTACAAATATTGCGGTTAAATTTAAAAAAATTTGGAAAAATACTGCCAATTGGCAACTTCTTTATTTATGGTCTGATTTGTTTAAAATTTATATATGTCATTATTCTAGGCTAGTGTATATGTACCATCCACATTTGACAAATTAACTATAATGGTCAAATTTAAAAAATATTTTGAAAAATATACTAACAATTTCAAACTTCTTTATTTACTGTCTGATTTATTTTCGGATATGTTATAGCTCTTATATAGGTAACAAGACCACACTACCACACGTTCCACTACCCCCTATAATACAGTATTTTGTCTTTTTTGTTTGTTTATTTTGCTGTAATCCCAAAACTGACTTTGCTGTTTATTGTCCGATTTGCCTACACTTTGGATATTGTCCTAAGCATTTATTGTCTGATTTATTTTTGGATATGTTAGTAGGGGGCAATGGCCGATTCAAAACCAGCAAAATCCTCAGTAATCCTCAGAGGATCAATCCCCTCCCCCCCCCGTCACGTGACCCATTAACCTAACTTAAAACTGGCGCCTGGCGTGAGGAGCCTGAGGAGCCCCCCCCCCGACGCCCCCCCCCCCGACGCCCCCCCCGGTCGCCAGCGGCACTTTTCGTGATGACCTTGAACATGAGGAAAAAACTTTCGAAAATTAATAACTAGCCTATTTATCCATCGATTCCCACGGGACTTTTTCCAGAGTGTAGGCCTATCCCAGAGGAAGCGAATGACGTAAGAACCCCATAGATCCGCCATTAAACAAGGCCGCTATTAATTTATAACCGCGTTTTCCTTATGGGATCTCAGCTGTTTACCAACCGATTTTGACGAAACCTCACCACATGTCAGGCGGCGGCCTAAGTAAACCATCGCTTAAAGAAAATTGAAAATCCACCGTTAAACGGACCCGCTATTAATTTTTAACCGCGTTTTCCTTATGGGATCTCAGCTGTTTACCAACCGATTTTGACGAAACCTCACCACATGTCAGGCGGCGGTCTAAGTAAACCATCGCTTAAAGAAAATTGAAAATCCACCGTTAAACGGACCCGCTATTAATTTTTAACCGCTTTTTCCTTATGGGATCTCAGCTGTTTAAAGACCGATTTTGATGAAACTTCACCACATGTCAGGCGGCGGCCTAAAGAAACCATCGCTTAAAGAAAATTAAGAATCCACCGTTAAACGGGCCCGTTATTAATTTTTAAACGTGTTTTCCTCATGGGATCTCGGCTGTTTGCTGACCGAACTCGATGTGACTTCACTACACGTCGTATGCCGGCTTGGTCAAACCAAACTGCGAGCGGCTCCGCGGCGTCACGTGTCAAGGCGCGTGCTAGGGCCTACGTGACTGTCCCAGCCTGTCCACTCCTCCTCCACTCCGCTATCCCTCCACTCCTCCTCCACTCCGCTACCCCTGTCGTGGACCGCGGTGACATCATCTCCATGCCTACGTGACCGTCCGGGCCTGTTTACTCATTAGCGGTTCCGAGAACTGTTTACCGCTTTCACCGCCTACTGTACGGTACGTAGCTATGTTACTTCAGTGATTGTCATCGCTTCCTTCATTCAGTTTGTGTTTGGAGCCCAGTGTGTGTAGACGTTCTACTTCATTGCTGTGCTAGTCCTTACCGCACCATATTCCGAGATCTGTTAAACGTAAGTATATGTAGTCTTATAAGTTGTAGTGTGGACCGCCTCAGGCCGTTTACTCATTAGCGATAATTGCCGCGATTTCGAGAAATGTTCCACCGCCTTCTACTGTACGGTACGTAGCTATGTTACTTCAGTGATTGTCATCGCTTCCTTCATTCAGTTTGTGTTTGGAGCCCAGTGTGTGTAGACGTTCTACTTCAGTGCTGTGCTAGTCCTTACCGTACCATATTCCGAGATCTGTTAAACGTAAGTATATGTAGTCTTATAAGTTGTAGTGTGGACCGCCTCAGGCCGTTTACTCATTAGCGATAATTGCCGCGATTTCGAGAAATGTTCCACCGCCTTCTACTGTACGGTACGTAGCTAAGTTACTTAAGTGATTGTCATTGCTTCCTTCATTCAGTTTGCGTTTGGAGCTCAGTGTGTGTAGACGTTCTACTTCAGTGCTGTGCTAGCCTTTACTGCACCATATTCCGAGATTGTTAAACGTAAGTATATGTAGCTCTTAGAAGTTGTAGTGTGGAAGACTATTACATTCCCCTTTATAGTAAGATTCTCATTTAAGGTATGATCGTTCAGCAACTTTGAAGTCAGAATGTGCAAAGAGAGGTCTGGCTTGTTAATAGAAGTTGAATAATCTGTTCTTTGCTAAAACCAATTTAATAAACGAGGAAACCCATGTACTAACATTAAATTTGCCATGGCCTTGACTCTTGTCTACCACGCATAAAGTATGTGTTATGTTACCAATGAAGTGTTCTCGTTGCGACTAATTTGTAAATGCAAGAGACTTATCATATTCGTTGTTGCAGATGAACAACCAACACATGTGCGAGGTCTGTGGCCGAGCCTTCAGCCTGCTCGGAAACCTGAGGCGACACGTGGAGTCCGCCCACAACGCCAGACGTCACGACTGCCACGTCTGCGGTAGGCGCTTCACAAGAGGCGACAACCTCCACCGCCACGTCGCCACGGTTCACGGACCACACGCCGCGGCAGAGCCCCAACCGCAACGAGCGGACCATGCCTGCCGACTGTGCCCGGCCATCTTCGCCAGCCTGGAGGACGTGCGCCGCCACATACAAGCGGGTCACTCCGCGATGCCAGCAGCAGCTCCTTCCTCCTCCTCGAGCCCCGATCGCCACGTGGAGTGCGAGCGATGCGGTGGACGCTTCGACCGAGACCTGGAACTGAGACGACACGTCCGGACCGTCCATCCTCCCACGTTCCGTTGCGCCTACTGCGACCGCGGGTTTACCCGTCGCTTCAACCGCGACCAGCACGAGTCTCACAACTGCCCTGTTGTGAGGAACCTGGCTCAAGAACCATCCGAGTTCCGCTGCGCGTACTGTGACAAGGGGTTTTCTCGCCGCTTCAACCGCGACCATCACCAGTCTCACAACTGTCCTGTTGTGAGGGACCTGGCCCTAGACCAACTGCCTACGGTGTCCTCACCTCCTCCTCTTCCTCATAGCAACCAGTTGTCGCACCAAGGAGCCGATGTCGAGCCCCAACCGCGCCAAGTGCCTAGCGCCGAACCGCGACCAGGACCGAGCACCGAGCCACAGCCAGGGCCCAGCACCGAGCCCCAGCCCCGCTCAGGACCGAGCACCGAGCCACAGCCAGGGCCCAGCACCGAGCCCCAGCCCCGCCCAGGACCTAGCGCCGAGCCTCAGACCATCGACGACGAGATGGAGGGTGGCGGCCGCCCCGTGTTCCAGCTCGTACATCGGGCCTTCCGGAGTCGCCTCCTCACCTACCGCCTGGCCCGGCCGTTAGACGCCTTGCTGACCGTCGAGGATGCGCTGACCCTGTTGTTTGACGAGGTTCTGGACTTGATGGAGAACGTCATGACCCAACATCCGAGCATCAAGGCGAACATGGTCCTGGAATGCGAGTTTACCAACATTCACGGGGCCACCTGCCTGCGCTCCTTCAACACAAAGAACGTCCCACTGACCGAGGCCTCCGACTTGGAGGCTTTCCTCTCCGCGACGTTCGAGACGATCGTGAAGAAGAAGGAGCAGTGCGAACTGGTAGGCAGCGGCTGGGCATACCTGCGTATACGGGACCTGGAGATCCGCGTGAACGAGTACACGCCGCTCGGGGGCAGAGCGTATCTCCAGCTGCCAAGGGCTATTGCAGACACGCGCGCTGTTGTCAATGTGCTAAACGCCGACGACATGTGCTTCATGTACGCTATCCTGGCCAAGTTCGTTGCGCAACACGCGGAGAGACCTGCAGCGTATACGCCGGACATCATCGCCCGCTACGACTGGACCGGTTTGCGTTTCCCCATGACGCTCAAGGACATCAAGACCTTTGAGGGCAAGAACAACATCAGTGTAAACGTCTACGGGATCGAGCGCGCGATGGTGGGAAGACGCCCTGACGGAACTCCCAAGTTCATGGATAGGGTCTACCCCTTGAAGATCTGCAAGCGAGAGCTCGAAGACCACAGGGACCTGCTGTATGTGACCAACGATGGGAGCAGCCACTACGCATACATCGCGGACCTGAGTCGACTGGTCCGTCACCAGCTCACTGACCACGGGCATAGGATCTACGTCTGTAAGCGGTGCTTCGCTTACTTCGACAATCGGCCCAGCAAGCTAGGGTTGACGGGTGCCCAGCGCCTCGAGGAGCACAGGCGTTACTGCTACGCCAAGGCTCCCCTTCGCCTGGACTTGCCGAAGAAGCAGCAGATCCGCTTCACCCACCCAGAGTACATTCGGCGCGAGCGCTTTTGCGTCTACGCGGACTTTGAGTGTGCTCTGCAGCCCGTCGCTGTTGACCCGGTAGAAGCACCGCCCGGCACGACGCCCCTGCAAATGCACGTCCCGTACGCCTTCGCCTACCAGATCGTGGATTCGCTCGGCCTGGAGGAGTTTGAGCCGCGGGTATACTTCGGAGCTGACGCGTCCAAGGTCTTTATGGAACGGCTCAAGATGGACGTGCTGAGCCTGTGGGAGTTCCTGTTCAGCACGAGAGCTCTGCACCCTTCTCTGACCCGGCAGGAAATGGACGAGTATCTCGCAGCGACCCGCTGCTACCTCTGCGGCAAGGAGTTCACCGAGCTGGACGTCAAGGTGCGGGACCACAACCACGCCCCGCCTTACGAGTTCCGAGGAGCGGCGCACCGCTCGTGCAATCTGCGGTACAGGGAGCAGCGGGTCATCAACTGCTATTTCCACAACCTGTCCAAGTACGACGCTCACTTCGTAGTGCGGGAGCTGGCTATCGACCCCGGTGATGTGGACGTGCTGGCGCACACCGAAGAGCGCTACATCGCCTTCACCAAGCGGTTTCATTTTGGCCAGCCCGGGGACAACCAACGACAGAGCAGTTTCGCGGTGCGGTTCCTCGACACCTACAGGTTCTTGTCCATGAGCCTGGCCAGCCTGGCAGCGGGACTGCCCACCGACAAGATGCGTGAGACCAGGAAGCGCTTCCCCGACGACCGGCTGTTCGACCTGGTGCGCAGGAAGGGCGTGTTCCCCTACGACTTTGTCACATCGTACGAAACGCTGTACAGGACCAGGGAGCTGCCGCCCAAGGAGGCGTTTAGGAACACCATGACCCTGGAGGACGTCAAGGACGAGGACTATCAACACGCCCTCAACGTGTGGCGAGCCTTCGAGTGTCGCCACCTCAAGGACTACGCCGACACGTACCTGCGCTGTGACATCGCCCTCCTCACCGACGTCTTCGAGCAGTTCCGTGACACCTCTTTGGCCGAGTACGGACTGGACCCCGCCCACTACTACACCCTGCCATCATACGCTTGGGACGTCATGTTGAAGACCTGCGACGTGGAGCTGGACACGCTGCAGGATTTCGACATGTACCTCTTCGTGGAGCAAGGCATCCGAGGAGGCATCTCCCAGGCCGTCACCCGCTACGCCAAGGCCAACCACGATCGGTGCCCGGACTACCGCCCCGACGAGCCGACACGCCACCTCCTGTACCTGGACGCCAACAACCTCTACGGCTGGGCCATGTCCCAGTACCTGCCCACCGGAGACTTCCAGTGGCTCAGCCGTGAGGAGATCGACTCCTTGGACATTGGTGCGCTGGATGCCGAAGCGGAACGGGGTTACATCCTCGAAGTGGACCTCCGCTACCCCACCCACCTCCACGACCTGCACAAGGACCTCCCTTACTGCTGCGAGACCAAGCGTCCGCCAACAGGGAAATACCCCAAACTGATGACCACCCTGGACGACAAGATGCATTACGTCTGCCATTACAGGGTCTTGCAGCAGGCGCTGAACAACGGACTGGAGCTTGCGGCTGTGCACAGGGCGATCTCGTTTCGCCAGTCTCGGTGGCTAGAGCCCTACATCCTCATGAATACCGAGCTGCGGAAGAAGGCCAGGACCAAGTTCGAGCAAGACTTTTTCAAGTTAATGAATAACGCGGTCTTTGGCAAAACCATCGAGAACGTCCGCAAGCGCCTGAACGTCAAGCTGGTCTGCACTCCGGAGAAGTTCTCCAAGTACGTGGCCAAGTCCAATTTCCTGGACCGCACGTATTACACGGAGGACGTAGCTCTCGTGCACCTCGCCAGGGTAAACATCGTCCTGGAAAAGCCCATCTACGTCGGCATGTCTGTCCTGGAGCTGAGCAAGTGGCTCATGTACGAGTTTCTGCGGAAGATGAAGGACCGCTACGGTGACCGCTTGAACGTAGACTACATGGACACTGACAGCTTCGTGTTCGACATCCTATCCCGGAACATCTACAGGGAGATGATGGAGCACTTGGACGACTTCGATACCAGCGCCTACCCGAGGTCCCACCCCTGCTACAGCCCCGCCAACGCCAAGGTGATTGGCAAGTTCAAGGACGAGTGTAACGGCCGATCCTTGTTCGAGTACCTCGGCCTGCGCTCAAAGCTCTACTTCATGGACGTTGAGGACGAAGACAACGGATCCAAGGCGATCAAGCGAGCCAAGGGAGTCGCTAAGGGGGTTGTTAAAAACGTCCTAACCCCTAACCAAGCGTGCGTGTGCGTGAACGTGCGTGTGCATGAGCGTGCGTGTGCATGAGCATGAGCGTGCGTGCGTGTGCGTGTGTGTCAGGTGCAAGCCTGGAGTGCACGCAGGTTTAGGTTAGGTTTACAGACGCAGGTTTAAGTTAGGTTTGAGGATGCATGAACGTCGTAGTGCGGGAGCTGGCTATCGACCCCGGTGATGTGGACGTGCTGGCGCACACCGAAGAGCGCTACATCGCCTTCACCAAGCGGTTTCATTTTGGCCAGCCCGGGGACAACCAACGACAGAGCAGTTTCGCGGTGCGGTTCCTCGACACCTACAGGTTCTTGTCCATGAGCCTGGCCAGCCTGGCAGCGGGACTGCCCACCGACAAGATGCGTGAGACCAGGAAGCGCTTCCCCGACGACCGGCTGTTCGACCTGGTGCGCAGGAAGGGCGTGTTCCCCTACGACTTTGTCACATCGTACGAAACGCTGTACAGGACCAGGGAGCTGCCGCCCAAGGAGGCGTTTAGGAACACCATGACCCTGGAGGACGTCAAGGACGAGGACTATCAACACGCCCTCAACGTGTGGCGAGCCTTCGAGTGTCGCCACCTCAAGGACTACGCCGACACGTACCTGCGCTGTGACATCGCCCTCCTCACCGACGTCTTCGAGCAGTTCCGTGACACCTCTTTGGCCGAGTACGGACTGGACCCCGCCCACTACTACACCCTGCCATCATACGCTTGGGACGTCATGTTGAAGACCTGCGACGTGGAGCTGGACACGCTGCAGGATTTCGACATGTACCTCTTCGTGGAGCAAGGCATCCGAGGAGGCATCTCCCAGGCCGTCACCCGCTACGCCAAGGCCAACCACGATCGGTGCCCGGACTACCGCCCCGACGAGCCGACACGCCACCTCCTGTACCTGGACGCCAACAACCTCTACGGCTGGGCCATGTCCCAGTACCTGCCCACCGGAGACTTCCAGTGGCTCAGCCGTGAGGAGATCGACTCCTTGGACATTGGTGCGCTGGATGCCGAAGCGGAACGGGGTTACATCCTCGAAGTGGACCTCCGCTACCCCACCCACCTCCACGACCTGCACAAGGACCTCCCTTACTGCTGCGAGACCAAGCGTCCGCCAACAGGGAAATACCCCAAACTGATGACCACCCTGGACGACAAGATGCATTACGTCTGCCATTACAGGGTCTTGCAGCAGGCGCTGAACAACGGACTGGAGCTTGCGGCTGTGCACAGGGCGATCTCGTTTCGCCAGTCTCGGTGGCTAGAGCCCTACATCCTCATGAATACCGAGCTGCGGAAGAAGGCCAGGACCAAGTTCGAGCAAGACTTTTTCAAGTTAATGAATAACGCGGTCTTTGGCAAAACCATCGAGAACGTCCGCAAGCGCCTGAACGTCAAGCTGGTCTGCACTCCGGAGAAGTTCTCCAAGTACGTGGCCAAGTCCAATTTCCTGGACCGCACGTATTACACGGAGGACGTAGCTCTCGTGCACCTCGCCAGGGTAAACATCGTCCTGGAAAAGCCCATCTACGTCGGCATGTCTGTCCTGGAGCTGAGCAAGTGGCTCATGTACGAGTTTCTGCGGAAGATGAAGGACCGCTACGGTGACCGCTTGAACGTAGACTACATGGACACTGACAGCTTCGTGTTCGACATCCTATCCCGGAACATCTACAGGGAGATGATGGAGCACTTGGACGACTTCGATACCAGCGCCTACCCGAGGTCCCACCCCTGCTACAGCCCCGCCAACGCCAAGGTGATTGGCAAGTTCAAGGACGAGTGTAACGGCCGATCCTTGTTCGAGTACCTCGGCCTGCGCTCAAAGCTCTACTTCATGGACGTTGAGGACGAAGACAACGGATCCAAGGCGATCAAGCGAGCCAAGGGAGTCGCTAAGGGGGTTGTTAAAAACGTCCTAACCCCTAACCAAGCGTGCGTGTGCGTGAACGTGCGTGTGCATGAGCGTGCGTGTGCATGAGCATGAGCGTGCGTGCGTGTGCGTGTGTGTCAGGTGCAAGCCTGGAGTGCACGCAGGTTTAGGTTAGGTTTACAGACGCAGGTTTAAGTTAGGTTTGAGGATGCATGAACGTCGCGCGCGACGTTCATGCATCCTCAAACCTAACTTAAACCTGCGTCTGTAAACCTAACCTAAACCTGCGTGCACTTGTCTGCAGACTCCAGGCTTGCACCTGACACACACGCACACGCACGCACGCTCATGCTCATGCACACGCACGCTCATGCACACGCACGTTCACGCACACGCACGCTCACGCACACGCACGCGCATTGTTAAACCTAACTGTACGTACCGTAACGAAAACACACTATGATGAACACGTAGGCGCGGGGGATGACGTCACTGCGGTCCGCGACGTTCTAGAAGATTCCAGAAGCTTCACAGTGTAATGGAAGCGGTAAACAGTTCCCGGAACCACTGATGAGTAAACAGCTCCGGGCGGTCACGTAGGCATGGGATGACGTCACCGCAGTTCACGACGTTCTAGAACATTCTAGAAGCTTCTAGAAAGTCGCATGCTCATTACATTGTGTTTCAAGGTGCGGGATCAAACCTAACTTAAACCTGCGTCTGTAAAACTAAACCTGCATGCATGCACGCACGCATTGGCCTACCTTAAATAGTGTAGTCGTGAACCGCGGTGACGTCATCTCCCCGTGCCTACGTGACCGCCTCAGGCTGTTTACTCATTAGCGATAATTGCCGCGATTTCGAGAATTGTACACCGCCTTCTACTGTACGGTACGTAACTTTGTTACTTCAGTGATTGTCATCGCTTCACGCGACGTTCATGCATCCTCAAACCTAACTTAAACCTGCGTGCACTTGTCTGCTGACTCTTGACCTACCCTAGATAGTGTAAGCAAATGCGGGTACTGTGATTGGTGAAAATATCCTGCCCTCTTAGTGGCTAAAATTAGACGTTCTGCCCTATGATTGGTCGAATTAAAGAAACACTTCTTGAGATGGATTTTGTGAATATAAATGCAGACGCGCACCTTCAGTTTGTCTAGTGATGTTGCAGAGTAAACACCACTCAGCGACTACGTGCAGCTCTTCGACCCGGTCGCTCCCACCATCAACGACGCACTGGTCTGCAGGCTCTTCGACTCCATCTTCGCTTAAGACTACTTTTGTGTTTCAATAATTTTTTGTTTCTCGTTAACTGTTGTTTTCACTTGTCCTTCTCTTTAGTGTTTAAGAACGAATATCGAATTTTTAACAATTTTGAAAGTTTTGTTTTGAAAACATGATAGTTTTACAATTTCATAAAAGGTTCATTTTGAATGTAGTTTCGACAAATTCGGTTTGCATTAGAGGAGTCTTTTGAAAGTAAATGTCAGGGAAATGCAAGGGGTAGTAACAACACAGATGTATGCTGTAAACTAAACTGTTTGACTATATTTGCTTACGAATACTATTTACAAAATATTTACAAAGTTAACCTAGTTCTATTTACACTTAAATCTACACCGGGAACTCTTCGTCCATGTCCTCCTCCTCGTCCATGTCCTCCTCGTCCACCTCCATAGGCCCGCCTTGCTGCTCCTCCTCGGGATTGCCTCGCCTTCTTGCTGCGGACAGTGGTGGGATGTCCTTATGCCCCCAAGGTAAGGTGTTGATACCATCGGCCAGGATGTAGCGTTTATCATCGGCTGGGCTCAAGGATAGCTTTTCTACTTGTACGGTGAAGACACGGTGCAGGTACGACTGGAAACGGGTGTTGACGGTGGTTTTCAACACCCCGTCGAACAGACATTCCCTGTAGTTGTCGGGGGTTAGGACGTTTTTAACAACCCCCTTAGCGACTCCCTTGGCTCGCTTGATCACCTTGGATCCGTTGTCTTCGTCCTCAACGTCCATGAAGTAGAGCTTTGAGCGCAGGCCGAGGTACTCGAACAAGGATCGGCCGTTACACTCGTCCTTGAACTTGCCAATCACCTTGGCGTTGGCGGGGCTGTAGCAGGGGTGGGACCTCGGGTAGGCGCTGGTATCGAAGTCGTCCAAGTGCTCCATCATCTCCCTGTAGATGTTCCGGGATAGGATGTCGAACACGAAGCTGTCAGTGTCCATGTAGTCTACGTTCAAGCGGTCACCGTAGCGGTCCTTCATCTTCCGCAGAAACTCGTACATGAGCCACTTGCTCAGCTCCAGGACAGACATGCCGACGTAGATGGGCTTTTCCAGGACGATGTTTACCCTGGCGAGGTGCACGAGAGCTACGTCCTCCGTGTAATACGTGCGGTCCAGGAAATTGGACTTGGCCACGTACTTGGAGAACTTCTCCGGAGTGCAGACCAGCTTGACGTTCAGGCGCTTGCGGACGTTCTCGATGGTTTTGCCAAAGACCGCGTTATTCATTAACTTGAAAAAGTCTTGCTCGAACTTGGTCCTGGCCTTCTTCCGCAGCTCGGTATTCATGAGGATGTAGGGCTCTAGCCACCAAGACTGGCGAAACGAGATCGCCCTGTGCACAGCCGCAAGCTCCAGTCCGTTGTTCAGCGCCTGCTGCAAGACCCTGTAATGGCAGACGTAATGCATCTTGTCGTCCAGGGTGGTCATCAGTTTGGGGTATTTCCCTGTTGGCGGACGCTTGGTCTCGCAGCAGTAAGGGAGGTCCTTGTGCAGGTCGTGGAGGTGGGTGGGGTAGCGGAGGTCCACTTCGAGGATGTAACCCCGTTCCGCTTCGGCATCCAGCGCACCAATGTCCAAGGAGTCGATCTCCTCACGGCTGAGCCACTGGAAGTCTCCGGTGGGCAGGTACTGGGACATGGCCCAGCCGTAGAGGTTGTTGGCGTCCAGGTACAGGAGGTGGCGTGTCGGCTCGTCGGGGCGGTAGTCCGGGCACCGATCGTGGTTGGCCTTGGCGTAGCGGGTGACGGCCTGGGAGATGCCTCCTCGGATGCCTTGCTCCACGAAGAGGTACATGTCGAAATCCTGCAGCGTGTCCAGCTCCACGTCGCAGGTCTTCAACATGACGTCCCAAGCGTATGATGGCAGAGTGTAGTAGTGGGCGGGGTCCAGTCCGTACTCGGCCAAAGAGGTGTCACGGAACTGCTCGAAGACGTCGGTGAGGAGGGCGATGTCACAGCGCAGGTACGTGTCGGCGTAGTCCTTGAGGTGGCGACACTCGAAGGCTCGCCACACGTTGAGGGCGTGTTGATAGTCCTCGTCCTTGACGTCCTCCAGGGTCATGGTGTTCCTAAACGCCTCCTTGGGCGGCAGCTCCCTGGTCCTGTACAGCGTTTCGTACGATGTGACAAAGTCGTAGGGGAACACGCCCTTCCTGCGCACCAGGTCGAACAGCCGGTCGTCGGGGAAGCGCTTCCTGGTCTCACGCATCTTGTCGGTGGGCAGTCCCGCTGCCAGGCTGGCCAGGCTCATGGACAAGAACCTGTAGGTGTCGAGGAACCGCACCGCGAAACTGCTCTGTCGTTGGTTGTCCCCGGGCTGGCCAAAATGAAACCGCTTGGTGAAGGCGATGTAGCGCTCTTCGGTGTGCGCCAGCACGTCCACATCACCGGGGTCGATAGCCAGCTCCCGCACTACGAAGTGAGCGTCGTAGTTGGACAGGTTGTGGAAATAGCAGTTGATGACCCGCTGCTCCCTGTACCGCAGATTGCACGAGCGGTGCGCCGCTCCTCGGAACTCGTAAGGCGGGGCGTGGTTGTGGTCCCGCACCTTGACGTCCAGCTCGGTGAACTCCTTGCCGCAGAGGTAGCAGCGGGTCGCTGCGAGATACTCGTCCATTTCCTGCCGGGTCAGAGAAGGGTGCAGAGCTCTCGTGCTGAACAGGAACTCCCACAGGCTCAGCACGTCCATCTTGAGCCGTTCCATAAAGACCTTGGACGCGTCAGCTCCGAAGTATACCCGCGGCTCAAACTCCTCCAGGCCGAGCGAATCCACGATCTGGTAGGCGAAGGCGTACGGGACGTGCATTTGCAGGGGCGTCGTGCCGGGCGGTGCTTCTACCGGGTCAACAGCGACGGGCTGCAGAGCACGCTCGCGCCGAATGTACTCTGGGTGGGTGAAGCGGATCTGCTGCTTCTTCGGCAAGTCCAGGCGAAGGGGAGCCTTGGCGTAGCAGTAACGCCTGTGCTCCTCGAGGCGCTGGGCACCCGTCAACCCTAGCTTGCTGGGCCGATTGTCGAAGTAAGCGAAGCACCGCTTACAGACGTAGATCCTATGCCCGTGGTCAGTGAGCTGGCGACGGACCAGTCGACTCAGGTCCGCGATGTATGCGTAGTGGCTGCTCCCATCGTTGGTCACATACAGCAGGTCCCTGTGGTCTTCGAGCTCTCGCTTGCAGATCTTCAAGGGGTAGACCCTATCCATGAACTTGGGAGTTCCGTCAGGGCGTCTTCCCACCATCGCGCGCTCGATCCCGTAGACGTTTACACTGATGTTGTTCTTGCCCTCAAAGGTCTTGATGTCCTTGAGCGTCATGGGGAAACGCAAACCGGTCCAGTCGTAGCGGGCGATGATGTCCGGTGTATACGCTGCAGGTCTCTCCGCGTGTTGCGCAACGAACTTGGCCAGGATAGCGTACATGAAGCACATGTCGTCGGCGTTTAGCACATTGACAACAGCGCGCGTGTCTGCAATAGCCCTTGGCAGCTGGAGATACGCTCTGCCCCCGAGCGGCGTGTACTCGTTCACGCGGATCTCCAGGTCCCGTATACGCAGGTATGCCCAGCCGCTGCCTACCAGTTCGCACTGCTCCTTCTTCTTCACGATCGTCTCGAACGTCGCGGAGAGGAAAGCCTCCAAGTCGGAGGCCTCGGTCAGTGGGACGTTCTTTGTGTTGAAGGAGCGCAGGCAGGTGGCCCCGTGAATGTTGGTAAACTCGCATTCCAGGACCATGTTCGCCTTGATGCTCGGATGTTGGGTCATGACGTTCTCCATCAAGTCCAGAACCTCGTCAAACAACAGGGTCAGCGCATCCTCGACGGTCAGCAAGGCGTCTAACGGCCGGGCCAGGCGGTAGGTGAGGAGGCGACTCCGGAAGGCCCGATGTACGAGCTGGAACACGGGGCGGCCGCCACCCTCCATCTCGTCGTCGATGGTCTGAGGCTCGGCGCTAGGTCCTGGGCGGGGCTGGGGCTCGGTGCTGGGCCCTGGCTGTGGCTCGGTGCTCGGTCCTGAGCGGGGCTGGGGCTCGGTGCTGGGCCCTGGCTGTGGCTCGGTGCTCGGTCCTGGTCGCGGTTCGGCGCTAGGCACTTGGCGCGGTTGGGGCTCGACATCGGCTCCTTGGTGCGACAACTGGTTGCTATGAGGAAGAGGAGGAGGTGAGGACACCGTAGGCAGTTGGTCTAGGGCCAGGTCCCTCACAACAGGACAGTTGTGAGACTGGTGATGGTCGCGGTTGAAGCGGCGAGAAAACCCCTTGTCACAGTACGCGCAGCGGAACTCGGATGGTTCTTGAGCCAGGTTCCTCACAACAGGGCAGTTGTGAGACTCGTGCTGGTCGCGGTTGAAGCGACGGGTAAACCCGCGGTCGCAGTAGGCGCAACGGAACGTAGGAGGATGGACGGTCCGGACGTGTCGTCTCAGTTCCAGGTCTCGGTCGAAGCGTCCACCGCATCGCTCGCACTCCACGTGGCGATCGGGGCTCGAGGAGGAGGAAGGAGCTGCTGCTGGCATCGCGGAGTGACCCGCTTGTATGTGGCGGCGCACGTCCTCCAGGCTGGCGAAGATGGCCGGGCACAGTCGGCAGGCATGGTCCGCTCGTTGCGGTTGGGGCTCTGCCGCGGCGTGTGGTCCGTGAACCGTGGCGACGTGGCGGTGGAGGTTGTCGCCTCTTGTGAAGCGCCTACCGCAGACGTGGCAGTCGTGACGTCTGGCGTTGTGGGCGGACTCCACGTGTCGCCTCAGGTTTCCGAGCAGGCTGAAGGCTCGGCCACAGACCTCGCACATGTGTTGGTTGTTCATCTGCAACAACGAATATGATAAGTCTCTTGCATTTACAAATTAGTCGCAACGAGAACACTTCATTGGTAACATAACACATACTTTATGCGTGGTAGACAAGAGTCAAGGCCATGGCAAATTTAATGTTAGTACATGGGTTTCCTCGTTTATTAAATTGGTTTTAGCAAAGAACAGATTATTCAACTTCTATTAACAAGCCAGACCTCTCTTTGCACATTCTGACTTCAAAGTTGCTGAACGATCATACCTTAAATGAGAATCTTACTATAAAGGGGAATGTAATAGTCTTCCACACTACAACTTCTAAGAGCTACATATACTTACGTTTAACAATCTCGGAATATGGTGCAGTAAAGGCTAGCACAGCACTGAAGTAGAACGTCTACACACACTGAGCTCCAAACGCAAACTGAATGAAGGAAGCAATGACAATCACTTAAGTAACTTAGCTACGTACCGTACAGTAGAAGGCGGTGGAACATTTCTCGAAATCGCGGCAATTATCGCTAATGAGTAAACGGCCTGAGGCGGTCCACACTACAACTTATAAGACTACATATACTTACGTTTAACAGATCTCGGAATATGGTACGGTAAGGACTAGCACAGCACTGAAGTAGAACGTCTACACACACTGGGCTCCAAACACAAACTGAATGAAGGAAGCGATGACAATCACTGAAGTAACATAGCTACGTACCGTACAGTAGAAGGCGGTGGAACATTTCTCGAAATCGCGGCAATTATCGCTAATGAGTAAACGGCCTGAGGCGGTCCACACTACAACTTATAAGACTACATATACTTACGTTTAACAGATCTCGGAATATGGTGCGGTAAGGACTAGCACAGCAATGAAGTAGAACGTCTACACACACTGGGCTCCAAACACAAACTGAATGAAGGAAGCGATGACAATCACTGAAGTAACATAGCTACGTACCGTACAGTAGGCGGTGAAAGCGGTAAACAGTTCTCGGAACCGCTAATGAGTAAACAGGCCCGGACGGTCACGTAGGCATGGAGATGATGTCACCGCGGTCCACGACAGGGGTAGCGGAGTGGAGGAGGAGTGGAGGGATAGCGGAGTGGAGGAGGAGTGGACAGGCTGGGACAGTCACGTAGGCCCTAGCACGCGCCTTGACACGTGACGCCGCGGAGCCGCTCGCAGTTTGGTTTGACCAAGCCGGCATACGACGTGTAGTGAAGTCACATCGAGTTCGGTCAGCAAACAGCCGAGATCCCATGAGGAAAACGCGTTTAAAAATTAATAACGGGCCCGTTTAACGGTGGATTCTCAATTTTCTTTAAGCGATGGTTTCTTTAGGCCGCCGCCTGACATGTGGTGAAGTTTCATCAAAATCGGTCTTTAAACAGCTGAGATCCCATAAGGAAAAAGCGGTTAAAAATTAATAGCGGGTCCGTTTAACGGTGGATTTTCAATTTTCTTTAAGCGATGGTTTACTTAGACCGCCGCCTGACATGTGGTGAGGTTTCGTCAAAATCGGTTGGTAAACAGCTGAGATCCCATAAGGAAAACGCGGTTAAAAATTAATAGCGGCCTTGTTTAATGGCGGATCTATGGGGTTCTTACGTCATTCGCTTCCTCTGGGATAGGCCTACACTCTGGAAAAAGTCCCGTGGGAATCGATGGATAAATAGGCTAGTTATTAATTTTCGAAAGTTTTTTCCTCATGTTCAAGGTCATCACGAAAAGTGCCGCTGGCGACCGGGGGGGGGCGTCGGGGGGGGGGCGTCGGGGGGGGCGTCGGGGGGGCGTCGGGGGGGGGGGCGTCGGGGGGGGGGCTCCTCAGGCTCCTCACGCCAGGCGCCAGGTTTAAGTTAGGTTAATGGGTCACGTGACGGGGGGGGGAGGATTGATCCTCTGAGGATTACTGAGGATTTTGCTGGTTTTGAATCGGCCATTGCCCCCTACTTATGTTATAGCCCCCAACTATTATATCTAAAATTACAATATTATTTCCACCTATAATACAGTTGATGTGTTGTTTGTTTTGCCGCAACCTAAAAACTAACATTGGTATTTGTGTTTTTACAAAACTATATTTTGTAAATTACTACCAATAACTCCTTTATTTACTTTTCGACTTGTTATATCCCCTTATATCTAAATTTACCGTATATTTTTTCCCTTTTAGTGCTGTTTTGTCGTAACCAAACTTTGGATATGACTGCAATATATTACTGGCCATTGCATAAGTAAATACCCCATTTCCAAATTCACTATTACGGTTGGATTTAAAAAAATAAATACAAGCTTATTATATACATCCAGCTGATAAGTAATATATATCTACAAAATATTTATGGTCAGAACTGCCTAAATTTTGGATATGTTTTAAGCCAATGCGATAGCAAAAAATAAATTTTTAAAACCCAAAACAACTAAACACAAACACTAATCTTTCTTTGTGCTTGTTTGGAGTAGTCTTTATTTTATCCAACTTAATTTTAATTTTGTAGTTAAAATCAAACTTCCCACATTCTAGCTCCCTTTCCAGCCAGTGGTTGGAGACATAAAGGTTACGAATATTTTCAAACTGTACAATATATCTTTTTCTACCCCTATGTTGGACTTGTTTAATAGCGCTTATTAATAATTCCGCACCATCTTCCAAATCCTCCAGTCTACTACATTCTTTAAATTTAATATTGCCTTTAATATCTTGCATCTCTATGTCTTCTTGTCCAACATCATCCCACACATTGTTATGGAAACTTAGGTTTTCTATTTTTGGAAAGGAATTACCATAAAATGTTGTGGTTCCGTTAGTGTTAAAGCTTGCAAGTGGCTCGTTGGTAGGTAGGTAAATAATGTCCAAATCACCAGTATATGGCAACACGCTATAACCTTCCCTATTCTTATTTATCTGTATAAACACAGTTTTACAGACACCTTTAACATAGTATACACCCCTCTGTCCATCCTTTTCTGCCAACACCCCCACAAACTTGTTGTTTACTACAAACGCATACACCATATAATGTCCATAATGCTCTAGATCCTCCCAACGTCGCAGGAAGTAATCTTTTAATTTATTCTCTCTTTCCCTTCTTTCTTGTTCTTTAGCCAACTGTGCTTTGTATTCCTCTGCAACAGTATTTTCCACATATTCCAATTTACGCTTATTACTGTCGATGTCTTCTAATTCCAATTTCCTCTTATTGGAACAACTCTCTAAGAAAGGCTTGGAAAGTGGCTCTATTTCTTTAATAGTGCATGGGTACAGTTTATTGGTCCGGCTTCTTAAAACGTAGGGAGTAAGGTTAGGACTTTCCACTAAGCCTAATTCTTCTAAATTGATGTGTTTAGGTAAAGTGGAGAAAGGTGTATTTGATTTTGTAAAACATGTGCCCCCAGATTTGATGTAACACTTATGCTTTACACTTATGGCATCAGGAAACTCCTCTATTACCTCCACATAGTTAGTTGGTAAACAGTTAAAGCTAAATGCAGATAGAGCATACTTTATTAACTTTTCCCTTTGTGTACTATCTTTTGGCAGTTTTAGTTGTACTCCAGTTATCTTTTTCGTATTACTATTACCCCAATATGCGTATTGTAATAAATCGTTAAACACTAAACAACAACTGTTTTGTAATTGATTGGCAACTTTCACCCACATCTTATGCAGAGGTACAGCATAGAATGGAGCATTTTGGAAGTACCTTTTGTTGTCTTCTATTAGACTTAAACAATCTCTTAAAGGTTCAAACCCTTTACCAAAACCTCTACAATAGTTATAGATTGTTGCCTCTAACCTTGTTATTCCATTCTCTCTAGATAGTTTAGACGAGAACGTTTCTTTTAGTCTCGCATCTGGACAGTTTACAAAGTTTATTATATGGTTTCCTATACTTTTAACTACTCCAGGGCTTGTAATCTGGCATATAAATTTATTATATATTTTACCCTGCTATTTACATGAAACCATGTTAAACAGTCTTTACTAACATGGAAATTATCTACAATAACATTATATCCATTCTTGTACTCCCCTTGGTAGCAAAAGTTAAAGTTTTCTGTAAGATATTGGCACATTTCCTCTTTATTAAATATTCCAGCCAAATCTAGTGTTATATCGAAATCCATAAGATAGTACATTTCTTTTTCCAGATCTTGCAGTATCTTTGGAAGGTCTTCCAACAAATCCTTAATTTTAACATTTGCAAGCTCTATTTTATAGGGAATTGCTATAGGATCATCGTACTTTTCTTTAATTTGGTCAATATCCTTCTTTATTATTTGTAACACACCCTCGCTTTGGACCCCAGAGGACCTCTCCAAGGAGAATGGTAGTTTGGCCACAACACCATGTCGAGCTAAAGAGAACTTTTTAAATATTCCTCGTAAGTAGCTATTAAACGAGCCACATATTTCCTTCTTAACTTTAAATTTATTCCGAACGTCCCCATCACAATCCGTAACATTGGTTATCTTAACTAACATTAAGTTATCACAAAACGCATCCGTTATAGATGTTAAGTTATTTAATTTTGGTTCGCCCTCGCAATAGTTTATATTACCTATGTCTGTAAGAAGGTTATTATTACGGAGATTTTCTAATAAAAACCATATACCGAATCTTTCGTTAGTAGGTTTAATACAATTTCCCAATAAATGGCTAACAGAGTAAATTTCTTTTATACAAAAAAAGTAGCGGAAACATGTAAACAGGACAGATTACACTATAGGTATATATGTGTTGTAAATATATGGATATTGTATATAAACATAGGCGAGCGGTAAGTGTAACATGTACGTGGACACCTAGACCCATGTGCAAATACAGATACGCACATTCTACAAGACCTGTACATAGATCTGTTGTATAAGCAGCAGAATAGACGTCTCACCCATTGTGTTGTTGTAAAGTAAAACATAAATGTAAATTGTGCTGGATACAACCGGCCAAATATTAGACAGGAAATGTGTTGGAAGTGTATTGCCAAATAGTAAGACAAATCACATAGTGCAGCATGTACGCAATCCATTACTATTTAGACAAAGGTCAGTATTGGTACAACATCCGATATATTAGCTAAACCCAGTCCAAACATTGTGTCCTCAAAATGTTATGATTGTGTTAAATTTGTTTATATTACATATATTTCTTACACAATTTACAAACTGTTTTTTGTGTCAGTTAACAGAACCTGTAAAGTTGTGTTAAATGTGTTGGAGTGTGTTATTTATTGTGTCTCTGCATTCGTGTTGTTTTATAAACTTTAAATATTACTATGTCCTTATACTCTTACTATTTCTGTTACTATAATATTAATTTTTTACTGTTTGTTTTCCAAGTTTGATTGTGGATTTAGCTAATATATCGGATGTTGTACCAATACTGACCTTTGTCTAAATAGTAATGGATTGCGTACATGCTGCACTATGTGATTTGTCTTACTATTTGGCAATACACTTCCAACACATTTCCTGTCTAATATTTGGCCGGTTGTATCCAGCACAATTTACATTTATGTTTTACTTTACAACAACAAAATGGGTGAGACGTCTATTCTGCTGCTTATACAACAGATCTATGTACAGGTCTTGTAGAATGTGCGTATCTGTATTTGCACATGGGTCTAGGTGTCCACGTACATGTTACACTTACCGCTCGCCTATTTTTATATACAATATCCATATATTTACAACACATATATACCTATAGTGTAATCTGTCCTGTTTACATGTTTCCGCTACTTTTTTTGTATAAAAGAAATGTACTCTGTTAGCCATTTATTGGGAAATTGTATTAAACCTACTAACGAAAGATTCGGTATATGGTTTTTATTAGAAATTCTCCGTAATAATAACCTTCTTACAGACATAGGTAATATAAACTATTGCGAGGGCGAACCAAAATTAAATAACTTAACATCTATAACGGATGCGTTTTGTGATAACTTAATGTTAGTTAAGATAACCAATGTTACGGATTGTGATGGGGACGTTCGGAATAAATTTAAAGTTAAGAAGGAAATATGTGGCTCGTTTAATAGCTACTTACGAGGAATATTTAAAAAGTTCTCTTTAGCTCGACATGGTGTTGTGGCCAAACTACCATTCTCCTTGGAGAGGTCCTCTGGGGTCCAAAGCGAGGGTGTGTTACAAATAATAAAGAAGGATATTGACCAAATTAAAGAAAAGTACGATGATCCTATAGCAAATCCCTATAAAATAGAGCTTGCAAATGTTAAAATTAAGGATTTGTTGGAAGACCTTCCAAAGATACTGCAAGATCTGGAAAAAGAAATGTACTATCTTATGGATTTCGATATAACACTAGATTTGGCTGGAATATTTAATAAAGAGGAAATATACCAATATCTTACAGAAAACTTTAACTTTTGCTACCAAGGGGAGTACAAGAATGGATATAATGTTATTGTAGATAATTTCCATGTTAGTAAAGACTGTTTAACATGGTTTAATGTAAATAGCAGGGTAAAAATATATAATAAATTTATATGCCAGATTACAAGCCCTGGAGTAGTTAAAAGTATAGGAAACCATATAATAAACTTTGTAAACTGTCCAGATGCGAGACTAAAAGAAACGTTCTCGTCTAAACTATCTAGAGAGAATGGAATAACAAGGTTAGAGGCAACAATCTATAACTATTGTAGAGGTTTTGGTAAAGGGTTTGAACCTTTAAGAGATTGTTTAAGTCTAATAGAAGACAACAAAAGGTACTTCCAAAATGCTCCATTCTATGCTGTACCTCTGCATAAGATGTGGGTGAAAGTTGCCAATCAATTACAAAACAGTTGTTGTTTAGTGTTTAACGATTTATTACAATACGCATATTGGGGTAATAGTAATACGAAAAAGATAACTGGAGTACAACTAAAACTGCCAAAAGATAGTACACAAAGGGAAAAGTTAATAAAGTATGCTCTATCTGCATTTAGCTTTAACTGTTTACCAACTAACTATGTGGAGGTAATAGAGGAGTTTCCTGATGCCATAAGTGTAAAGCATAAGTGTTACATCAAGTCTGGGGGCACATGTTTTACAAAATCAAATACACCTTTCTCCACTATACCTAAACACATCAATTTAGAAGAATTAGGCTTAGTGGAAAGTCCTAACCTTACTCCCTACGTTTTAAGAAGCCGGACCAATAAACTGTACCCATACACTATTAAAGAAATAGAGCCACTTTCCAAGCCTTTCTTAGAGAGTTGTTCCAAAAAGAGGAAATTGGAATTAGAAGACATCGACAGTAATAAGCGTAAATTGGAATATGTGGAAAATACTGTTGCAGAGGAATACAAAGCACAGTTGGCTAAAGAACAAGAAAGAAGGGAAAGAGAGAATAAATTAAAAGATTACTTCCTGTGACGTTGGGAGGATCTAGAGCATTATGGACATTATATGGTGTATGCGTTTGTAGTAAACAACAAGTTTGTGGGGGTGTTGGCAGAAAAGGATGGACAGAGGGGTGTATACTATGTTAAAGGTGTCTGTAAAACTGTGTTTATACAGATAAATAAGAATAGGGAAGGTTATAGCGTGTTGCCATATACTGGTGATTTGGACATTATTTACCTACCTACCAACGAGCCACTTGCAAGCTTTAACACTAACGGAACCACAACATTTTATGGTAATTCCTTTCCAAAAATAGAAAACCTAAGTTTCCATAACAATGTGTGGGATGATGTTGGACAAGAAGACATAGAGATGCAAGATATTAAAGGCAATATTAAATTTAAAGAATGTAGTAGACTGGAGGATTTGGAAGATGGTGCGGAATTATTAATAAGCGCTATTAAACAAGTCCAACATAGGGGTAGAAAAAGATATATTGTACAGTTTGAAAATATTCGTAACCTTTATGTCTCCAACCACTGGCTGGAAAGGGAGCTAGAATGTGGGAAGTTTGATTTTAACTACAAAATTAAAATTAAGTTGGATAAAATAAAGACTACTCCAAACAAGCACAAAGAAAGATTAGTGTTTTGTGTTTAGTTGTTTTGGGTTTTAAAAATTTATTTTTTGCTATCGCATTGGCTTAAAACATATCCAAAATTTAGGCAGTTCTGACCATAAATATGTTGTAGATATATATTACTTATCAGCTGGATGTATATAATAAGCTTGTATTTATTTTTTTTAATCCAACCGTAATAGTGAATTTGGAAATGGGGTATTTACTTATGCAATGGCCAGTAATATATTGCAGTCATATCCAAAGTTTGGTTACGACAAAACAGCACTAAAAGGGGAAAAATATACGGTAAATTTAGATATAAGGGGATATAACAAGTCGAAAAGTAAATAAAGGAGTTATTGGTAGTAATTTACAAAATATAGTTTTGTAAAAACACAAATACCAATGTTAGTTTTTAGGTTGCGGCAAAACAAACAACACATCAACTGTATTATAGGTGGAAATAATATTGTAATTTTAGATATAATAGTTGGGGGCTATAACATATCCAAAAATAAATCAGACAATAAATGCTTAGGACAATATCCAAAGTGTAGGCAAATCGGACAATAAACAGCAAAGTCAGTTTTGGGATTACAGCAAAATAAACAAACAAAAAAGACAAAATACTGTATTATAGGGGGTAGTGGAACGTGTGGTAGTGTGGTCTTGTTACCTATATAAGAGCTATAACATATCCGAAAATAAATCAGACAGTAAATAAAGAAGTTTGAAATTGTTAGTATATTTTTCAAAATATTTTTTAAATTTGACCATTATAGTTAATTTGTCAAATGTGGATGGTACATATACACTAGCCTAGAATAATGACATATATAAATTTTAAACAAATCAGACCATAAATAAAGAAGTTGCCAATTGGCAGTATTTTTCCAAATTTTTTTAAATTTAACCGCAATATTTGTAAAATGTGGATGGTGCATATACACTAGCCTACAACAATAACATATCCAAATTTTAAACAAATCGGACAGTAAATAAAGAAGTTGGCAATTGGTAGTATTTTTCAAAAATATTTTTTAATTTGACTGTAATAGTGAATTTGGGAAATGTAAGGCTAATTTATTAAAACACTTGCCTAGGACAATAACATATCCAAATTGAAGACAAATCGGACAGTTAATAAAGAAGGTGGCAATTGGCAGTATTTTTCAAAAATATTTTTTAATTTGACCGTAATGGTGAATTTGGGAAATGTAAGTGGAATTTATTAAAACACTTGCCTAGGACAATAACATATCCAAATTTTAAATAAATCGGACAGTAAATAAAGAAGTTGGCAATTGGCAGTATTTTTCAAAAATATTTTTTAATGTGACTGTTATAGTGAATTTGGGAAATGTAAGTGACATTTATTAAAACACTTGCCTAGGACAATAACATATACAAATTGCAGACAAATCGAACAGTAAATAAAGAAGTTGGCAATTGGTAGTATTTTTCAAAAATATTTTTTAATTTGACCGTAATAGTGAATTTGGGAAATGTAAGTGGAATTTATTAAAACACTTGCCTAGGACAATAACATATCTAAATTTTAAACAAATCGGACAGTAAATAAAGAAGTTGGCAATTGGCAGTATTTTTCAAAAATATTTTTTAATTTGACCGTAATAGTGAATTTGGGAAATGTAAGTAGAATTTATTAAATCACTTGCCTAGGACAATCACATATCCAAATTTTAAACAAATCGGACAGTAAATAAAGAAGTTGCCAATTGGCAGTACTTTTCAAAAATATTTTTTAATTTGACCGTAATAGTGAATTTGGGATATGTAAGTGGAATTTATTAAAACACTTGCCTAGGTCAATAACGTATCCAAATTTTAAATAAATCGGGCAGTAAATAAAGAAGTTGGCAATTAGCAGTATTTTTCAAAAATATTTTTTAACTTAACCGTAATAGTGAATTTGGGATATGTAAGTGGAATTTATTAAAACACTTGCCTAGGTCAATAACGTATCCAAATTTTAAATAAATCGGGCAGTAAATAAAGAAGTTGGCAATTGGCACTATAGTATTTTTCAAAAATATTTTTTAATTTGACCGTTATAGTGAATTTGGGAAATGTAAGTGGAATTTATTAAAACACTTGCCTAGGACAGTAACATATCCAAATTTTAAATAAATCGGACTATAAACACTAAAGATAGTTTTTTAGCCTGAATTTGAAAATTAATTTAAAAAAATATAGAGGAGGGATGGGGATTGGGAAAATATATTTAATATAGGCAAGGGTTGGACATTAGTATAGGCAAACAAGGAAACTTGTGTAAGGCGGGAGCTGGTGTCGGTCCAAAAACGGCTCCCCATAAGAATAACATGGGAAAAAAGCGCCGTATAGTATGTTAAAACGGTGTTTCTCCTCTACTTATATTTACCGTTGAGTTAACATTTTGTAAAAATTAAATGTTGTTTTTCAGTTTGTTTAAAACCTAGTCTCAAAACAACTTTTATTTTATACTAGGAGCATCACATTTGTGCAACTTCGATATATAGGATGTAAACATGTGAAGAATCATTATCTTTTTACGATTCGGATCACCTGACATATTCCATAACATAGTTATTGAACTTTTGCCTTTAACAATAAGCCTTTTCGCATGTCATGATATTTGATGAAATCATTAATTATAAAATATCTGCACAAAAAAACTGAATGCGTTGAATAATATAATATTAACACAGGAAAAGTTGTATTACATCTATTCAATTAAAACGTTTTGAACGATGGTGATCGTTTTTTTAATGACTACATTTGTTTGATATACCTGTTTTATACATCTTAGAAATACCTTCTTCACCCTATTCACCTGGCACTTGTTTAATTGGCCGAAAAAGATCAAATTGTAATAACAAAATTATTTCAACTCCTTTATTCTTACAAACAATAATTTTACTAGCATGAAAATTTGGCAAAACAATTCACGCACCGTTTAAAGGAATATTTTTTTTCGAAGACACTCCTCAGTTTCATTGTAATTATTTAACAATCGGATCGTTTGAAAACAACATATATGTTGGTTTTTTTCAGGGTTATATCAGAGACAGTTTTATAATTTATGAAACAGAAACTGTATGTATCGATGTTCGTAAACCCCTGACATAAAACTCGCCGACGCTCTTGAGGTTTATGCGACCAGCACCTGAAGCTTTTCGAAAGAAATCGCCTGTTCTTCACAAACGTGTCAAGGAATCAGCTCCAAACATTAGTCACATTATTACGTTTACAGTTATTGCACAAGGGCACTGGAATCGTCATTGCTTACTTTTGAAAACATTGAAAGATTATTGTAAAACTGTCTGGGTCTAAAGATGCAGACTGCTTAGTTTAGATTTTGAATTAGCTTGTAGTTCCATTTCATAATTAAATATAAAGATGTCGAACTATCACAAGTTTTTGAGTTGTTGCTGACATCAGTTTTAGACACAATTTCAAATCATTTTGGACCCTAGATCCCTCAAGTGAATTAAATATTATGGATCCCAAGTGCAGTTATCATAAATATTTTTTCATATCGGTTATAGCGCGGACTAGCAGACTATAATATTGATTGAGGTTAAGAAGTGGTCTTTAAAAATAAAAATGAATAAAATAACATTTTCTTGTATTTATTTAAACAAACAAATTAAAATTATAAAATAATTACAAATCAAAAATTAAATTAAAACTTGGTTTTGCTTATCACTTAAATATTTCCAAATAAAAATAAACTGTTCGATTATTGATATTACTGAACTTCAATAATATAAATTTTCTTTCTGTACTTGATCAGTCTGGTCTTAGTCTATCTTCAACCCAATAACAGAAACGCTTTGAACCCTGAAAAAGAAATAATTGTTTTACAGACCGATCCCCTCTTTTGAAAAACAACAAAATGAGAAATGGAGCAACGATTTGAATTAAGACTCTAAATTTAAAAACAACTTTTGTACCTTCCAATCTGAAGCAATTCACGTCTCGTTGGGTAGACTAGCGACAAACCTCCGACACCAGAAAATATTACATTAAATTATATAGTGTTTTAATGGCAATTAAAACGCGATACGGTGAGTTAATATTTCGATCATAGGACAATAAAAGAAACACCCTCTCTATAGTTTGATATTTTCGGCGGGCAATATTTGTTGACAGAGCAGTTATTGGAAGCCCGGAGTTGACGAAGCCGTGATCGTTGTTCTTCCAACTGAACACAAGCTTAAGTTTACTTTATGGGTCAACGGAGTGGAAACATTGTGTCCGATACCTTGGCAAACGAAAACATTCTTTCTGTACACTTGATTTCAATTTAATTTGGTTTTCTCAGTGGTATAATATAATAGATATTAGTAAATATAAATAGATTTCCTCTTTGTAATCGGAAATGTATCGTCCTTATTGAACAGTATACAAAACCGTTAAAGATATCTACATACTCTCTGTAAATTTATTATATCATTTGATAAAGAAAGGAAAGAAATTTCTAGATAAAATATGACTCTTTGTTGTACACCTTGTACTGTAGTTTATAGTTTGCAGGTTTTCGAAATAAAGAGCATGTACAAAGCGAAGTAATTATCAAATCAAATTATCAATAAAATTAACTTTTTCTGTATGAATTAGCCATTATACAAACACGTGTATATTTTAACCAGAATAAGCCACTTGCCAAGTTTTATAACAATATATTGTCTAAAATAAGCGAGATGTCAGATTAAATTTACGAACCGTTTTGTCTAATGACATTGGACAGCTAGAAAAAGAAACATGTGTCCTTGTAGTTTGCTTATTGTTGCTTGGTCAGTGGTGTATTCATTACTGTCTTTACATTCACTTAACACTGTATATGCATTTTGCATGTATATGAGCAATGTACCGCTACATTTCATTTGACGAAGAGCCATGCATTATACCAAATATGTGTAACTCCGAAAGGCATTGTTCTGAAAATATTTTAGGAACAGTGCATTTCGGAATATTGCTTTTGGAGTAGTGTATTTTAAGAGTAATGTTTTTCGGAGTTAAGCATTTTCGGAACAATGCCACGCACCGCATTTGTAGTACAATATTAAAACTACTTTAATTGTTGATTCAATTCGATCGTTTGAAAAATGTTATAAATTGCTTATTTATTAAAAAAAACCTCAATTCACATTCTTTAGTTAAAAACTCAAATTTTCGGCTTAACCCTTCATCGGGAGTACAATTTAAAATCAAATAAACAAAACTACTTATTTTACTTTTTACAATAATTGCTGATTTATTAATTGATACGGATGAAGCTTGGTATGTGGCTTCACCTGGTTGGGATCTGTTGGTATTTGCATAAAAACCTAATGTGTTCTGTTCCTTGTAACAGCAAACATGAGTATTTTGCTGTTTCCCCCATGTTATTTTTATGGAGAGTAATTAAAATTGTATATACGGCTCATTTGTGAATATATGAAACTTGGTAAGAGGCTTTATATGGTATATATATAGGCATTCGAAATTCGCTGAGTATGGAGGTTTGCTGCGACGGGGGTATTTAGGACTCCTGATTTTAGTGACAAATTAAAATTTATATGAAGATTAAATATTGAGCAAAGCATGGTCCAAGCAACGTATGAATTAAAAAGACTAGATAGGATTGTTGTAACCAAATAAATACAAATTAAAAGAAAATCAAACCTTAACATTATGTCCTAATGCATAACATTAAAATATTCTGGTTAATACCAATAACTTTCTAATATACATCCCAATCGTTTAGCTTATCCTTTTTTATAAACTGTATTAACAGTATCGAGATTATTAAATTTGTAAACTTCAAAAACATTAAAATAATCACCCAGATGAACAAAATACAATTTCTCAAGCTGCCACGAGCTAAGACCAGGCGTCTAGCGGGCGGGAAGCTTCAAGTTTCCAACATCCTGCTATTGAAACATGTAATAAATATATTCATGGGAAAATCACACGATAAAATAAAACACAGCATGCTGAGAAACCAAGTTCACTTACCCTCATCAGCAGCATCGGCAGAATCAGCAACAAGATAGCGTCGACTAATAACAAGCGATCGGAAAGCCCCAAGAAGCTCGGATTGGCCGACAGGCGGAGACTAGAATTAATCAGGGGAAATAAGGATAGGAAGGGATGATTCTGGAGAGAAGGCGGAACTTGGAGTGAGAGGTCAGTCTGGAAGAAATTGAGGAGAAAGGAGTTAGGGAGAGTCTTATAATCCGGATCGAGTAGGATTATTTAGTCCGGCAGGGATAGTAAAATTTGCCCCCTTCCGGCACTGGGACTTCTACCCGAACTTCAAGTTCTACACCTCACTACTGTATTCAACACCGGCTGCCAGACTCAAGTTCCCGGCACTCCACACTGCAAGAGACGACCCTTTTACCCTTGGACCTCGAGCGACGACATCCCGGAGCGCCCACGGACCACTTCGCGGAGGTCATCCCGGATCCACGAGCAGCCCAGGCCGACCAGCTAGCGCCTGTCGAGATCCATGAGGAGTTCGCTGGTATGTCAGAAAACTCTTTCCCGGGGTGCATAAATGAATAAAATTCATAGAGTTCTAGTAATCAAAGAGTTCTAGAAGAATCTAATTAATAAAGGATAAGGCCAAAGACTAAGCAAATATAAACATTATAATCCTTATCACCTGAAACATAATGTAAAGGGTCTCAAATGAAATATAATCAATAAGGTCAGAAAAATAAAACTTAACTAAAGGAAATGAAATTGCATAAGTAGTTGAAGGACTATATTTAGTAATGATTTTGTAGTATAGTTTTGTCTAAGTATCAAAGGAAATAACATACATGCATTTAATTACGTATAGATTTAAAGAGGGTTACTTACGTATTGAATGATAATTGTATAATAAATGTGTGTCATTCACTATAGTATTTGATAGTTCTTCACTACAGAAATCATAAAAAGGCATATATTTGATTTGTTGTATAGTCAAGAAACAAGAATTTGTATTTGTCATGTAACTATACAAGTAGCATTAACAATGGTCTGTTCTTTCAAATAAAAAGGTAAAAATACTAATACATAAAAAGAAAATCAAAACAGTTAACAACTAAACATTACTTTTGTCAGTTAAAAACTCCTGGACACTGTAGTACTCTTTAGATATTAAAATGGTTTTAATTTGCCTCTGAACCTTCTCACATCTGATTCTAATTTAATGACTAAGGGTAACGCGTTAAAAAGTTTTACTATGGCGAAGCATGACTGTTTCTAAAAAAAACTGGTGTTGTGGTAAGGTGTGGATAATGTAGTTGGTGCATGCCTGATATTATAGTGACTGGTCTTGCGAAAATGAAACAGGTGTTTGTGTTTTATATGAAAAGAAAGACTTTCATAAATGCAAATGCAAAACAGTGTCATCAGGTTATTTCCGGAAAACACGCCTCGACATGAATCAGCCTTCTTCATTGAAAACAACTATTACAATTGCTTTCTTTTGCAGGCGACAAATCTTTATTGATTTTGTGGACTCTGCTCCCCATAGTGGGATGTCATAACTATGATGTGGATACAGGCACCCGAAGTAGGCAGTTAAAGAACACTGGAATCAGAAAACTTAGACAATCTTCAAAGAATAAAAATATCACTATTCATTTTGCGAGAAACTTTATCAATATGGTCAGAAAAATTTAGGTGGGAATCTACAATTAAACCCAAAAAACTTGTGCGTTGACAGGAATTAATTTCATTCTCACCAATAAACAAGCTAGAGGAGTCGTCAGATGGGTTCCTCAACTTGAAATCAATAAAGTGAGTTTTTTTCAGCATTAACAGAAAGATTATTAGCCACTGTAATAACAAACTACTTTGTATGAAGGATTCAATTACAAGATCACTACGGGAAGAATTACTAAAAATGTAATTACGTATAGATTTAAAGAGGATTACTTACATATTGAATGATAATTTTATAATAAATTTGTGTCATTCTTTATAGTATTTGATAGTTTTTCATTCCAGAAATCATAAAAGGGCATATATTTGATTTGTTGTATAGTATTTTAATCTAGTTGAAATCATTTATTCCTATAGTATTTGGGTGTTTATCTTTGTAGAGTGTGATGTTTAGAGGGTTATTTACGTATTGAAGGATAATTAATTGCATAATACATTTTGTCTCTCATTATAGTATGTGATAGTCCTTCATTCCAGTTACAATATAAGGTCATTGTTTAATTTGTGTTATGTTATTTTAATCTAGTTCAAAGTATTGATTCGTATAGTTTTATTGGGTGTTTATCTTCGTAGAGAGTTTTAGTTCAATATTTTAAAACAGTGTTAACCGAAGTGGAAGGACAATCTCAAGTGGTAAATTATCCCTGATTGCAACTACATATTTCAGGGATATTGTTTTGTACCATATTGATGTTTTTATGTGTATAATAAAAGGGTTTTATGGCTTGATTATGTGTTCATTCAATCCAGATCCTTTGAGTAACCTGTTAGCAGCCTAGCGAGTTAAGATTAATTAATTTGGTTACCAATTTTATTTAATTTTCATTTTAGTGCAAGCACTTTAACTACCTTCATAAGTTTACAAAGTAATTTCTCATTAAAATTTTGAAACTGCAATATTTTTTCAAAATAAATCAGAGTAAAGCTGAGTTTATTACAAGTAAAAAGTGTGAATGGTAAAAATGTATGTCTTGTTATTTAGAAAATACAGGATATTCTAATATTGTCAATACATTTTTTACATAAGTAGTCGCCATTTTGAAACGAATAAAGATAAGCGAGTTCTGATTCCGCTGAAATGTTTGTCTTCATTCGGGCCTTAAAATGATGTACAACTTTATATACGTTTCCGTTTAAAAATACAGAGAGCTGCACTAATGACCCTTAGTTTTAGAAAAACTCCATATGTTTCATAAATATTTCGTTGGGGTTGATTTAGTGGGAGACAATTTTGTTTCATCCACCGAGGTAAAGTAGCTCGTCTGTAATCTGAGCCACCTTATTTTTCTCACACCTTATTCAAACGAATTGATCCTAAAGCGTGTGAGAATAAAGTACATAATTATGTCATACATCCATATATCTACTACTTCGATATCATCGTATCTGACGGCCTGTAAATCACATAAAAATGAGGATTAAGAAAACAAAATCATGAGGGATTGCTTACTTAAAACGAAATAAGCTCCCTTTGTTTCTGCCAAGTCACCTCACCCTCACCTGAACCTTATCCTCGCCCTGGGAAGATCTACTGTTTTACATAATCCTTGACGTTGTAAACCTACCACACCTATCTCTGACATGTCACCGTCTCGTTTCTAAATCCACATTTCCTCAATGCACGACGGTTTTCTGAAAATAACTTTTTTCTAATAGTGTATATCAAATGTCATCCATAAATAATAATTAGTAAAGTAACTAATGTTTACAGTACACCCAAACATTAGTGTCTCTTGGGTAAGAGACAAATGCTTCCAAATACATTTTTACTTTCTCTCCCTATACATAGTCTAAGGAGAAAGTATTGTTTTCGTAAACATTTTCGAATTTGAGTTGTTAGTGGAAATATTCGTTTTGGTGCTCCCTGAACCCAAAAAAAGGTTTTTACGTCTGTGTTCAAGTTCAATCATATTTATTTTCTTTATAGTAAAATACAAGATCCCATGTGCCTCACAGAGCACGCGCGGGAAAAATATACATTTTCATTAATACAAAAATGTCTGGCATCCATTAATGTTCATTTTGTTTATCTTCATCCACTTTCCTGATACTTTGCGTTCACTCAAACAATTCACCACATATCATGACATATTAAATAAAACTGTAAATATAAAAACAACAATAGTTATAACAATAAATAAATACATGCAAAACATGCAACAAGACCTCATCCATTGTTGTAGCTTTTGGTTTGAATATTGCCCTACTGTCCAAATATATTTGGTTCCAAAGCACTGAACAAATTGATTAAACAATTTCGGCCCAAGAGCACAAAACTGATGCAAACTTGTTTCTTTAGCAAAAAAATCCTCTTTTAGAAGATTGTACTGGGCTGAGCGTGTTGTTCTAACTGTAGGACTATAGGCCTTACATTAAATAAATTATTATATTTTTGTATATACATTATAATACTATAGACATGCAGCTGATTTAATGACAATAACTTATTTTCTAAAAGCAAATGAGACATACTATCTGAGCGCTTTAAATTAAATACAGTGCGAAGGGCATAACGTTGACACATGATAACAGGTTTCAGAAGTGTCGGGTAAGTGCCAACAAAATGTATTATACCATACCTTAATACACTTTCAAACCAGGCGTGTGTGTGTGTGGTGTGTGTGTGTGTGTGTGTGTGTGTGTGTGTATGTGTGTGTGTGTGTGTGTGTGTGTGCTTGCGTGTGTGTGTGGTTGTGGGTGTGTGTCTGTGTACACAGCTAGAGCCCACACCAATTGACCGATTTTGATGAAATTTGGTATTCAGGTATTAAACCACAATATCCCCAGGAGTTTTTTTCAATTTCTGATATTTAAGGGTAATTACCCTCCAAAACCCGTTAAAAACATGACAAATCCAAATTTATAAAAATCGGCTCTAACTAATTTGTTTAAATTTTAGTGGTTTGTAGAGCTTTAGGTTTCCAATAAAATTACACCAACCGCATTCCTAAAAAAATTCGGGTTCAGACATTACAGGACTTAAAACATCCAAAATTTAGTTTTTTTGATTTCTTTATAAAAAAACATAACTGTTAATAGAGATTACTTATCACTATTAAAAAGAGCTCAACAAACTGATTGATTTTGGAGAAAATTGAAATTTTAATTTTGCAGTAAACGCAGCACGTTGTCTAATGTTATTCTTATGGGAATACAAAACTTACCATTTCTCTCTTATTTACTGGTCAATTTAGTTTAAACTTGATATGCAGGTCAAGTTAGCATTGATCAATATAGGATATTCGAAATATGTTGCAACTTAACCCTGGGGGGGACAAGGGGGCATTTCCCCTCTACCACTGTGTGTAGCAACGGATTCTGTAGTGCCTCTCAAAAAGGGGTTTTGGGTAGATATTTCTGAAAAAAAACTATTTTAGAAAATTTCCTGTACATTCATCTGTATTTTAAATCATATATTAAGTAAATAAAAAGTAATTTATTCATTGAAGTTGCGATAAAAGGGAGAATGTATGTGTCAGTTTCCTGATATCATTTATTTTTATTGTGTAGCATTCTATAATTTGTTGTTGTCTTGTCAATTATTAGAACTTCATTAAATACAACTACATTAAACTGCCTTGGCTGACTGGTAAATATGAATGATGGAAATGAAAACGGTCAGTAAAAAAAATAAATGTAAATATATTTTTGATTTCTTCTTGCATTTAACATTTGCATATAGACACAAAGTATACCCATTTACTTTACTTAATTATTTTAATTTTACTTTTAAGATAAAACTAAACGGATTAAATTTTAGCTTATTACATATCCAATATCTGGTAATTGATTATCAAATAAAACAAACTATTTTGTTCAAAGCCGATACAAAGGAAGTCTACGAAACATCGAAGTTCAGTACTTATACTAGGTAGGCTTGCTTTCTGATAGTTTTACAACACAGCGTTATCCCTATGCAGCACGGGATGTCTACCAATCACAAAGTCTTACCACGATTCGTGTTGTAGGCTGATTTAAATTCTTCCAGAACATTCTTTACAAACCAGGAAATATAGCAAGATTTGACACTCTGTATACCCTATAGGGAAGAAGCTATTACCATAGGTGGCATGGTAAGACTTAAGCCCGACGTCATGTTACTTTTCATTTTGAGGTCCCCAGATTCTAAAACACCATTCGTTCAAATTTATATATATATATATATATATATAAATATATATATATACATGACTTTAAGGTCGAAAACCAGAACAATGGAACCATGGGAAGGGGGTTTTATGGGGTTAATTTTTACCAACAAATAAAAAAAACACGTAATTTGAGATATAGCCATTTTGTAGAGCTTAAAAAAAGAAATAATTTAGTATTTTTAATCATCAACCTAGAATAAGTGGTTGCGGAGAAAATCCAAAAAAACGTGTTCATAAAATCTGCCATGTTAATCATAAGGGAAAAAGGTTTTTAGCTTTTTCTCGATTAATTTTAATATAACCTTACATTTGCTTTTGCCAATCAGTTCAGCTCTACAGGTGTTTAAATTGGGATTCTACGTCCAACCGTTGCGGAGATATTCAAAGTGTTAAACACAGTACGTTGTCCAATGTTATCCTTATGGAGAATAAATAAAATTTGATATCTCGATTATTTATGAATGTATATTGATGAAACTTGGCATGTGGTAATAAAATATGTGGTAGTAAAAGTGTACCTGTCACTGGTATATGTACAAACAATATTTTGTTGTCGATTTTCGTCATACTGAATAAGTAAAGTTTTACGTCTCCCTTAATTATGAACATAAATTAATAAAACTTGGTCTGCAGCTTCGACTGGATAAGTTATATTGGTAATTGTATAAAAACACATATTTTGTGTTCCTTGTTGCAGCAAACCTGCGTACTCAGCTCTCAATGTTATTCTGATGGAGAATAAATAAACTGCTGCTATACACCACTTATTTGTTCGTGTATTTTTATGAAACTTGGTGAGTGGCTTTATGTGGTTGTGAGAAACATATATATGCATTGGAAATTCGCTGAGTACGCAGGTTTGCTGAGACGGAGGTATTTAATATTGTTATCAGGCATATTTTAGAATAATTTACTTATTCAGCGGAATTAATACTTTATAGGATAGGCATTACTTCGAAAAATATTTTCGGAGTAATGCCTATTGGAGCTACGCATTTTCGGAGCAATGCATGGCTCTCCATGACTTTTAACTAAAGGTTTATAATTCTAGACGTGATATTATTGGCAGACCATAAGTTGTCCGTTATAACAATTACTGTTTCTACTTGAGCACTTGAGCACTTGTTTCCAGCAGAAATATAGCAAACTCAACCAGTTTTTAGAGCACAACATATAAAATGTACTCATGTTGACAAATCTTGGTGAATTTTTGCTTTTAACATGATTCTTTTCGGTAACAAATATACTTCAATACTATTTATATTTATATTTTCAAATGTTTAACGAAAACGTAACACGTTCGAAAATCGACGGGACATCATCGTAATGCAATGATGCATTCATACAATAATGAGATGAACTCATCATACTAAACACGACGATGTTTTATTCATCTCATATATATTTAGCTTCCCAGGATCCCAACAACCTGTTTTTCCAACATTACTTATGCTAGGGTTTGTTATCTAAGCCGGGGTACCTATTTTTCCTTTTAGCGAATTTCCCCTATAGGGAAGAAGCTATTACTGTGGTCGGCATGGTAAGACCTAGGCCCGGGACCATGATAACTTTTCGTTATCATGGAGGAAAAAACAAATTTTATATCTCGCTTATTTATGAACGTATACTGACGAAAATAGGTATACGGCTTCATCTGGTTATGGTCTATTGATATTTGCTACAAAAAAGTTTTGTCAAAGGCTCCCGTAGCAGCAAACCTGCGTCCTCACCCCCCATATTATTCTTTTGGAGAATAATTAAATGCTATGTCTCTCTTAATTATGACCATAAATGAATAAAAACTGGTATACGACTTCACCTAGTTAAGTTCTATTGATATTAACGTAAAACCCATTAATTGTGTTCGTTGTTGTAGCAAACCTTGCGTACTCCGCCCCAATGTTATTCTTATGGGAATAATTAAAATTGCATATATCGCTCATTTGGGAATATATTATTATGAAACTTCGTAAGTGGGTTTATGTAGTATTAAGACATTTATATTTCCATTGGAAATTCGCTGAGTATGCAGGTTTTCTGCGACGGGGGTATTTTTCGTTAATTCAAATTTGAAAGAAAATTACACGTTTCTGCCATTATAAACAATATTCATAAACCCTATTATAGATCGCGCAGAAAAACCTTTCCTCTGGACCAGCTGACAAAAACCATTCAGACGATGGGCGAGGGAAGTGCGGGGGGCATTACATTTGCATTTCTAAAAACATAACATTAGAAACCAAAAACATATGGTTCTGATTGTTATTGTAAGAACAAGTGTACCATAAAATAGGTTCACTTCTTCCACTACCTGAAGAAGATCCCCAGTTTTTGCAAATTTATTTCATCGATAATGTTGAGGAAGGGCTTGATCGACGATGCGCATTTAGTTTAGCCCTAAATAGGGAAATAACTGCTGAATTACGAGCTTTATTTCATGAACATAACCGTTTGGTCCGTGATTTTTAATCTGCATTTGAAAATGCGAAAGTCATTATCAGGGCAGACAAAGCACCACCAAATGAACATACAAGACGCTTTAATGCTCAAATGGCCCCTGAAGGAGCAGCTGTGGTTGTTGGGACAGAAATTACCCCACAAGATATTACTATCAGCAGGCAATACGAAACCAAGCAACGAGTTTCTGAAACACATCGAACCTATGACGCTCTGCAATATTTCATAACGTTTCCACGAGGAGAAGGCGGGTCTCATCTCGAACTATATCAAAATAATCCCGTATCAGGTGCTGCGCCGACAAAAAAGTGAGTTGCAAAGAGTTTTACGCATATCGCATCATGATTAGAGATCAGCAGACTAACCACACTCTCAAGTGTCGTCAGCTTTTCGAACAATTTATTGTTGATATGTACGCTAAAGTTGAAAGCGACTGAACTATACTATATTCGACTAACGTATAGTCGACTGAACGACTGAACTATGTTCGTTTCAACCAATCAAAGCTTCGAGTAGAAGAGTATATTCATTTGCGAGATGCAGTTGTCAATGATGGAGTAGCTGCTGATATTGGACAGAAGGTTATACTTCCAGCGTCGTATACTGGAAGTCCAAGACACATGCATGAGTATGCTCAAGATGCACTGACCTATGTTGGAAAATATGGACGTCCTGAGCTTTTTATTAAATTCACCTGTAATCCATCTTGGACTTAAATCACAGATTTACTCCTTCTGGGCCTGCAACCGTGTCATCGGCATGGTATCACAGCAGGAGTTTTCAAGCAAAAATTTATACGATTTATGGACCATCATATATGGCAAGACTCGATGTTGGATGTACTCCGTTGAATGGCAGAAAAGAGTTCTGCCACATGCATATGTGTTAATATGATTGGGTGAAAAAATTGACCCAACAGAAATTGATGATATCATATCTGCTGAGCTTCCTAATCCAGAGGGGGGTCCAGAGCTATTTGATAATATAAAAACAAATATGATTCACGGACCATTTGGATTACACAACCCACATTCACCATGCATGAAAGATGGAAAATGTACAAAAACTATCCACGTATCATGTTCAAAGAGACACAGATGTAAAAATTGAAAGGAATGGGGATTATTGTGGGGTATATTGATCACTGATATAATTTGAGGTGGTAAACTGGGAACTGCTGCTGTTGTGCTAGGGACTGGGAAGCAGTCCCCTAGCCTGTCTGAGACCTAACCTGTGTTTCATGCTACCGGTACTAACTGAATTACTAAGTTGGAAACATTGCTGGAAACCAGAGACGGGGATCTTTTCCCCAGACCAGAAAGCTTGCCCAGCCAGCTTTGATTTTACTTAATTAACTGAAACCTTTACTAAATTAAACCTTCCAAACTGATTTACTGTGATTGTGCTTAATCCAAAAGGACCTGATGCTACTAAAAATGATTTCCAAGGTACTAATAACTGTGATTTCTAAATGCAAACGACTCTAAAACATTTTCTGGGAGAATCTATTAGTTAGTGAAAACGTGCTTTCTAATCCTGTTGAGAAGTGACTCGTCGTTAAGCGACGCCAGTCATATTTTCCTGATTCCTACATTTCCTGACGTTGAGGCGAATCCTGGCGGCTTTCCCCTTCGTGGTTGACTTAGGCTGCCATAATTATGAATTAAACTACTTAAAAACTACGACTTATCCATGATTAGGGTCAAATGTTCAACAAAGACACCTAAGAAGAATTTGTTCACTTGACGCCAGGATGATGAAGGGGGTGTAGGGCCAGTTGAGTCGCGGCGGCTTGACAGATCAAAAGGACACTTCTGTCGCCAGAAGGCAGGCAGATCGAAAGATCAACAAGGCCCGGCGAAACAGCGCAATTTAGTTTTCTGCACTATAAAAAGGCGTGCCGCTATGCGTCACACAGACTGGTGGAGATGGTTATCTGCAGTACAGACGAAGAAACCCAGAAGAAGGAGGGTGCACAACAACAATCGAGATTAATAACGGTGATTTCGAAATTGATAATCAGTGGATAATGCCACACCCTCCCATTCTTTCGAAATCATTCAATGCGCATATCAAGGTGGAATACTGCAATTCAGTTAAATCAATCAAATATATATGTAAATACGTGAATAAAGGCAGTGATATGGCAGTTTTCGGACTTGAATATCTTAATGCACCCGTTGATGAAACCAAGGAATTTTAAATGGGCCGTTATATTAGTAGTAACGAAGCTGTATGGCGAATTATTGGTTTCGATAAACGCTCTCCTGCCGTCATACATCTCAGCGTGCATTTGGAAAACGCCCAACGAGTTTACTTCACGGAAGAGAATGCTGCCCAGAGAGCCGCAGATCCACCTAACACTACTTTGACCGGCTTTTTCAAACTATGTACAGCTGACGAATTTGCAAAAACGTTACTATATCACGAGGTTCCGCACTACTATACTTGGAATACCAAGACTAAACATTTTTACAAAAGAAAACCAGGTGTCCGTCATCCTTTATTAGATGGCATATTTTCCACTGACACACTGGGACGAGGGTATACAGTGCACCCAAGTAATGGTGAGTGTTACTATCTACGATTGGTGCTCCATGTAGTTAAAGGACCAACTTCCTTCCGAAATCTGAAAACTGTAGAAGGTCAAGTTACAGATAAGCATGTTCCAAACTTGGATTGCTTGAAAATGATTCACATTGGGACAACACATTGGCTGAGATATCTGAAACACGTCTTGCTCACCAGACACGGACTCTATTTGCCATAATTTTAACAACTTGTGCCCCTTCAAATCCACAAGATCTTTGGAAAAGGCACAAAAAAGCATGAGCGAAGACATTCTTCTCCGAACTCGCACAGATAACCCAGGCCTGGAATTACAGTATTCTGAAAACATTTTCAACGAAGCACTAATTTCACTTGAGGACATATGTATTTCTATTAACAATGAAGTCCTCAATGAACTTCGTCTACTTTCACCAGATAAAAACAGGACTGATGTTCTCGATAAAGAGTTATTGCGGGAAACACAGTACGACATCACTGCGATAAAAGTATATGTTGAAACTCAGAAACGCAAATTAACAGACGACCAACAACTCGCATACGACACAGTGATGCAGCATGTACGAGTGGAAAATGACAGCCTTCTTTTCATTGATGCACCAGGTGGCACAGGAAAAACATATTTATTAAATTTAATACTTGCTGAAATTCGAATGAACAATAACATTGCTTTGGCTGTGGCATCATCTGGCATCGCAGCCACGTTACTTGATGGAGGACGTACGGCGCATTCGCCTTTTAAGTTGCCATTGAATTTAAATCAAGCCGCAGATTCTCTATGTAACATTAGTAAAACATCTCGAATGGCAACTTTACTGAAAACATGCCAACTCATACAGGATGACTGCACCATGACCCGTAAGAAAGGACTTGAGGCACTAGACCGCACTCTGCGAGATCTCAGAAATGATCAACGGCCAATGGGTGGAGCTCTAATATTGCTCGCCGGTGATTTCCATCAAACTTTGCCAGTTATTCCAAGGTCAACACCAGCAAATGAGCTGAACACTTGCCTAAAGAATTCTGTCTTATGGAGGCATGTTAAAAAAATTACACTATCAACCAATTTGCGGGTGTAGTTATTTCAAGATTATTCTGCAGAACATTTTGCTAAGCAACTTTTGGATATGGGTCTATTGAAAACCTCCATTCATCCCTTGACACGAGAAGTGACATTCCCACCAAACTTTTGTCAGCTTCAGTCATCAATCGAAGATCTAGAAAAAATGTTTTCCCGAATATAACCATCAACTTCAAGAATCATTATTGGCTTTGTGAGAGAGCTATCTTAGCTCCAAAGAATGAGGATGCAAATCGAATTAATATTAAGATTCAGTTGAAAATCTCTGTTGCTGTAACGCAATACAAATCAATTGACAGCATTGTATAAGAAGATCAAGCAGTTAATTATCCTGTAGAATTTCTTAATTCGTTAAAGTCTCCTGGAATGCCACCGCACATATTAACTTTGAAAGTTGGCTCAGCCAATATTGCTCCTTCGGAATTTGAGCAATTCACTCCAAAACTATTTATTTTTGTGATAGTGATTTCGAACAGTTTGCTCGATTTCGAGCAGAAAGTCCACTTGTGCTTATATTGCATGATGGCAGTTGTTTAATAATTTTATTCAAATCCTGTCACACCTTTTTACTCCACTATGAAAACTAAATTTATATATTTTCAGGAACCAAAGACGGTGATTTTCACGACCAAATGATAACGGCAGTAACTTCTTGGCGTGTGTTGAACAAAGATTAATCCCTAATCTTCCTTGCGGGTCAATAGTTGTGGTAGATAATGCATCCTACCATAATAAGCTAGTCGAAAAAGCACCAATCTCAAACTCTACGAAAAAATATATGATTCAATGGCTGCTTCAAAAGGAGATACCATTCGAGCCTAATATGCTCAAACCAGAGTTGTATAATATAATCAAGAACAAGAAAGATGCCTTCAATCGTATGATTTCGATGAACTATTAAATCAACATGGACACTTGGTTCTCAGGCTCCCTCTTTACCACCCTGTCCTCAACCCCATTGAATTTATATGGAGAATGATAAAAAATCATGTAGCCCAAAAATTTGTCAAATAAATTGGACGAAACAATAAAAATATGTTTAGAAAATATGGACTCGATAGGCAAGGAGGAATGGGAAAAAGTGTGTGAGAAGGTCAAGGCATCAGAAGATCAATATTTAGAGAAAGAACATTTAGTGGACAATGCTAGTGATAGGATTGTAGTTAGGTTGGACGACTCGTCTACCGAGAGTGATTCGGAGGATTTGAGCGATAGTGATAGTGGAGACGAAGAGTTACTTACTGAACTGAATCGTAACCAGTTTTAATGAACTCCCTCTTAATACTATGTAATTGAGGGTTTCTATTTAATTTAATCTGTGCCTTGTTTGTTTTTCAATTTGAAACTTGTTAATAGTTAGTTTTCTTGATCCTTATGTTTGTGTAAATTTATAGCAAATACAATTTTTTAAATATGTTTCAAATCTGTAAATAAATCTTTCTAATTAGTATATTTTAATATAATTACTAAGTTAATTACTTCTGAACAGAGCAAGTTTTAAACGAACGATAAATAACATGAAAATTACTTTATTAGCTCACTAACTCTAGGCAACTTCACAGTAGAGATTGCCATTCAACTCGTGTTGCACGCAATAAGAAATCGACAATATTCAGATCAATTTCCGCCTAGAGTTCATCTTAAGTTTTTGTAAGTCTGTTCATGCGAGATATTAAATTTCACGTTGCATCTGCAATTTTAGAGTAGTGGCTTGCTCTGTGGAAGCTTTATCGCCGATTTAGCGAGATTTTGTTTATTGAACATTGATTGTGCAAGAAGTTTCATTGCGAAATTTCTTAATATAATGGGAACAATCACGCTGAGAAACATCGCCGTGAAACTTACCTACAACCAATACCAAAGTAGGCTATATCTGCTCGAAAATCTCCCTAAATCAATGAATAAGCTCTAATAGATCATGCTGCAACACCAAATTTGCAAATGCTGTGTGCAATTTATTATCTAGTATAAACGTAGACTAGCAGATTATAATCAAACTACGATAGAAAAATACGGAGCTGAAAAAGACACACATAATTTGCAGGTTTTCCTTTATTTGAAATTTAACTGATTTAATATTTTTATAATAAGCCTATAGAACGAGTTAAACTTAAGATTTAATGTCAACTACTACAATTTGGAACGGTATAAAAATTAACGACATTTATGGAACAACAGGTCAAGCCTTTGTGGGTTTCTGTTTAATAAACAAACTTAATTTGTTCCTGTATCATATCTACTCTCTTTAGGTATAAGATTAAAACTAACTTCACTCAACGTACGAACGACTAATGAAAACACCTGGTTTCGAGTTATTCAGTGATTTAAGTTCAATACGATCCTATGAACACAAGCACCCGTGTGACGTAGTTTTTTGTTATTGTTTTGTAAACAATAAAAGCCAATTTTTTTAAACGGGTTAGTACTGAATCACCTGACAACACTCAAAGGGAAGGTTTTTTTGCGCGCACTGTATTCACGTGTATTCAGTGTGTAATAAAATTACATAAATAAATGGAGAGAACAGCTGTATCATGGTAGAAGTATAGTTGTAAAAAATACACATGAATAAAAAATAGATCAAAATTAGCATGCCATATAAATCAAAAAGTTATTATTCAATGACCCATACAACGCTGCATTTAGTCTAGAATCGATTATAAGAAAATGTTAAAACAATATATAATTTTAAAGTTTGGATAGATTGCACACATGGCCCTAATAAAGTTAGTGGTATTAAATTTGATTTATAACATTTGCTGAATCATTAAATGAAATAAGATATTATTAAGTGGCGTTTAGTACATTTGCACATACTAGTTAATTCAATGAATAGTTAAACTACATTTAAATGCAGACGGAAGGGAAAATTATCTTTTTACGTCAGTGCAATTGAGCTATAGAATACAATTAGGAAGGCGAATTTTGCAAAGTCGCTGCTCAAGTGGGATAATGTCGCAGTTTAAGCTCAGCACAACACTGCTCCACCGCAGCCACGTTGTTTCTAACGTCGGCCAGATTAACTTCCAGTAATTTAAGCTTGATATTCTTGCAGCAGATTTGTATTTTTATCCATACAATTAGCTTAAAATACTATGTTAAGTGATCGAGAACCGTTAAATATAAAAATGTACTTGTAATCAATAACTAGGTGGTAAATATTACCTGACATTTACGCAGTTAATAAAAACTGGTTAAAGTACGTAGGCCTACAATTATTTCTTGTCAACTGAGCACTTTTATTAGGAGAGGTAATTTTGGCAGGATGAGTCTTTTAACATACTAAACCATAAAAAACCAATGCCGATATTAGGTGTCTACTTGAAATAAAACAGTTTAACAAAAACAAGATCTTTAATTTTATTAAAAGTACAACTAACTGGAAAAAAACATTTTATAGAAAATAAATAATAAACATATTCTAATAATTTATTAGAATTTAATAGATAATAATTTGGAATAAAACATATGTTATACATTTTTAGGTAACAATAGTTACTAAATTAGTTACAATATATAAGTGCCTGTTTTATAATTGATGGTTAGAATTCATCATTTTAAATTTAAGTTCCATTATTTTATTTCAATCCATAACAACTGTATTACTAACTAAATAATTATTTATTATTAAAAGTATCATTATATTCCTACAGCTTCGCAAGCAGCGCGCTGAAGTGAATTTCCTCAAAATATAAAATACCCCCGCCGCAGCAAACCTGCGTACTCAGTGAATTTCCAATTAGCATGCATTTTTGCATTTCAGTAATAAGTTTAATTTGTTTTAAAAAGTAAATAGTTCCTATAAATTCAAACGTTAAATTTGTTGCACCGTTTTACTCGTTTTACACGTTTTATCTCATGTAGGTGTGTTTATTTATATAAATTACAAACTTAAATAGTGTCCTGGAACAATGAGTACCTACTGTAGTAAAGAAACACACAGAAATACACAGACATTTATTCAATTTACGTACATGAACATAACATGCTTGTACAGTATGGACAAAATCATACAAATACCATATAATTAGAATATAATAATAACACAGTTAGGACATTTTTAAGATACATTTGGATTCAGACATAAACATTTTAAAAGTTGCATTATTTTTATTTTTGGTGGAAAAGGCTCTTCGGAACTCCAATGTGCATGAAAAAAGCTTGTCAATGGATGATGCAACTCGTTTGTCAGAACGCATTACTTCTGATTTAGTAATTTCCTGTACCCTCATTTCTAGTCCTGTAATTTCTGAACCCGAATTTTTGCAGACATGCGGGTGGTGTCATTTTGTTGGAAAACTAAAGTTCTACAAACGACCAAAGTTTAATTAAAATCGTTAGAGCCGTTTTTGAGAAATTTAGATTTTTCATGTTTTTTGGCGGTTTTTGGGGGATAATTACCCTTAAAATAAAAAATTCAAAAAAATGAAAAAAAAAACGCCTGGAGATATCGTGGATTAGTACCTACATACCAAATTTCATAAAAATTGGCCCATTGGTTAGGGCTTTAGCTCTGTACACATCCACACAGACAGAAATCACGTAAAAACCACTTTTTTTGGTTCAGGGAGCACCAAAACGAATATTTCCACTAACAACTCCAATTAAAAAATTTTGACGAAAACAATACTTTCTCCATATACTATGTATAGGGGGAGAAAGTAAAAATGGATTGTAACCATCTTTATGAGATTTAGCGTATTATACCTACAGTAATATTATCGATTTCAAAATTAAAATATTAAAACTATTTTTTCATAACATTTAATTGTTATTCATTAACCTGTTCACATTTATTTGTAATGGTTTATCTTTATTAAAAGCTTTAGGATTGTTAAGCGTAATTCTGAGTTCAATTTTAATCTTTAAAATCAGCACAACTTCTTCTTTTGTGGACTGATTAATAAATGAGGTGTCGTTGGATTTGTATTAAGAATTACTCAATATTTTGTTTCTTGCAACATTTCATTCCAGTTACTGGTTTTCATGAAATTTGACTTTACAATTTTCAAATGACTGCCATTTTTTAATTTGATAAGTTTAGAGAAAAATATGTTTGGCAATTTTAGGTATCAACGGTTTATATACAATGTTTCATAAAAATATCTAGTAGGGTTCTTAAAATAATAATTATTTTAAAGAAAATACAAAATGGTGGATTACGGCTAAACTTCGCTGAAATTGAAACAATTGTAGTAGATAATTTTGACTTATTTTCATATGTGGAATCAATTTCTGCGAAGCACACCACGATTTTTTGTGACCCCTGTATATATATTTTGAATTACACATATTTGCCTGATAACAATTAAGTTTATTTTTATTATATAGGTAGTCATGAATTCCTTTCATGAAACGTGACAAAAGTGTTTTTAAATAACCCTTATATACGCCATAACAATTTTAAGCAGAAACGTTTACTTGAGATTTTGTAGTAATCGTTTAAATTTGAGATTTACTCACACATTGAAAAAACCACCGATATTTTGCACTTTTTTCCTTATATAAATTTAAAATACCCCCGTAGCAGCAAACCTGCGTACTCAGCGAATTTCCAATGCATATATATGTATCTTAATACCACATAAAGCCACATACCAAGTTTCATCAATATACACTCATAAATAAACGATTTATGACATTTTAATTATTCTCCATAAGAATAACATGGCGGCTGAGTATGCAGGTTTGCTGAAGGAAGGACCACAAAAAATGGGGTTTTATACAAATATCAATATAACTCATTTAGGTAAAGCCACATACCAAAATTCATTAATTTATTTTCATAATTAAGGGAGATAACACGTTACTTATTCTCCATAAGAATAACATGGGGCTGAGTACGCAGGTTTGCTGCTAAGGGAGCCTTTGGCAAAAAAATGTTTTTTTGAGCAATATCAATGGTCCACAACCAGATGAAGCCGTATACCAAGTTTCGTCAGTATACGATCATAAATAAGCGAGATATAAAATTTTTCTTTTCCTCCATAAGAATAACATTAGACAACGTACTGTGTTTAGCACTTTCAGTATCTCGGTAACCAATTGACGTAGAGAAATGATCAAAATACCAAATTGTGTGTCTTTTTAAGCTGAATCCAATGGTAAAAACTAAAATTTGACTATTTCCAAAATTATATATACAAAATTCAAAAAACCCATTTTTGGGGTACAAAACCCCCCCAAAATACCCCTTCGGATAGAGCGATCTGGCTGGTTTTCGAACTTAAAGTCATAAATGTTGCTTTACACGTTTATACCAAATTTCATCAAAATCGGATAATTTTTACGAGAGTTATCGTGCTCACGGACATATATATATATATATATATATATATATATATATATACAGTATCGAACGAATGGTGTTTTTGGGGTCTGGGGACCTCAAAACGAAAAGTTATCATGGTCCTGGGCCTAGGTCTTACCATGCCGACTACGGTAATAGCTTCTTCCCTATAGGGGAAATTCGCTAAAAGCGATGTAAAGATTTGAAACTCCGTAATATAAAATTTGACAATATTTCCGTTCATTTTATAGGTCTCTCGTTAAAATCGGACTGGCTGTTTCGTAGGTGTGATACCGTAAACTCGAGTATCCATAATTTCTGCACGAACAGTTGTCACTTTTACGCTAGGGTTGTAGTACCTTGGCAAAGATCAGTCACTCTCAGTGTTGGCGGGAAATGCGCGGTCTGAATTTGGCTAAAAATAGCCTTAGACAGCCTGACATCCCTTTCCCAAGGAATACCCCTCTTTCCCCAATTTGATTCCTCACCTACACCACCTTCTCGATTCGTTATTTACATTTACAATGTGCCGACTGCAGGAGGGTACTCTTGAAGCTGCCATCTGGTCATGCAGCAGACAATCCTGAAGAGGCCCTCATCAGAAACAAGGAGTACCGGGATGAAACAAGCAGTCTCGTATATCCAACAGATGAAACAACAGAGGTAGTAGACATCGATCTAACCGTTTTGGATCACATATTAAAGACCAAAATACACGTTGTTTGGTTTAAGAAAAATGTCATTCTGAAATCAAAACAACGCATTTTCAAGACCCACCCAGACTGGATAAGAGGTGACACTGAGTGTTATAAGCACAGGGAGTTCATCATGAACAAGATTGTCTCTGCCAAAGTCAAAAGAGCTCTACAAGCCATGTCCAAAGAACTGCGCCAGCCCGGTGGAAAATATGGTGGCCACTGGGAAAAAGTAATGAAACTGAAAAACAAGTAGGCTATTGTTTTCTTTCAATGACCAGATCATTTGTTTAAAATTTTTAAAGTAATAAAACTTAACCAAAGCTAGAAATTGTACAAAATTATTAACAATGTACAAGTCCATTCGAAATCAGATGGGTGTCTTAAAATCAGCCACAAAATCAATGTGATAAGCTATATCGTAAATAAATATTAGATAACAACCTTGCTTAGAATTGATGAGTAAATCACGTTTCATAATAATTACTGATATTCTTTAATTTCAAACCTGTATAATTTCTTAATGTTTCTCAATTTTTTTTCCAAAAAGAACATAAATTTTATTTGAACTTAATAAAGGTTTTCAAAGTTAATTACTCAAATCACAGAGATTATTTTATTTATTTTAATAATTTTAAATTTTTCGCGGAGTTTTTTTAGCCGGTAAAAGTCCGGCACTACTCTCGAATACGGATTTTTGAGTGTCCATGAGGATTTCCTCTCCGCCCGACGAAATTAAAAGGAAAAAGAATAAATTGTGAAAAAGAATTAAGTGGGATTTTAATAAGGAAATATTGTATGTTATGAATTCACTGAATCATTGGTAAATATCGGTTATACATACTATACACATATTACACTAATTTGTAATTATAACAGTAAAAGTATTTTCACAAGCGAAAGTAGAACATTTATTTATCAAGGGAGAAGCCGCTTTACGATTTGACGAAAGGAAGGCACGAAGGCACTGGGGCTGGTGGCTGGCGGTCGCCCTGCGAGCGAGCCACGGCACTACGGCAGTGTCGCGTCGGCGGCGCCTATCTTTCTCACTCCCTCTCTCTCTATCGCACAGGTACTCCCGCTCTCTCTCGCAAACGGATGTCGTATCCCCTCCTAGCCCGCAGGAGCACGCCACTGTTCACCCGTCTTCGTCTGATAACTTGCCGATGCAATATCTCCTAAGGGGTATGCTTAATCTATGCTAATATTTCTTGGAATTAAGATTAGGCCAGGTTATCCAAACATGTATTATGGCTTGACTTAAGTTAAATACATTGCTAGGCCTTAAGCCTATTCTGTTTAGCTCATCTAACAAACTTTAATAATGTAGGCCTAATCCATGTTAGCATTATTAAATTTTGAGATTAAAAACCTGTAAATCCTAAATTACTGTCTTTGCAACAAATTACAGACTGAGGGGATTGGTAGGCCTAGATTATTTATCATCACAAATTTATACATAGGTAGGACTAGATCCTGTATATAACAATTTTAAATCATATCAAAATTGTTACCTGAATTTCGCAACTTCGGGGTTTTTGTTACTAACATTAATAGTTTAATTTTTAACAGCCTTTCACAGCAGTTACCCAACAATGAGATATAAAGAATTATTTTAGTGCTCCTTGTCATGTCTGAATATGCTTCATAGAGTATTAGCCACAAGTTAATCTGTTATATAATATTTGTTTCACTATAGTTTTAAATTGTGTATATTAACAAATTCATAATTGTTGAATAATGTGTATTAACCTTTATTTAATTCTAAAACAATTGTAATGGCAGTAAACGATTTTGCGTTTGACTATTAAAAATGTTTAGGTAATAAATTGTATTAATTGCTATGCCATCTTGACTTGAACTGACAGTAGTTTGTTAATCCAATCAGAAACGATAAATTATGCATCAACGTATCGATTTATTGCCCATCGCATATAGTTTATCAATTATTTACATTTAGTTCATATACATGTATATTTTAATGACCAGGGGTATATTCTCACTTATTTATTGTTATAGCCTCCAAAGCAAAGAAACATAGCCAACATATTCACATTAAACGCATTATTCACATTTTAACCAGTTGAAAAACTAAATAAAATGTAACTCCATAAGATTAACATTGAATGGAACTTTGGAAGCTTATTGGGCGAAGCTCTAAAGGATGACATTTTTCAAAACTCCAAATGGAACATTTATACAGTAAAAGCTTTCCATTGATACCAAACATGTATACGAAATGATAGTTTTCGGGGGCCAAAATTGCCGATCAAAAATTAATAAATTCTTTTAAAAAAATAGATGGATAGGTATCGAGTTATTCTATTTAGATGGCTGTGTAACCGTTATTTGGTTACCGTTTCCGTTTGATTTTACCGCTTAATGAAAACATCCATCTCGTTCTTCATACATTGTCTTCTGGATAATTTGAAACAGAGGTAAGTAATTTTTTAAATTATTAATTTACTAATATTAGAATATTTGTATTCGTAGATAATTACTAGTAATAACTTAAGTGTTATAAAACTTAAGGTTTTGCATTTCAATGAGGTTTTTACATTTTTTGAAAAAATGTTTTCTTTAAAGTTAATATTAACATACTAAATGTTAGATTTTGACAACAACGGTTTTCTTAAAACTATCATTGACCCACATATTGTTAATACTTACTAATAGTATTTTTAAAATTATATAATTTAAATAATCTGTAATATTGTAGCGTACAACTATATTATATTATTTAACTGATTTCTGTTACATATTTTTGAAATTATTTTGATAATTATCGATATTGAGATATAAAAAAGTGTTTTGTTTCATAACTGTGCTTAGTGATTATAAACCTTTGATAATTTTATTGAAAGGAACACTGGCTGTCCAAAAGTATGTTTCTGATCAAAGATCACTTGGTGATTAATTTAAAATCAACCAAACAAACGTTCCAAAATATTTTGAAAGTTGCTTATGGAGTTAATACAGTTAAACAGTAAGAAGTGGACTGAAAATTCTTGACGTTTGATTCATCTTATTAAAAAAAGTTTTAAGAAAAATACTGTTTTTCTTTATCCTATATATTAATATGCTGTGGGTTTTTTCTTCTCAGTCATAACTTGATAACGGCTGGACGGATTTTAATGTTTGAGGTGTCAAATTAAAGGTATTTTTACAAAGATTTGCCAATACGTCTCAGAATTTTAAGAAAGAGCGTCACTTAAATACAATAAGGCTGAATTTTCAGACCAGTGGCGCTATCCAACGGCGGAAGTCTAAACTACGGTTGATTGAAAGTACTTCATCCACACTAATCTCAGAAGTTATCATCCATTTTAATATCAGACGATTTATGTTTGTTTAAAACTAAAGTAACCTTTCATTGGGTACAAACTTGCTCGGATTCGAGCAACGGTACAGCTAGTATTAGTAAAATGATCAACTTATTAACTCTTTTACACAATTTATTACAAACCTCGTCATAATTAAATATGCATTTTTTATCACAATGTATTTAACAAAGCTATTAAACAAAAATTTAACATATATTTGACAGATCATGTCAGTGTATAAAGTAATGAAAAACTCTCTTTCAAAAGAGTCCATTCTGTTCATGCAGGAACTCCACACCCTGATGCAAATGTATCCCAACATTTACACGACTCTACTGGCTGGAATATTACGTAAGTAAATATTCAATTTAGGTATTAAAATTATGTGGTAATTGTACAACTGTGTATTTTAAAGAATATCTTAATTATTTCAAGAAACAAGTTATTGTGTTTTATGTTGTCTAGTTGCAACTTATAATTTAGTATTATTAAAGTATTTAGTACTCTGTGCATGTTTAGTAATCTATAAAAAAGCTCTTATCGTTTAGATGTGTGTCTTCTAGTGGTTTTAAAATCTTCAGGGGTATTAATCACAATTATTAAGTTCACAATTAAAATTTTAATGACCATTATAGTATAATATAAACAAACAAAAAACAATTTGTTGTTATTGCATGAAGCAGTTTTCCTAGTGAGTGTACAATAAATAACTACATCATGCAACTAAAACTTTATTATTCATTGTTGTCACTACTATATGGCAATCATTCGCCAGCAATATTCAGGATTTTTTTTTTCATTGTAACAGTTGAATTAAATTTGAGTTACGGTTTGGAGATTTACACTTGTGCAAAATTTCTGCAACAAAAATGTGAGTTACTAGCCAAGCACCAAGCTAATGGGAACAGTCTTACTTACACAGCTTTTTGGTATTTGAATTTGTATTTTATATATATATATTTATTTATTTGTTCGAGTATAGTATATTTCATAACAAGAGTGGAAAGTGGGGTTTTCGCATGTTTGAGACCATATGTTTGAAGTGCGAGACTTGTCGAGGATTAACTTAACTATGGATTAACTACCCATTAACTATGGATTAACTATCCAAAAGACTAATTATTTTTTTAAATAAAAACAGTCTTTGGAATATTAACTTATCATTACAATTAGGAAAATTTTAAAACTGTTATAGTATATTTCATAGCAAGCGTGGAAAGTGTAAATTTTCCACAATAAGAGTTATCGCAGCTTTACTCGACAAGTAAATCCCTCGGTTCAAATTGATATACAAGTATTGGGGCCAGGTTAGGGGCTAAGGCCCCTTCAAGCCACTAGTGTGAAATACGTGTAACAGATCTCCTTTTGAAGGCAATTAAATTAAATATAACTTAGTTCATTTCAATAAATTAAAAAAACCATCCCATGTAATAATAATAATACATTTTAGAATAGCTAGACAAACTAAACCTCCGTGTTCCAGGTTTCTACAATGTTATTCAGGGCCGTACTGAGGGAATGGCAGGGGGTGGGGGGGCAACTGCCCTGGGCCTGGAGTCCAGTGTCTTATTTAGGTCACTGTTGTTTAAAAAAAGGTTACCTAGATCTGGACGAAAACAAGGACCCAAAGGACCCACACCACCAGGCCTGCCCGGGGGCCCATGAAAGCTGAGTATACGGCCCTGATGTTATTAATATTTAATTTTTGTTCAAATTTTAATTGACATAAAATAAAATGTTTAATCTCAAATATACCAAGCATATACTAATAGTTATTGTAATGTAATTTCAGACAGTAAAAAATCATTGAATGAAGCCATTCATTTCATTCAAAGTACTTATGCTTCTGAAAATGAAAATAGGAAAGGAGGATACAAGAGAGGACCTAAAAAACAAAAGCACCTCCAAAAAAGTACCAAAAAATAGGGGGGATGATTTTCCCCCTTCTAAAAAATACAAAATAAATGATTCCATACAAGAAATAATTGAAAGAGCAGAAGAAAGCCAGACGAGTGACAAAAGCGATGACTCAAGAGGGACTATAAAATCTCGATTATTTACGATACAAATAGGAACAAGAGTGGTATGTTTAATCTTAAGTCCGATAAAAATAATTTTAATTATTTATTCTTATTTGTTTAATGTCACTTTCAATGGTGTCCTTACTCTCTTTCATGATAAGTCAGTTTAATATTCAACTGACTGGTTAGTTTAGCTTTTCCTAATCAGTTTAATAGTAAACAAACTAAATCTTACAGCTGACCAACTTTAGAGGTCGACCTATGCGCAAAGAATTAACCCGTTCATTCGATGGAATGGACGTCACTTGCGTGATGGTAAACTGCCACGGGTTCCCATCGATGGTTGCATTTGATAACAATAATGTGGCAAGCGAATGATAAGTTTCACGCTTAAACAGCCTTGCTAAGTTGTTATTATTAAACATGTCACGTTGTCGATTCTCATTAACAGCATGTGAGTCAAACATGAACAGCTGTTCCTGATACCGCCAAAATGAGACAGAAACATTTTGACCGGTGAAGATAAACCCCACATTGTCTTCTTCTACCGACAGAAGCTGCTCCAAAACATACGATAAAGCCCTGATGCTGTCACCAAGATCTTGCTGCCTCTAAGGGTATAAATCATCGTGGATATACGAAATATCATGTATTCGTACAAGTTTACGACTAACAAAAACTCCCTTGGAAGTTCATCAGGGAACAACAACCGATATACACCAACGGAGTTCTCATTACGTAGTGACTTATAAACATGGTCTCCACTCATAAGAATTTCATTTATGGCAGGGGTACTAAATTCTCCCCCGATGGACTTCCTAGCTAGAGCGCACACAGAATTGGCAGCACACTGTACAATGCTACTGTAACTAAATGGTGTAATATTATCCTGATTAAAGTATCCGCACGCTACACGAGCAAACGACATTATTATATTTTTTATCCGATTTACTTCAAATTTGGTAGGGACGTTCCTTTCTGTAATCAGTTGGACAAGTTCGTTGGGAAAAACAATCAGATAACTCTAAACCCTTTTTTTGAGGATTAATCTTTCAAATTTTGAGTTTTTGGGCCCAAAAAGGGTCAGAAAAGCCCCGGATCCAAAATTAATGCATGTAAAAAGATGGGAATTAGTGAGGCAAAAGTGTTAAGCCCTCTCTCGTCATTCTAGCATAAATATTCACCGAGTTATTAAAGAAAATGTGTTTCGATTAAACACAGTACGTTGTCTTATGGGGGTTTTACACTAGAAAAGCCTGTTATTCCTTTGTTAGAGTACTTTTATCATATCCAGCAACTCACGCCTGCTTTCAAGCCTGCCCGGACCTTCTCCTAACATTATAATGTGCAAAATTGTATTCCCAGCTTTGAAGGTAAATGAAACCAGGAGCATCAGAACAGCCAAAAAATCAGTGTTTTCAGATTTCAATACAAATTGGAATACATGTATGTTTTTACACAGATTTTGAATTTTAAAAGTTTTTATGTGGAAATTCAATTCCCTCACATCAGCGTGCTGCGTGCGAACTCGTTATGATTTAACCTCTTGCTTATTATTTAAATTCTAAAAGTATACAGATAAAAGTTATTCGCTACGTTGTTTTTATTTAGTTAACTAACTTATAGTGCTCAAAGTTATAAACACTGGAAGGGTGCTTTCAGCATTACCAAATAAAAACTGCCTTTGTGAAAGAATTCCGCAATTTTGGCGAAGATACCGAGCATTGTGTTTCCCCGTCATTGGTCCAGAAACTGATCAAAAGCGTGGATGGTTGCAGCCACAGTCACTGCAACAACGAGCCTGAACATTACATTACTTGTTTTGCCATAACATATATGATAGATGTATTATCTTACCTTTGAATAAACCTTCAAAATTATTTTTTCTTACAAAAGTTATATAATCTAAATATACAATAAATTGTTATTAAGAAGAGGTTGTTTCTGTCTGTCTGATGTTCCGGGTAAACGCAAAAACAACTGAACCGATTGGGCTGAAACTTTACACAAACGTAGATCTTGAACCCATGCAACACATAGGCCTATTCACTTCCTTAAAATCACCTCGGGCTACGCCCCGTGAACGTTCTCAGTTTCAATGTTTACATTTCAGCTTAAAGATCAGAAGCAAGAACAGCTGTTTCAAGCTACCTTACTTTTCTTACCCGTGCGAAGAACGGGTACATTCGACTAGTATACAATAAATGTTTAAGCTTTTCGACAAGAGTCATTACTACTGTTGATAAACGAGTAAAACATGTTTGCATAGTAAGAAATTCCCTCGTAAATTGATCATATAACTAATAAAATTGGATATCTCCAACCAACTGCGGATCTTCCTCTCGCATCTTTCCGGTGGTTTAATGAAGAAAATATATAACACTTATAATTGTTTATAAAAAATATATATATATTGTTTACATCTATTGTGGATCAATTATTAAGTTAAAAGGGTATAAGGCAACAATAACAAAAAAGCAAATTTTTCGTCATTTTGAAACTGATTTTTATAATTTAGACATTAAGACAGGTGATTTTTGAACTTAGATTACATGTTGCAAATATATTATACATCGTAGGATACAAAATTAGTTTTTAATTTACTCGTGATGTATTCTTTTCAGTATAAAAACAACAAACAAAATTTATTGCTTTGAATAAGGTTTTATAAATTTGTTATTTTTAACAATAGGTAAATTACCGAAAAAGGCCGTTTTATTAAATTTTTCCCACTCCTGTCAGTGGAAAATTAATGGATAAATAATTAGTTCCACTTATCAACTAATAAGTTTTTAGTGGACGGAGATCTTTAACACAGAAAGATAAAACTCCTCGCCTTACAGACATCTCCATTTTTCTATATAGGGTGGGTTACGAACCACCGGTTTGTGGTATCATAACATGGCTGATGTTAGTGACCATTCAAACCTGAGCAAAACCTTGACCTTGCGGACAAAAGGTACGAAGACAAATATAAATAAGTTTACTTATCTTAATTGTTGAAATTGCCAACTACGTATTTAATCTTTTTTTATAAAAGTATATAGTAAAACGAGTTCGCAAGCAGTACGCTGCCGCGAGGGAAGTGAATTTCTACACACAAAATAAAAAAAAAACCGTAGCAGCAAACCTGCATACTCAGCGAATTTCCAATACATAATATATGTCTTACTACCACATAAAGCCGCATACCAAGTTGTATAAATATATATTCATAAATAAGCGATATATATACAATTTAAATTATTATCCATAAGAATAACACTGGGGATGAGTACGTAGGTTTGCTGAAACAAGGATCACAAACAATTGGTGTTTATGCAAATATAAATATAATTCAACTAAGTGAAGCCACATACCAAGTTTGATCAATATTCATTCATAAATAAGCGATTTATACAATTTCAATCATTCTCCATAAGAATAACATGGGGGATGAGTACGCAGGTTTGCTGCAAAAAGGCACACAAAAATGTTTTTTTTTATGTGAACATCAATATAACTCAACTAGGTGAAGCCACTTACCAAGTTTTATTAATTTATGTTCATAGTTAAGGGAGACATTACATTTTACTTATTCTCCATAAGAATAACATGGGGGATGAGTACCAGGTTTGCTGCCATGGGAATAATCCTTAAAATTGATTTTGTTGTACAAATAACAATAGACCACAACCAGATGAAGCTGTAAACCAAGTTTCGTTAGTATACGTTCATAAATAAGCGAGATATAATTTGTTTCTTATTCTCCATAAGAATAACATTGGACAACGTACTGTGTTTAGCACTTTCAATATCTCTGTAACCAATTGACGTAGAGAAATTATCAAAACACAAAATTGTGTGTTTTCTAAAGCCGAATCCAATGGTGAAAACTACAATTTGATTTTAATAAATATTACATGTAAACTTAAAAAAAAATTTTTGGGGTACAAAACCCCCCAAAATACCACTTCGGATGGGGCGATCTGTCTGTTTTTCTAACTTAAAACTCATAAATGCTGCTTTACACGTTTGTACCAAATTTCATCAAAACCGGACCTTTTTTACGAGAGTTATCGCAATCACACACACACACACACACACACACACACACACACACACACACACACACACACACACACACACACACACACACACACACACACACATATATATACATATACAGTTTCGAACTAATGGTGTTTTTAGGGTCTAAGTTATCATGGTCCTTGGTCTAGGTCTTACCATGCCGACTACGGTAATAGCTTCTTCCTTATAGGGGAAATTCGCTAAAAATGTATCAAATTATAGACTTATACAATTTTTCAAAATCTGAAAACATTTAATTTGTTGGCTGATCTGATGCTCCTGGTTCTATTTACCTGCAATTCTAGGAAAACAATGTTGTATATAATAAGGTTAGGAGGAGGTCCCATCAGGATCAAAAGTTGGTATGTGGGTGTAAGGGATAATAAAACTACATCAAGATATATGAAAAACAGCCTCTTCCAACGTTAAATTCGCATAAGACAACGTACTGTGTTTTTCGATATACATTTCCTTTAATAACTCGGTAAATATTCGTGCTAGAGTGATAGGATAGGGCTAACATTTTCTGATTTTTACGTCGTATATATGAATATCCATTAATGGTTAATGGGAGGGAGGGCTTAACTCATTTGGAATTTTACGTACAACAATTTAACATTAAACAACTTTACATTCGGGGCTATTCTGACCTTTTTGGGCTCATAAACTCAAAACTCGAAAGGTTAAATCCCCAAAAAAGGGGGTTGGAGTTTTCCGATTGTTTTGCCCAACGAACCTGTCCAACTGATTATAGCAAGGAATGTCCCTACCAAAGTAAATTGGACAAAATATGCGGCCGCTAGAATATAAACACATATATAGGTATATGTATATATATATACATATATATATATATAATTTTGAACGACCCCCCAAAACGTGTTCAGGGAGTCACGTTAGGAACTTCTATGTTGGTCCTGGGCTTAAGTTTCACCGTGCGGGTCATGCTAATAGTTCATTTTTCCATAGGAAATTACTAATTTTAAGACATTTTGGTAAATCCATCCAATTACTCGGAATCCAACACAAACTTATAATTAATAAAATTCAATCATTATATCCATTGCTATCCAGTCTAAATCTTGTTAAAACAAGCATTACTGAGCACTCATTATTTTCAGTTGTTCACTTGAATGAAATAATTTAATGGTTTAAAAACATTAAATACAAATAAATGATGAAGAACACTTGTTAATGCTGTTGTTAGGGAAGCCGTTCATTTAAACAAATGTTAACAAATTGTACATGCAGTATTTTTATTTTGTTTAGTTTAATATTTGTCTTAAATAACATTATTTAAAATTGTACATTGATACAGAAGACATTAGGATAATAAAATGACATATAATTAAAATACCACGTTTTCAGTGCTATTCAATGTTAGTTTTGGGGTCCGACATTTTATTTTATAGCTTACCAAACACTGGTGTCTAAATGACTTAATACACTGTGGCCGGTCTATCAGGACTTATATTCTTTCAATTTTATCGTCAAGGTGACGTCATCAGTTCAAGCACCATTTCTGTCAAGAATAATAACAACTGAACAACAGTTACACATATATCGTACACTCACGAACAACACGAAATCATTTATATTGACCGTTACGACAGGATCACAAACACGGTTATCACATTGATTTATTTCATGTTGCAGTGAAAAATCTATTTTAAAACTAAAAACAAAAATATTGTATTCCAACAAATCTTGTACCAAAACATTGCCTAGCTTTCCAAAACAACTGGGTCGCGTACTGATGTATACACAAATGCACATTAAATAAATAAACGGTATCAGGAAACTGCTACATACTTTCTCCCTTTTACTTTTTAGCCTAACTTTAATGAAAAAGACTACTTTTTATTTACTAAATATAGAATATAAAGTACGGTTGAATGTACAGAAAATCTTCTAAATAAGTTGTTTTCAAAAATATCTACCCAAATCCCTTTTATGGAGGCACTACAGATTCCTTTGCTACACACAGCAGTTAAAAGAGGGGAAATGCCCCCTCACCCCCTCCCCCCACAGGGATAAGTGGCAACATATTTCGAACACTCTCTGTTTGTCCATGCTAACTTGACCTGCATATCAAGTTGTAATGATATTGATCAGTAAATGTAAATAAGAGAGAAATTTTAATTGTTGTATTCCTAAGAATAACATTGGACAACGTACTGCGTTTATCGAAAAATTAAAAATGTAATTTTCTCCGCAACCAGCATTCATAGAATAGTAATTCAAAGTACCAGTTTATTTAGTTTTTTGAGCTCTTTTTAATGGTGAATAGTTATCTTTGTTAAGATTTATGTTTTATTATGAAAAATCGAAAAACTGAATTTTTGAAGTTTCAAGTCTTGTAATTTATGAACCCGAATTTTTCCAGAAATGCGGGTGGTGTCATTTTGTTGTAAATCTTAAGTTATAAAAACCAATGAAAATCGTTAGAGCCGCTTTTGAGAAATTTTGATTTTTCATGATTTTTGCGGGATAATTAACCTTAAAAATAAAAAATTCAAAAAATGAAAAAAAACACCTGGAGATATCGTGGATTAGTACCTACTTACCAAATTCCATAAAGATCGGCCCATTGGTTAGGGCTCTAGCTCTGTACACGTCCATACGGACAGACAGACAGACAGAAATACAGATAAGACACATAGACATCACGTAAATATCACTTTTTTGGGTTCAGGGAGCACCAAAACGAATATTTACACTAACAACTCAAATTCGAAAATTTTGACGAAAACAATACTTTCTCCATGTAGTATGTATAAGGGGGAGAAAGTAAAATGTGTTTAAAAGAACAAATATATAGTCTGATACATAGTGCCTGATTGTGTATACTACCATTACATTTTTTTATTAGATTTTTATACAAATATACTCTTATAAATCGTGTCACTCAGATAGTTCAATTAAAAGACCAAACGTGTACAACATTTTTCCCATATTAAAACTCTTCACTAGGCAACAAAGAAGTTTGTTTTGAACACAACATTAAAGATGTTCTTATACCGGATAACATGTAACATGATAACAAGAAGAATTTGATTTTCCATATCAAAAGTTTAACATAAATTGTAGTGTGGGGGTTTCCTTAAATTTCGCTCCCTGTAGAGTAACTATGTATTTTTAATAAATAAATAATATAATTTTCTAAAGTCAGCATTTTCTCCTCGCTGTTTCTAAACAACAGCTGTTTAGTTAAATACCTTAAAACCTGTAAAGTGAAAAAATGAGCTAAATCCGTTAAGCTGTAAATTTCTATCTAATTTGGTGATTGCGGGTTTTGAAAATAAAAATATATTTTTGTACTAAAGATATAACGGTATTGAAATTTTAAAACCAAAATGGTCGCTATTTAATTAAGATTTCAACTCCAAAATATAATTCAACATATTTCAATGACGTATGTTGATTTTCAAATAGATATCGTTCGCGGTTCATAAGATATCAAGTTTACCAAAAGAACGAATCATAAACACACATTCGAACGCTAAACTGAATTTAATAAATGCATTGTTGTATAGAGCGTGGCCCTTTACTACGCGGAATGGACCTTTTGCAGGTTTTTATTAAGGCAATGAGGAAAAACAATCCTGACACGGCAAACCTGCGTACTTTACGAATTTCAAATGCATATTCATATAATTCACAATATATTCGTAAATAAGCGAGAAACGAAAATGTATTCGTTAGAACATTAACATTAGGATTGAAAACGCAGGTTTGATGTAAAGGAGTCGCAAAATGGAGTTTTAAGCAAACATCAATAAACCACAACCAGAGAAAGTAACATACCGAGTTTTATTAATACATGTTTATAGATAAGAAATATATCAGATTTGTCTTATTCTTCATAAAACAAACCTTTAGAACTTTTTTCATGGTGACTCGCAAGCGTAGTGGTCAAGGCGACGGACTTCGGTATCATGGCAGCAGTCCTGACGTGGGTTAGAATTATTAGAATCCCAGTCCTGACTAGGAATTCTTATCAGTAACGCCTAGCTTATATTGTAGCGGCTCACCCCCTTCATTTCTTGATACGTTCCACGCGCAGGCCCAAGGCCCATGTGGACGAGCAAATAATAGGAAAAAAGACGCCGCCAACCTCTTAACAATTAAACAGCATTAGAGCCGAGTACGCAGGTTTGTTGCCATAGGGCCACAAAAATGCTTTTATGCAAATATCAATAGGCCTCAATCAGATTAATAATATACCGAGTTTCATAAACATATGTTTATAGTCCGGCAGCCAAGTGGGGATTGAACTCCGAACCCTGTTTTAATATGTTAAGTCAATTTTATTGTTTTTAATCAATATTTAGGGTATGCAGAGCCAAAAAACAGTGGGTAAAGGCAACAGCCGCCATCTTTGAAAATGGTGGGTGTTTCTAGAATAATGGAAGCTTTCATTTAAAACTATAGATTTACAAAACCTTGCGCCTTGGAAATATAAAATTTGTTTTAATTTATTCACCATACGATTTCCTTTAAAGAAACAATATATTTTGAAGAAGTATTTTGTTTCTGAGGGTCTCTAATTCAATTAAAAGTTGAAATGTTGTACAAATTGACGAATCAACATACCCCCTCAAAAAAAAACCTGATCAAGGATGCTTGTGTGGTTAGTAAGTTTGTTGACATTGTGTTGGTCTTTCTTATTCTGCTTCGTTACTACTAATAATTTAAAAACTTTACTCATAATAATAACTGTAGATCATTAAACTTTAGCTTGATTTCATTAGCAATAATTATAACCAATTTTTAGCAATAAGAATTCAATTATTTTAGCTTTTAATTTTTTTGTAACATTTCATCAACTAATATACATACATATATATAGTACATCTTATCGTCTATCAAAGAGTTTGACTGTCACATGAGCATCTGACTAACTTCAATATCTCGTTTTTGTGGAATATTATCTGGTAGAGCAATGGGCAGAAGTATTTTTAGTTTCCTTTTAGCGAATTTCCCCTATAGGGAAGAAGCTATTACCGTAGGTCTCATGGTAAGATTTAAGCCCGAGACCATGACAGATTTTTTTTAGGTCCCCAGATGACTAAAACACTATTCGTTCAAATTTATATATATGTATATATATATATATATATATATATATATATATATATATATATATATATATATATATGTGTGTGTGTGTCCGTGAATGCGATAACTTGAGTAAAAAACGTCCGATTTCGATGAAATTTGGCTCAAATGTGTAAAGTGACATTTATGACTTTAAGTTCGAAAACCTAAAAAATCGGGCCATGGGAAGGGGAGTTTATGGGGGTTTTAAATTTTCCAAAAATCAGTTTTTTGCATTTTTTACCCTAACATTTTTGAAACACTTAATTTTGGTTTAGACCATGTTATAGAGCTTAAAGAAACAAATAATATGGTATCTTGAATTATTAAGCTAGGTTAAGTGGTTGCGGAGAAAATCCAAAAAAACCTGCTCATAAAATCTCCTATGTTAATCTTATGGGAAAAAGGTTTTTGGCTTTTCCTAAGTTAATTTTAATGTAAACTTCACATTTGCTTTTACCAATCAACTCAGCTCCACAAAACAATCATTTTGGTGTTTAAATTGTGATTCTACGTCCAACCGTTGCAGAGATATTCAAAGTGCTAAACACAGTACGTTGTCCAATGTTATCCTTATGGAGAATAAATAAAATTTGATATCTCCATTATTAATGACTGTATATTGATGAAACTTGGCACGTGGGGTCATGTAGTACTGGTATATTGATATTTGCACAAAAATTGATTTTTTGTTGATTGTCCCCGTAGCAGCGAACCTGCGTACTCAGCCCCCATGTTATTCTTATGGAGAATAAGTAAAATGTAATTACTCCCTTAATTATGAACATAAATTAATAAAACTTGGTATGTGGCTTCATCTTGTTGAGTTATATTGATATTTGCATAAAAACCCATTTTTTTAGTTTCTTGTTGCAGCAAACCTGCTTACTCATCTCCCATGTTATTCTTATGGAGAATAATTAAAATTGTATATATCGCTTATATATGAATATATTTTTATGAAACTTGGTATGCGGCTTTATATGGTATTAAGACATATATTTTGCATTGGAAATTCGCTGAGTACGTGGGTTTGCTGCGACGGGGGTATCTTTGTAATAACTTAACTATTAAAGCTATGGTAGGTGGTAAATCCAATGAATTCTTCCAGATGATTCTTTGAATGTGTGCTCGTAATACTATTGGTGTAGATAGTCCAACAGCTTACATCGTCTTAATCTGGGATAGAGAAATAGATATAAATGAAATACATGCAGTGTAATGTGGTTGTGTGTAAATGCTAAAAATGGTCGATGCTAGTTAATTTACATCTTCGATGTTTGCCATCTTATCTCCAACTGATGAAAGGGAATGTCTCTTGTTCAATACTTTGTATATTTTACCTTTCCTAATACCAAAAAGGCATCCTATGGCATCACATCCACTATAGCGCTGACTAGCAGGCTATAATATTTCTTGAGGTTAAGAAGTGGTTTAAAAAAATAAAATGTACTAAATAAAATCTCCTTCTATTTATTTAAACAAAAAAATTCAAAGTCTTTGTTGTAAAATAAAATATTTTAACTTCCAAACTAAACGATTAAAATTCAAGATAAAATAAAACTTGGTTTTGCTTATCTTTCTTCAGTACTTTAATATAAAAGTAAACTTTTAAATTTTTTTATATTTACTGAACTTTAATTACATAAATCTTCTTTCTGCACTTTATCAGTCTGGTCTTAGTCTATCTTCAATCCAGTAACAGAAACGCTTTGACCCCTTCCAATCTGAAGAAATTCACGTCTCGTAGGGTAGACCAGTGACAAACTTCCGACACCAGAAATGTACGTAAAATGCCGCAGTCTCCCGGCCAGCGTGAATTTATATGCTTTGGACCGAAAGTTCTGGAAGCCGAGGACGCCGGCCGTCACGTGACTCGGCTCATGTCCCCCAGGCCAAGCAAACGATTCAAACCATTGTCTCCAACTTCTCTCCGTCATCCCCGGTCATGATAGTCGCGAGTTTGTCCAGATTTGCAAAACCAAGAAGCACCAGCAATTCTTATTTGCAATTGTCAGCAATTATTCACAAAAATTCTTTTGTATTATATAAATTATTTCCTTTTTACATGTCACAAATATTAAATTATATTATAAAGGGTTTTAATGTCATTTAAAACGCTATACCACTTAAAGCATGATCAGCCAACATGTCTAGTATAATATCCCTATGTTTTAGGGCAAAGGCTTTAATGTTAATCAACGACCTTCCTCAGGCAGGTTACTCCATGTACCTGGGATGTCCTTGGGATGGTTATATATTCTTTGAAATATTGGTAGAGGATAATAATGGTGTCATCAGATACCACTGTCACCTGCTTACTTCTCTCTATTCCTAGTCTACACTAAACGCTAGTTGGGTAATGACATCAGCTTTTTCAAGCAAAGTAGACAAATCTTGTGTTTTTGAAACACTTAAGCCACACTTAAGTTTTGGATTTCACTTGTAATTTCGTTCTGTTTTGTTACCAATAGTTTGTTAGTAGTCTGGCGTAAGGTTCATGATAGTCTTTATTCTGTTCCAGGTGGTTGCATATAAGATTTATCAACTGCTTCTTGTTTTGTTTGGCTCCAAGTATGATCTTTCGTGAAGGAAGTGGGGATACAATTAAAATGTAATAAACTCTGCTTACTCCTGATGCTCGCTTATGCCTTGCAGCACATTTGTTTTTAAAAGTATAATATCAATCAAAAATCAAGTATACGTCGCCCAACTGTAGTTTAGTTATGAGTGTAGATTTAAAACGATAAATAAATGTATTCACTTACAGTCAAGGGATAACCCAGAACAATGCTGAACCGTCAATTACATAGCACACTCGATCTGAAGTATTTGTTTTGGAGGATACATCTTTCAATAATGTCTTCGATTTTGATTTGTTTGTGCATATCCTGATCTCACCAGTGTTGTAAAACAAAGAAGTTGGAACTGGATTTAGCTCATGAGAGTTTGCTCCAAATTTATGTCACATGAATTTGCCTAAAGACCGATCACACAAGAGTAAATGACATGAGTGTCACATATTTTAATAGCATTAGTTTCAACCAATTTCTTTTTAGCATACATTTATTTCACCTTTTGGGTTATTCGGTCAACTTTTGGGCCACCGATTCTCAACCTCTTCCATATGATTTGCACCAACTTCCAAACAACAAGTCAAGATTTACTGTATCGATGCAATTTTTTAGTTGATAACGAATTCCTTCTTGGATTTTCTTATATTTTTCATCTGTCATCTAGCATCGAAAAAAAACACAATTTAACAAACAAAAATCTTGATGGCTCAATGACGATGCCAGAGCTTCAATTCAACATAAAAATTATAGACATAGGACCAACAGTTTTGGCTGGCCGATTTACGGGCCAATTTAAAAGAAATATTAACATGGGCTCTTATGAGAGTAATTAGTGCAACGTCGTCTAGTGTCAATAAAAAACACATTGAAACAAACGAAAATGCTTGATGGCTAAATGGTGGAATTATAGAAACCTCGGCAAGTTGACTTATAGGACAAAAGCTTGCGTTGTGGGTTTGGGACACATCTGCCGGACTATCATTAATAAGGTATATTTAAAATTGTACATATTCTCTATAAGATTAACATTGGACAACGTACTGTGTTCAGTACTTTCAATATCTCAGTTACCGACTGACATAGCCCTCGACGGCTCTCTGACTAGTCTATACTAGTACAGAGGTCGATATTAGGTTCAGTAAAATGAAGCTGTCACAGTATTGGTAAGTCTTTTGGCTATCCAATGTGACCAACTTCCTTCCTTGGTTCCTCCTTGTCTCTTCTGGGGGCTTGACTCCCAGTTGAGCCTGGATATCCAGTCTAGTCCAAGTCCTTAGAGGGAGTAGTGGATCTTCCTTGCAGTCTGAGAGGAAGGGTCCTTACCCGACGGTCTCCGGTCTGCCGGGCTGGGGGACGAACCGTCCTGGGGCCACCCGACCCCTGAGAGGTTGGAGGCTCTGTGCGATGGCGGACTTAGGGTGGACCTTAGGGGAACGTAGGGTTAGGGGGCGAATCGTCCTGGGGTTATGTCACCCACAGAGCCCAGGAGCAGGTAAGGTTCTCTCTCCCTTTCTGGAGCGAGGCAGACTGACCCCATCTGCCTTTCCCATCTCTCTTTTCCCTCTTTCCGGTGGCTGCATAATATCCCAAAGGGAGACATGCCTAGCCGGCTATGCTGGGGCCTCCTAATCCCCCCAAAAACAAGCAAACAAACCTACTGACGTAGAACAATAATTCAAAATACCAAATTGTTTATTTTAAGCTGAATCCAATAGAGCAAACTAAATGTTGGGTTTAAAGTATTATACGTACAAAATAGATAAACATTTATGGGTTATAAACCCCATTCGAATGTAGAGATCAGTCTGGGTTTCGAACTCGTTAAAATCAATGCTACTTAATACAGTTATTCGAAATTTCATCAAGATCGAGTTTTGAGGTCCACAAATGGGAAAAACAATATTCGTTCAAAGATTTAAATTCGTATATATAAATAATAACAATTTTAATGATTGTTGTTTTTGTCATCTGGAGACCTAAAAACAAAAAGAAATCATGGTCGTAGACCTAGGCTTTATTTTAGAAAATTAAAACAAAAGTATAAAAAAAACGTATTTATTACTTAAGAGAGTTTTGCTATAGTTTCTTATAGTTTTTTGCTATAGAGTTGAACTAATTAGTTTCGGATAATGACGTTTTCTCGGGAGCGGCGGATGCATTTATATCGTCTGATTAACCGAACTTGCGCGTTGCCAAGGCACAACAGTAAATCGGAATGATATGATAATTAAATTTGTATTCTAAATACAATGTTTGTTTGTATATGATAAAAATTAGATTTTATTGTCCATGCATCAGTATATGGATTAAAAAGTCGTACCACTGTTCATATGTGCAAAAAAGGTGTATTCTGGACCCGGATACATTGCATATGGTCTGTTTGTAGAGCGTAATTACCATATAAGCATTTATACATTCCGAATTTTCTTAATCAACACAACATACCCAAGAGATTCTCATGCAATTCTCCTTCCATAAATCCTACCCGAATCAACAAGATAATTTTCATACTTTCTTGCTTAATCCTCTCAGGCTCAACGGAGTTTCAGGGTATTTTAAAGGAAATATTTTTCGATAACAGTATAGGTATAAAACTAAAGAAATCACAGGACTGTCTTCCTATAAAATTCTTAGTTAGGAAAACAATAATTAGTTTCAAAATTGAATATTGTTTAAAAATGTGCTTGACATACATGTTTCATACTACTACTACTACATGTTACATACTGATGACTCTGGTTTTAGAGAAAAGTGAGTTGTATGCTTTATTTTCGACCAAATAGGATTTTGTTGACTTCTGAAGCTTCGCGTTGTTCTTATTTGAAAATATTGCCGTTGGCACACTTTGTTGTTCGCTTTCGTGAATAACGTTATTATATTGATATATAGATTCAAAGACTGTTATTCAATCGTAGATTTAAAGGAAAACTCGTTTAAACAAATGAAGGCTGCAATTTCTTGTAAACCTAAGTATAGCCTTTCGATTTTATAAATTTGATGAATGGTAGTCTGGCAGCCACGGATCCCCTGTCAGGTGATATGGACAGAGAAACATTTTTTGACGGCCAATTATTAAATTCTTTTAGTTTCTATAAAGAGTTTAATTTTAAATGTTGTTATTCTTAAAGTTTATACTTGCTATTTCTTAATAACGAAAAAAGAGATGATTGATTCATTTTGATTTTTAAAGAATGATATATTTGATGACCTTGCCCAGCAGTAAACAAATCTTTAAGCGAGGTGAAACTACTAGGAGGTTTTATTTATATTTTATAATTTATTTTTACTGCAAACTTTGCTGTCGATTAAACATTTGTTGTTCAAAACGTGACAGGATTTATTTTGGTTACATAGTAGTCGGCGACATAGATTTAAATATTTGTATCCAACAATTTAGTTGATACGTGGTCGTGGCTTCAAATTGGGAAACAGCAAATTATACCATAAGGAACATGTGTCACTCACGTTTGTGTTACTAGCTCTCATCAAAACAATAATTTAGGCCAGAAAAACTTTTGATCTTCTGCCAAGGTAATCTAATCTAAGCTGTTCCATTAAAATATAGGGCAATGCGATTGGCATTGACCACTTTTAAATATAATTTGAGGGTTTATTCGTTTATGAAAACTATTTAAAATCACGTATAAAGAAAGGAAGTCAGTATAAAGTTTTTTGTCTGTTTTTTAATACTCTCATTAGCATATATTATTCTTTAAGATAAGTTACCAGATATTGATTACGATAAGGTCTCCGTAGCTAAATATTAATTAATTGAAATAATTATGCAAGAGAACACAGTAATATTGGTCAAAGTATTAAGTTTATACTTTAGCTTTCTCCGCAACTTTTTCTTTGGATATTAATCTAATAGCTGATTGCTATGGTAGTAACTAAAACTGGGAACATTTTTAAAATTTGTTGATTAAAAACTTAAAAACCCGTTTTTGGCTAACAAAAATCCGTCCTTAGTAAATGTGATATTTTTTAAGGAATCCTGTGCTTATAATTGTATGAACGCAGTTGCTGATTATTACTGAATACGTGAAATAATATATGAAACGAGCGTTCATAGTGCGACACAATGAACAACGGAAAATGAGCGCGGGGGCAGAAAGGAAACGTATCTTAACACCCATAAACAATACAAATCTTAAAATCTTACCTTAGCAATCTAGTTATTTAATCTAAGGTAATTTTTCTCTAAATATACATATATATTAAGCAACCTGAGGCCTATAATGAATGATAATTTAAAAGTTGTTAATAGACCTGTGTTTCACACTTGCTATCCAATCCAACATTTGGAATAGACTAAATCGGCCAAGTTGGTATTTCCTGTGGTAAATTAGCTAAAACATAATTTGTGTCGATATTTAATTTTAATTACTTGTGATTTATAATCAAAAGAGAAAATGCTGTTCTGCAGTGCTTAGTCCTCGGAGGCTTTATATCATAATGTAAAAATATAATGTAATATTCACTATCTGATTTTTGGGTAAAACCCATTAGTAAGATGCTGAACGAATATGATTTGTGTAAACAGATTGTATAGTACACTTTACAGTAATATAATATATCAAACACATGTCCCAAAATACAAATTACACTTAAAGAAAATTACAAATTGATGGAAAACATTTTGTGGTCAAGTATCTCTTATTTATATTTGTTTATTATTAGAAATAAATTATAATTAGTTTCACTAAATCATTTGTGACGATATGATCGGTATACTTAAATTGAGGATAGTATTTAACATTAAGCAAATCATTACAATTTTATTACTTATACTTTGTTTAAATCCCACCCAATGTCGGCAAGATTAAAAGTCATTCCTGACATAACATAATTCAAAGTAATTACATTATCAAACCTCAATCATAAAATCTAAAACATCTTAGAAAATCGTCTTCACAAAACATTCAAATCCCAAGGTAACATACATCGTAGAAATCAGGCATTAGGTTTAAATAAACATGTAATGCAAGGCAAAGTATCAGCTGAGATCTATAATCTGCTTGTTTTAACTTAAAAATTAAAACATTATTGTGCCGTTTTTATACTATAAAATACAAGTCACGCATGTATATATTATAATAAATAATTAAAAGGCAACCTTTTCCACGTGCATAATTGTTTTTAAAAGCTTCCCGGGCGATACTGAGACGTTTTTATGTACGTAATAAAATAACCCTATCATTTAATTAAATAAACACATAGCTTAAATTTAGATGAAAAATCAGTTTATATAATTTTTATAATCCAGCAACAAATAATAATTCAGATTATATTACAAATAAGATATCTCGATGATAAAAATTGCCACCTGATCATTCGCAGGGTAAATCATGTATTACTCACGTTTGGACTAGTATAACTAGTTTGGTAGGAGAGCTTTTGATCTTCTGCAAAGCCAATCTAATCCTGGAGAGGTTTCACTGAAAATCTGGGACAATGTAATTGGTTTTGAACGTGTTCAAGTTAAACTAACATTCTTATTAGTCCTAATATTTTTTAAATTATCTGAATGTAATCTAGTATGTAAAATACAAATGCCGAGTCTCTACTCTATTGTATAAATTTTAATACTTGCTGATAGTCTTCAAAGATACGATTTACAATACTCTAAATAGCACAACATGTTGGTTACAGCGATTAGCCATTGTGACTCTAGCATTTACTTTCTGCGGCTTTTGCTGAAACAATAAAAGTGCAGAATAGCCAAATAAAATTAATATATTTACTTTTGATTGTGAAAATTCTAGATTTCTACTGAACTTGGGGTTATTAGCGGATTTCCCCAATTGGGAAGAATCTATCACCGTATTCGACATGGTAAGACTTTTTGGCCGAGGACCATGGTAACGTTTCGATTTGAGGTCCCCAGATGCTAAAAACACCTTTTGTTCAAAACTGTATACATTATATGTGTTCGTGGGTGCGATAACCCTCGTAAAAATGGTCCGATTTTAATGAAATTTGGTACAAACATGTAAAGCAACATTTGTGACTTTAGAATCGAAAACCAGCTTTAATATCGCCTCATCCAAAGGGGTATTTGGGGGTAGGGTTCGTACGCCAAAAATGTGTTTTTTGAGTTTTTTTCATTTAATATTTTAGTAAACAAAATTTAGTATTTACCAATAAATTCAGCTTAAAAACATAGGATTTGGTATTTTGATTATTGTTCACGTTAATTGGTTACAAATATGTTGAAAGTTGTATTTCTCGTTTATTTATGAACGTACCCTGACAAGACTTGGTGTATTGCTTTATCTCGTTGTAGTCTATTGATATTTGACGACAAAAACAGTTTTTTTGCCGATACCCAAAGCAGCTAACCTGCGTACCCAGCCCCCATGACATTCTTATGGGATATAAGTATAATGTTATCTCCCTTAGTTATGAACATAAATCAATAAACTTGGCTTTACCTAGTTGTGTTATGTTGATATTTGTATAAAACCCCAATTTTTCCTCGTTTCAGCAAACCCGCATACTCAGACACCACGTTATTCTTTTGGAGAATCATTCAAATGTTATAAATCACTTATTTATGAATGCATATTGATGATACTTCTCGTGTGACTTTATGTTGTATTAAGAGACATTTATATGCATTATAAATTCGCTGAGTAAACAGGTTTCCTGCAACGGGGTTATTATTAATTTTATATATTAAAGAACTTCCAACATATTTTAAAGATGTACATTTCAAGTAAATATTATAATACGATTTAGTTTGGCGTTAAAACGTCCCGTTAGGACTTATTATTGTGCCTTAATTATATTTTCCAATTTAAATATGTTTGACTTTTTTCATGTAAAATTCGTTGAAGAAATGTATGTATTAGTATGCAGTCTAGAATTGATGGGCATTTTTAGGAGAATGGTTTTAGTAAATATACGGGCGTGCCGTCTTTCTTAACAACGCCAACTTACAAATTCAAAGAATTTGATTTAGATTTAAGTGAAGAAGGAAGTTTCATCCTCGTAAAACTGTTAGATACTCACGTTTATCTACATCGTCTACATCCCAGCAATACGGAATTCAGTTTCAAATAAGCATGCCATGCATGAATGAGATACAAGTGAGCCCTGTAACCAGGTCGTTCTAAGAAACAACATTTTACTATTTCTCATCTTAATAAAGAAATTTGATCTCACTATGAATAATTCTATGTAAATCCGATGAATTCTTTTCTATGTCAATTTTTTGAAAACAATTATTTTTTATAACTGTAACACCTGTTATTGTATAAATACCAGACAGACAGTGTAATAAAGGGGTTCTATTTATTCACATCGCATTTTCAGATTTTTCTTCCAACTATCTTGTCTGCGTGTAAATTTGAAAAAGGCATGGCATTGAACTCTTCGAAGAATATATGTTTTTGTGATTGAGTATTTTATCTTTTTCCACAACCAGCCTAAGTTCAAGTTGTACATTAAGTGCTACCTACTATGTACAGCCTTCTTAATTTCAAACAAAATACAATCAATTTAAAGGATTAATTTCATAATTAATTATATGTAATATCGCAAATTAATAACCAAACATAAAGTAGAATAGGGATTTCAGTATATTTATAGACGTTTTACTATTTCCTCGGATACTAATTCCAAGTCTCACTGAGCGACATGATGGAATTGTTATTAAAATTCTCCTGAATCAGGCTGGACTCTAATGACATGTCTTGAGCGCTATATTACATTCCGATGAAAACGAGGGCGGTGCAGACGCATGGCTCAGGAATACTCTGCCAGTGCTCGGTTATAGGTGATCAAATGGTGAAGGCTATTACTGAAATAGCCTTTATTAATACAATAGAAATTATTAGCAATTATTAATACAAATAATTGCTGTAATACAAGTTATAGTAGGATTTAATATTTACAATAACCTGGCATATACAGCAGTTACTTACTATTCTCTTCTCTTCAGCACTTGCCATAGTGAAGTATTAAGCCTTTGGTACTAAACTTTGCAATATACTTTAAACAAATTGAGTATTGTATGGTAAGGTAAAATACCATCGTAAAAATATATAAATGATCAGGAACCTCTTTAGTAAATGATTTCAACAACAATAAATCTTATTAAAAAACGTTAATGATATGTTAACGTATACTAATTAAATAAATGCATAGTTGATAACAACTTCTTTTTTTAACAACAATAGTCAACAATGTGTATCAACATAGCCGTAGAGTATAGTTATTCCGTCCTTAAAACTGACAATAATTTGGCGTAATGTAATTATGTGTATTTAAGCACAAATTAATTTGTAGAGTAACGTAACTTGTAAGGCTCTAAATTTTTATATTTTTCTCTCTCTGTCATATTTTTTAGTTTATGATTCTATTTATTTATCCTACTATCGATTAAGAGATTACTGCAATCAGAAACATTTAATACATATAACAAATTTCATTGTTGTTAATATTTTAACCTAAACTCACTCTAAGCGAATGTTGGTATATTTGGTGGAGCATTATTTGAATTTTGTATCAAAAAGGAATATTTGTAGAAGAAATGCAGCGAAGACAATGAGGTATATTCATTAGGAACACTCTAGATAAAGGCTATCAGTGTGCTATGGACGTCTTGTCTGGGTGTTACAACCACCCGTCTTGTCACATACATGTTGAACAAGCCTTTACAACAATCTCAGCTGCCAGGACGTGGTCGCCTTCACAAAGCAGCGCTGTGCCTTGGTGTTTGTAAAACTGTTAATCCAACTCCACCTATTCGGCTTAAAACTAGCTTGTAAGTGTCGACTTGTAAGGCACGACACGAAGTTGTCCTTCACTGTAATAAAGCTCCTCGAATAATTTAAATGATCTAAAATGATTTATAACTGATTTTTGTATATGCCTATTAGTTTTATATTTTTCATATATGACTATTATTATTTATATATATATATCTATAAATAATGAAAAATCGATCATCTCTGAGGCCAAAAATCTACACCTACAACCACTAAATCTGCCACGTGTACTCTTTCCATTGCGTAGATAACCACTAAGAAGGGATTTTAAGAGATTCCCGTAGGGTTATGCCCCGCGGGGCTTCAAATTTCCAATCCTGTGTTATTCTTATGATATTCTATATACCAAAAACGACATTCACTTTGGTTTGATGTGATACAAATTCGAACTGTTGATCATGATTCGTGTGGTTTTCCACGAGTTAACCACAGAATGCAGCACACACAACTGCTGTATTCCCGGGAGAAACCGGGTATGAAGGCATCTAGTTCATATATACATAGATTGTGTAAAATTATTTTGACGTTGGTTTTAAACTTGGTTTGGTGTTTTAAAAATGCACAGCTTAATAAGTATTAATTTGTTAACTTGTCAGAACAAGTGAAACAGTAGTTTTTAATTTAACTTCTTTTTAGATTGTTTGTGCTATATCAGTTTGCTTTAATAGGCAAGTTAAGAAGGTAAAGTTGAACACTCATTAATTGGTTTCTACAAATCATCAATGTACTAAAAAGTTAGATTCAACTTTTACTTACGTGGCAGGACAATATTGCTATAGATAATACTATAAAAGAAAGCTATGATCATATATAAACACCAATTTCAATTATTTCTAAAAAAAATCTGGTTGGAATTTGTAACTATTTGATAACCGTAACAGCGTATTACAATTTTTTTAATAAACTTGTTATTGATAAGAAACGTAGTCTTAAATTATTTGTGATCCTAAACTCTCCAATGAAGTCATTAGTAGAATACCTCTCGCAGTCGCCAAGTGCTCTCATCATTATTTTTTGACAAACAAACTAAACGACCATCTTACAGTTTATAGCCCTGGAGACAAAACCGATGTTTTTGATTAAAGCTCTGACATAATACAGATGCGGAGGTGACATGTAGCGGGGCGGGCTCAGCTCACAACCGCGTGGAATATGTAAACCAGTGGATCCTGTCAAATGTGATGAACTACGGTCCATGGAAAAAACCTAGTTGAGGTTAAGGCGTCACATTTATATTCAACTGATCGCATTTACTAAACATTATGTATTACAACATTGCTGAATTAAAGAGCATTCGTTTAAAAACATTTATTAACAGATAAAGTATTGTATATAATAGCGTAGTAACATAATGCGTAGTCGAATTGAGTGCCGTAATTTACTAAGCTAATATTTATATTATTAATATAATACATTAGTTATCCCATATGTACAAACATAAATGTTTCTCGACATTTCAGGATTTAAAATACAATCCAGATTCCATTTAAAATCATATAATAATATTAATACTAGTAATGCTGTTTAGTGTAGGGATTAAGAAACTATCTATGCGTTTATTCAAAAGAGAACTTCATGGTAATGTAAATTATCAAGAATTTCAATATGTTATAGCCGAGTCTTATTTCACTTCTTTATGATTGCAAGCATCTGATTTGTATCTGATATCATTATAATCATACCAATAATTCCATTAATTAAAACTATTTAGTGAATTCCGATTAGTTACATCACCACTACTCATTATAATCCTATATATATATAGAAACATATTAAAGATAAAAATAACGTATTGTTGAGTAAACAAACTAGGTTTACCTGCAATGTTTGATGTGTAATCGAATCGTTATAAAAGATTTATCTTTCAATTCAATCAAAACATTAAAATTATAAAAGTAAAATGAAAGGAAATACATTGTTATTATTATTTTAACTAAGGTTAAAGAATATAAGCACCTTGAAGTTAGAGAGGAAATTGGTTTTAAAACATTCTAAATTAAATTGAAAAAGAAAAAAATAGAAACTGAAAACTAAAGAGTGTGAACTGAGTTTTACTTCTTCATTCAGTTTACACCCAATGTTTTATGAAAATGAAGATTTTAAAGTAATCTTGCTTAGATCTAAATTTTAAAACAAAAGGCTATTCAAACTCATAACTGCCTGTTTAGGAATTCAGACTATTCAAGAAACAAATACATTTGTCATCACTCCGTACAGAAAGTAGCTATTTTCGATGACAGTTGATGTCAAAGAAAATTATCGTTTCCCAAGCTCTAATTCGAGCAAGGGAAAAACGACCAGTTGATTTTCCCTTGCTCTAAATTTACTTTCCCTTGCTCTCAATCAGTTTTCCATTTGTCCACTACGCGCACTAATGTTTCTTTACCATTTATTTTTCCAATTGAAATCAGCTGTTTTTACTGTTTAACAATCTAAATGTAATAGAAATAGGCATAAGATAGTCTTGCTCAAGGAACCTAGAACAAAAAAAGGTAAGGGTCATTAAAAAATTGCGCACCAAACAGTTGGCCATAGTGCTCCGTTGTTGTCATTTTTTGTTTTGATTTAAGTAAATCTAAACAAACAAATTGGCCGTATTTATGTTTATATTAGGTTATTTTGATATTTAAATATGCCCGGTTGTTGCGTTTTAGATGGTAATTATAATGAGAGAAATTAAAAAAACAATGGCATTTCATTTCACCATTTTCCAATAAATTTAAATATGAGACAAAAATGGAAAGCTGCGTGTGACATAAAAGATTAATTAATTATTGATAATGCGCGGGTATGCTCTTGTAATTTCAGTGACACAGACTACGAACGTGATTTAAGAGCAGAACTCTTGTGTTTAAAACCGAGAAGAACTCTGAAAATAACTGCACTACCCACACTTAAAATTCCGTCCAAAGCTGTAATCCTCAGAACAATTATTGCAAGTAAAAGTGATGAGATGGACGAAGTAAATGTGCACACACTTGTCAACGAGTTTGATTCAACCGTAGAAAACAGTAGCTGCAAGGAAAGTAATACTAACGGAAATAATGAATCAATATCCATGAATTAGGACAACCAAGAGGAAATCCAGAGGAAATTAAAGGAAGAAAATGTACAATTATGGGAGAAAAACGAAAGATGAAAGAGCAAAAAGCTTGGAATCGGAAAATATCCTCTTAAGAGCCAAACTATCAAGATACGAATAACTGTACTCAAAATGTCAGCAAAAGGTAAGATTATTTTTGATTTAATCATGATTTTAATAATAATAATTAAGTATAAATAGTAGTCTAAATGAAGTAAATATTTAATTTAACTACCGGTATTAATATTGGTATTTTGTTTGAGATGAATTTCAAAAGTGGGATAGGTACTGTACGAACCCAAACAGTATGAGTACAAAGTATTAGGTTTACTCAAAATAACGATTAAACTCAAAGAATCTATATCCTTGGATATATTACCAGCGCTGAAAATATACAGTGCTCAGCGATGAAAACAGTATTAAACTCCATAAGATACCAACCGCCTTAGTGAATGATTCCCAACTATAAAAGTATCCGCCACGCAGAATGTGGTCAAGTAACCCTTACTTCAAATTCATTGATATAAAGCTTAGTAACTCATTTTCATCATCATATTTGATGGTCTGTATATCAAAATATAACGACTATTTTTAACTGATGTAATTTTTTTTAGGTGGTTGAGTCCGGTTCATGCTCAAAGTGGTCAGCAGAAGACGTGTCAAAAGGGATTACCTGAAGATGTCTTTCCAGTAAGGCAATCAATTATGTGCGCAATACCCTGAACTATCCACTAACCAGTGACTCTACGATAAAAAGGAAACTAAGTGGAATACAAATAAAACCTGGATTCATTGAGCTAAGTGAAACAATTTTAAGTGCTCATAGCAAAGTGTTCACAGACTTTGAAAAAGACGTTATGATTTGTTTCGATGAAATGAAAGTGAAATCCGACCTCTGCTATGATCCGATAGATGACCAAATAATGGGACCATATAATAGTACCCAAGTAATCGCCATTCACGGGTTGATTGGTAAGTGGAAGCAGCCTGTATATGACGGGTTCGATAAACCTGTTAACAAAGAGTTTTTTATCAAACTGTGAACTTTGTGGAATCTACTGGGTTCAAAGTGCGCGGGTTCGTAAGCGATTTGGGTCCATCAAACCATAAACTAATTTCAGATCAGTAGTGGGGGATTGGGGCTTTTGCGCCGGAAGTGACGTCACATCCGGTCAGTGACCGGATGCGCTGATTGAATAAATACGTCACCTGAGGCTGAGCCAGTGACGTAGGCGGTTTTGTGACGTAATGAGTGAAAGTTCAAAGTTCAAGGTCACGGTGAAGTTTTTAAAAAAAAATCTACCTCGCACTCGTAAAATCGATTGTGATTCGATAGTTAATCGATAATAAATATCGAATGAAACAATCGAATGAAGCAATCGAATGATACGAGTGCGAGGTAGTACTATTACAAATATTACTTTATTTTATTTACAATAATACATGTTACAAATATTACATAATTTTATTTACAATAATTCATGTTTACAATAGATCCCCGTTGTTTGTTGTCATCGATGTTGTTGATCCGGACGAGTTGCGGCCATCACTTCGCTTTCTGATGAAAGACGGTAGATACTTCGATTCCTGCGCAGAGTCCATGTTGTTTTTTGATGCGTAAAGTTCCAAAGATAAATCGTAACCGGACGCAATTAGAAGTCTTAACTCTTCATTAAAAACCTCGAGGTCTTGGAAAGTCGCCAGATGAATAGGGTCATAATGAATACACCTAATTTTGATGGACATTTCAACAGAGAGCTCGATGTACACTGGTCAAGAGCCAGAGGTGTACTGACTATTCGCTAGCTAGCGTTTTGGTATCAAACAAAATGGTGGGGGTAAAAGTGTGGTGGGGCGGAGCAGATGGTGGACGGCAGATGGCAGGCGGCAGGTGGTAGCTGGTGCGAGGCAGATGGTTACTACTACATTCGCCGCCACAGTAATGCAATCCGTCGGCGTAATTCTTGTAATTTATCTTGTCGGTTCATTTGATACGTTTTACATCTACATATGCAATAGCTGAAACACCTGCACTTACGAAAAGCTTTCCCGTCAACTTGATCGCCTGGTATTTTAAAACATTGTAACTCGCAACAATATGTATTCAAATTGTTATCGAATGATAAATTGTTCATCGGTGGCACCGACATGTTAGCTGCAGCGTGTGTTAGACAAGACTGAGACTAACTTCACTGCTCCCCTCTCTTTTATACCTCTTCATAAGTTAACCCTGAATGAAAGTTCAAGGTCATCCATTTGAATTTAAAAAAAAGCAACACAGCAGTATATAAAATAATATACTGCTGTGTTGCTGTTTTTCTTTTTTATTATTATTATTTTTTTTTTATTTTCTTTATTAAACAAACATCTTACAGTACAATAAGCTTAAGTCTAACATTGATGACTAGAAATACAAACAGACAAATACAAACATAGACATTATGTACAAGGATGCGTGATGTGCAGAGTGAGTTCCGTAGAGTTGTTGCCGCTTACACCGTGTGATACCAAATACAACGTCCCCGGTTGAATATCTCGCAAATCTTCATTTTGTAGCAGTTGAACAAATCGTTTTGGAAGAAATACTTGAAACTTCGGCTCATCTCCTGGAGTGAAAGGTCCTTCGCTCAATGAAACTAGAATTGCTTCTCCATGTGTGGTTTCCACTTTCTTGATGTTATGAATAATGTAGTGTTTTTGTTCTTTTAGTTCTGAACACTTTTTAGTTAGCAGAAGGTCGGATTTTGAATGAGTGTTGAATTGATCAACCAGTGTTTGTAGAAACTGTTGTGATGCCATCTTCGTCAGTGGTGGTTGTGGTGTCTTCTGTGATGTTGCCTCTTCGGAGTCTCGAATAATACTCGTGCTGGAGCGGTGCTGTCTCCTCGTATTTATAGGCCCCGCTACCCCCACCACATTTCTGTTCTCCGCTACCCCCACCACATTCCTGCGTTTGTTTCAAGTAAGCAGCCAAACGATATGCGTTGTACAATGCACAGTTTGTTTGGCTGTGTTTAAGATCTTTTGCAGCGACACAAATATTACCGAGATTAATGTTAAAGTCCTTACTGATAGTTATATCGAAAACATCACCGTGCGTGTACTTTTGTATCCAGTTCTTTTTTTCTAATCCTCTTGTGTATATATGTGAATATTTTTTGCAAAAGTTAAACATAATACTGTGCAGATTACTGTAGCTTATAAATCCTTCATACCAATGTATGTGATGAAAGTAGTTTGTTATCCATTTGTTTGTACTTTTTGCTTTGGTGTTAAGTTTGTTAAAAGAAAAAGGAGCTTCAAACGTGAATGGGTAGGCTACAAATGTAAGCAAGTCTAAAATTACTAATTCCTTGATAATAAACCTATCATTATTATTTCGAAATGCTTGAAATTCTATTACACAAGGCTTTACACTCACTTCATCATCGCCTCCGCTCATCATGGCACCTAGCGATCAACTAAACTGTTTTCCACACCACGGTAGGTTAAATACCAGGCCGTACAGTTGCAGGCACGTTGGTGTATATTAAACGTGAGCACCGTCCCCAATAGGCCTACCCCACGTGTGTTCTTCTTTACTAAGTCAAACTTTAGTCTTTTTTAACTTCTTCTTCTTGTTTCGTGTTTCGTTTTCTTCTTCTTCTTGTTTCTCCGTTTCTTCTTCCTGTGTTGTTTCTTCTGTAGCTTCTGTAGCGATTTCTACAAGTGGTTCAAACTCCTTTAACTTTCTCCACATGCAAACTTCATGAGGTATTCTATTAAAAATAGATGTATCCACAGGTCCGTACACGATGGTGCTATCAGGTTGTTTTTCCAAAGTATCGACCAAATATTCTTTAATAATAGCGCTTGCAAATACCAACTGTCTCATGTACCTTGTAATAGGTTCTGTTGCGTAGTTTAAAACGTAGAATTCTTCACGTGACAGTAGAATCTTATTTTCATGTTGAGTCAAGTCTCTAATTCGCACTTGTAGTTGTCCGCGATGTTTGACAATATCGATTTCATCGTCACAATCCAAAAGTCGAATATGTGTTTTCCTTCCACACAAACTGTTAGTTAAATAACATTCTATTAAATTTACATGTTTTAAAAATGACTCCCAAGCATTTTGCGAAAATAAAACCTTTTTTGTTCCATGGTGTAGTATTACTGTAGGGGAATAATCCAATGACTTCATCAATCCAACTGATACACTTTTACTGATGCATGCTGAGATGGGGTAAAAGATTCGCAAAAAAACTTCAGTTAAAATGTGAGGAGGAATATTTTCTTCAACTTTCTTCTTCCTCTTTGGTACTACCTTTGATGGGTCTGCATTACTTTCCTCCTCTCTATCTCTTTTACCAAACTTTAAAAATGCAGTTATTTCCTTGATGATTTCTGCTTCACTAGTATTATCACGTTCCAATAACGGTGCTACCTCTGCATCACCTTGTACAACAGATGGAGAACTCATTTTGTAGAATATGTTACCCATGCGACGATAGACGATCAACTGAAGACCTGCATTGTTGCTCCGCTATTTATAGGTTAGCGACAGTGGCGGTGCCGGTGGTGGTACAACGTTTTACAATACTGTCTTTACAATACCGGTCAACGGTGTGTATGTAACAATTTTATCGTGCAAAATTAATTAATACGCAGATGTATTTGCAGGTACGTTTTCTTGAAATTCCATTTCTATTTTTATATCAACACTAGACGATTTTACGGATTCATTTTGTTTGGAACAATCAATTACAGCAATCGGAGCTTTCGATTCAAACTGTATGGGAGATAGTAGAGGTGTATTTGTTTTGCCGTAATATGAATTTTGGAACCTAGCGTACATATCGTATAAAACACTGTACCTTTTTTTATCAAAAGAAATATTAATGTTGTCGTAGGGAAAGAATTGTGAATTCAGGAACACTTTACAGTTTGTTAATTTACAATGGTCAAATTCACCAGCATTTTCAGTTATTATACTTTTCTTCTTCGTTTGTAATCCAAATATTACATATCTCGCTTTTTCCAAATGAGTAGAAGTTTTTACAGTCCATGTATGCCGTTGTGTTGTAGGTAAAACGGGGTATTCATGAAACTCCCAGCTTCTGAATGGCATTACAATGTCTCGATCTGATTTTAACTTTCTTAATAATGTAATCCTGTGTTCATCATTTAGTCGCACATGTGGTACTCTCCAAACAATCTTGTCTAATGTTAATGTCCAGTCTAAATTGGCATCAGTTGTTCCAGCAGCTGCTTTAATAATATCATTATCGTTTGATGATCTTAATAAAACCAGTTCTTGTTTTACATTTATTATTATTCTTCTGTAGTCTTCAGCAAATCCTAGGAGTAATCTTAAAGGTACGTAGAAATCAAAGTTTCCCGAAGAGTCAGGAGCGATTGTACTTTTGTCTGGTGCAACCCATCCTGCAACAGCTAACAGATTCTTCTCATTTGGTGTTAAAGACGCTAATCCTTTCAATGTACTGGAAATTCCAACCTTTTTTGTTGAATCGACTGTAACTCCTGAAATTTCATATCTAATCTCGTCAAACAAAAATGCCATAGGATTATTTATGAACGGAACAGTGGTTCCAGCAGTACCATCAGTTTTTGTTACTTTTCCTTCAATATATAAATAACTTTCGCATGGAAGAGTATAAATGTCTTGTTGTTGTATAGGAATCCTAATTTCATCGTTATTGTTTAATTTGGACGAAGCGTAAGGGTTGTGCGTGTGATATTCCTTTTCCCATAAGGTCTCGTCGAATGTTGGACCCTGCGCTATATCCAGTATATCCATTGTTAATGACCTTTAATCCAATTTCTTTTAGAAAACGAATGTTGTCACTTGTTAATCCTTCTACAGCTGATGAGCTACTGACCTCTTTGCTGGTTGGCTCTCTCTTTTTAAATGATAACCCCATTGTCTAAGCGGATGATTTTATATGTATTCTTACAGTAATAGCTTCTCCTCTAAAGTCAATGAGGTTTCCGTCTTGATCCACTATGATCAGCACGATGTCTGAAATGAAACTGGTGTTTAACGGTAGGTACACAAGGTTTTGAGGCTTTTCTACTATCTTGAAACCCAGTGCAACTGATGGGTAGAATGTGTGTAATATATGACGATTCTCTCCATCTCTATAGGATCCTTGTATAATGTTACATGTAATGTCTATGCTATTAACTTTGATGATCGTCACAGTTTTATTCCCAGAATGAGTTTTATTAGGTTCTAATACTTTTGTTTCCTTAGAAAACCCCAATAAACTACCAATTGAATGTTCTTGACTAAAATCAATATAATACTTAGAAGTAATTTCGGCTTTCATTGTATTGTTATTGCCTTTTATCGTTATATTTTCTTTTCCCATATGTTTTTGTATAACTTCATTTATATTATCAATTTCATAAGCTCCTGTTGGTAAACTGAATTCTTCCAAAGCTGAATACTTTCCTTTATCATCTTTTGTCTTGTAATAATGTATTTTGTTATTAATTCCTTCACTAACGTTTGGAATAGAGTTATATGTTGTTAAATCCAATAATGCGGCTTCCCATAGTCTTCCTTTTTGCAAACGTAGTGCTGGAAACAGAATACTGCGCAAAGTACATGAGTTACCTCGTAATGACACTGTATACGAGGACATCTTAAAGTTGACTAACACTTTTAGCTAAAAAGTCTAAACATAAATGACCGCAAATGGATGTATCATTAGGTTGTTTTCTTGTATGATTGTAAAAAACATTTTCTGCCGCACGAAAGTATCGTTGAAGTTCTTTCGGTGGTGGAAGGTCTCCAAAACTGTCGAAATAATAAATGGTTTTACCAAGTTTCTTGTAACACACCCAATGAGTGCCTAATCCTTCACTATTATCCAAATTTACAATACCAGTCTCATTTTTCCACATTTTAACCGGTAATTCATCTTTCATAAATACTCCTCTAAAAAATGGGATTTTCAAACAAGAAGCATATGTAATCAGTTCTTCATTGGTTAATTCTTTGTTTTTAATTATTAATTGCTCTTTCTTATTTAATACACACGATACGGTCTTAGGTATAATCCTCCTCCCTTTTTTATCATTGACCATATTGTTGGTTTCTTTTTAGCTTTACCACTGGTAGATCGACGTTTTCTTCTGATATTACCTCCTTGTTTCTTAGCGGGTTTTTTCCCACGCCTTCTTCTCTTTCCTCCTCCAAACGTAGTTTTTGCTTTCATTGCTGCTGTTACTGCTAAAGACGCTGCTTTTTCACCAATACTCGCGTCACTAGATTTTACTCTTTGCCAAGCTTTCTCAGCAAGTGCTCTATCTGCTATTGATCTATTTTTAGTATCACCAAATTTGGAATACGCTATGTCGTGCTGTTTAAAAGCCTGATCGAGCTTATTTATTCCAGGATCTCCTCTAGCAAGACGTTTCTCTAATTTGGTTCCAGGACCACAATATTGATATCCTCCAGGTAAATGTAATTCCACAGGTAATAAATCAATCGCCTTGTTAACTATAGCTCCAACCGGTTTACTCAATAGAGAAAATGCTGTTGATGCTATTCCCCTTCCTCTCTGTAATCTCTCTCGATTATGACTGATGCGTTTAACCCTCGACATGACTATTTATAGCAAAACCTACAATCAGTAGGTGCACTCTATAAATGTTTTACAAAGAATGTAATATCAGTTTTGGTTTCTTGTATTATATACTGTTTAAAATCCATTTATTATATAGAAATGGATTTATTAATTAAATGTAGACATATTAAATAAAAGTAGTAAAAATAGAAATAAGGTGTAATTGAAGATGTTCCAGATGTTTCTCCGCTGGTGATGGTATCGTTGTCTTCGGTAAAATGAATAAACTTTAAATATTTGTCATGTTCCCTTAAAAACTTGCCACTGAATCGTTGGTAATTGAATAACACATCCCAGTCTAGTTTATCTTTAAAATATTCAATGTAATTCTCAGAGAGATTTTGATATTTACTTATTACTTCCCAACAGTTATTAAAATTTGATGTCATCTCTACGAGGAAGTCTTCTGAAAACTGTTGTCTTTGTAAAATATGGATCCAGTTAACTCTGTGAAAATAAATTCTTAACATAGTCATTGTAAAGAGGTAGTGTATGGAAAGTTGTTCCCAATCCATATATCTATCAAACCGTTGAACAAAACCATCTGTCAACACTCCTTGGGGAAATCTCGGCTCTTGAGATATTAAACTCCACGCAGTAATATTGGATTCCATCATCCTCTCTGTATCGCCTCTCGAATATGACTGTTGCTTTATCCCTTATCATGGGTATTTTAAATTCTTTTTTCTCTTATGTAATCTTCATTGTTTTCTGTTGGTTCATTAATCACATTCACTTTATCCTCCTTTCCTAATGTCTTGACTTTAGAAAGCTCAGACGGTTTATCTCGTTGATTAGGTTTCTCTGGATTGTGTATATTTTTCCAGTCTAAATAATTGTGACTGTCAACATCTGAAGCTGCATCTCTTCCTGAAGCCCGATGGATATAATGGAATAGCGCTGCACCAAACCTTTCTAAATGTTTTTCATATTCCGTAGACCATTTCTTGTGTACAATATCAAACATTTTCTTATTTACAGCGTCTCCATCCTGCTGACAATCACCTACATTTGATAATTTTAATTTTTTTACATCATAGCTTGTATCAGTTTTATTCCTTTTGTAAATCGTTAACAATTTTAGAGTAGATAAATTTACTGCTTCACCATCATAAATGGGATATTGTACATCGCTTAACCTTTTACCGGAAAACCCCCAATGATCTTCGTGTACAGTTGGGGTTCTTTTTTTCATGTACTGTACCGTAACCGCATCAGACGACATAAGCGGATCACCAACATTTTGAATTACTTTTCCTTCAAAATTATAGTTGCCGTCAGGTGTTAACGGAAACCCAGCTCTTTTTTCACTATATCCAGATTTTACTCCAAACTCGGAATACCGTCCAAACTTGTCCACACTCATGATGTAACTGAATCGCTATAGTTTAGGTTCTTATTATATATACGTCTAATGAACAATTATTCCTTGTTTTCGCAGTTCATCAACCAAAGCTACCCATTCGTTTTCTAAACCAGTGTGCCCGGCTTCCATAGCTTCATGTAATAACCTCATTCGATCAACTAACTTATTTATATCGTTGTAATATATTATATTAGTTTTATACAAATTTTTCAATAATCCCCTTCCAGATGTGGTAGGATCAGTTGTTTTTCTCTTTTTATGCAAAACATTTAATTCAGCAGAAGATAAAGCTCTTCTTTTAATTTGAGATTTTTTTGATTTCGAGGGGAAAAGACTAGATATAATACTTGTATATTTTATTGACCGATTTCTATGAATAGGTAGGTCTTTGGAATACTTCTTTCTATGTGCATTTGTATACTCTAATATATTTTTAAACAATTGTAAATCCCTTTTAGTATATTTACCAGGATTATTTTTACAGATAAGTTCAAACAAACCTTTTGTACCTTTATATTTCTTATCTCCAATAACTATATCATCATTTTCGTTTATATCTAACTTGCTATCTCCAATCATTAATCCTTTATCCTCTATTCTAGCTCCATAGGTATGAAAATTTCGATTAGCATGTGTGGCGTGTAACATTTTTAACGTATATGTTCTTCCAAGAGTTCCTTTAAACATAATATCCGTGCCTAATTTGCTTAAGTTGGATGGGTTAATATCCTCTTCTTCTGCTCTTGTATCTTCTACACTTGTATCTTCTGTACTTGTATCTTCTGCAATGTCCTTTTCCTTTAAATCCTCTATATCTCCGCTTTCCTCATACTCGTCGCTTTCTTCAGATGTTTGTAACTGACCAAAACTTTCATCATTCTGAAATTCTTCTTCATATTTGGAAATTGGTAGCATTTTGTCTCCTTCGAAGCGAATTGAAGGTTTTTCCATATTTTGTGCTAATCGCTTTAAAGGTTCAGTAACAGGTTTGAATGTTGTTTCTAAAAATTGCTCTCTTTCATTTATACCTGATTTTAAAGCTCGGTTTTTTTGTCTAATAGAATCACTAAGTGATTTTATTTCCTTTAATAGCTTTTCCTGGTTAACCATCTTCACACCTTGACGACTTGTACAGTAATACCGCTAATCAGTGTATTAAAACAAATTTATCAAAACCTATTCTATAACGACCATCTTTTATAGCTTGATCTTTCATAATAACCAAAAATCCATACTTTTCCGCCCATGCTTTTCCGCAAAGCTCTTTAAACTTTTCAAATGTCATATCCGCATTCACATGATCGTTATATATATGTTTTAGGTTAGTATCATCTTGTTTGAATACAATTATAATATTTGCATTATCTCTGATAAGTTGTTTTGGGATTTTGCTATAAGTTTGTCCTATATATATGCTGTCGATGTTATTATGTCTTCCCATGGCAAAGTAGTTTCTAATAGTATCCTGATTTTCACAAGATACATCGTCAAATATAAATACAGAATACGGTTTCGCTTCGTTTGGTTGCATAATACTATCACTAGCGTTAAATTTGTAAAAATTAACATCAGACACATCAGATAGGATTTTATCCAGCAATTGATACTTTGGTTGATGTAGAGACTTTGAAAAATATATAGGTTATTAAACCTTAATCCCTGCGGATTAGTGATCAAATTAAAGACAACATTGGTCTTTCCGCAGTTTGAGGGGCCACTTACTATACATCGAACAGTGTTTGGAAGTAAACTACCGTGTTTACCATTGTTGATTTTAACGTTATCCACAGTTAAATCATCTATGTTATTAATATTGAATCGATCTTTATGGTGAATAATCTCCATCCTGCTCAAAGGTTAACGATGAAATGAGTTGCTTGCATTAAACCAAGTCCTTTATAGGTATCCATGAATCCTCAGTTTTGTTAAACCCTAACCACCGCACTTTAACTGCGTCCTTTTTTCTTTGTAACACTTTTTCAACAAGATATACATCACCTACTGTTGACTTTAACATTTCATGTCCATAAAATGCACCTTGCAACAAATATCCTTTGTAATCTTTTAGGATATACGTTTCAGGTACAGTCGGTTGCACTTTATACACTGTAAAAACTTCATTCGTCCAATTGGGAAGGTATTTCTTGGTAAACACTCCCTTATATTTACTAATCCGTACTTTATCAATTACATTAAATTTTCTTGGCTGCATTTTTTCTACTTTAGGCTTTGTATTTTTCTTTATGCGTTTTAATACATCTTTTGCATTTCTTCTATTTACTTTGTTAGGTTTCATACCAATAGTTCTATGAAACCTGTTGTTATAATCATTTATTAATTGTGGTAAAAAATCATACCATACGTAAGAACCTCTTTTTGAAAATTGTTTATACAGTGCTCCTTTTAAGGTTCTATTAAATCTTTCTACAATAGCTGCTTTTTTCTCTGAATTTGTAGAATAATGATTTATTTTATATTTATTCATTAACTGTGCAAAGTTTGTATTAAAGTATTCTGTTCCATCATCAGTTTGTAAATGTTTAATTTTGTTTTTATCTCTTTTTATGGCTATTTCCATGGCTTCTGTTACGCTTTTACCAGTCTTGTCCTTTAGAGGCAAAGCGTCTGCAACTTTTGTAAAACAATTAATAATTGTGAGTATATATTTAAATCCTTTGTTTATTCTGCTATGCGGTCGCATTTCAATTAAATCCGCTTGATATAGATCATTTATCCCTTTTATAACAGTATTTCTTCTTGGAAACTTTATTCTTGCAGGTTTGTGTAGTTCATTAATAATCTTCTCCTTCAGGTCTGACATGATGGTTTCACGAAGGCAGCTGATATGGTATTAAATATTCTATGGTATAAATCTGCTTATATATATATATACATATAGCTCAAGGTCATTCAAAACTTGTGTAAAAAAGGGGGAAACACAGCTTAACATTGCTGTGTTTCCCCTTTTTTTACGGAAAGGAAAAGGATAAAGGATCTAGGACGATGAAAAGGTTACTCGTCAATAGAGTTGAGGGAGTAGTGGCCGAATGGCAATGTGTTGATTTTGTCTGGAAGGGTTTGTCTTTTGTCGTCATTACAGGATAGCGCGTTTTTAACTTCAGTCACGCTGTACAGCTGATGGTTAAAACTTCTGATGGTGTTGAATTTAGCTGTAATGATGTTATCCTCAAATAAGCATTGCTTGTAGTGTTCAAAATGCACTTTCTTCTTTAAATATAAACTCTTTACACCTTTAGCTTTCTTAATATAGCTATTCTTATTTTCTTCTTATTTTTCATTATAGAGTTTCAAAGAATATAGTTTAGACATCAGTGCAACAATCTCTTCAAGTAGAACACCATTAGCCTCATCCTTGAATTTGCCTAGTACTTTTTTGTGTCTGCCATTGTCGTAGTTTGGATGATCTTTTGGATAATCGGAGAAATCAAAGTCGTTCTTGTAAATAAATGTACGTAATTCTTTATACATGTCCAATGTTACTATGCGATATATGAAAGCGTCAGTGTCCATATATGTAATAGATATATTTTCTCTTCCGTAGAACGCCACCATTTTGTTGTAGTGAAAATCATACATGTGTGTTTTTGAGATGTCCAAGATTGACATGCCTATATACAAAGGACGATCCATCTTCACACTCGTGTTCTTCATGGACACTGCTACAAGTTTTTCATTAATAATTATAGATGTTCCAAAATTTGGCTGCTGTACTAGTTTCTGTAATTTTTTTGCGTCGGTAGCAAGTTTAACATTTTTATGTCTTCTTTTGTTTTCCAATGTTTTTCCAAATATCGCATTATTCATTAATTTAAAGAAATCTTTTTGAAAGTCTGATGTAGCTGCTGCTCTTCTGATGGTATTTGAATCAATGTAGGGTTTCAACCAGCATGATTGAGAAAATTCCAAAACTCTATTAATTTTTGTTAGACGTAGTCCTAATTCGATAGCTTGTTGAACCACCCAAAAGTGAGCCACGTAGCGTTGTTTATTATTTAATGTCATCATTAATTTGCGGTGTTTTCCAATTGGTGAAATTTCTGTTTTAGCAAGAAGTGGAAGGTCATAATGAAGATCATGTAAATTTTCTGGGTATTCAAAATCGCAATCCAAAATATATCCGGTGTCACCATGTTTCGGAATTTGTAAAATATCGCCAATAGAGTCGGGATTAATCCATTTAAAGTTATCAAAAGGAAGTGGGTTTGACATTGCCCATCCGTACAGGTTATTTGCATCGAAATATCCTAAATAGGTTGACGGTTTGGTTTCATCGTAATCGGGAAGGTATTTGTTGTTGGCTTTGACATGTCTGATAACACTTTGGGTCAATCCGCCTCTTACTCCAGCTTCAACCATTAAAACCATGTCAATGTCTGTTAAAAGTTGGAGTTTGCATTTTGTTTCTTTTAACATGGCTTGCCAAGCTAATCCTGGTGAAGTATACGAATGTAGAGGGTCCAAACCGTATGCAGCAAAACAGGTGTTTCGGAATTCTTCCATTACATCACAAAGAAGAGTTACATCTAGTTTGACATAAAAGTCCGAGTAATCTCCTAAGGTTTTCATATCTAACTCGTTCCATACCCGACGTGCGTGTTGATAGTCCTCAAGTGATATTTCCGAATCATTAAGTTTGTTTTTGAAGTGTTCTGGTGGAGGTAGTGATGTTTCATCAAATTTATGCAGTCCATCTATGTAATCATATGGGAATACTCCTTTTCGAAGAACCAAATTCATTTTACTGTTTGGTACAATTTTGCTTGTTTCGATCAAATCTTCTCTTCTTAAATTTTCTGATAATTTCATAAAGCTGAAAGGCATAAATCTATAGGAATCAATGAATCTAAGTTTTATATTGCCGATTTTTTTAGAAAAGCTAATAAATTTTTCCATGGTTGTTGCCAAGACATCTATTGCTCCATTATCTCTCCCTAATTCCGGGATTATAAAGTGAGAGTCGTATCCACTAAGATTATGTAAAACAACGGGGATAAAATTTGGAAGTTTGTAGTTTAAGTTGCAAGAGTTACAGGCTGCACCTCTGTAAGCTCCTGTTAGATGATCATGGTCTCGCACTTTAACATTATCCGGTGTAAAGGTGTTAGTACACAGATAACATGTTGTTGCTGAATCATGTTGTTGACGTTCACCTTCAGTCATAGGTGTCATCGGTAACACATTTCTATACATTTCTTCCACCTTTTCAGCTATGTTATATAAATCATCAACAAAGTGTCGAGCTGCTTCTTCACCACGATAAATTTTCGGCGTAGACGACAATTCGTATTTACAAAGATGATCTTCTGAAAGCGTGGACTTTACTATTAAACAATAGCTGTTTGGTGTGTGCTGCTGGTATTTGCTCCTTCTTGTTACGTTCTCTTCTTGATGTTCGAGCGGAAGTAAAGACGCTTCAAAATCAGCGTATACAGCAACAGGTACACGGTATTGTTGTATTACTTTATCAAATTTTATCTGCGCTCTGCTGGGATGTGGCAATTTAACTCTAACCTCATAGTTTCCATTACATAACCTTTGATGTTCTACTAACCATTCTGAACCTCCCCTTTTTAATGGTTTGCCTACATGACAAAAACATCTTTTACAAATTCTTCTCTTTTCTTTATGTTTAGATAATTGTTTAGAAACAAGAGCTTCAAACTTTTTAATGTAGACATAGTGGGATATGTCCCCTTTAGTGATCAATAGCAAATCCGTATGATCTCTGCGCTCATTTGGTGTTATACGCAAGGGGTACACATTGTTTGACGAATCCAATCCGAATAGGTTCACAGAAGCTGAAGGATTTTGTTTTTCAAATTTTGAAACGTCTGTTATGGCAACAGGGTAAGTCATCCCTTGAAAATTATATCTATGTTGTACTTCTTCATAATAGTGACTTGGTCTTTCCGGATGAATTGTTACATATTTGGCCAACATAGCTTATTTAAAACACTCAGTATCTTGATTTTGTACGTTGACGCAGGATAAGGTATTTCTAATTTTTGTTGGTAGAGGGATGTAGCTACTTCCTCGAATTCCATAGCCGTGTTTGTGTACTCTTACGTCTAGCCCTGTGATGCTTAACAAACTCCATCCAGAGCCTCTTCCTTCATGTTCTTGTATTTTTGTCATTAGCTCTTCAAAACATTCAGATACGATTGAATCAATATCTGACGAAAACATAATAGTTCGGTTTTTTGTTAAAAAACCTCTCGGTGAAGTTTCATTTTGAATGTTTGTAAATAAAGCATCCATTAATAGTCCAAATTTGATAAAATTTAATCTTTTTAATTCATTTTGCAAAGTGTTGCTTACCAATCCTTTTGCGTTATTTAAAAATTCTTTGAGTTTTAATTTTGCATTGTCAATTTTGAAGTGGGTTACTACATTACCCGGAAGTGCTCGGGCATTTAGTTCTACATTTACTGCTGTTGATGCTGAAGGACGGTGAAGATTAGACAGAGCATGCGTAGAAGTCGATGCAGCTGATGATGTTGAAGGACGATGAAGTGTAGACAGAACAGGCGTAGAAGTCGATGCAGATGATGATGTTGAAGGACGGTGAAGTGTAGACAGAGCAGAGGTAGAAGTCGATGATGATGGTGCATATTGAATAACACTTGGTCTGGAATGTTGGTGTTGAGCTAACATTCGATCTATTTCTTTCAATTCTTCTTCTTCATATTCTTCATCTTCGTTGTTGTTATGTTTTAGTTCTTTATGAATCATTAAAAGAAATTCATCCTTAAATGAAAACTTGCAAATATCGCAGCGATGCATAATGTAGGTGCGATCTCCACAAGGGTCAAGGCAATAATGAACAACACTGCAAATGTCCCTCTATTTATACGCTAGCAAAAGTGGTGGGGGTACGTATTACGTTAAGTTTACTATTTTTTACATTTTATATTTACTATTGTAGCTGGAGGCTACAAAGGTCTGTATTTAGGTCAAGGTCATTGAACATATTTGCCAAAACGGGGAATAGAGCAGTAAATGATTTCATTTCAAACCATAAACTGATCTATTCCCCGCTCTGTATTTAACAAGGACAATTTTCTCCAACAGGAACATTTGATAGATTTTAAACTTGGATGTGAAGTCGGATTGTACACATTGCATCTCGATCAACTAAAAATTTCATAAAACAATAGGGATCTTCAGTTGTAGATTGATCTTTAACATATTCAATGGTCAACATTGCCGAACGAAGATCATGTGGAATTACATCGACTTTTATTAGTCGCCTTTCGATTTCAAACCGTTTTGTTATTGATGTAAGATTTATCACATCATCGATATCGAGGAGGGGAAAGCTGTAACAAACGGAGTTTGCTGGTGCGTTCGTCATGGCGATATGATAAATATACACTGTTGCATCGACATTAAATAGACGTCCCCCCCACCATTAAATGTATAAGTTACCCCCACTTTTTCAAACAAAAAAATTGAAAGCTGGTAAATATTTTCTGTCTTGTAAATGGGTCAAGGTTATACAACGATATTACCAAAACGGGGAATAGAGCAGTAAGTAGTTCTCACTTTGACTACAAACTGATCTATTCCCCGCTCTGTATTTAAAGTTTGACAGTTGACAAGAAAAAAAACAACACTTAATCAAACTCATTTGATGAATCGGAATCAGTTGTATCAGAAGCATCGGAAAGAAATAGTCGTCGACGAATATGATATACCCCTCGTGCGCTATCTAAAAATAACCCATCCAAACTACTACTACTAGTGGTTGGAGTTTCATCATGTATTTCTTCAGAACAGAGAAGATGCTGATAGATTCTATAGGTTTCAGATTCCACGTCACTTAACAGTTCAATTTGTTCCATATATCCTGCTTCAAGATCATCACTGTCCATATCACTTAATAATTCAAGATCTTCCATAGCATCCATATTACTTAATAATTCAACATCTCCCAATTCGTCTTCATTTTCATCCTCACTTTCAATCACAATATGTTTTATAATTCCCACGATTGATTTTGCAGAAGGAAATATATTATCCTTTGGTGACATAGCTGCTATATAATCCTAGTGCTAACACAAGTAGCAGAATGAGATAAGCACTGATGAGAAACCTCTTTTTATAATCCCCGATTTAAGGGGGGGGGGGACTAGTGATAGGAAATGGGTATTATTGTATCAAATATATGTAACAATGTTTATGAAACAAGGATGATTAAGTCCTGTAAGTAGGTCAAGGTCGTCTTAACTTATTACCAGAACGGGGAATAGAGCAGTAAGCGATTCTCACTTTGACCGCAAACTGATCTATTCCCCGTTCTGTATTCCCCCGTTCAGTATTTCCAAAACATTTTTAGTCAATTACGAATGTTAGAAGGTCTTCAGGAAGATCTTGTTGAAGTGATGCACCTTCTAACAACGTTTCTAACACATTAATGTATTTTATCGCCTGTGTCAAAATGGCTAGCCTTGAACTTTTTGTATCCATAAACGGTAATTTTGATTGTAATAACTTATATGTTTGATTTATTTTTTCAATCCTTCCTCTTTCTCTAGCATTCCTTCTTCTCGCTTCATCATTCTTTTCCTTGTGATTTGTGGTAGGCTGCATCGATGTTGTAGGCTGCGTCGATGTTGTAGGCTGCATCAACTCTGCTGGGCTATTCATAGCTGAATAACTATACTCTGAAGCTGTACGCCTTATATATGTTTACCCCCACTATTAAAGTCAAAATATTTAGATGGTGGGGGTGTAAGTGATAGGGAAAGGATATGTTATTTAACAATTACCATCCGCAAATTTTTTCCAAGTCTCGTCAGTGGTTCACGGTCACTTGAACATATTGCCAAAACGGGGAATAGAGCAGTAAGCGGTTTCACTTTAACCTCAAACTGATCTATTCCCCGCTTTGTATTTTAAAGTAAACAATAAATCTTCTCACTATTGAGCAGCCTTTGCTTTTTGAAGCTCAAGTTCTAAGTCTGCAACTAGGCAAAAGTCTGCATCGTGCTCCTCCCATTGTTCAGGAGAACGCGGCTGTCCACACCACTTTGTAAAGGCGTACCTTATCGCCTCGTTATACTCCTTCAGGATAACATGATAGGGTCTTGGTTGCTGCGTTATAGATTGCATCGATGATGTAGTTTGTTGCGGTTGTGACTGAGCATCATTTTTCACAACCTTATCAATCTTGGAAATCTCAGTCATTTCAGCAGCCTCAGCAATCGCGTACAACTCCTCTTCGCTAATTTCCTTTCCCCATGTGTTGCTGTTGACGCTCATGATGATACAACTAATAATTATATTCCGAATCGCTCGCTTAAATACTTGTTCACCCCCTCCCCTCTTTATTGTTGAATAATGTCTTTAGTATAATATTTCTCCTTTTTCCATTTATGTTTTATCTTTGACTTAGTGTAATATATCTAAGTCCGTTATTTAGGTCAAGGTCGTTGTAACATTGTAAAAAAAAAGTGTGGACAACCTATTTACACTCTGCAGCATATGCTACAAATTGTAAATAGGTTGTCCACACTTTTTTTTAATTTGGAAAAAACTATTTTTAATTTGGAATACACTTTTTGATCTTTTTTATTTTAATGTTTTCCACACAGTGAACCCTGTATCATTTCGAATTAAATAGTTCTGTTTGGTAAGTTCTTTGACGTGGAGGTCCATGCCTCTAGGCAACTCTACATAGTACAATTTACCTTCACATTGAACCACCACCTTTGCAAAGCCCTTTGATTTAACAAAAATGTATCGTTTATTTCTACAAAGCCTATTAATTCGAATTTTGGTTGGTCTCACTGTTGGATGCGGTGTAGAAAGAGAAACGGTGCCCTTTTGATTTTGTTTTAAATGTGATCTGCATACTTCTTCATTTAAAACACAAGACTTAGCACAACGTTCCCCTTTCCTTGCACCTTTTTTAAAACTGTATCTGCATTTTGGTGCAGGAAGTATAGACTGCCTTCTCAAGGATTTTAATTGTTGAAATTTCTCTGAAGGAGATTCGTTGTTAATGCAGATTACTGAAGGACGGGAAAGGGCACTTAAAGAAGGTGTAGAAGGTTTGGTGGGAGAAGAAGGATGTAGACTTGCAGATGGTGTAGAAGGTGGAAGAATGCTTGCCAGCGCCTGCTGAAGAAGCGAAGGAGCTGGTGAAGCCAAAGATGGTGCAGTTGTTTGCTCATCCTTCCTCGGTGATGGAGAAGGTGAGCGAGAAGTAGCCGAAGAAGATGAAGACGACGAAGATGATGAAGAAGATGAAGACAATGAAGAAGATGAAGAAGCGGACGGGGGAGCAACGAGGTTTTCCTGAAGTGGTTGCGGTCGTGGTGCAGGCTCCTCAGGAACAATACACGATAATATTAACGCCTGCTGAAGGATGGAAGGAGCTGGTGGAGCAGATGACGGAGCAGGTGAAGAGTGCTCAACATTCCTCGGCAAAAGTTGCTTCCTACGGTCAGACATCTCGGGAACTGAACTGCACTCGTGATGTGTAAGCAGCAGAATGATTTTACCACTGGTGGAAACCCTCCTTTTATACCCAGTTGTAGGAAGGGGGGGGGCTTTAGAGGTTAGGGAAGGAATATTGTTGTAATGTTTTACTAAACGAAAATTTTCTAAGTCCCGAAGTGGGTCAAGGTCATCTGAAGGTGTCACCAAAACGGGGAATAAAGCAGTAAGTGATTCTCGCTTGGACCACAAACTGCTTTATTCCCCGCTCTGTATTAGGAAAAGAGGTCTAGTTTAATGCTCGCAATTATAGGCATAAACCTAATAACGGAACGCTAACCTCTCCCCCGACAAGTTACCCCTCCCCCAAAATAAAAGCAAAATGGTCAGTTAACAACAGTCGCGCACTCTGAAACCGCAAGGACGTTCATCACTGTGTAGGCATCAGAGTTTTACGAACCGAAGTACAATAATACCTGACCAAGGTCCCCTTAAGTTTATTTCCCCGAAGATGTATCCCCCTAAGATAAGCAATATGGTCAGTTTACAACAGTCGCGCACTCTGAAACCGCAAGGACGTTCATCACTGTGTAGGCGTCAGAGTTTTACGAACCGAAGTACAATAATTACCTGACCAAGGTCCCCTTAAATTTAACCAAAAAATAAGCAAACTGACTGAATCTGTTTCTCGTGAGTAAGGGCTAAGATAGGTAAAGTCATCCGGTTTGCGCGCCGTAATGACTTAAGGTCGGTTTTCGTGCCATACCTTTTTGTAAGGGGTTAGGAAAGGTGTTTATTTGAGAAACATAATCCCCCCTGAGATATTTAAAGACATAAGGTCGGTTTTCGTGCCATACCTTTTTGAATGGGAGCGTGAAAGAAAAGTACATATTTCATTAGTAAATAAAAACACTTCAAAGACACTTTAAAACCAACACCGAACTAACTACAGTTAAACTAACTACATTTACTAGAAGCAAACTACAAGCGTTATTCTAACAAGCTTAATAATACACGGACATGCCTTAAGCTAAGGTAGCATCTCTAATATATAGTGGTACCAACTCTATACTAGAGATACTATTGCGGACAGCGCGGGCAAACAGCTAGCTAGACTGTCGGCCTGCGACTGCGAACCCTCTGCGGGCTGCTCCCGCTTTTATAGGAATATATCATGGGAGGGGGGGGATTTCGACAGTAGTTTGTTCTAACGCTGTATCGCACACTCTGAATTGCTCCAAGTCCGGTAACTGGGTCAAGGACACGTTAAAATATTTTGTAAAATAGCAAAGGTGTTACCTTTGTTATTTTACTTTGGAAGCAAGCTGTACTACGTTTAAACAAGGGAGACTGTTATCCGTTTTACACAAAATTCCTTGCATGATCTTTTGATAAAATGGAAAAGATTAATGCCGGAGGGCGATTCCCATTCCACCAAAATACAATGCATATCATTTCTATGCAACGGTCTCAGCTCTATTTTTACTTTTAATTTAATGCCTCGGAACTCATAAGTAAGGATGGACAGAAAGGCTTCTGAAATAGCAAGCTCGGAAGGAACAAGCCAAGTGTTTACACCTACAGCTTCCATAGCGATATGATAATTTTTACCACGCTGTTGCAGTATATATTAAATTTCCCCTTCCATAAATTTTGTGCTAAAACGTAGTTGTGTACATTGAATGTTTCTTGAATATTTTCTAAGCCCTAATCTGGGTCAAGGTCACGTTGAAAATAAAAGCATTAAGTGTTAAGCAAACTACAAAACATTAAGTGTTAAGGAAACACATTCCATCTACAATGTTATTATAAACTATTAGGTGTTATAAAGCATCAAGATATGGTCAGTTTACAACAGTCGTGCACTCTGAAACCGCAAGGACGTTCATCACTGTGTAGGCTTCAGAATACTACGAACCGAAGTACAATAATCCCCTGACCAAAATCCCCTTAAATATATTTAACTACACGTGCAAATGCGCATGGTCTCTCAATTGCGCGTTGGGCCCACACACACTCAAGAGACCTACGCTGCAGCAGGCACTGCAACCCAGTGGGACGTTCATCCTAAAGGGCGGCAGGCTACTGCGAGGAGACGCTCGAAATCTCGGCTTATATAGACGGAGAATGGGAAATAGGGATATATAGGGGAAAGCGGGATAAGGGATAACCCTACTTCGTTGCGGGATTTTGTCGGGAATTTATCCCTCTCTTCCAAAAAGTTTATCCCTCGACCTTGATCTTGACCTTGAACTTGACCCAAAAAAGGGGGGGTGACCTTGAACATGATCCAAAAGGGGGGGGTGACCTTGAACATGAGCTGGGGGGGGGTCCCGGATGTAAACCGGTTCTAATTAGTTCCCAGCTTTCTACCTATATATGGATAGGGCAAGGTTAGCCTTTGCGACCTGCTTTACTCTGTCTGGCACCTCATTCCAGCTTTGGTTCTCAGCCAGTATACACGTGCTCTATCCATTTTCCCTTCCATCCAACAACACCATGTCTTCTCCTCTGACTCCCGAAAAACTTCAACGTTTGAAGGAGTCCTTGAAGAAGTCGACGGAAAGAAGAAGCGGATTTAAGAAACCTTCGGCTTTTAAGTCTGCTCTTAGACGTGATTTTCGGTGTCACCCATTATATTTTCACCAGCGACCCTCAACTCAGCCTCAGCCTTCTACGTCCACAGCTCGACCTTCAACTCCACCACTAACTGTAGATGAGGTGATGGAGCGGACAAGAGTGATGGGGATCGATGATTTGGTGACGCCGATCGACACCTCCAAGGCCGAGTTCCGGAATCTGAAGCGGTTGACGGAGTACAATTTTGTGGCTAGGAACGGGGACCACGTGTTCCTCTTCCAACACACCGACTACTACGTCGAGGTGCGTCTGCCGCAGACTTGTCCACCACCACCCCCTCTGATACCCGACACCCAGGAGTTGTACTTCATGAGACAAGATAGGAGGGTAAAGTGGGTTTTAAAAAATAAAGTTTAAACCGAGCAGCGATCCCTAGACCAACCATTCCTAACCATACCATCCCTCAGCACGCAAACGGTCCTTTTCAGGACCACCCTAAGCATTTCAAGTTAGGGACTTGGCCTGTACATAGGCAGGAGACTGTTAGTCTTATGTTTGTGTGCAGCCCACTTTGTGAAAATTTCTAAGTCCCAAGGTCCTTGAACTTGACCTTGACCTTGAACATGACCCAAAAAAGAGGAGGGGGGTACAAAGTTTGTGAAAAGTATGTCATGTGGGTACTCAAATTACGCAGATTGATCAGACGAACAAGTTGGTGCAAACAGAATTCAGATCCGACCAAGGGTATGGCGGTAATAGCTAAAAACAACTAATTCGAGGGTCAAACCTAAATAACTTCTTTATTTACGGTTTAAAATATATTAAGTGGGTACTCAAATTACGCGGATTGATCAGACGAACAAGTTGGTCCAAACAGAATTTAGATCCGACAAAGGGTATAGCAGTAATAGCTAAAAACAACTATTTTCAAGGACAACCCTATATAATGTCTTTATTTTTGGTTTAAGGTATAACATGTGGGTACTCTACTGACGCGGCTCAGCAAGCCCAACAAACAAATGCAATCAGAATTCAGATCTGACCAAGGGTATAGCAGCAACAGCGAAAAAACAACTATTTTCAAGGACAAACCTAAATAACTTCTTTGTTTTTGGTTCAAAGTATAACATGTGGGTACTTAAATTACGCGGCTTGACAAGACGAACACGAAGGTGCAATCTAAATATAAATCTAACCAACAGTATAGCATCCGTAGCGTAAAAACAATGGTTTGAAGGACAAGGTAACGTTGTGGTGGGGGGTAGGTGGCTATCATACACAATAACGCTACATCATTATTCTTCCAGCTCTTGACGGATGAACATCTACTTAGAGGGTCTGAAAAATGTCGCAGTTTTACAGGAACATGAGGAAGGTGAACTTCAGTAGTCCCCTTGACACTACTTTCTACTTCCCTTACAATGAAGACAGAAGGTCTACGCTTTTAATGGACAATGAGCGGTTTCGTCGAAGAGTAATCGGGGTTGAAACACTTTTAGCCAGTTGTTTGCTACGCAAAAAGCACCATATGAATACATGCACCGGTTTAGATCATAGTAGCTGTTATACTTATACAGCGTTGAGCAAACATTATTAAAGTTTTCAGTTACGGAGCTAAGGTCTTGACAGTCTAAGAGCTAAACCCTAACTAACACATGTAAACTAGTTATTGTGCGATGTAAAACTTGGTGGGGAGACTAATGTAGTGGGGGACTGGTGTAGTGGGGGGACTGCCATCTGCCGCGCACTTGCCATATGCCGCCTGCCATCTGCCGTCCGCCATCTGCTCCGCCCCACCTCACTTTTAGCCCCACCGTTTTGTTTGATACCAGAACGCTAGCTAGCGAATAGTCAGTTTACCTCCGGCTCTCGACCGGTGAACATCGAGCTCTCCGAGACGCTCTTCACACAATAATAATAATATTATGTCACTCAAGGTCTGATAGATTTTTCTACTTCATTACCGTCAGGTAGGTCAAAAAAAAAACAACATGGACTCTGCGCAGGGATCAAAGTATCTACCTTCTTTCATCAGGAAAAAACACGATGACCACGACTCGCCGGGATCATCAACTTCGATTATAACCAACAACGGCGGAAGATTCGTATTGTAATTAAGAACAAACATTGTAAATAAAATAAAGTAATATTTGTAATAGTACTACCTTGCACTCGTATCATTCGATTGCTTCATTCGATGGTTTCATTCGATATTTATTATCGATTAACTATCGAATCACAATCGATTTTACGAGTGCGAGGTAAGTAGAGAAGAACTGCCGGGGAGAAGCCACTTTCGGCGCTTTTTTCCCATGTTATTCTTATGGGGAGCCGTTTTTGGACCGACACCAGCTCCCGCCTTACACGAGTTTCCTGTACTAGTACCCTTGCCTTAAATTTATTTTCCCCATCCTCTATATTTAAAAAAAAATCTAACTTTGGATTTGTCTGCAATTGGATATCTAATGCATTAATAAATCCCAAATTAACTATTACGGTCGAATTAAAAACTGCCAACTATTTACTGTCCGATTTTTGCACCCGCCCTAATTTCCGTTTTGACCCTTGCCACATTTTCCCCCTATATTTTTAAAATTTGCATTCATTTTAACACATCCTTTGCAGAAATCCACGAGTTCTGGCTACTTGGGAACCCGAGCCATTTGACATATAATAAATCAACCTTCCTCCTAATTACCTTCTCTACCAAATACATGTCTTTATATTTAGTCTTTAACAATTCTTCTGTATAAAATCCTCCTTTGATTATATTGCCATTTTCATCTTTCAAAATATAAGTCACAGGCTTTGTTTTATTAACTTCTGCTATTGTAAAAAGCTCTCCCGTCCAGTTAGGGGTATATCCTTTACTAAATACATGTTTATATTTAGATATCCTTACACTATCCCCCACCTTATATCTTGGCTTTTTAACTTGTACTTTAGATGCTAACCTTTCATGTACATCTTTAGAGTTCTTAGCACTTACTTGGTTAGGCTTCATCCCTATGGATCTATGTACTTTATTATTATATATCCTTATTAACTTTGGAAGTAAATCCAACCACTTGTAACTCCCTTGTGCACTAAACTCTCTATACAACCAATTCTTTAAAGTTCTCTGGAACCTTTCCACAATAGCCGCCTTAGTTGTAGAGTAAGTGTGGTAGTGATTAATATTTAGAATTTTCATTAGTTTGGTAAAATGTTCATTAAAAAATTCTTTTCCGTTATCAGATTGAATATTTTTAACTCCCTTTGGGAGAATAGTTTTTATAGCTTCTGTGACTACTAATCCAGTTTTATTCTTTAGTGGAGCAGCATAAGCTTTTTTTAGAAAATGTGTCTATTAAAGTTAAAATATATTTATTCCCAGAATTCTCTCTAGCATAATTCCGCATATCTATTAAATCTATTTGAACAGTTTCGTTTATACCCAACACCTTAAAAGACCTTCTAACAAAGTTCTTTCTCGCGGGCTTATGCAATTCGTAAGCAATTTTTTCCATTTTTTATTCTTTATTTTTAATGTTAACGTATCTGCCAGTCTCTGTCGTTTCAAAACACCTCCATTGCTACCAATTAACATACCATCACTCATTCTTTGATATACATAGTTTTTTGGCAAATATGCCTCTCCATCTAAAGTCTTAAATCCGCTTAAAGATGTAGGGTCTGCAACCAACAATTTAGGATTGTACATCATCAAATCGATTTGATTATTGTCTTGTATAAATTTATTAGTTTTATTGTTAAACCTTAATGCATGTGATTTTAAACAAATATCAAATTTAATATTGTCTTGTCTAAAAGTTTTAATATTATCGTCATACCTCAAAACTTGTGACATTAAACAAATATCACTCCTATCTTTGCCTTCAGGTACATTCTTTATTAATTTGTCCTCTGCATCCCACATATCGCTATCTAATGTTAATACATTATAATTTTTATCCCCCTGTTTTATTATGCTTTTCTCACCTTTTGTTAATATTTGATTAACAACAGCCACATCATTTGGCAATGTTCCAGGTAAAATGTTTGTTAATCGCTTATTTTTACCATCAAATTTAAGACCGTCTAAAGTCACAGTCTGATGTTTTGTAACACAATCGTTCTCATCAACAGCGGGTTTAACATGAACTAGCCTATTATTATTAAAATCCCAAAAGTTTAGATCCATTTTTGGTACTTGAGAGACGTTTACAACATCATCGCTTTCTTTACCAGCCAACAAATTACTTATTTTTCGCTTTTTGGCATTCCAAATACCATTCTCCGATTCCAAAAATTCATAATTATTTTTGTCTTGTACAAAGACACCATCTTTTCTTATTAAAGTTTGCTCTAATGTGGGTACATCGGTTGAGCTTTCACCTCGTTTAACATTAGTAATTTTGCGTTTATTCGCGTTCCAATTATTACTCTTGGATTCTAAAAACTTATATTTAGTATTACCTTGTACAAAAGCATCACCTTTTCTAGTTAACGTCTGCCCCAAAGTCGATACATCATCAGTAAACTCCCCACCTTTAACACTACTAATTTTATAATTTAAAGCATTCCAACCATCATCTTTTAGATTTAAAGTAGTTTCTTTAAAACTTCTAGCTTCTGGTTTACTATACGGGTTATATACGCGATAAAATTTATCTATCATCTTTTTATTTAATAAACAATTCCACTTTCCCTCAATTCTTCTATGATAGAATCTATCTCATTATCCACTCCAGAATTTCCCGCCAATCGGCTTAACCAAAGCAGTCTTAACCTATCTACAAGCTCATTAGGATCGTCCCAATAAACATAGTCTATTTTATTACCAGTTACCTGCCTTAAACCTTCACCAACAGTCTTAAACAGGGGTTTAATTATATTAAGATATTTAGTGTGTTTATTACTTGACATCGCCGCACCTGGTTTATAACCCTTTAAATGTGCATTTGTAGCTTCCAAAATCTCTTTATAATTTTGCAAATCAACCTGACTATAGTTTACGGGTTCTTTTAAAGTTAACAATTCCCACAATCCCTTTGTCCCTTTATAAATTGTTTCTCCAACTGTAACATCATCATTGGCAATTTGAACTTCCTGATTTCCAATAAAAAATTTATTTCCTTCTCGCCTAATACCATATGTGGTGTCTGTCATACTACTTCTACTAAGGTAATTTCCTAAATAGTCTGATGCTAAAAGACCAAAATCTAATTTGTGTGGTGTTATCTGGGTTATTCTTGGTATTCTAGACGGGGTCTTTTCTAAAATCATTGGGAGAACTGGCCTCTCTGTTTTTGTGGCTAAATTTTTTAATTCTTGCAAAGGCTCTATTAACGGTTGGAATGTTTGGAACCTCTCTTCAGCCTCTAGAAATTTAACACGTTTTAACGCCCTATATTTTTCTCTTATTTGTTTTGCAGACTCTACCAATTCTTGTTGAATATTTGTTTTCATTTTATTTACATTTTATTTATCTCATTTGTCAAAGGATTATACTCAAACACTTTATCGTGTATTATTAGGCAATATGCAGATGTGTTTGAAGGGACATTTTCTGCAGTTTCAATTTCTAATTTAATATCTACAACCCCCTCTTTGACTGATTCATTCTGCCTAGAACAATCTATTACAATTAGAGGATATTTCTTTATAAAGTCAGCTCTGTTAAACATAGGATCGGGGACGGTGTTGTAGTAACTCTCCCTAAACCTCACAAACATCTCATAAGCTTTAGAGGCATCTCCATTTTCAAAGTCGAGATTTAAATCACTATAAGGATAATATTCAGAGTTTAAAAACACTTTGAGATTTTTCAATTTACAGTGATCAAATTCATCAGTTCTTTTTCGTGCACTGTTGTCCCTACCAGTTTGGAAACCAAATATAATATACCTGGGCTTCTCCAAACTCGAAGACGTCTTAACTGACCATGTATGTCTCTTGGTTTCGGGGTATGATGGGAGTTCGTGTAGCTCCAAACTTCTAAATGCAATTTGCAAATTTTTATTTTGCAATAACATCTTTTGTAATTGAAGCTTCTCCCCATCAGATGGCACCACATGCGGCATCACCCACTGAATCGATTTAAGTGTAATTTTAGGAATAGGATCGACCCCAGTTGGAGCATTAGATGTTGTTAATATACAATTTAAGTCGTTTTTGGATCTTTTCAACACCAATTCTTGTTTAACATTTACTAAAACCTTATTAAAATCCTCAAACACACCCATTAACAGCTCTAACGGGACACAAGTACTAAACTTGCCGCTTTTATGGAACTCCTTTAAATTTTTATCAGAATCAAATGCCACATTTGACAATTTAGTTGTTTTATTGTAAGAGCACAATATTTTCATAAGACTGGAAATTCCCGGATTTCTTACAATATCTATTTCTTTACCAGCAACTTCGTATCTAATTTCGTCAAATAAGAATGCAAATGCATTATTTATAAAATGTCCTTTATCATGATTCTCTATCTCTCCTTTAATATACAGATAACTCCTACATGGGAGTGTTAGTAAATCTTGATTATTTATGCATATTCGAATTTCATCGGAATTATTTATTGCTAAAGTGTTGTGTGGAACATAGGAGTGATTTGTAATTTTAACCACGCTATCGTCGTATTGGAATTTTCCTGTAACGTCTAGAAAATCTTCCATTTTTATTAATAGCAAATTTTAACTTCAACCCAATTGATCGCAGAAACCTGGCATTTTGCACACTCAGTCCGTTCTTGTAAATTCTCATATCTTTTTTATATGACAAGTAATTGTAGTTTCTTCTTTATTAAAGTCAATTGGCTTGTCGTGTTGATCTGCAAATGTAATGCTAACAACATCTAAACTTCTCTTATTTACAGGGAAGTATATAATATTTCTGGGAACCTCAATAATTTTGTAGCCGGGAGGAGCTTCTGGGTAAAAACTGTGTATGGTGTGCGATTTGTCACCATTTAAATAAGACCCATTCGCAATATTACATTTTACTCTAATCACATTTACATTATTTATGTTGATTTTATTTACGGATTTAAACGCGATATCTGGAGTAGAAAATCCTTTAAATCCCAATAATTCAGACCCTAAACACGGTTTTGTAAAATCAAACACATGGCCAGAATGTAATGTGGCTTTCATAGTTTTATTATCGGCTATAAGTACAAAATCTGGGAGTTGCTTTTGAATTTCCTTCGCAAGCTCACACACTTCGTATGTACCTTCAGCAATTTCAATTACATTTGGAGCTTTGTGATCGTAATAATACACATCCTCACCCTCGTCTATAGTTAATTTTGTGTCTTTAAGTTTATTTAATTTTGGAACTAGCCCTTTGTAAAATATAAGTTTGACTTTTGTATTAATTAATGCTACTTTATTTTGTATAATAACTTCAACTTTACCATCTAATGCCCAGTTTAATTCGTCAATTGTGACCTCCCCTTTTGAGGTTGTAATTTTGTGCATTTTGTAATATGTCAAAGTATTTAGAGGTTTTTTAACATTAAATATAGAATTATAACTTTGAAAATCTACCAGTCCAATTACATAATCACCATTTAATTCTATAGGAGGAAAGAACACCGACTTCAACTCTGGCTCTGTACCCGTAAATGTTATAGTAAATGAATCCATTTTTATAAACTAAAATTTTTCAGAAATGATAAACATAAAATTCCACAAATGGAACTGTTTAAATCTTGTATTTGATCAGTTGTATAGTAAATTTTAGATGGTACGAAATATTCAATTACCTCTTTTGGAGGCTGTATTCCGAATGGGTCAAAATATATTACAATATCTTTATTTTTACGATATGCTGTCCAATGTGTGCCCCTGTCACTGTCTAAATTAATAATTCCACATTCTTTTACTTTTGGTCTCTGTTTTCTTAGCTCGTTTTTTAGGTATACTCCTCGAAAGTGAGGCACGTCTCTTGCGGCCTCTAACAGCTGAAAGTTGTCCATCTTTTTTATTAAATTTTAATCCCATTCCCATTTTTGCCTTGGCCTTCATCAAATTTGTCACTGCATAAGCTGCTGCTTTTTCGGCCAGATTGGCGTCCTTTGCCGAAACCCTAGTCCAAGCCTGGTCCGCTAATCTCATATCTGCCTTGTTCCGGGCGGCTGTATCAGGATTATTCATGTAGAATATGTCGTGCTCTTTACAATAAGAGTCTAGCTTGTTTTTTGGAGGTACATTTCTGGCTAAATTTTCACGTATCTTAGTTCCAGGACCACAATAGAATATGACGGGATGTGGAGGGGGAAAGGAAGGTTGTTTATAAGGGTATTTAACAAGCCACGGCCTCTATATGGCTTTAAGAATAATCCCTTACCTTGGACCTTTTTACACTTTCTCTTTGCTATTTTTATTATATAAAAAAATGTCATTTATTCAACAAAAGAACAAATTTAAAATAGCACATAAAGAAAATACACCAAAGAAGTTGGGTCTATTTCCTAATAATATTCGCTGTCTTATAATAGGGCCTAGCGGTTCGGGGAAGACCGTTGTAATTTATAACTTAATTGTAAAAAAGCAAGGATTAAAGTTTACAAATTTATATATAATATCCAAATCTTTAGAACAAGAAAAATATAAAAAAATAATTGAAATATTCCGTCTGTGTGATGAAGTTAAATTACACACATATTCAAACTGTGAAATCACACCAAATGATGTAGAATCACACTCAATAGTTGTATTTGACGACATAAATAGTCCAAATATCACACAATTTTTCTCAATGGGCAGACACAAAAATATTAACAGTTTTTACTTGTGTCAATCTTACAGTAAAGTAAACAAACATTTACGTGACAATGTTAATTTTCTAATATTATTTAAACAAGACGATTTAAATTTAAAACATGTGTATAACAATCATGTGGGGAATGATTTTTCATTTAACCAATTTAGAAATCTCTGCCATCAATGCTGGGACAGGTCTAAATATGGTTTTTTTGTAATAGACAAGGAAAGGCCAAAGAATAATGGTAAATACAGATTTATGTTTAACCAATTTTATAGTGACCAAGGGCAAGAGTGTTAATGCCATCCAGAATAAACCTCTTGTCGTCATCAAAAGAGAGTACCTTTTTGTTCATCGTTAATGTTTGAAGATGGTGGTTTGTGGATTTAATTCTTGTAACATTCTCATAGTAATCTTCCCCGGTTGCAAGACAGTTTAAGTAATGTTGGTGTCTTAAGAGATGTTTAACTGTAGCATTGTCAGCCCCCTTTGCTTTTTTAACCTCTAGCTCATTTTGCTTTTCTTTTTCGTATAACCATTGTAAAGGAATGAAATAGTATAATTTTGGCCTTAAACCACAATATTCATACATAATTTGACCATTTAATTCGTCTTTAAACTTGCCCGTAACTTTTTTATTTTTATCAGAGTATAAGAAATGGTCTTTACTATATGCAGAGGTGTCAAAACAGTCCAAGTCACATTGTATTTCCTTTTAAAAGTCCTCTGTTACTATAGAATAAATAAGACTGTCTGTGTCTGTCATTATGAACTTTTTATTCTTAAATTTTGACATATAATTATAGTGGAAATCATACATTATTACTTTACTGATATCCAAAATGGTCATTCCTAAATATATTGGTTTATCAAACTTTACAATTAATTTATTTAAATGTACAGCATGCAAATTGTTATCGAACATTTTGCTACAGTCAAACCTTGGCTTTGTAACATACTTTGTTAACTTAGACTCGTCTACAAGATGTATATCACGAAACTTACGTTGGTTCATAATTGTTCGACCAAAGAGACTGTTATTTAACAGTTTGTAAAAGTCTTTTTCAAAATCATGTTTAGCTTTTTGTCGCTTTTCAATATTAAAATTAATATAGGGTGCAAGCCATTTTGACTGTCTAAATTTTAAAATTCTGTGGTATTTTGTAACTACCAAACCCAGTTCTTCGTATTTTTTTAGTGCTTTATAATGTAAAATATATTTAGTTTTGCCATTTAAATTTGGTATTAATTTTCCATTAATTTTTCTGGTGCGAGCGGGTAGTCATTATGCAAATCGTGTAAACTTTTATCGTATTTTAAATCAACTTCCAAAATAAATCCAAAGTTTTCATTTTGATTGTATTTATAATCTTTCTCATTTGTCCATCTAAAGCCACCGATGGGCAACGACTCGCACATTGCTGTAGAGTATAGCGAGTTACAGTCTAAGTATACAAGATAGGTGCTTTCTTGATTTGGGTCATAATATTCGCCCATGTACTTATTATTGGCTTTAGCATAGCGCGTGGAAATCATACTTATACCGCCTCTAATGGCATGTTCTATAAACAAATGCATGTCAATGTCACGAAATAATTGTAATTTTATGCCGGTCATTCTAAGACATGCCTCCCATGTTAGTCCAGGCAATGAGTACATATGAACAGGGTCGAGTTTATAATCCTTTAAACATAAGTCCCTAAATGTCTCAAACACATCAGCCAATAACAACACATCTGTTGTAAGGTATAAATCGTGATATTCTTTTAAATTATTTATATTAAAATGATTCCATACGTTTTTAGCATGTTCATATTGTGCGGGAAATATACATTCTTTAGTTAGACTACTGTAAAATGCCTCTATGGGTGGGAGAGGCTCTAAAAACTTTTCTGGTCCTGTCATGTATTCGTACGGAAATTCGCCCTTACGTTGTAGTAGTGGATTGTCTATAAATCTAAATGTATTTAAATTGGAAGCTAATTTGCTTGAGGGAAGGGACAGAAAGTTGTAGGAATCCAAAAATACTAAATCATCAACAGAGAATGAAATATACTTTTCCATATCTTTGGCTATGCAATTCAATTTGCGATTAAATGTTCCTAAGTGTTGCATTATTAAATGACCATCATAGTTTTTAAGATTGTGGAAGAATACTGGAATTTTCTTGGTTACTTTATAGTTTAAATTACAAGAGTTATGGGCGGGCCCTCTGAACTCACCTGTTAAGTGACAATGGTCGCACACTTTATCACACAGTAACGGCTGGCGGCATATGTGGCAGCGTGTAGAGTCTTGGAATAACGTCTCTTGCTCTGGAGTCATTACAAGGGGAACATATACTCCCATCTGACTTTTAATAAAGTCATAAGTTTTAAATAACTTTTCGAAAAACACATCCATTACATTTTCACCACTGTACAACTCTTCGTAAATAATGTTAGAATCTCTCACCACAACATAAGCAAATCCAGAAGGAGTGTGTTTGCCACAGTTTATAAAGCATTCGAAATCTGCATAAATCACAAAGGGAGCTTTAAGTTGATATTTGTAATTCGTAAATTGTAATGTATCTTTTTTAGACATTTGTACTCTTTGGGCATCAAAGGTTTTACAATATGTTATGTGACGTTCCAATATATCTTTAGTGTAAAAATGTTGCACACAAAACTTGCAAAAATATTGCTTATGGTCATGTTTTGTAGAATTAAACATTAACTTATCAAAATCACGAATTAAACAGTAATGTGATTTGCGGCCTTGTTGTAAAAGCAGCAGGTTTGCATGGTATTACTATTTAGTTTAGTTATTCTCAATGGATATATTAATTGTCCTTCAATTCCATATACATTAACACTTATATTATTTTGTTTTTCAAATTTATCAATGTCGGTAATTTTTACGGGATATTTTATATTTGTCATATTTAACTGACCTTCATAGGGTTCGTAGTAAAATACTCGATTTGCATGTTCATTTATACAATTCCTTGGTTTTAAGCTTGCTAAAATACTCCACAAAAACATTTATTATCACTATTTTTAATATTTAAAACAGCGTGTTTTGATTTTATATTTTCTGGTGTGGGGATGTATGACTTGGGAGTTAGGGGTTTATACTTGTAAACATGCAGCTGCCAGTATTTAGTATGGTCATATATCCATCCACTGCCTTCTGATTGAAATTTGTGTAAAGATGTGTCGATTTTTAAAAGTGAATTTTCAATTTGTGTCTTTAATTGTGCTTTCTCAATTGATAAATTAGTTAAACTTCGAAAGTTAGCAATAGTTTCTTTATCAATTAATAATTCACCATTCTTACTAACTGTGTGTTTGATAAATTTCACTCTCCTAATAAGAATACATTTTATTGGTAAAGGACATGATTGAAGGGTGTTTAATATATCCACGGACTCACCTTGAAACTTAAACACATTATAGGGTCGCTTGTCACATCGTAGGTGATGGCGTTTCTTTTGACAGTTAATAGCCTTCTTACACACATTACAAGTATTGTGGTTCTCTAGCATATGCATTTTAAAATTGCAATTGTCAAATATTTGATGACATATTTTACAAATTTTAGGAATAACTTTGTGGATGTTACGATAGTGTCTGATTAAATTACTTCTTTTGGAGCAGGGCACGGAGCAGATTGCACAGGACAACATGTTCGATGTAAATAAATTTTGAGATGACATTACTCTGTTTTTTATAAACAAAAATTACCATTTTTTAATGTTAAATTAGACAAAAATTATTTAACAGCGGTTTTAAATTATATTTTACTTTAACAAGTTTAATTTACGAATATGAGAGTTCAAAAATTGCCATTTTTAATGTTAAATTAGACAAATAATTTAACAATGGTTTTAAATTATATTTTACTTTAACAGGTTCAATTTACAAATATGAGAGTTCAAAAATTACCATTTTTAATGTTAGATTAGACAAATCATTTAACAATGGTTTTAAATTATATTTTACTTTAACAAGTTTAATTTACGAATATGAGAGTTCAAAAAATTACCATTTTAATGTTAAATTAGACAAAATCATTTAACATTGGTTTTAAATTATATTTTACTTTAACAAGTTTAATTTAAAACACGAAGTTATAGATGTGTGAAACCAGCGTCAGTGCAGCTGAACTGTTTGTTTGGACTGGATACGTCTTCACACTGTACAATATCATTTTATAAATAAAACTGCCATTTTGAAACTATCAATCTACATATTCAATTAGAACAGATAATTTAATATTTAAAGTCTAAAATTCAAAACATATTTTACTTTAATATTTAGTTTGATCAAAGTACAAATAATTTTCAAAACACATTTAACTTTGAAGTGTAAGATAATTGTTGCGCCCTAAATTAATATCCTTAAAACATCCTAAGAGGATCATTTGGTGATGGGAGTGACTATTAGATCACTAGTAATTTTGTATCTCCCAATTCAATAGTTATGTTTTACGATTACAGTTTTGAAATGGAGAATTAAATTAGTAAATGGTGAATTGGAAGTATGATTTACAAATGAGAATTTAAATATGAAAATCTATTTTAAAATTTAATTTGGAAATGCAGCTGTTACATTTGAAATATGATTTATAAATGGATATTTAAATATGGAAATCTATTTTCAAATTTAATTTGGAAATGCAGTTGTCACATTCGAAATATGATTTATAAATGGATATTTAAATATAGAAATCTATTTTAAAATTTAATTTGGAAATGCAGCTGTTACATTTGAAATATGATTTATAAATGGATATTTAAATATGGAAATCTATTTTCAAATTTAATTTGGAAATGCAGTTGTCAGATTCGAAATATGAATTACAAATGGATATTTAAATATGGAAATCTATTTTAAAATTTAATTTGGAAATGTGGCTGTTACATTCGAAATATGATTTATAAATGGATATTTAAATATGGAAATCTATTTTCAAATTTAATTTGGAAATGCAGTTGTCACATTCGAAATATGATTTACAAATGGATATTTAAATATGGAAATCTATTTTAAAATTTAATTTGGAAATGTGGCTGTTACATTCGAAATATGATTTACAAATATTAGGAAAGCTATTTCACAATTTTCGGAGCGATTATAAAAAAAATGATGGATTAACAGTCAGTTGTGATTGTCCTCCGCTGAAGACATCATCTACACTTTAGCTACAACTAACTACCGTCGCTAACACTCCCTCATTATCAGCTAACATAGTCGGAGTCCTAGGTGCGAGACGCCGGGCCCAGTGACGGGAGAGGTGATGTGTGCAGTGCTCGGCGTGGTGACGTCATTCAGTGCCGCTCGCCGCCTCAGTGTCCAATGCCACTCGCCGCCTCGAGGTCGTGTCACTGGTGAGAGGTCCTGGGTCCTGGGATGATGAACAATAGAGATAATGTTGTCGGTAGCTTCTTATATACACGTCGAGAGGCTGGATTTTCAATTTAACCAGGAAATTACCTCATAGCTAATTCTGGCCAAGGCTGGTCGCGTTCTTGCACACATGCGTGACCGGCCTTGCCGTCATGGTCAGTGTGTCAGTGGGCAGCGGTGTGGATCGTTGCGTGTGTAGGCACGCGTGGAGAATCCCAGGACCTTGGCGTCATGGTCAGTGTGGATCGTTGCGGTTGGTGTGTGTTTTAATTACAAAAATCAGTAAGTTGGCAGTTTTAATTCGACCGTAATAGTTAATTTGGGATTTATTAATGCATTAGATATCCAATTGCAGACAAATCCAAAGTTAGATTTTTTTTTAAATATAGAGAATGGGGAAAATAAATTTAAGGCAAGGGTACTAGTACAGGAAACTTGTGTAAGGCGGGAGCTGGTTTCGGTCCAAAAACGGCTCCCCATAAGAATAACATGGGAAAAAAGCGCCGAAAGTGGCTTCTCCCCGGCAGTTCTTCTCTACTGAGGTAGATTTTTTTTAAAAAAAACTTCACCGTGACCTTGAACTTTGAACTTTCACTCATTACGTCACAAAACCACCTACGTCACTGGCTCAGCCTCAGATGACGTATTTATTCAATCAGCGCATCCGGTCACTGACCGGATGTGACGTCACTTCCGGCGCAAAAGCCCCAATCCCCCACTACTCAGATCTTAAGGTGATTTCCGATTCGCCATGCATAATGATTCGTCCTGCTGCTGACGGTCACCACATTTGGTGTTTTTGCGATGTACCACACATGCTTAAATTACTGAGAAAGACGATGGGTACAAACTGAGTTCTGGTCAGACTGTTGAAAGGGATGTTTTTGAGAAACTTGTTGAATCTCAGAAAAAAGATCTGAAGTACACTTACAAAGTTACCCTAAATCACTTAATAATGAGCAATCTAGAGAGACAAAACGTCCGAAAAGCCGCAAAATTATTATCTGGCACAGTTCCCTCGGTAATTTCATACCTTTTCCCAGAATCCCAACATGTTGCAGACTTTGTAAAGGTAGTTAATGAGGGGTTTGACGTTCTAAACTCTCGAGAACCGAACGATTCAAATATCTTGAAGAGCGCCTAAGGAACCCATCTCGAAGAACAAGATCAAGCCTTAGAAAAACTGTTTGACCTATGTACTGTAGTTCAATGAGAGCTTCAAAGAAACGTAGCCTGCTTCCTTTCCAAAAGGGTTTAATGATATCCATCCGTAGTCTGCAGGGTCTATACAGAGAGCTGGTAAATGATGGTTACTCCTACTTGATGGATGCTAAGTGCAATCAAGATGCGCTTGAATCATTCTTTTCCTTGGTGCGTGGTCTAGGTAGGTTTTATGACCATCCCCTGCCTACCTCAGTCAGCCAGCGAATAAAATCCATTCTTTTAACAAAAAACGAATCATGCCTGGTAAAATCAGTCAACTGTGTAAATGATTGTAGCACAACTCTAAGTGCAGAGGTAATCGAAAACGATGATAACAGCATTCTATCACAACAGAAAGAAAAACATGAAGATCGCAATGAAGATGATGGATCAAACGATAAAATGAACTTTGATGAAGAAAACGAAGACGTTCTTAAAATGATTGCTAGATATGTGGCCTTTAGAGTAAAGAAACAAATCTCATCCTCGTTTGAATACGGTCATCACACGAAACAACGTCCAAGCACTTCTAAAGATTGGCTAAGTTCAATATCAAAAGGTGGGCTAATTATGCCAACGGAGCAATGGATGGAAGCCGTGCGTATAATGGAAAATGAATTCATAAAATTCTATGGACAAAATAGTATTAATAATTGCAAAAACGTTAACAAGATATTGGCTGAAAATATAAAGCACAAAGTTAATGATAACATAGACGAATTTGCAATAATTTGCTATGTGAGGTCGAGAACTTTCATCAGAATGAAGAATATCAACAAAAGTAAATCAACTAAAAGGAAATCGTCAGATAGCGGGTCCACTGACATAGGAAGGAAACTCTGCAAAAATATAAACAAATTTAATTAGTTATTTTCCATGTTTGTCTTTTGTTATTATTACAAAAATATTTGTTTTATTAAGACTGCTTTTGTTTTTCATTAATTGCATGAAATATTAGTTTAATAGTATATATATAATAGTACAAAAATGGTTTTGTTGTACTTAAAGAATGTAGTTTTCTAAAAAAAGTTAATTAATTTTAGACAATATAGAGAACATAATATATACCGAAATCAAACAAAGTCAGCTCATTAACACTTACATCTTTAAACAAATGACATTTTTTTTATGATTCATTTTTAATATGTATATGTTTTAAGGGAGGTGGGTTTAGTGGGTAGTTTCTTGGAGGAGTCACACTAAACCCCCGCAGGAGCGGGGGTGCGCGAAAATCATTCCTACCTTTCGATCACAAAAAGATATAGGTTACGAACAAACATCAAAACATGAAGAGGGTTTTGACAGTTTGGTGTCTGCAGTAGGCAAACAAAAACAGCAGTGCACCGAATACGTCATCAGTTTTGTTTACGTGACCCTTACCTTTTTTTGTTCTAGTTTCCTTGGTTTTGCTGTGTTGTTAGCATAGTGCGTGTTTAAAGTTCCTCCAAATATGTCTAAAATTCCTGACAATTTGATAAAACAGCTTCAGAGATATCGAAAAACCTTCTACCAGAGAAATCACGAGAAAGGTACGAAGAGGAATACAGTAAGTTTACGGACTGGTGCAAAGTACAAAATGTTGAACCAAATAAAGTAAGTGAAGAAGTTTTATTAGTGTATTTATCTGAGAAATCTAAACTCATGAAACCATCTACGTTGTGGTCTTAACATGATAATGATTAGTTTAAACCTAAAAGAAGATGTTGATGTTTCAAAATAAAAAAAAAACTCTTGCATTTCTTAAATGTCAAACTGTGGGTTATCAACCTACAAAAGCTAAGGTGTTTACTGCAGATGAAATTCACCAATTCAGTCAACGCTCCTGACAACGACTGGCTATAGAGCAAAGTCATCCTAACCCTGGGTATTTATGGTGCATGTTGAAACTATGATCTCATAAATTTAAATATATACACCCGTCGCAGCAAACCTGCATACTCAGCGAATTTCCAATGAATATATAACATAACACTTAACAGGATTCATAAGAAATGTATTCACAAACAAGCGATATTTAAAATATTAATTATTCTCCATAAGAATAAAATTGGGGATGAGTACGCAGGTTTGCTGCAACAAGGCACACAAAATAATGGGTTTTTATGCAAATATCAATAGAACTCATCTTAGTGAAGTCACATACCAAGTTTCATCCATATACATTCATAAATAAGCGATATATAACATTTTAAGTATTTTCCATAAGAATAACATGGGGACCAAGTACCTAGGTTTGCTGCTACAGGAACCATAGGCGAAAAATTTTTTTTGTGCAAACAACAATAAACCATAACCAGATCAAGCCATATACCAAATTTTGCCAGTTTATGTTCATAAATAAGCGAGATATACAATTTTTCTTTTTCTCTATAAGAATAACATTAGACAACGTACTGTGTTTAGCACTTTCAATATCTCGGTAACCAATTGACGTAGAGCAATGATCAAAATACCAAATTGTTTGTTTTTTTAAGCTGAATTCAATGGTATAAATTAAATTTGATTTAAATTAAAATTACATGTGAAACCCCCAAAAAAACACATTTTTGGGGCACAAAACCCCCCAAAAACCCCCCTTCGGATGGTGCGATTCATCTGGTTTTCGAACTTGTTCAAATAAATGGTACTTTACACATTTGTACCAAATTTCATTAAGATCGGACCTTTTTTACGAGAGTTATCGTGCTTACGGACACACACACACATATATATATATATATATATATATATATATATATATACATATATAAAAATTTGAACGAATGGTGTTTTTGGCATCTGGGGACCTCAAAATGAAAAGTTATCATGGTCTCGGGCTTAAGTCTTACCATGAGACCTACGGTAATAGCTTCTTCCCTATAGGGGAAATTCGCTAAAATAGATAATTTTACAGAGAATGGCAGTTTTTGTGTTTCTTAATGATGGAAAAAACACAACCAACGCAGTTTCACCATAAAAAATGAGGATTGTCCATATAGGCCATGTGATTTTCTTCGCAAATACTTGTTATTGCGCCCCAAACAAATGAAAAGTAACCGGTTTTGAATTCCCTACAGGAAGGGTAAGCGTGTAGGACAAATTGACGGTTGCCACACTATCAGTTCAGTCCCAAAAAAGGTAGCAGAATACCTAAAGTTAGACGACCCTGAGCGCTATACTGGACACGCGCTCAGACGTACCTCGGCCACCAAGCTAGTCGAGGGAGGAGGGGAATTACTTTCCCTTAAATCCCTCGGAGGTTGAAAGTCCTCCAATGACGCAGAAGGCTATATAGAAAATTCAATTGGAATAAAATTACAATTGTCAAGAACACTTTTTCAAAATCCTCATTTAAACAGTTCAACAGCTGCTGAGAATACAAAAAGAAATGTTGGAGACAAGGCCTTCAGACAGCAAAACATTTTTTTTTTATATCGATCATGTTTTCGCCAACTCAGAAGATGAAGAAAGAACTCCAAGAAAAGTAAAAAAATACCCCCGTTGCAGCAAACCTGCGTACTCAGCGAATTTCAAATGGAACTTCACTAAGTCATGAAGCCACTTACCAACTTTCATCAAACCATATTCATAAATAAGCGAGATATATGACTTTGGATTTATTCTCCATAAGAAAAACATTAGGACTGAGTATACATGTTTGCTGCATCAAGGACCACAAAAATCTGGTTTTCATGCACATACCAATGGATCACCACTAGATGCAGCAACATACCAAGTTTTTCCAATTTTTGATCATAAATAAGCAAGATATCACACGTTTCTTATTCTCCATAAGAATAGCATTATAGCTGCTGAGCACGCAGGTTTGCTGCCATGGGGACCACAAAAAATGGGTTTAGTATGCTAATGTCAGTAAACCCCAAAAATATGAAGCCATATACCAAGTTTCATTAATATATGTTCATTAATAAGTAAGATTAAAATTTTACTTATACTCCGTAAGATTATTATTGGACAACTCTCTGTGTTTAGTACTTTCAATATCTCGGTAACCAATTGACGTAGATCGATGAACAAAATACCAATTTTTTTTAAGCTGAATCCGATAGTGTAAACTCAAGTTTAGCTTTAAAAATAATTATATGTAAAAAGTTCAAAAAACCCATTTTTGGGGTGTAAAACCCCCCTTATAATGGTTTTCGAACTCAGAAAATAGATGCTGCCTTACACGTTTATACAAAATTTAATCAAGATGGGACCATTCTTATGAAAGTTATCGTGCCTACGTTCACACACTCACACACACACACACACACACACACACACACACACACACACACACACACACACACACACATATATATATGAATTTGAATATATATATATTCATATATATGAATTTGAACGAATGGTGTTTTTGGCATCTGGGAACCTCAAATCGAAAAGTTATCAAGGTCCCGGGCCTAGGTCTTACCATGCCGCCTACGGTAATAGCATCTTTCCTATAGGGGAAATTCGCTAAAATGGATAATGCAAACATGACTACTACAAACGTATCAACAATGCAAGGACTTCAGAAAAAACACTAAACGAAAGAGTGAATGTCACCAAGAATAAAAACTGCACAATAAACATAACCTTGAACTTCTAATTTTTCGCTGTTATATAGGTTTGCTATAATCCATTTACTTTTATAAAAAATGTTAACTGAGAAATATAACAGTTTTCATTTTACTGAGGTCTCTTATTCTGTATGTGTGTGTTTTTGCGTCGTGATGAAAGGTATCGTTCATAGTGATTTCCCGGCACTTGCTCCAATTACTAAACTCACTTTCACATGCTCGGCTTCGCCTCGCACGTGAAATTTGGTGTTCCTGTGTTCGGCTCCGCCTCACACTTGAGCACGCACCGGAAAATTCAACTTTCGGTACTTGTAATCAAATATACTATTACGGCGTCACTGAAAGTGATTATTTTAAGTATCGCCTCTGAATACTTTCCCACTCCCATTCAAGATCCAGAAAAACAGCTGGAAATTTTTCCCGTACTGAAATCAGCTGTTCTTATTAATTTAATTAGCTGTATAAACGGATATACAATTCATTCGTTCGAAATCAGCTGTTCTTATTAATCTAGCCAGCAGATAAATGTAAAAGCAATGTAAAAACTATTGTTTGTATTATGTTGCGAGAAATACTGCTCAGCGAACCTGATCAAAATGTCTAAAAATGATGTTTATATCGTATTATTTATTTTTCAGTTACCAACAGGTGCATATAATTATCAAAATAACCTCAATACACATTCTGTTTACTAACAATTTCAAATATCGGGCTTATCGGGAGTACAATTTCCAAATCAACATCTAATTATTCTTGTTTAGTTTATTATTTGAAAATAATACTCCCGATGAGGGCTTAAGTGGAAAATTAGAATTTGTTAGTTAAAAATAATTTGTATTGAGGTTGTTTTTATTATTATTTACAGTGTGAAGAAAACCATCGTTCGTACCTCATACCTAAAGTGGTATTCCGGTAGGCGATCGAGTTTTCCATGCGAGGCGACAGTCGAGGAAAATACCACTTTCGGTAGTTATGAAATGTATTATATTTTTAACAAAGCTAAATAAGAGAATCGCCTTAAGGTTAGAGAGGAGACTTATTTTAAAGCAACAAAGTTTAAATTTAAGGAATAAATACCAAATGAAAACTAAAGAGTCTAAAAAGAGTTTTTCTCTTCATTAATTTTCTAAACACCATTCAGTGAAAAGAATATTAAGCTTGCTATAAATATATTGTTTGAATTAAATTGTCTCGCTTAACCTCGCCAACACAATTCGAGCCATAAAATATGAGAACTTAAATAGATATAACTATTTATACAATTATTTTGATAAATGAATTTTCGATGTGAAGTTTTCTGAATAAAACCGTGTTAAATTAAATAATAAAATCTCATCTTGGTTTAGGTATATTTAGTTAAACACGCAAGGATTGTACATTGTCATGCTCTAATGTGATGTAGATATACTATACTTCACTCAGTCATGGTAACACTGTGGAGACGTTTATCTGAATATAGATAAAATAATGCTCATTCTGTAACATTTAATTATTTAAAAGATCTAAGTTTATATAACAAAATATATAACTTGTTTTTATATTCGATTTGTTGACTTTTTATGGTGTTTTTAAATCCGCAAATCATCTGATTTTTATATTATTGATACTCTTTACAGCAATAGATTTGTTATTTATTTATATATATTCTTACTTTAGCTATTCATTTTAGTTTTCAAAATTCCTTTTCGTTTCGAAAGTTAAGGAAACTATTCCCGTTATTTAAGTGAGTCTTTCGTTTAATTTTTGATAACAATTTTTTAATATCAACTAGCACTTGATATTGCTGTTTAATGTAAGTAAGTTTCCCTTGACATGCCTCCTTTCTTCCTGAAACGTAGTGTAGGTTTAAGTCAATAAGACAATATAGGGGTATTTATTAAAACTCTTTTCGGGTTTAGGTTGCCCTTAAAACATTACCACCCAAAAAATAACGATTAAGAGAGATTTACGAAATATATTTATTTCTACATATCTAGTTTTTATAGTGTTATAAACTTAATGATAAATGATAGCTTTCTGGTGAACATATAGTTTTATATTTAGCGCTTCGTTATTTTTAGTATTTTAGCAATCCAAGCAAAAACTATTCTTAGAATCGATATATTTAATTAAGGTATTACAAATTGTTCTCGATTCGAAGTAGTTCAAAGTCGTTCAAAACTCCTCCATTCTAAAGGGGCACAGGTGAGGCCCACGGTAGCACAAGTAGGCCCCGGCACAGATTAAAACTTCCTTTTTTACCCGTAAGTATAATATGGAGATTAATCATAATTAAATGTCGCTCTTAAACCGCTGTTTATGCTTTAAAACGCTTAATCACAGTTAGATAACACGAAGATATTTTATTAGGTAAATATAAATATGCATATTGATGTAACACAATCTGTACGGGGCTTATAATAGAAAGATGAAAGATCTTTGCTCAAAACTGCAGAACAGGTCCACTAGAGCTGTGTTATTAGTATTCGGGGGAAAAACTTCAGATATCGCCCACTCTCAAACAAGTTGTAATGGTTATTTTTTAATATGCACCAACATGTTAAAATTTCAATAAAGATACGTTTAATTATTTTTAGATTTATAGATTTTTATTTTTGTTTGTTTGAAATATGGTTATTATCATGAAACGAAGTTCAGTACCCCTTTACGAATGAGGACAAACGACAGTTTACGCAACACAATCAGCCAGTGTGTAACGGATTTTGACTGATCGATCAACATCACCACACAACCAATCTCGTCGGCGCGGCGCCCGTCCGTCCATCCGTCCGGTGAGAGCAAGCTGTCAGCCTCAGCTGCGATCATCAGGAGTTGCAACAACAGTAATTACAAAAGTAACCGATCTCGACCCTGACAGTGTCAGGTCTGGTCAATATATTATTTAATATACATATACATATACAGTAAAACTGTTCAAGTCAATTATACAATACTAGAAGTATTAAAGGAATATATCACAAAAACATGTCATGATTTTTTCCAATGCTTTCATATACATTACCGTTTTATTAAATCCTACTTGTAACTTTGCTGAGTATTTTTCATGTAATACGACTTATTCAAAAGGTAATAGAACTGCAATATTTATAAATTCAAAAATATCAAACGGATACTTGCATGATGTGGTTGATGAACGAAGTGAATCACTGGATTGATGAAGAAAGTTCAGTGGCCGTGTGTCGTGTGTTATTGAAATACTAAATAACTATACAAAATTTCGTAATGAAATTTTGAAGGAGGCATTTGGGATACCTAAGGGATGTTTTAATATGGAATTTGTATTTTATTTTGGATTATATTAATAATTATTAAAACTAATTTTAATGTTTGTTATTCAGTCGTTGAATTGGTTTTCGTAGTAAGCTACTGACTATGGTTGTCTTTAAACTGTCAGCTGGGATTTATCTCTGTTTCACTTGAAGGATTTTTATCCCATATATGGGATATTTTGACTGCTTGTGGGATAAAAAGGGATTGTGGGATAAAGTGGGATTTTTTGGAAATCGGCATTACGTCTGCTAGTTTTCTTACAACTTACGACCAGAGCACCTTAGCAGTAGCACTTCTAGTGGATTTTCTCGCCGTACTGGCAGTTACGGGTTTCGCATTTTTTAACCTTGCTGTTCGCACCTATTTATAAACATATTTATTCGCACCTATTTTATAAACATCACAGAACGAACACTGAATCACGTCAATGTCGCTGGCCGAGCCATATTTGGGCCATCGTCGGCACTGAAGAATATGTTAGGGAAGTGGTCGGTTGGCATTAACGCGGTTGTGCCACCGAACCAATCGTTAAAAACATTTTATTTTAATTATTATAATTATATTAAATATATATCAATTTGCTCGTAGTTTTTCATATTTCATAGATACATAAATCAAATTAACTTGTTACTACTTTTATTACAGTGATTTTTGCACGAGTAGATTCACGTAGAACAGAACGAGTAATATCCAATCTAAGAAGAATAAAACATAATAGTATATATAGGCTAGTACAAGTCGTGCAGGTACAGACTATTGGACATTTCGATAGCTCAGTCCATCCTTCGATTCTCGTAAGTCAGATTGACCGTGGGGGTTAAGGCGAGTGTTCAGTAACTCAATGGTTGTGGTTTCAAGACCCGACCGTGACTCGAAATTTTTGCAACATAATTCCTTTTTTTAATTCCTATAATTGGTTTACCAAACAATTCAATTAGATATAGATAAATCATGATTTTAAAAATGAAAAATTATAAACCGTTGGCATTAGGTTGGGTACTGGTTGGCATTGTTGGATAACGGTTGGTTAATCCAACGATGGGCCAATATCGCGCCTCGCGACATGCCCACCGTTGACCAACCATTTCCTCCGACCATTTGCCAACGTTGGCCCAACGATTTGTGCTGATGGGGAAGCAAAATATTTGCCATTATATTGTACCTACGTCGTACTCTTTAGTACTAACATTAAAAATATTAGTACCTCTCACGGAAATAAATTATTTAATTTAGTTAGTTCACCGTATTATTTATGTCGCATCGCTCAAAATCCTTTAAGGTAACAAATTGTAAAATACCTATCGGTAATTAGTAGATCTAAATAAGCTCTATCTAACGGTATAAATATTGCACTAATACATTATTGAATAATCATATAATATTTAACATTAATTGTGTTGCATCGTTTAAAAAATCAGTGGGAATTTGTGGGATATGACGAGGGATATTATAAAGGAGAGTGTGGGATAAAGTGGGATTTTTTGTATCAGCGCGTGGGATATTCTTTATCGCTGGGTGGAAACACTGAATCTTTGTTTATAAATCACACAAATGTTAACATGGTTTTCAACGAAGGAGCAGGTTATGTTTTGTTCCATCAATTTTTTTATTTTGAAATAGTTTAATTTAAAATGTGAGTGTTATGTAAATTAATGGTGTTTTATCGTGTTTAAAACAATACTTATATCTATTTTGATTTATTATTAGTTTATTTTTAACTGGAAAACTTCGATGTAAAAGCTAAGTGATCGCACTAGTGATAATAAATTAATACAATAATTTTTGGAATTTTTGAATTACTGGGACAGTATAACTCCGTAACACGGCTGACTGTGATTGATAATCAAGAGTGTTGTAGATCTAGAGCTAGAGAGTGTTTCTTTTCATTATGTACAAATGACTTGATGGCAGACTTACTAAACGATCATACGTGCAAACTATCTTTATTACATGTAATGTACCAAATAAGCCTCACTGTCACTTAATGATATGGGATTAAAGTTTTGTAATCTACCTGTCAGTAAAATAGTCTGGTTACAGTTTATATTTGTTTGCATTTTCTGTGGTTAATATTGATATTCATAAACAATCAAGATGTCCAAAACTCCGTAATCCCAACCGTCTACATTGTTCAACTATTTACGTTGTAGATAGATTTCCATTAATGTCTTTAATGTAGATGTTGGTTTTTTCTTTTATACTTCCCATACTGCGATTTTAGTAACTTGTGTATTAAAATTCAAACTAACATATATTTATGATGTAAACATTTTTTAATTTAAGGTATGAAGTATATCAAATACAATTATATAAATAAATCATTGAATCCCTTTTTTTCATTCAATGGGTTTAAAACAAGTACATTTCTGTATGTTTAACTCCCTGATTTTGGAGCTGGAAATTAATAGGTCTAATAATAATAATATTTGGCAACATTTCCCTCAGGTGATAAATTTAAAACTCGTCGAAAATCAAACGGTGTCAAAAATATATTAAAGTCCGAGTCATAAAAAAGCGTGAACAGGCCTAATGGCCATAGCTAGGACCTATGATAAAATAAACGCAATCACTTTAATCTAAGTTGCTAGTTACATACAGTGGTTTTAAGAGGTTAATTGCTCCACCTCCCTCTCCAGGTTTAGGTGGAAACGTATTTCGAATATTCTCTATTCATTGTTACTGGATTAGGAAACCCCAGCATAGCTGCTAGGCACGTTTTCCATAAGCGGGAATCTTGCACAGGTTACCGGAAGGTTAGGATATAGAAGGAAAGGAAAGGGTGGGATGGGACAGGCAGCCAAACTGACTTTTCAGAGGGCCAACTCCCGTGCTCCTGTGACAGCTGTGATCAGCCTCAAACAGGTGGATCCGTTCTGCCCTCTAACTGGCCAACTCAACGGATGTGGTATCCATGTACAACAGCCAGGGACCACACATTCTCAGGTTGGGGACCAAACCCGGAGTTTCCGCCCCCAGCCGCTGCAAGTGGAGGGACCAAAGGTGAAAGGAAAGTTTGTCATAATGGACAGCCAATAAACTTACCATATGTAATGACAACTTCACTTTCTGTACCCAATGTCAGCCTCAAAACTGTTATAGACCAGTTTTAAGGTTGTCCTGGGACGAATATTCTCTATTGGTCAATGCTAACACACCAAGTTTTAATAAAATTAATCAGTATGTAAGAGAGATATGTTTTTCATTGATTATAAGAATAACATCGGACAATGTACTTAGTTTACTGCGGAATGGAAATTGAAATATTCTCCACAACCATTAGCCGAATAGCCTACTAACGAAATACTAATTCGTCAATAAGTTTTTTGCTCGATTTGAGCAACTAGATTCGCTCATAAATCTAAAAATATTACTAAGCTTTTTTGTTTTATAAATATTTGTTTAAGTTACAATAACATAGTCAATGGCATAGCTCTTCAGTTGACCAAAGTTTAAATAACTAAGGTTATATAACAAATATCTTGACTGATTGGATGATGTGGACCTCGTTGTTCTCCATAATATTATGTTTTGTTTTGTACCCCCCCCCCCCAAAAAAAAGTCAAAACATTATAATATTTATAATTATAAAAAAGAGGTTCTGGGGACGAGCAACTATCCTTAAAGGAATCGGCTTAAAGAACGTGATTTTATTCCTTTTCATTGTTTAAGCGTTCAAAACAACTTACAATAAAAACTGGGGACAGCCCCTTAGTGAGACCAAAGTACAAATAACTAAATCAATAGTTCTTGGTCTGACTGATTGATCAGACCTGACTGACTGACTTGACGGATTCTTGACGTCATTGGATTGAGGCTGATTTGGAGGACTCCAAATGATTTATATGTTTGTATTTTAACATTATTTTGAAAGTACTACAAAAAGGTCGGATCTGGGTGGTGTGGCCCATCCGATGGGTGGAATAGTTATGCTTACTGTGTGTTGCTTGAAGGATTTCAAATTTGATTGAAATGGGATTTCAAAACCAATTTAAACCTTATTATTCTTCAAATTCCGTATTTATATAATTTTGAACAACAAAATAAAGCTACAATAATAATGGGGAGTCTGGGGGCATAGCTCCCGAGTAATACAAAAGTTCAAATAACTATTTCAATATCACCTGGACAGACAGACTTCGTTGTTCTCTCAATGTTCCATCTACTTTCGGGGCGTGCCCCCCTCCCGCTTGAGCCAAAGGGGGTGAGTAAATACTCTGATTCTGCTTGGTCTGACTGACTTACTAATTTCAGACCTCACTGTTCTTCAAGGTCTTTGTAAATTTGTGTAAAATACATTTTAAAGTTGAAACAAAAAGTGAGTTCTCATGAGGTATTGGTGATTTGAAACATTTTTTCGTAATTACAGCTGAGCTCATACACTTACGGGATGACAGAGTGTACTCATAATTCTATTTAAAGTAGCTTTAGGATTGACTGTAGCGCCCAAGTGATAGCTATCGGAAGCTTTTGTAGTGCAATGTTGCTAAATATATATGCAACAGGTACGACGTTACAAACGGTGACAAACATCATGGGAATCACTTTACTCAGTTTTCCAAAACAACGTGAAATGTACATTAAATACCTAACATATTTTAACAAAACTAGCTGTTTACCCGTGCTTCGCACAAAGAATTCAGGAATGAACAGCTGATTAAAATTTTTGCTGCAACTACATCTGTTTCTGATCTATTAAACATATTGCTTATAAGAATAACATGGAAACTTTAAAGTCCAATGGGGCGAAGCACATTGAACTGAGGGAGATAAATATCATGGGAATCACTTCACTCAGTTTTAAAAAACAACGTGAAATTATTGATTTTGAATGTATAATCAATGGTGAAATGTACATTAAATACCTAACAGATTTTAACAAAACTAGCTGATTACCCGTGCTTCGCACAAAGAATTCAGGAATGAACAGCTTATTAAAATTTTTGTTGTAACTACATCTGTTTCTGATCTATTAAACATATTGCTCATAAGAATAACATGGAAACTTTAAAGCCCAATGGGGCGAAGCACATTGAACTGAGGGAGATAAAAGTTATTCCATGACTTCTACAGAGAAATCCCTTTAATTTCACATCTTCATCATCAAAATCTGTTCATAAATAAAAGAGTGTTGCTGTTCACAAGAAATTCCGAAGGGAATTAGTATAATAGATTAGTATAATAGATATTTGAAGAATCAAAATCTATACAAACTTTCATTTGCGAATTCACTATATTTTCTATGAGTAAATAAAAACAACCATTTACAGTATTTTCTTCTCGCAGACGCCTCAAATGTGATAACCAGTAAACAAAAATCAAACTGGCACTTTAGGCCACATGTGTTTGGTTGCTATGATTATGTTTGGTCAAAGCTGTCCCGTCATTGGCCAGGCAAGGCGCTGCTGATCTATGGGTTTCCACTAGCCCCAACAGGTGTCACTATATAGAGTCAAAAGCTACTAAAGCTACTTTAATTCGACTTTAGTATAACTAGCGTTACCCGTCACGGCTTCGCCCACGCCCACTACATAGCTTAGTAAGATATATGTTAGCCGACTAAGAGTCGCGTCAAGGCGGCAATTTCAAAGACGCCCTACGTATTTCTGGGGACCGTTTGCTACCTTTGGACATAGACCTTACAGCAGTAGCTCGTGTGCGAGCTTCAGCTTCCTCAATAGTTTCTGTAGGTCACTGCTCAGCCAAAGTGCCATTTCAGTTACTCTCAAATTGAGCCTGACACTGAGCTTGCTCTTCACGTCGAAGTTGCTGTTCTTCTGGCGTTTCTGTTGCTCGGTGTGCTACCTACCATCAACCTTTCCATTTGTGTTTTAAGTTTCTTGACTTCTAACCACTTTAATAAATAGAGCTTTTTCAATCTTTGAGACAAACTTTAATTAGGTTTCCCCGGCATTATTGTGATACAAGTGCCTTCGTGGTTAAAGGTGCAAAAAATGTAAACCAAAATATAAACAAATAAATGAACTCAAAATGTAAAATGCAGAACACCTGTTTTAGCTATCATCTGATCCAGTAAATGTTAATGCCCATAAGATTAACATGGGATGTTTAGTAGCCATTGGGGCCAAACCATAAAGGAATTTTAAAACGTGAATGTTACTTTAGGATATTAGCAATTTTTCTACCAAATCAGCTCAATCGGTTTAGTAGTTAGAGCGTGATTAAGCCACAAACTAATAAACAAACAAACAAACAAACAAACAAACTCACAACATTTCAGCTGTATAATATTAGAATGATTGGTATGATAGCTGGAAATTCAAATTTTGTCGGTTGACTCGTCTCTTAAATATGTAGCTTAATATATGTGACGCATAGCGGCACGCTATTTTATATATACACTCTAGCTGCGTCGCGGAGCCACTGCCAGGAGCACTTCGCCTGTCACGCCGTTGACAGAGCGAAGGCCCTTTTTTCTCTTCTTGTCAACCAAAAACTCTCAACGGCTCTCCCCCTTCCTACTCAACCCTCTTCACCGACGGACGTCTTCAACTTTCGCTTTTCGCCAATTCTTCCAAATGGATAAGTAGTAGTATTAGAAATATAGTTCTTTAGATACAGTATGGCTGGCTAAACAGCTCCATAAGGGGAAAATCCATAATATCGGGGTTCGCCCCGATAACGAAAATGTGGGAAACTAGTAATTGAGTTCGGGGCACTCGCCCCGAACACTTTCCAACAGGTTTAATTTCACCACGTTTAGGCAGTAATTAATTAGACTCCCCAGACGATTCTCCATAGTTTTTCAATAGCTTGCAGTAAATTTCTACATTCAGTTAGCTTAAAGAGTAGTTACCAGGTTTTGGTCAGTTATTTTAGTAACCTCAGATACTGATCTCAATATCATAATACCAGGTGTTTTGGAAGGATAGTATGTTAGTTCATTACAGTTATTTAGATTAAATAAAAGCTGGGTAGGTAGGCTTTCTGGTCTTGGGTAAAAGGTCTCCAAGCCTCTGGTCCCCCACGCACGTTTCCAGTTCAATTATATAGTTTTGGTACAGGTATTACAACACAGGTTTGGAAGAGGCAGCAGCCCTTCCATTTAGGCATTGCAGTCCCATTATTCCCCTATTACTAGTAGCAGAGTCAGCACGCCAAAGGACAAGTCCCTATACTAAACACAGTTCCTATAATAATAAATCCCACAAGACACCCACCTTTTTTCGCTACACATATTTTTGTAGACACGTTAACGTATGCTTGCGGACCTTTGCAAAGCTCCTTAGTTTTATAATATATCAGTTCAAACTTTCTCTAAGTATTTTTAAATAGCAACAAGTAAACTGTTGAAATAATTGGTACCTGTACTCGTACATTCACACATTTGTAATCTTTCCCTGTCAGATTACAATATAAATCAATTATAATTATTTAGATATGTTTTATATGGTCTAGATATTTGTTGGCCTATTGTAAAAGTGTTTGGCTAAAAAAGGAGTAAGTTAAAAAAAGCTAAATACGTAACATATCTATTCAAATATATTTTTAAAAATTCAATCTTCGTTTACCTCTTACGGGAAGAATGAGTTATCTCAAAATTCCTCACTGCCTAAGGATATTAGGTTTTATATAGAATTGAATCTCAGGTTAAATAAGACTTAACACCGATGCACAATAACCAGATTTTGCTAAACAGATTATTTTGGACAGGAAGTTAAACAATACTTATTTCGAGAGATAAGTTGAACTCTTGATTTAACACTGTTTTTAATTACTGTACTTAGAACACGAACAATAAGACATCTGAAATTACGGGGAAGTTACTTAAACTTAATTGATTATTTACTGAAACGAAACTTTTGAACCTAAGACCTCTTAAGCCTTTTGTAATTTTGTTAAGTTGGAAGTTTATGATAATTTACACAATTAAATTATCATATTCTTTGTTTTAATTATATTTTAACTAAATCAAACCGAAATATGCAATACTTTAAATTAATGTTGGTCATGAGAATATAACATACCCCCGTCACAGCAAAACTCGTACCCAGCGAATTTCCAATGCATAATATTATGTGCATATTTGTACATACCAAGTTTCATAAAAATATATTCACAAATAAGCAATATATACTATTTTAATTATTCTCCATAAGAATAACATCGGGGATGAGTACGTAAGGAACACAAACAATTGTTGTTCATGCAAATATATAGAATTCAACTAGGTGAAGCCACATACCAAGTTTCATCAATATTCATTCATAAATAAGCGATATATATATATATATATATATATATATATATATATATAACATTTTAATTATTCTCCATTAACATTGGGGCTGTGTAAGCAGGTTTGCTGAAGCAAGGAAAACAACATATGGATTTTCATGCAAATATCAATATAACTCAACTAGGTGAAGCCACATGCCAAATTTAATCAATATACATCCATAAATAAGCGATATATACCATTTTACTTATTCTACATAAGAATAACATGGGGGCTGAATACGCAGGTTTGCTGCTGTACGTATAATCGGTAAAAATTGCTTTGTTTGTAAATAACAATAGACCACAACCAAATGAAGCCGTATTCCAAGTTTCGTTAGTATACGTTCATAAGTAAGCTAGATAAAATTTCTATTATTCTTCATAAGAATAACATTATTGGAGTATTGCTCCTGAGTATTGAAGCAGGGTTATTAGCAGGGCATTCACTTACTGTGCTTAGCACTTTCAATATCTCTGTAACCAATTAACGTAGAGAAATTATCAAAACTCTAAACTGTGTGTTTTTCAAGCTGAATCTAATGGTGAAAACTAAAATTTGACTTTTTAAAATATTACATATAAAAACATCAAAAAACCTGTTTTGTGGTACAAAAACCCCCAAAAATACCACTTCGGATGAGTCGATCCGTCTGGTTTTCGAACTTAAAGTCATAAATGTTGCTTTACACGTTTGTACCAAATTTCATCAAAATCGGACCTTTTTTACGAGAGTTATCGTACCCACGAGTACATATATCTTTATGTATAACGAGCTGCTCCCCCGCAATATTTTGCGGATATAATCCTTAAAACAGCCTTATTGATACAAGGAAAAACACATGTGACATAAACCAAATAAAACTCTCCTCCATATGAATAACATGGGAACTTGGAAGTCCCGTGGGACAGAGCCCTGGGGCCTAAATAAAAATTCTGGCTCGACAGTGACTTAGATCCTGAAATTATCTTTTAAATAAAAAAATCATCAAAATCGGTTAAGCATTAACTTCAGGAAGTGGGTGAACAAAAAGCAGGAATTTTTTAAATATGTAGATTCTGTAATCGAAATTTTTAAGACAAAATTGTGGAAGTTTGGCAAATCGTAGGATGATGGGAGACGGTTCAAATTAAAGGTCTTGATCCCAGGGACTCCGGAAAAATAGCAGTATTTCTAAAAATTTACCAGCGAACGAGAAATAACGTAAACCATCCCCCATAAGAAAAGCATGAGAAATTAAAAACGTCTGAATTGTTTACATTAAAACATGTGATTGAGTGTCTACTTTGTTTATGAACTGACATGTGTTCCTTCTTAAAAAATCAGATATGGCAGAGTATTGGAGCAGGGTTATTAGGGGCTATGGCCCCTTCAAGCCACTAGTACACATATATATATATATATATATATATATATATATATATATATATATATACAGTTTCGAACGAAGGGTGTGTTTGGGGTCTGGAGACCTACAAACGAAAAGTTATTATGGACCCGGGCCTAGGTCTTACCATGCCGTCTACGGTAATAGCATTTTTCTATGGGGAAATTCGCTAAAAACACTACAATTTAATCAAAAAGAACGAATAAAGTATTTAAAATGAGGAATAACAACAACAACTAGCTTGTGAAATTAGTTGTCCATCTGGTCCTGGAAACGTTAGTCATAAACGGTTTGTTCGTCGGAGTAGACCACTCGCATTTTTGCCTGTACCCAGCACCGGCGCGGCATAGAGTATTTGTGTATCCAGTTCCGTGTTTCCTAGTGCCTCAACCTGCATGCTGTCTATCCCAGTTGTTCTGACAGCGTTCACGGCTCGGCAGACAGTATTTGTGTATCCGGTTCCGTGTTTCCTAGTGCCTGAACCTGCATACTGTCTATTCCTGTTGTTCTGACAACATTCAGAGCGCGGCAGACAGTATTTGTGTATCCGGTTCCTTGTTTCCTAGTGCCTGAACCTGTATGCTGTCTATCCCTGTTGTTCTGACAGCATTCACGGCTCGGCAGACAGTATTTGTGTATCCGGTTCCGTGTTTCCTAGTGCCTGAACCTGCATACTGTCTATTCCTGTTGTTCTGACAACATTCACAGCGCGGCAGAGAGTATTTGTGTATCCGGTTCCTTGTTTCCTAGTGCCTGAACCTGCATACTGTCTATCCCTGTTGTTCTGACAGCGTTCACGGCTCGGCAGACAGTATTTGTGTATCCGGTTCCGTGTTTCCTAGTGCCTGAACCTGCATACTGTCTATTCCTGTTGTTCTGACAACATTCAGAGCGCGGCAGACAGTATTTGTGTATCCGGTTCCTTGTTTCCTAGTGCCTGAACCTGTATGCTGTCTATCCCTGTTGTTCTGACAGCATTCACGGCTCGGCAGACAGTATTTGTGTATCCGGTTCCTTGTTTCCTAGTGCCTGAACCTGTATGCTGTCTGTAGTGGCAACTGACTATCCACCAATGTTTATTATGTGGTTTTAATTTAAAACAAATCATGTTTCATTATTTTTAATGTTATTGCTTTTTATTTATAAAATATTGGAATTGGGATTGATGTAAAAATACAACATTTATTTTTCAGTATAGCTTTTCTTCTTTTAACTTAATTAATTTAGGAACTGAAGACCTAAACAGCTATAATTGGTGACCCCGACTAAAAGAATATTTTCTACAGTCTACTTTCAACTATAATTTAACTGAAATATTGTTTTTTTTGTTGCAAAATTGAACTTTACTTCTACCAAGTTTGTTTTCATGATGTCATTAGAAGAAATCGAAAGACAGTTGGAAGAATTAAGAGCTGCAAATGTTGAATTGAGTCAGAAAATCGCAAGAGAACATAATACAATCTCTCAGACAAATGTAACTGCTGTAAATCGAGTTGCTGTGAAGTTACCTCCTTTTTGGGCAGATAGACCAAGTCTCTGGTTTTCACAAGCAGAATCTCAATTCATAATATCTGGGATTACTAGCGATGAAACAAAATTCCATTATGTTGTGGCTCAACTAGACACTCGCTACGCAACCGAAGTTGAGGACATCATCACTAACCCACCGGAGACAGACAAGTTCAACGTTCTACGAACTCAACTGATTCAACGATTGTCGGCATCAGAGGAGCAGCGAGTATGACAACTTCTCAGCGATGAAGAATTTGGTGATCGAAAACCGTCACAATTCCTACGTCATCTACGCTCCCTAGCTGGATCCTCGACCCTTCAGGACAACCTTCTTCGTCAGCTTTGGTTACGGCGCCTACCTCCACACGCTCAGGCGATTCTAACCACTAAACTCGAGCTTTCGCTGGACAAATTGGCTGAGTTAGCTGATAAAATCATCGAAGTAGCTCAACCACCCGTCCCTATGTCGGCTGCCGTAAACTCAACATCTTCTGACTTGTTAGATACACCTTGTAACGCCTTGTTAGATACACTTCGTTCTCTTTCCGATCAAATTGCGGAACTCTCTGCAAATTTTAAACATAACAATCGGTCCCGTAGTCACCCTCGAAGTCGTTCAATGTCAAAGCATAGAACGGAAGAAAAAAATCAGTACGTATGTGTTGGCACCACACTAAGTTTGGTAAAAATGCTACAAAATGCATCCTTCCTTGCACTTTTCAGAAAAACTCCAGCAGCAGTCAGTAATGGCGGCAACGGACTGCACAAGTGCTGGTAACCGCCTTTATGTTACAGATCGAACTAGTCGAAACCGATTCCTTATTGACACCGGATCTGACCTCTGTTGTTTTCCTAAACGACTCCTACCTGATCGACGTTGCCCGACTGACTACACATTAAGTGCTGCAAACAACTCAACAATATGTACTTATGGTTTCATAAATCTTACATTAGATTTTGGTTTTCGCCGTTCTTTGTCATGGTGCTTCATTGTAGCTGATGTACACCTGCCAATTATTGGTTCTGATTGTTTGGCTTATTTCAATCTCTAGCAGGAGATTTTTTTCATTCATACCTAAGCAATAGGAAACAATTGGTAAAAATTAAATTTAAAAATAAATCATCCGAATCAGAACTTAAAAATGTAAAATTTGGCGTGCCACAAGGATCTATTATGGGGCCACTATTATTTATTATATATGTTGCTGATATGCCATTTAATGTTAAAGCCAGCCGAATTGTCCAATTTGCTGATGACACCAGCTTAGTGGTATCAGCAGAAAGCTTCGAAGATCTGCAGGATAGAATAAACGTGTCTCTGCTTGATATAGACCAGTGGTTTAATGCAAATGGATTGGCACTGAATAAATCTAAGACTTATATTCTGAGCATAAAATTCAAAAAAGAACAAAACGAAAAAATAATCAGTGCTAAAATTAATGGCACAACAATTCCTACAGTAGAAGAAGTATCAGTTCTGGGCGTTTTAATTGACAGTAAATTAAATTGGAGCAGTAATATTGAAAACACATCTAAAAAACTAAGTTCATGTTGTTACTGTTTAAGAGTTTTGTCAAAGTCTCTAAGTAGAGAAATTTTACGAATAACATATTTTGCGTATTTTCAAAACATACTTTCCTATTGTTTACCAATTTGGTTTGGCACTTCATCAGAGAACAAAATAAAAATTTTCAAAATTCAAAAACAAGCAATCCGAATTATTTACAGCATACCACAGACGGAATCATGTCACAACTATTTTAAAGATTCAAAAATATTAACTGTATTCGGCCTGTATATATCTGATTTAGCAAAATTTTTCTTAAAAAATAAAAGCCAATTTACTGAATCTCAACAAGTAAACAAATATGATACAAGACAAAATTCTTTAATATTACATCATATTCATAGAACAACTTTGTACGAAAGATCAATTACATATACATCTGGAAAATTGATTAATCACATAAAAAAAATACCCCCGTCGCAGCAAACCTGCATACTCAGCGAATTTCCAATGGAGATATAAATGTCTTAATACTACATAAAGCCACTTACCAAGTTTCATAAAAATATATTCACAACTAAGCGATATATACAATTTTTATTATTCTCCATAAGAATAACATTGGGGCTGAGTACGCAGGTTTGCTGCAACAAGGAACACAAAAAATGGGTTTTTATGCTAATATCAATATAACTCGTATATAAGTCGTATACCAGTTTTTATTCATTTATGTTCATAATTAAGGGAGACAGGGCATTTAATTATTATCCATAAGAATAACATGGGGGCTGAGTACGCAGGTTTGCTGCTACGGGAGAATTATGCAAAAACAATTTTTTTGAGCAAATATCAATAGACCTCAATGAGATGAAGCTGTATACCAAGTTTCGTCAGTATACGTTCATAAATAAGCGAGATAAAAAAAAATTATTTTCCTCCATAAGAATAACATTAGACAACGTACTGTGTTTAGCACTTTCAATATCTCGGTAACCAACTGACATAGAGGAATGATCGAAATACCAAATTGTGTGTTTTTTTAAGCTGAATCGAATGGTCAAAACTAAAATTTGACTTTTTCAAAAATTATATGTAAAAAATTCAAAAAACCCATTTTTGGGGTACAAAACCCCCCCAAAATACCCCTTCGGATAAGTCGATCTGTCTGGTTTTCGAACCTAAAGTCATAAATGCTGCTTTACATGTTTTTACCAAATTTTGTCAAAATCGGATCATTTTTACGAGAGTTATCGTGCTCACGGACACATATATATATATATATACAGTATCGAACGAATGGTGTTTTTGGGGTCTGGGGACCTCAAAACGAAAAGTTATCATGGTCCCGGGCCTAGGTCTTACCATGCCGACTACGGTAATAGCTTCTTCCCTATAGGGGAAATTCGCTAAAATACAACTTAGCAATGGAATCAAGAAAAGATTTAAATAAATTTAAAAAATTTTGCTTGAAAACCCCGTCTATTACGTTGATGATGATTTCCACCAACTTTAAACAAAAGAACCTCATACGAATAACCAAGTGCCAAGTGGATGATTGCGAACTTTTTTACATTTTGTTCTCCACTTTTATAACAACACGTTTACCTTTTATATTGTACACATTGTAAAATGTTTATACAATAAAGATCTGTATCTGTATCTGTATCTCTTGCCAGACTGTCGTAATAAACGTCTTGTCGACGGAACAACAGGTTTCGTGACTTTCTGCCAACCAGCTCAGAACTCTCAACCCAGTGTAAAGGCTCTCTCTGAAAACACTCCCCATCATGAGATTTTTGCAGCTTTCCCAGAGTTAATCCGCCCACCTGGATTGCCTCTGAATGTTCGACATTCAACTTTACATTATATTCGGACAACTGAAGGTCCGCCAGTGTTTTTTCGTCCCCGTCGTCTCGCTCCTGACCGTCTTAAAATAGCCAAATCAGAGTTTGACTCAATGGTTCAGGAAGGTATTGCTCGTCGTTCTGATAGTCCTTGGGCTTCACTTCTCCATATGGTACCCAAGAAGACCGATGGATGGCGCCCATGTGGAGACTATCGTTCACTCAACGCCAGGACAATTCCCGACCGGTATCCTGTTAGACATATACATGACTGGCAACCCTTAGCTTTCTTTTCTCACAAACTTAACGAAAAGCAAAAGGACTGGCCAGCCTATTACCGTGAATTGTATGCTGTCTATACAGCAGTACAGCATTTTCGACATGTACTCGAAGCACAACCTTTCACTATCTTTACAGATCACAAGCCCCTAATTTATGCTTTCCAGCAAAGACGAGATAAACTGCCTCCCATCCAACTCAATCAGCTTACTTTTATTTCACAGTTTTCGACCGACATTCAGCACATCTCTGGTTCTACAAATATTGTCGCAGACACCTTGTCAGGTGTTGAAGCTGTAAACTCCCCCATTCCGATTGACTTGCAATTCCTTGCAAGTGCTCAAAAGGATGATGTTGAATTACAAGATCTCCTTTTAGGAAACACTTCACTCCAACTAAAACTCATAACCATTCCTGGTTCAGATAAAAAGATCTACTGTGACGTCACACCATCGACATACCGTCCTTATGTTCCTGAGCAATATAGGCGTAATGTATTTGACTCCTTACATGGACTGAGTCATCCTGGTATAAAAGCCTCTGTAATACTTATTTCAAAACGTTTTGTGTGGCCTAACATACAAAAAGATTGCCGCAATTGGGCCCGCACTTGTCAGTATTGCCAAAGAGCTAAAGTATTTAGACATGTTCACTCTCCACCTGGTAGTTTTATTCAACCTTCGTCCCGTTTTCAACACATACATATTGATCTCATAGGACCACTTCCTCCTATCGATATTGCCTTACAGTTGTAGATAGGTTCACGAGATGGCCTGAGGTTTGGCCCCTGCAAGGTATAACAGCCCAAGAAGTCGCAGAAGCACTTATCAACTGCTGGATATCTCGATTTGGTACGCCATCTCGGATTACTTCAGATCAAGGAAGACAATTTGAATCTGATTTGTTTCGCCGCCTGGGTATGACATTAGGCATCGATCGACATCGCACCTGCAGCTGGCATCCATGTTCTAACGGAATGGTTGAGCGTTTCCATAGGCAACTCAAGGCTGCAATCATGTGCCACCCAGAGGCAACATGGCTTCAAGCCCTACCAGTTGTTTTACTCGGAATCCGTGCGTTTCGACCAGACCTCAAGGCATTATCAGCTGAGTTGTTGTACGGTGAACCTCTTAGACTTCCTGGAGAACTCATTGTAGCACCAAGCGGTCCTCATCAGCAAAAGGATGCTTCGGATTTTGTCGTGCAGTTCCGTCACCACATGTCTAATCTCCGTCCTGCACCTGGATCTAGTCATAGAAAACAGACTACCTTTGTTTTCCAAGACCTAAAAACTAGCTCTCATGTTTTTCTTAGAGATAATACGGTGAGTAAATCTCTACAACCTCCTTACACAGTCCCTTACCAAGTGTTTGATCGTGATGATAAGACAATAACCATTATCATTAACGGACAAAAGTCCAAGGTGAGCATCGACAGAGTAAAACCTGCTTACATTTTGGCTGATGAGCCACAAAAAGATGCAGAAACCCCACCGAAGACCCTCAACACCAAACCATCTCCTATTGCGCAGCCTCCATATAATACAGAAACTTCATTACTTCCAAACTACACCACCCGATCAGGACGTCAAGTTCGTTTCAAAAGGCCCTGACCTCCGGTCTCCGCGGGGGGCTGTGTAGTGGCAACTGACTATCCACCAATGTTTATCATGTGGTTTTAATTTAAAACAAATCATATGTTTCATTATTTTTAATGTTATTGCTTTTTATTTATAAAATATTGGAATTGGGATTGATGTAAAAATACAACATTTATTTTTCAGTATAGCTTTTCTTGTTTTAACTTAATTAATTAAGGAACTGAAGACTTAAACAGCTATATGTCTATCCCTGTTGTTCTGACAGCATTCACGGGGCGACAGACAGTATTTGTGCATCCGGTTCCGTGTCTCCTAGTGCCTGAACCTGTATGCTGTCTATCCCTGTTGTTCTGACAGCATTCACGGGGCGGCAGACAGTATTTGTGCATCCGGTTTTGTGTTTGCTAGTGCCTGAACCTGCTACTGTCTATCCCTGTTGTTCTGACAGCATTCACGGGGCGGCAGACAGTATTTGTGCATCCGGTTCCGTGTCTCCTAGTGCCTGAACCTGTATGCTGTCTATCCCTGTTGTTCTGACAGCATTCACGGGGCGGCGGACAGTATTTGTGCATCCGGTTTTGTGTTTCCTAGTGCCTGAACCTGCTACTGTCTATCCCTGTTGTTCTGACAGCATTCACGGGGCGGCAGACAGTATTTGTGCATCCGGTTCCGTGTCTCCTAGTGCCTGAACCTGTATGCTGTCTATCCCTGTTGTTCTGACAGCATTCACGGGGCGGCAGAGAGTATTTGTGTATCCCGTTTTGTGTTTCCTAGTGCCTGAACCTGCTACTGTCTATCCCTGTTGTTCTGACAGAATTCAAGGGGCGGCAGACAGTATTTGTGTATCCGGTTCCGTGTCTCCTAGTGTCTGAACCTGGATGCTGTCTATCCCTGTTGTTCTGACAGCGTTCACAGTGCGGCAGAGAGTATTTGTGTATCCGGTTCCGTATCTCCTAGTGCCTGAACCTGTATGCTGTCTATCCCTGTTGTTCCGACATCATTCACGGGGCGGCAGAGAGTATTTGTGTATCCAGTTTTGTGTTTCCTAGTGCCTGAACCTGTATGCTGTCTATCCCTGTTGTTCTGACAGCATTCACGGGGCGGCATACAGTATTTGTGTATCCGGTTTTGTGTTTCCTAGTGCCTGAACCTGCATGCTGTCTATCCCTGTTGTTCTGACAGCATTCATGGGGCGGCATAGAGTATTTGTGTATCCGGTTTTGTGTTTCCTAGTGCCTGAACCTGCATGCTGTCCATCCCATTTGTTTTGACAGCGTTCACGGTGCAGCAGACAGTATTTGTGTATCCGGATCCGTGTCTCCTAGTGTCTGAACCTGCATGCTGTCTATCCCTGTTGTTCTGACAACATTCACTGCGCGGCAGACAGTATTTGTGTATCCGGTTCCTTGTTTCCTAGTGCCTGAATCTGTATACTGTCTATCCCTTTTGTTCTGACAGCATTCACGGGGCGGCAGACAGTACTTGTGTATCCGGTTCCGTGTATCCTAGTGTCTGAACCTGCATGCTGTCTATCCCTGTTGTTCTGACGGCATTCACGGCGCGGCAGACAGTATTTGTGTATCTTGTTCCGTGTTTAATAGTGCCTGAACCTGAATGCTCCTAATGCTCCTAAGGTTATCCCTGTTGTTCTGACAGCATTCTATCCAATCTTAACGTTGAATGCATATATTTTATGGATATAATGCAAGTATTTAATTTATTCTTACATTCAAACCAAAAAAAATAACGGTTCAAGCGTTATTAAAGTGATTAAAAAAAATTAAAAATGAAATTATGAACAATTTAAAAACAAACATCGCCCGCTTTTGTACAGACATCGCCTTCATTATGCAGTATTGATGTGGTGGATATTATAAGGCGGTTGTGTGATATTAGCGCTCAAAGCTTGCAACTATCTTCTCCCGCGCTCGCTCTCTAACCGAGTTACTGTTTCCAACAGTCACCAATTAAGTTACCCTTTACTGGATTTTCCCGCCGAAACAATCGTACATTTTCCAACAAATAACTAAAAATGTCAAAGTGTTTCCATTTAAAACATGTATTTACCATCTATTGAAGGCAGAAGTTTGAAAAATGATGTTTTGTTCACCTGTTATTTGTTCATGTTTGATTTAACATAGCACACATTACTTCAACGGAGCTTGGCATTTAAAATCAGCCACCGTGTGACGTAAGTTTTCGGTACTTTCGTGTGGCCGTAGGAAATTTGTTTAGCATCACACTTAAAAATACCCCCGTAGCAGCAAACCTGCATACTCAGCGAATTTCCAATGCATATTAATTTATCTTAATACCACATAAAGCCACATACCAAGTTTCATCAATATACATTCATAAATAAACGATTTATGACATTTTAATTATTCTCCATAAGAATAACATGGCGGCTGAGTATGCAGGTTTGCTGAAATAAGGAACACTAATACCCCCGTAGCAGCAAACCTGCGTACTCAGCGAATTTCCAATGCATATATATGTATCTCAATACCACATAAAGCCACATACCAAGTTTCATCAATATACATTCATAAATAAACGATTTATGACATTTTAATTATTCTCCATAAGAATAACATGGCCGCTGAGTATGCAGGTTTGCTGAAGCAAGGAACACAAAAAATGGGGTTTTATGCAAATATCAATATAACTCATGTAGGTAAAGCCACATACCAAATTTCATTAATTTATTTTTATAATGAAGGCAGATAACACGTTACTTATTCTCCATAAGAATAACATGGGGCTGAGTATGCAGGTTTGCTGCTACGGGAGCCTTGGGCAAAAAAGTGTCTTTTTGAGCAAATATCAATGGTCCACAACCAGATGAAGCCGTATACCAAGTTTCGTAAGTATAGGTTCATAAATAAGCGAGATATAAAATTTTTATTTTTCTCCATAAGAATAACATTAGACAACGTACTGTGTTTAGCACTTTCAATATCTCGGTAACCAATTGACGTAGAGAAATGATCAAAATACCAAATTGTGTGTTTTTTTAAGCTGAATCCAATGGGAAAAAATAAAATTTGACTATTTCCAAAATGATATGTAAAAAATTCTAAAACCCATTTTTGGGGTACAAAACCCCCCCAAAATACCCCTTCGGATAGAGCGATGTGGCTGGATTTCGAACTTAAAGTCATAAATGTTGCTTTACACGTTTATACCAAATTTCATCAAAATCGGATAATTTTTACGAGAGTTATCGTGCTCACGGACACACATATATATATATATATATATATATATATATATATATACAGTTTCGAACGAATGGTGTTTTTGGGGTCTGGGGACCTCAAAACGAAAAGTTATCATGGTCCCGGGCCTAGGTCTTACCATGCCGACTACGGTAATAGCTTCTTCCCTATAGGGGAAATTCGCTAAAAATGGGCTGTTATACAAATATCATTATAACTCAACTAGGTAAAGCCACATACCAAGTTCTATTAATTTATGTTCATAATTAAAGGAGATAACACGTTAATTATTCTCCATAAGAATAACATGGGGCTGAGTATGCAGGTTTGCTGCTACGGGAACTATCGGGCAAAAAATGGATTTTTGTGCAAATATCAATAGACCACAACCAAATAAAGCCATATACCAAATTTTGCCAGTTTACGTTCATAAATAAGCGAGATATACAATTTTTCTTTTTCTCCATAAGAATAACATTAGACAACGTACTGTGTTTAGCACTTTCAATATCTCGGTAACCAATTGACGTAGAGCAATGATCAAAATACCAAATTGTTTGTTTTTTTAAGCTGAATTTAATGGTATAAATTAAAATTTGAGTTAAATTAAAATTACATGTGAAAACCCCAAAAAACACATTTTTGGGGTACAAAACCCCCCAAAAACCCCCCTTCGGATGGTGCGATTCATCTGGTTTTCGAACTCGTTCAAATAAATGGTACTTTACACATTTGTACCAAATTTCATTATGATCGGACCTTTTTTACGAGAGTTATCGTGCTTACGGACACATAAACATATAAATAATATAAATAGTATAAATATAAATATATATATATATATATATATATATATATATATATATACATATATAAAAATTTGAACGAATGGTGTTTTTGGCATCTGGGGACCTCAAAATGAAAAGTTATCATGGTCTCGGGCTTAAGTCTTACCATGAGACCTACGGTAATAGCTTCTTCCCTATAGGGGAAATTCGCTAAAAGTTAACTTCTTGAAATGTATTATATTTTAACGAACAATAATGCAAACAATATATTCATAGATATCAATATACAGGTGTCTCTCATAAAGTTTCTCAAACAGATTGCAGACGAACCACTTGACCTAGAAGGATGAAATAAAATTCTCTCCCACTAAATCAACCGCGAGGAATAAGGTAAGAATATTTTGTTACTTGATTAAAATAAAGGATTTTCCAAAAGCTGAGGGTACCCAGTTCGAATCTTGAAATTTTAAAATGTAAACATATGCTATATTATACTTTATCTTATAGATCTACAACAAACAACCATTTTGGGGAAAACATAACTCACTTTTCTTTATTCTTTTCAAAATTGAATACTTTTGTGAAAAATATTAACATCTATGGAATACTCTGTATCTTCTAAACCATAATACACATCTTTGTTATGATTCTAATTTCACACTCAGATTAGGCTCAGCTTTACCCTGATATGTTACATGACAGTATTTAAAACAAAATAAAAAATCAAATATATCTGTTTTTTATGTTCATGTCCCTAAATTTAGAAAAATCAAATATTAATATAAATAAAATACCCCCGTAGCAACAAACCTGCATACTCAGCAAATTTACATTGCATAAATATGTGTCTCACTACCACGTAAAACCACTTACCAAGATTCAGAACAATTTATTCATAAATAAGTCATATTTAACATTTTATTTATTCTCCCTAAAAATAACATTAGGGCTCAGTATGCAGGTTTGCTGCTTCAGGGAAAATAAACAAAAAATTAGTTTTTTGCAAATATTAATAGACCACAACTAGGTGAAGCTACATACCAAGTTTCATCAATATAAATTCATAAATAGATATAACATTTTAATTATTCTCCATAACGATAACATTGGACAACGCACTGTGTTTAGCACTACTCCGCAACGGTTGCTAGTAGAACCAAAATGTTAGTACTAAAATTTTAGAGCTGATTTTAGAGCTGAACGTATTAGGAAAAACAAATGTGAAGTGTTCAATGAAATTAATTGAGGAAAGTCTAAAAATATGTTCCCATAAGATTAACATGGGACATCTTTGGAATTCGTTTTTTTGGATTTTCTCGCAACAACTTGACCTAGGTTAATGGTTCAAAATATTAAATAATTTTGTCTAAGCTCTAAAAAATTTTCAAAACCAATTCAGTGTTTTTAAAATTGTTGAGTGAAAAATACAAAAAAAGATTTTTGGAAAATTTAAAACCCTCATAAACCCTCCTTCCCATGGTCCGATCTTTCTTGTGATCGGACTTAGTCTTGAATGCCACTTAACACGTTTGAGACAAATTTCATCGAAATAAGACATTTTTTACTCAAGTTATCGCATTCACCGACACCCACATATCTATATATTTAATTCCGTAAGCGAATCGGTCCCCACGAAATATCTCGAGCTAGGAAGACGTTAAGTTAGGTTATGACGATTCATTTTAAAACTTGAGGGCCAAAGATGGTGGGAAAAATTATCAGAAATGTCAAAAATTAAGTGGGCTATGCTCCCCTGAACTTCAAAGATCCAATGATTTTCTTGTGGAAATATCAATACAGTGTTTTTATTAATAAGCAAAATAAACTAATGATCAGCTGTGATTATCCATTTACAAAAAAACCATATGTTAGGGGCTATATCACCTGTAAGCCACTAGTATTACATATTTCTCACTGTATAGATGCCAAACGACTAATACTAACACGTTAAAACATTTATTTGTAAATTATGAAAAATAAGTTTTTTGCGAATTTTCATTTGTATTACAAACGTTTTCAAGGAATAAAGAAGAAAGAATGTAATTTGATAAGTAAATAAATAAAAATATATAAATATTTTAGATCTGACTTTAAAAACAATTTAAACGTGTGATTTTAGGAACAGGTATAAGAATAAAATTGAAATTAAGTTAAACATCAGCTGAGTTGAAACACTTTAGACTTAAGAAAGATTACCTAAGATTTAACCCGGAAGGAACTTTGGTTTTTAATACCAACTGATGTGCCAATTCAGAACTTCTTAATTTCAGTTGGTTACATTTGGTATTTTGATGTGGTTTAATTTTGTGAAGGGCTTTTAGTTCATGGCACCCTGAAACATTTTGGCTGTGGTGAGTTGCATGATTGTAAATCTGTTTTAGTTTGTCTTTATGCACCACATACAAATCCCAAGTGTAACCAACTGATATTAAGATAGATATACACATATATGTATGTATATAAATTTGAACGAATAGTGTTTTTAGCATCTCGGGACCTCAAAACAAAAAGTTATGATGGTCTCGGGCTTAAGTTTTACCATGCCACCTACGATAATAGCTTCTTCCCTATAGGGGAAATTCGCTAGAAGTGAATAATTTTAAAAGTATTGGAAATTCTAGCAACTTTATAATTTACACTAATCTTTTGTATCTCTTTTGTTATTTAGCAATGAACAAAAATCATAATTTTCACATATATAATGCATGCTATTTTGTTCATAACACTTCTAAGGCAGTACTCCGAGGCATCTTTCACAAATGATTAATGTATAAGTTACATTAAACATGCATTTCATATGGGGAATTTATTATTTTTGTCGCTTGCTCAATAACTAACACAAAAAACAACAAACAAACAAGATTAGTGTAAATTAGAAAGTTGCTAGGATATCTAAGACCTTTAAAATTACGTTATTTTTGACTTTTAAAATGTAGGACATATAAACATAAATATATATATATATATATATATTTGTTTATTGATCTTTAGATTTTGTTTTAAATATTGTCATGGTACATATCAGGGTACATGTATGTATTAAATATTTACATTTAAGTTATCAATTTATCGTTTTATTTTATCTTCTATTTGCCTTCGTACATCTTTCATGTCAAATTCCTCATCTTCTATTTGTGTTCGTATGTCATTAATGCCAGCCTCTATTATGTTGGAGTTTTCCTTGGAAACAAAATATAGGATGTGAACTCTGTTGAAGTTTTTTCGATTAGTTCGTAAGTAATTCCGAATGAGATCAGCTCCTCTAAAGCCTCGTGTTGGTGAAGCTGCGTCTAAAACAAAAGCTTAACTTATTCCAACTTCAAAAATTCTTTGGTTTAATTAATTAAAAAATGACAAATTAGAAACTTAAAATATAAAACTTAATATTTAAACTCCGATTTTTACGTGAGTAAGAGTTTTGGAATACTATCATATTTGAACGTTAATACCTTATTTAAGGGATTATATTGATTAGAACATAAATAACTCCTAAAACTGATAACAATTTTAACATAAAAACAGTCCTAACAACTTGGAGGTGTACAGGCAACAGTTTAGTGATTGTTTAGATGTTGCGCAAAAACCAGTTAATTATGGGACTGACATGAAATTTTCAAGGACATTTTAATAGTCGATTTTCATTCAAGGATATTCAAATTCTTTCAAACAGCCTTATAACGACAACAAGGGCAAAAGGGCTGTTTAATTTGTATAATTACACTTAACCTGACTGTAAAATGCACAAGTACAATTCCCAATTCACAGCTGGTTGTTAGACATCGTTAAGTGAATGTCAATCCAGTAATGTAAGATAATTTATATTTAGAAATAACATTATTGATTCAAGGGGATTTTGATCTCGCCAACTTCCAACGGGCACATTTTCTATTAACAATAACCAGGTCGACCTCCAGCCACAAGGTCACGGTCCATATGGTTTGACCATTAGATGAGCGCACGACTAGCCTCAGACATCAGAATAACTAATTACACTGGGAAATGGCTGTTGGATCAAGTTCATAACAGTGGCGGATACCTTTCACAAATACATTTTATGTGCACTTACAAACGGAAAGTCGTCTTTGACTCATCAAGGATCTTTCCAATTTACATATGCATAGGTACAAAGTTTGTATATGATATTGAAAAGTGGATACATTAATGCCGCCGTTTTATGACCTCAGGGCTTCACTGTAACTTAATAATTGATCTGGAACAGGCTGTATACATGACATTTTTAGAGTGATATTCCTTTCGCTGTGATTTGTTCAAAATTACACTTATTATGAATAGTTGTTTTCCTAGACTCTAGTATCATTTTTTCATTCGCCAAATCTATTTTATACTAAAGTGTTCATGCCGTACAAACTATACGATCCTTTAGCATATGCTAAGTTAATCAGTAATCTCTTTATTAATGAATTGTATTTGCCTTGTTTGTTCAAATTACCTACGGCATGTCCGCATATCCCGATCCACGGCTCCTACTCCTCCCTCGGGATAATCACCACCTCATCCCTCTGTAGCTACAGGCAAAGGCTGGATTAGAACTAGATGTTCACAGGTAGCCGCTGTGACGTGCGGCTCCACGGCTCCTACTCCTCCCTCGGGATAATCACCACCTCATCACACTACAGCTACAGGCAAAGGCTGGGTTAGAACTAGATGTTCACAGGTAGCCGCTGTGACGTGCGGCTCCACGGCTCTTACTCCTCCCTCGGGATAATCACCACCTCATCCCACTGTAGCTACAGACAAAGGCTGGGTTAGAACTAGATGTTCACAGGTAGCGGTTCTGACGTGCGGCTCCACGGCTCCTACTCCTCCCTCGGGATAATCACCACCTCATCCCTCTGTAGCTACAGGCAAAGTCTGGGTTAGAACTAGATGTTCACAGGTAGCGGCTCTGACGTGCGGCTCCACGGCTCCTACTCCTCCCTCGGGATAATCACCACCTCATCCCACTGTAGCTACAGGCAAAGTCTGGGTTAGAACTAGATGTTCACAGGTAGCGGTTCTGACGTGCGGCTCCACGGCTCCTACTCCTCCCTCGGGATAATCACCACCTCATCCCACTGTAGCTACAGGCAAAGTCTGGGTTAGAACTAGATGTTCACAGGTAGCGGTTCTGACGTGCGGCTCCACGGCTCCTACTCCTCCCTCGGGATAATCACCACCTCATCCCTCTGTAGCTACAGGCAAAGTCTGGGTTAGAACTAGATGTTCACAGGTAGCGGCTGTGACGTGCGGCTCCACGGCTCCTACTCCTCCCTCGGGATAATCACCACCTCATCCCACTGTAGCTACAGACAAAGGCTGGGTTAGCACTAGATGTTCACAGGTAGCGGTTCTGACGTGCGGCTCCACGGCTCCTACTCCTCCCTCGGGATAATCACCACCTCATCCCTCTGTAGCTACAGGCAAAGTCTGGGTTAGAACTAGATGTTCACAGGTAGCCGCTGTGACGTGCGGCTCCACGGCTCCTACTCCTCCCTCGGGATAATCACCACCTCATCCCACTGTAGCTACAGACAAAGGCTGGGTTAGCACTAGATGTTCACAGGTAGCGGTTCTGACGTGCGGCTCCACGGCTCCTACTCCTCCCTCGGGATAATCACCACCTCATCCCTCTGTAGCTACAGGCAAAGTCTGGGTTAGAACTAGATGTTCACAGGTAGCGGCTCTGACGTGCGGCTCCACGGCTCCTACTCCTCCCTCGGGATAATCACCACCTCATCCCACTGTAGCTACAGGCAAAGGCTGGGTTAGAACTAGATGTTCACAGATAGCGGCTGTGACGTGCGGCTCCACGGCTCCTACTCCTCCCTTGGGACAGCCACCAGCGTTAACTCTAACCCTTTGTAGTTGTGCGTCTGTAGGTGACGACCATGGTATTTAGTTTTGAGTGATTTTTGTCAAAATTTGGTGAAGTAGAATTCTTTAGGAAGCAGTGAATAACGTGGAATGTTATGTTATTTACAAGAAATAATTTCCGTATAAAACATCTTGGTAGCTAAGCTTATTTCAATTCAAATCAAAATCGCTACAACATTGTGTACAATACTAAGTTGAAAATGCTGATGCGAGTGAGTTGTTAATTAGGAAGAATTTTGCTGTAAACAAATTATTCAAACAAAACCTTCAAATTTAAGACCACTATTATTACGGATATTATACATTCCGAAGAAAAATTATTCTCTGAAATTTTTAATTCACAGACACGTTGGGTAGGGATTGGTTACAGCGCGGCGAGGTCGCGGGTGGTGAGAGCAAAGGGTTGTTGCTTCTTCCACAACAGACAGTATATCATTGTTACAAAACCTTCCTCATCTGAAACTTTGACCATTAACATAGTAGTTCCTATGGAGTTCACACCTGAGCTCGTGTTAGAATTTTTACAATACAGTCCATTCAACCCATTGTTTTATACTTTCGTCAGCCTGGGTTTTCATTTAGACACATTTGTTTTAAAACTTTATCTTGTTAGTAATAATAGACGTGCCTTATAGAAAACATTTATTTTTTTAAAATTATCTCATGTGTTCAATATTAAAAAATAATGGAGCAAAATAAAGTTCGTTTAAAACAGACAAATGACACAAAAAATGAAAACAGTGACAAATCACTAATTTGTTTAGGAGTTTTTATGCACACTACACATGTTTTTATTTACACTACAAATGCTTGATTTGACTCCCTTTGGTAATCCTGCATACATCTAGGCGATATCCAATCCTGCCCACACCCTGCAACATGTACTGTGATATGGATTACACTGCTCTGGTTCTACATTGCGTTAAATCATCCAGGTGTTGAGGCATGGGTGGGTAGTAAAGTAAATATTTGATTAATCCCGACAAAAAAGTCGCAAGAAGTTAGGTCAGGCTATCGTGGAGGCCAGCGCAACTTAGAGGCCTGTCTTGATTTCCAAAGTGACTAATTCAGCTGTTTTCTTTCTTCTCCGTAGCCATTTAATAAACACGTCAGTCTTAGTTTACCAAGCAACCAAGACAAAACGTACCGTGATCAAAACAAACTTATAAACGTACTATTCCTATTGTTACAATAGTTAAATATTATTTTAGTTGACGAAAACGAAATTCCACATGTTTAGTTTTACAACATTCTTTTTTAATCACCCCGTACTTATATTATGTGTTTTTAGTAAATCAATATTTAGTAAACATCTCAGAGAATATTGCGTGTTTCAGAAATACTAAACGGGTAGTCTCAATATGTACCAAAAGTTTTCACTTAGTTCCTCTATTGGTGGTTTATTTCCTTTAATGATCGGCGAGTTTCATTCCCTCATTCGTTGAGCTGAGCATGCAATCCGACTAAGGGCTATCTTCTGTTTACCATGTTTCAATATTCTATTGGGTAAGTAATTAAAGTAAGATTGCGTAGTAGGTAGTGTTGTGTATTGTGTTGGTTGAGTACTACTGGATATTTTCACAGTGGTATTTTATAGGTACGGTTTAAAACTCCAGTCTCCTATTTTGAACGTTGAAAATGGTTTATTTAGTTTTTCAAATTGTTATTTTCAATTTCCACCTGAATACCATGATGAACTCGACACAAGATTTCTAATAAACTTCAAACTAAATCCATGGAACATTTTGCTGTTGATTCTTTTCAAGCAAGCGATCACGCATTGCTTGAATAGAAGTGTAAAGGAAAAAGGAATTCACGGAAGGAGCGAACCCGATCCCAATCACAGTCACTTGAACCAAAGTATCATCAGATAAAATATGGAGCTATTTTTTCAGAATTTCATATGATACACTAAAACGCGAATTCGGACTAAGGCCAACAACATTACCCGTCTCGCGTCGCGTCGCGGTCATTATCCTGATTTACTCAGTTGTTGAAGAGCATTGTTCTTCGGCCTTTGCCCACATTGCAACTCGGGCATTTCCAATTTTCCCAAATGCCGATTTGTTGCTGATAACGGTGAAGATGGGTGTAAAGAGCCTTGAAAGCTCTCCTTCCACTCTGGCCTACTATCATATATTTCATTAAGTCCAGGAAATAGGATAGGAATCATGAGACGCTTAAAAAAAATCGTTTTTAAATATATATATTAATGTCTGTGAAATACGTGTTGACATAACAAAATTTAGTTTTAGTTTTAAAAAACTTGTAAAATTAAAAATTAAGTTAAGAGTTTACCTGGGAGAGCAGGTTTTTTTTAAATCCGAAGAATTCTTTAAACTAAATTGAAACTCAATTGTTTAATTGACAAAAAGGTACATCTTAGCATCGACGAGTATTTTTTTGCGACGGCGACGGATGTAAACATAAAAAAACAGGTAAGTAATAATAGATTCGTAATTTAATCATAATTTTCCAGAACAACCTAATTATAATTAAAGCGATAAATTTATATCAAGCTATAAAATAATCACCATTCAAAACATGCCGAAAGGCCAATTCAAGCTCTAGCGTTAATGTAGCAATCGCATTTTGGTCGGCTGATGAACATCTCGTGATTATTTGATTGACATACCTGCGATTTTGTAACTGGAGATACACTTTTACTTTCATTAATTACTTTCTTAAAACTATTGTTTATACTATTATTTTAATGATTCAGATTTTCAACACACGGATGGCGGTTACTTTCAACTTAGAAAGCTTAGTCTCGCTGCGGAGATGAATGTATCCAAAGTTGCGAGGTATATGTTAGTCAACAAGCACGAGCCATATTATATTTTGAAAAATCAACCATTTTTTAACAATTGCGTTTTAATACGAAAACGGTAGTGAAAAAGGAACGTTAGTTTTGGAGGCACCATTAAACTAAGTATCAAACGTAAGCAAAAACCATTAAATAAAAATCACGAAATCGCAAATAAACAATTACGTTATTATTAAGTATCTAGTTAATAAATATTATTAGAACAATTGTTTATCTGATTCTTTATTGGTATGTTTGAACTTATGAACAGGTTTTTGGATTTTCTTCGAAACCACTTAACCTAGGTTCATGATTAAAAACTCTACATTATTTGTTTTTTCTTAAGCTCTATAAAATGTTCAAAACCAAAATTGAGTATTTAAAAAATTAAATAGAGTATTTCAGTGAAAAATGCAAAAAACCGATTTTTGGACAATTTAAAACCCCCATAAACCCCCCTTCCCAAGGTCCGATTTTTCTGGTTTTCGAACTTAAAGTCAAGAATGTTACTTTACACATTTGAGCCAAATTTCACCGAAATCGGGCGTTTTTTACTCATGTTATCGCACTCACGGACCTCAAAACAAAAAGTTATCACGGTCTCGGGCATAAGTCTTACCATGTCACCTACGGTAATAGCTTCTTCCCTGTAGGAGAAATTCGCCTAAAGTGGATTAATTTAATCACAAAAGGTGGAGAGAGTAAGCAGTTTAAAAGTGTTGTAAATTATCGCAATATTGACACGTATTTCACTTATTTATACAATTTCAGCTTATGAGGGCTTTGGGGGCATGTTGTTGTAAATAAATTAATATTAGGTAAATGCTGGCAATTTAAAAAAACGTCCAGAGCATAATTCATTCTAATAAATGCTTATTTTGTGATGGCGTATAAATTTAAGAAAATAGTAAATATCTCGACAAAATTCATTTGTATTTTAAAACCTTTATAAAACACAAAAACGAGTAACCCTGTGTAAAAAGTAATGTGATTTTAGCCATCGAACTGAAAAAAATTAAATATAAATTTGTAGGTAATAAAACAATGTGACCACCTTAAAATATCGTGTCACTGAAAGCTATGTGCATACAAACTTGAAACTAATTAAATCACTGTGCATCACTAAGTGCATCACTTTTTTATTTTTAGACGATTGAATGGAATGCAAAGCATTTCCGAATTATCTGTGATTACTAATGGCTCTAGGTTTAGTAGTCATCGATCAAACACAGTTGCATTGCATTATATATTTTCATTGCATTATATGTTAAGTGAAGATGTGTCAATGTACAATCAATATACACTGGTGCGGGGTAGTATGCTTATCTATGGATTTTTGTCTATAGTTAGAACGCAACGTTGAGGTAATATAAAACTATTTGTTATGAATATACTTATTTTATTTAAAAGTGATCGTCATTAGTTCTTATATTTTTAAGAATAGAATAATGAATAAGCCTTTACGAAAAAGAGATACAATTATTTATATATTGTAATAACTTTATTGTATAAAATAGTATAATAGCTTAATTGTATTGTAATTAACTTATATTGTAATAATTAGGTATACGAATTCTAACCCACTTCTAGATGAGCTAGGGACGTGAAATTTGGCGTGCAGGTAGATTTTACCTTTTAACCCCCAGAAAAATTACCAAAACTTACAATTTTTAATTATAAAACCTTTAAAAAATTTCGATTAACCTTAATACATCTTTTTAGATAAATACATATTCAATAATTTGGATTTATTTAATGCTGAAAATGTGTTACATAAAAGTGAGCACCGTTGGATGTCCTAAATAATATGTATTTTAACTTGTATTTGTATTATTTTTTATTGAGAAGTAAGATTTGTATCCGTTAAAGCCACCTCCACACTTTGGCCGATTCTTTCGTCAAGTGACTAGGCGAGTAATCTTTCACTGTTTGCCAAGTAATCCCCTGATATATCACGAGCATCAGCGTTTTATTACACACGTGTGTTCCACAGTTTTGCGTTTGTCTTCCCTCGCATAGGTTCGACTAAGTGTGGATTTCCATTTAGCGACGTAGTGCCTTCTGTTCAAGGTGATCGGTCGCTTGTTTGATATTCCTAATCGGTATGAGGTTGGACAGCTTCCTCTGAAAACTATCTGTTCTCTCTTCAACTAAATTATTCAGGTACTCATAATCAGTGCTCCTTGGAAGTGGTTTTTCATTTTCAATTAGACCCTTATAAAATAATCGTTTCATCTTTTCATTTTATCAGGTTTATTAATGTTTTCAGTTTTTTTATAGGAAGTGATGGGTTCGTGTATGAAGGATGGGGCTGGCTCGCCCGTCGGATCATCAAGGAGAGGCAGAGCTTTTCGCATTGATTACTGTTTATCGGATTAATTATAGAAAGCAACGGTAAGATATAACACCATAAGTATTTAACAAGCAGTTTAAACTGAAATTAAAACATGAATATATTTACTATGTAATACAAGGGTCTGAGAGTTTCTCAGCAAAATTCTAAGATAACTGGTCGTCGGGGGTTGGAGATTTGTTACTATATCACGGTAATATTTACTTTGAATATAATGACGATCCTGTCGATAAATCTCATCGTGGCCCTCAACACTCGTCGAGACTGTGAAAACAATAACCTTACTTGTGTAAAAATATGTAACATTCATTTTACGTTAAAGCTTGAGGAAATGATGAACAGCAGATAATCAGAAAGTTCTCCGAAAGGTTTGATCGATAAACGCTTCTAACTAAAGAAACGTTTATGTTATTTACGTCACATTTTCTATTTTTGTTAATAATTTCTTACAAATTCTTTTAGCGAATTTCCCCTATAAGGAAGAAGCTATTACCGTAGTCGGCATGGTAAGACCTTGGCCCGGGACCATGATAACTTTTCGTTTTGAGGTCCCCAGACCCCAAAACACCATTCGTTCGAAACGATATATATGTGTGTGTGTGTGTGTGTGTGTGTGTGTGTGTCCGTGAATGCGATAACTTGAGTTAAAAACGTCCGATTTCGATGAAATTTGGCTCAAATGTGTAAAGTGACATTCATGAAAAACTGACCATGGGAAGTGGGGTTTATGGGGGTTTTAAATTTTCCAAAAATCAGTTTTTCGCATTTTTCACCCGAAAATTTAAAAAAACTTAATTTTGGTTTTGATCATGTTATAAATCTTAAAAAAAACAAATAATATGGTATTACGAATTATTAACCTAGGTTAAGTGGTTGCGGAGAAAATAAAAAATACTCCCGTCGCAGCAAACCTGCATACTCAGCGAATTTCCAATGGAGATAAAAAAGTATTAATACTACATAAAGCCACCTACGAAGTTTCATAAAAATATATTCACAAATAAGCGATATATGCAATTTTAATTATTCTCCATTGGGGCTGAGTACGCAGGTTTGCTGCAACAAGGAACACAATAAATGGGTTTTTACGCTAATATCAATAGAACTTAAGTAGGTGAAGTCGTATACCAGTTTTTATTCATTTATGTTCATAATTAAGAGAGACATAGCATTTAATTATTCTCCATCAGAATAACATGGGGCTAGAGTAGGCAGGTTTGCTGCTACGGGAGCCTTTGGCAAAAATTGTTTTTTTAGCAAATATCAATAGACAACAACCATATGAAGCCGTATACCAAGTTTTGTCAGTATACGTTCATAAATAAGCTAGATATACAATTTTTCTTTTCCTCCATAAGAATAACATTAGACAACGTACTGTGCCCTTTCAATATCTCGGTAACAAATTGACGTAGAGGTTTGATCGAAATACCAAATTGTGTGTTTTTTAAGCTGAATCGAATGGTGAAAATTACAATTTTACCATTTCAAAAATTAGATTTAAAAAATTCAAAAAACCCATTTTTTGGGTAAACCCCCACAAAATACCCCTTTGGATAGAGCGATCTGGCTGGTTTTCGAACTTAAGTCATAAATGTTGCTTTACACGTTTATACCAAGTTTAATCAAAATCAGATCATTTTTACTAGAGTTATCGTGCTCACACACACACATATATATATATATATATATATATATATATATATATATATATATATATATACAGTTTCGAACGAATGGTGTTTTTGGGGTCTGGGGACCTTAAAACGAAAAGTTGTCATGGTCCCGGGCCTAGGTCTTACCATGCCGACTACGGTAATAGCTTCTTCCCTATAGGGGAAATTCGCTAAAACCTGCTCAATACAATAGTTGGATAGAATATAACATTTCAAAGAGGTTTAATTACTATTTTGTGCAAAAATATTGAGTGTGACTGAGAAAAATGAGCTTAATAATGAAGTTTTTCCGACAAAAAAATCAAGATCCAAAAATACTTAAAACCTAAAATATGGCAAGTTAACAAACATTTTATAGGTAAAACCAGGGGTTCTCCTGGATGACATTAACGTCCTGATAAAACACATTAATTTATTTAATTTAAATTTGTTTAAATTTATTTACATTAACAATAAATATTACAACATAATATTTCGTTTCAAGAAAAGTTCATTCAACTAATGATATTTTCAAAATGTCCTCCATTTCGAGACATGGTCAAGCTCGTTTAGCAGGGATGATGTAGCTGCTCTTATGATGATTTGAGCTACGTTGAGGATCTTCTCTACCAACTCCTCTCTTGTTTGGGACTTGATTCTGTACACTTCAGACTTCAATAGAAAGAAGTAATCCCAGGGAGTGAGGTCCGGTGACCTAGGGGGGTAATTTTACTGGTCCTCGATGAGCAATCACTTTTCTCTTGAAACGGTTTCTCAACGATTGAACCACATTTTGTGTCCTGTGCGGCGACTAGATGGGAACATCTTCGAAAAGTTCTGGCAGAATGTTGTTTTAGAACTGAAGATAACTGACACCATTTGAGCTCGGTTAAAATTATAAGTTCAAATTTTACTAATGGTATATCTAAATTTTTAGTATTCTGTTAGGAACCACACCACAATTAAGAAACCAAGTTTGCAGCTTTGAAAGACGTGTTATACTGGGGTAGTAGTAAAAAAACAGTCAAAATGTTGTACTTTTTCAGTTTTTCTTAAATATCTTACAAAATAATATTGTAAAAAAATAGACCATAACGAAAATGTTTATTGTTTTGGAATTTGTTCAAGTTTTTAAAGTATTGTTATCTTAGTAAATAATAAACGTACTGAAGTCGTTATTGTCTCAAACGTTAGCAATTTTTATCCAGTTTAAGAAAAGATTGGTCGACATATTCAGAGGCAAACTTTCAGAGATATTTAGCAAAAACTGAAAGAACATTTGACTACTACGCCAGTAGCACAGGTCTTTTGAAGCTGCAAACTTATTCTTACTTGTTGTATAGGTCCTAACAACATACTACAAAATTTGAACTACATGACCTTTTGCATGCAAGGACCCTTTTTAATGTCTAACTTGGCTGGACTACTTGTGGACATTTTTTTAGTTGTTTATACCATTTCGAGTAAATTGGGCCTCGTCGGTAAAGAGTATTATCTTGATCTGGCGACTGTACGCCACTACCAAGCGACAAAACTGAGACCTTTCGTCATCGCCAGGGTGAAGACCCTGAACTTTCTTTAAATGATAAGGATATAATCTTTCATTATTTAAAATTCTCCATGTTTTAGGGATGGATACCAGATGCCTTCTTGTAAGCTTTCTCACGCTTGTTCCTGTACAGAGTTTAAAATGTCATTTTCTACTTCAACAGGTGTTTGAACAACACCGACAGTGACAACTTTTCTAACACATCCTGTCTCCCTTAGTACAATTATACAAATCTGTAAATACTTGCCTATTGGAAAATCTTCTAGCGTACTCTTGAACCGCTGCTCGTGAATTTCCGTTGCAAAATCCATAAACAAAATAGTATTTCTGTATATTCACTGTTAGTATACATGATTTTTACTGATATCAACAAAAGACCGGAAATTATCAAAATGTAAACAAAGTAGCCAATAATGAAAGTTTCATCAACTGGCCAAATAAAACAGCCAATTAACTTCCAGGATTACCAACATTACATTAATTAAAAAGATTGTTTAATAGATATGCAGTTGCTCACTTTATAATTTAATTAATTAAAAATTTACTAGCGAACCTCGATAGTCCGAACACCGATCGCTCGATAGTCCGAACGCTCCTGTAACCCGATCGCTTCGTTAATCCGACGACCTTCAGTGGATACATTTTTAGATATTTAATTGTTCAACAAAGCATCCGAGTTAGTGTAATTCCTGATTTCATTGCCTTTAGTTGTAATATTATCTCTTACCTACTGTTTCCTGCCATAATATTTGTTACTATAATATAATTTTGTTGTAATTACAATCGCTTATACTGAGTTTCTGGTATTTGCTTAAAACGCCCGCAGTAACATTTTGATAATGTTAAACGATGATAATGCCGTGGTGAATTTTGATAATCTGAACTCTTTTAACAAACAAATTTGGATTAACGATGTATGCATGTAACTTGTTTTTAAAGTTTTACTTATTTTAAGGTAAATGGACGTTCACATTTACTTTAAGTCAAAATAAAAAATGTGTACTCTGCTTAAGCCTTAGTTTTCCTTTAAAATTTATGTTAACTTGCAATATTTTATGTTTTAAGTAAAATAATTCCCAGACAAAGTGTACATTAATTGATATTTCCTTGTTCACCATAAAACTATTCAAATTTTTGTGTCCAAATGATTAAACGGCTGTATTATAAAAGGCTGTAAAATAATAAATATTTTTTGATCTTGATTTTCGGAAAAACTTTATTTTTAAACTCGTTTTTCTCAATCACACTCAGTATTTTTGCACAAAATAGTAATGAAATCTCTTTGAAATCTTATAACCTATCCAACTATGGAAATTTTATCAAAATATTTTATAAATTGTTTAATCTAGAGGTCAAAATGTTCAATAACTGAAAACTGAAAAAAAACTGTTTTCACTTATATAGAAAACGATTGAGATTTGGTCCTATGTTTATAGGACATTGTTTTCTTCTTTTGACTCAAGGATCCATTTCCTGAAGTTTGCCAGGGTATTCCTTATTCATCTACAGCCGTGTAAAAAATGCACAGGAAATTGTCAATGTATTGGTTTTATTTTAAAGTTCTGATTAAAAGAATAACCAAATAAATGTTTCACTTGCAGCTTCCGATACGGAGTTTGGACAAAATAGTGAGTATACAATATAAATTATCCGTATAATTGTTTAGGGAATAAAAACTATGTGGCCGATGTAGCCGATGCATATACATCTGCCTCACAACCCTAGGAACCCTTGAAGCAAGGCAAAAACATTAAATTAATTTTAAGTAGTAACCTCTTTTGAAGATAAGGAGATCGCAAATTATTAAACATATATTTTACTATCGTAATTTTAGTTTGATTCGCTTTAACTGTTTATACTTTCAATCAATATAAAGATTTTGCCACTTTCATGAAAATAAATCAACTTATTGTGTCAACGAGTTCGTGAAAAACGTTTTTGTCTTAGACAGATTTACCAAATACAATATATTTTACTAACAGATCTTTTCACTTACTTTCAGGCAATCTTTTTATTCGAATGGGATATCCACTAGTTGATTTTTATACATACATATTGAACGATAGGCCTACAATTTAGGCAGCGGATAGAGTAATACAATTTTTTACGCGTAAACAAACTTAGTCAACCCAAGAAAAACCCAAGTTCAAACACAGAACACGAATTTACTACTGAGCTTGAGGAAAATCCTTCGTTATCACAAAACTACATAAATAGTTTTGATAACCTTAGTAATATTTATGGATAATCAATCTTCTTGTTGTCACACTACAATGAAATTGTGGGAGATATTCAGATAATCGTTGATAGTCAGTTCATTGCTTTATATATGTAGTATGTTGTTGTAACTTAGAAATATCTAAAAATTAGTAACATGGCTTGGTTGTACAAACAAAATGCAATGTGTGAACTGTAAGCACACATTGTTGAACGGTATTATTGTTAAATCGCGACCTGGTATATTAATAACAAAAGACACAGCAATTATCATCGTTTAACCTCTTACAAATTAAATGTAGGTGGAACCCACGCAAAGTAACTTTCAATTCTGAGCTCACACTTCTAAGAAAATTCTAAGAAAAACTCTAAAACAATGTAAGTCTCGAGTCCTAATTGTTAGTTCTTAAATATAACGTAAAATAAACAAATTAAAAACAACAGTTACTGTTTCCAAAGGTCCTATATAGCAAGAAGTAATAGGATTTAATTATTGAAGGTTTTTGTCTTATATTTTTAATAAACAAACTAAAATGTTTACTGTTATTTACGAATTCAAATAACACTTTGGTAAAAAAGTGAAATTTTATCCGTGTTTTTATTATGATAACTTAAACGAGCTACATCTTTAAAATTGAGAGGAAAACTATCGCCATTATTCCAGGCAGACTTGCTTTGTTGGGGCGAAGATCGATGTTTTGTTGAGTATTGTTCCCTTCTTAGTAAAAAACTATATACACCCATAACAAAGATTAGATTAGTATAAGCTTTGTTTAAAGGAAACAATAGAAATTTCGTTCGGATCTTAGTTGCGCAGTTACTTTGTTTTGAAGCGGTCACTAAAATTTACTAGATTTGATGTTTTATTTACAGTTCAAAATAACAATAAAGTTATTCCAAACCAAGCTGTTACAAATGAAATTACACACATCGGCATGTGCCTGACCGATTACATAAATAATATTTTTTTGTCTTCGTAAAGTGGAGACTAGAGGTCCGGGACTGGGTTTGCGGCTCCGATTAGAATCAATAGCCAGGGAGCCAATATATTTAAATTAAAAAATAAAATATATTTTTGGGAGACATAAAAATAAATTGATTGTTGAATTTGTATTCAGTTGACTAGAAGCGAAGTAAGTTTACTTGCAGTATATTTTACTGTTTAGTTGCAAATAAATAGACAGTTTAGCTCAATATTACAGGCATAATTCAAATTCATTTGGTTCAGATTAATTTGGTACACTTTACAAAGTTAATAAACCCGTAGAGATTATTTAATTTTCAATCAGGGAATAGCTAAGTTCGGGATCCAAAGTATTGCTTTCTTCAATACGATCTGAAAGAGACACGGTGTGACAAATTCACTTGACCACGCCCGCAGCTCTGCCACTGACAGCTCAAGCTGGACTGTCAGGCCCTATTCTTCCGCCAATCGTCATTCGGTTAAAGCTGTACGGAAAGTATAAAGATCTTAACATTTCTGATTTATATATAAATTAATCCCCCCCACTGTATTGGCGATTGCAACAAGGGATGTTATATAACGTATTGTCAGCAGTAACTTTTTAGTTTGATTTAATTAAATTTTAATCCGATATAATACATACTGCTTAATACATATTACGAATATATACTGTATATTATTGCCAAGAAAACTCGAATCCCCCTCATAAATTCCTTTCTCATCGAATTATTAAAAACACATTACGCTATTGTTTGTTTTTAAATTATATCTGATGCTTATATCCTATCGTAGCTTGCTCACAATTACTTAACACTTTTAAAACCCCTATAATGAACTTTTTTGTTCAAAACTAATTATTGTGATATCTGTAAGTACGCCACCCACAACTTCGCTCATGAAGGCTATCAACATGAACGTGCAATATCCGACCCCCTATAACGTCCTGTCGTCAATGGCGAGGTTTGTCTCATAATATTTATTTTTGACTAATAATATACAGCATAGAGTTCTGGTCACTTTGAAATTAGATAGCATAATATCAGTCGGCTGGTAGCTCTTTTTGTATATTAAGTGTTGTAACAACGAAAACCATCACGTGTGCATCAATCTGTACGGAATTATTGTAATAGATTCTGTTCGATTAGAAACTTTCAACAGTTAATACAAAGGCCGATTTTATTTTATACAGTATTAATCATTTTAAGAGATTAAAAAAATTAACTTGATGAGATAACTAGAATATGTTATTCTCTAAAAATTGCACAGCAGTAGGGGTATTTAGCCGATTCTGCGTGAAGCGGGTGAGGTGACAGTGTCAGGTGAGCCCCCACCCGGATATTTTTCGCGAATTTTTTTTCAAACACCAAAAGCTAGATAAAATTAACACCGAGTTTGAAACTACAAATGATACATATTGCGTAAGGAAACCCAGCCCATGATCTGAACAGACCTCTAGAGTGGCAGTGCTGCTTGAATAACTTGACTTCGAGCCTCTATCGTATGTTAGTTCGTTAACAACGTAACTCGTACATTGACATATCGATCACTTTTCTTGGTTCTATACATACTCGCGTGGTTCGTAAGTATAATGATTATTTTGTTTTGCGTTAAACGTAACGGATTTTTTATTTTTGTTTTCTTCATGATATTATCGTTTCATAATGTTGAAAATTCATATGGAAATCGCTTGGTGTACCTGATGATTAGTACTACTAGCTCTTGAAGTAAACTGCGCACCTCACAGTGTGCGGACGTTGTTTTGTTTTGAAATTTCCAACTCAACAGGTTAGATGTATCATTTTCTCATTCAACATCAATAACAATTGTATGTGTTATCTCATGTCATTTGTTGTGACTTGAGCCCATGTTAACTGTTGTCCATCCTCACGCGGTTCGCAAGTGTAATGAGTATTTAGTTTTACATTAAACCTAGCAGACGTTTTTCTTTTTGGTTTTTTCGTAATATTAACGTTTCATATGGAGTTCATTCCTTCTAGCACTAACTTGACTGTGAGCCTTTCTCGTATGTTAATTCGTTTAAAACTAACTTGTTCAATGTTGCATCGATTACTCTTCTTTTATCATCCACAATGCGCATTATTGGGAGCATTATGATTGGTACTACTAGCTCTTGAAGTAAAGTGCGCATCTCACAAAATTCGAAAGTTCTTTGGTTTTAAAATTTCTCTCTTTAAATTAAAGATTAAAATTAAATTTCTCACCTATGTATTTAATAACCAGATAGGAGCTGTTCTGTTTGAAAGTAGTAACAACATGAGATTGATCATTCAAAGGGAGTCCCAAATCGGGATTCCCTTGGGGTGGGGTTTGGAAGGGGAGTTCGCAAATTGCGTAAGGAAACCCAGTCCATGATTCAAATGTTGTCTGGACAGACCTCTAAAGTGGTAGTGTTGCCTGAATAACTTGACTTCGAGCCTTTATCATATGTTAGTTCGTTAACAACATAACTTGCACATTGACGCATCGATCACTTTTCTTGCTTAAGTCACAATGTGTATTATGGTGTAAGTGACGACTGGTAATAACAACGCTTGAAGTAAACTGCGTTCATGTGTTGTGATACGTCTTGTCACAGAAGGTCGGATTTCTCATTTTCTAATTCAACATCAATTACAATTGCAGGCGTAGTCTTATTTTTATCTGTTGTGATTCAAGTCCACGTTAAATGTTGTACATCCTCACGCGGTTCGTGAGTGTAATGAGTATTTAGTTTTCCATTAAACTTCTCGTGTGACAATTCCAATTAATCGGTGTTTGAAGAAGTTTTCCTTTCCTTCGATAATTGTCACTTGCGTTATAACATATGCGTTTAATAACCAGTTCGCGCTTGTAATATTTTGTTATACCTATACAAATTCCAAGTAATCGATGTTTGAAGAAGATCGCACATTGATAAAAAATCAAAGTAAACGATGTTTGAAGAAGCTTGCGTTTTCATTATCACACAAGTTACAATCTTTGGTAATGTCAATCCAAGAAAATGGAAGCTAGCGGCTTCACGTCGTTGTGTTAAGTTACGATAGGTAAAGTTAGGTTTATTAGGCCTGTTTCCAGTTAGAAATGGGAAACATGGTGAGACATATCTCATCGTTAGGTTACGAGGTTATGTTGTGCTTGCTCTGTTAAGTTAGGTTTGTGCATAAAAATAGGAAATATCGCCAGTCGTATCTCGTCGTTGTTGTGTGTTTTTCGTTATGGGTTATAGGGAGGGTTCAGCTCCCTCGTACTTCCGGTATAGTTTTGCGATAAATTTTCGTTTTTGGGGGGGAGGGGTCTAAATAAAAAAATTTAAAAAAATTTGCAACAAAAAAATACAACTTACCCACAGTCTGGGAATGCGGATGGATGGTTATTTGTCGGCATATCCAAGGTCAATGTAATCAATCATTCGAAGAGGTCCGAAAAAAATTAAAATCGCAAAAGAATTCGCAAAAAAGACTAAAAAAATCGCTAAATAGAAATCGCGAAAAAAATTCGCAAACAAAATTCGTGGAAAAAATCACAAAAACATCCAGGGGGGCACCCTCCTCACGCAGAATCGGCTAAAGACCCCTACTCACTGCACAACAACTCAAAGTTTTTATTCGTAATATTCATATTTTTTCAGACAGCGTCACTTTATTACTTATTCACTGTTTAAGACGTCGACCCAACTAAGGTGTATTTTAAGGTGATATGCGATTCATATCATACATTCTTATTTTCTATAGTTATTATAATGAATACTCTTTATAATATTTGCTTAGCTAAATACTGAAACGCACCCCCCAAGGTGAAATAATAGTTTGCTTAAATTATTTTACCAACTTTACCTACCTGACTTTTTACAATTTCATATTGCACAAAACTTCGAGTATCCATTACGTAAAGAAATGTTTATTTTTACAATAAACACATAGCTGAGCATAATTACCATTTCAGTTTCCTGAGACAGGTGACCACGAGGAGGCGTAGATTTGTAATCTAAATTTGTGTGTATAAAAAGTATATCGGTTTGTAAACAAACCATCACTTATGACTACAAGATGATATCTGGAAGCTGTATTTTAAGCAGCTTAAGTAGGCAAAAAATAAAAATAAGAATAAAATAAAAAACGTTGCTGCCAAAGGTAAATAGAAATAGATTCATGCTGCGCTGTCTAGCTAAAAAATATTAAAATTTCGACACCTTCAAAGTTAAATAAATGTTTATTACTGAGCACTTTATTTACATATATTGTTTAACCAATATCAGTATTTTACCATTTGCAAGTGGTTTTCTGAGTAATTTGTTTAGTTTCGAAACAACGTTTAATTTACTACTTGTTACTAAACTTATAGAAATTTTTTTCCAAACTTTTGGGGTTATTATGTTTTGTTAAAGATAAATCATTATAAAACTGTTGAAATAATGAATTAAATATTTTAAATGGAAACGAAAAACTAGCTAGAAAATATTTTCGCTAAAATTATGAACAATACTTACTGCCATTTTCACCTTATGCGACAAAATCACAGAATGTCAATTTACAAATCGTGGTCCGCACAACTGCATGGATGTTTTTACCTCGTTTGCTTATCAAATAGGTTATCCCGTGTTATAAATATGAATCTCATAATGACCAATGAATTTTATGAAGAAGTAACCAATATACAAGGAAATACCAAAACCAATACTGCAAACAGTAATACAAATTTAAATGATGTTCAGCAAACTGAACTAAACATATTCTCTAAGAAACCTGGGATATGCAAAACATATAAACATAAAATACAAGTTTCAGAAGATAAACCATTTATAAAGAGGATACAAATCCGAGGAGGAAGGAAAGTGAGTGCGGAAAAATAGGGACGCTGTGAATTTACGTCTGCTATTAGTTCAAGAGGTGAAGTTAATGGATAAAAAATTGGCCGAGATTTCAACCAAACCGGCTGAACAGGAGTGGAAGCTGAGAATGCTGGAGAAGGAAAAGGTGCAGAAGGAAAGAAAGGGGATGACGATGAAGTTGTATAAGTACGAGCAAGACCTGTTGCATTTTGAAAAAGAATATGTGAAATCCAACAAAGAAGAACGTTAAAGGACACTAGGAGTCATACTAATGAAGTGGAAAGTGACGAACATACAGAAGAAAGTGAAAGTGTTAGAAGAAAAATTAAAGGAGGTTACAGTTGTACCAGATGAGGAAGTGAGAAAGATAATGAACGAACTACATGTAGAAGAGATGGTGTCACCCTTGGCCAGCGAAGTGGAAATGGATTATTTTAAATATGAATTGAGTGCTAGTTTTATGGATTTGTATATAGTAATAATAATTTTAGCTTATAAAGCATTTCATGTTAGAATTTCATGATAATTGTTAAGATAAAGATAAGTTGTTAAACAACCACAGATAAAACTTGCTAATTCCTTTAGCAAGTTCACGTTTAGGTTAGAACAACATTTTGACAGTTCGGCTATGTTACGCATGAATTCTGCGTAGAATAATTATTTGAGCATATAACGAATTAGATTTTCTTTAATACAAATTTACATCCTGAATGAAAGAAAATGTTGTAATATGAAACTAAAAGATTACACTTGTTATGAAAGTTACAACTGTGGCCTAGCCGAATTTTAAAACGCAATGCTATTCGACCATAAGCTAGATGTGAACCCAAACATGGCGGCGATCTTTCATTCTCAATCCGTTTGGCAACGATTCAGTATCCAAGCCACAGCCTTAGGGAGTAGACAAGTGAAAGAACGCTGTCTTACCAACTTGAGTAGGTGGGTTTACAAGTACAATCGCTGTATTATACAAGCGTAGTCGCTGTGACTATGATAGGGCTTCTAACGGTTAGGTATTCTTGCTTAGGAAATAATTAATGGGTTTCTTTGTTAATAATTAATGCTGTATTTCAATCTTGTATTATCTTAAAATAAATAGTAAAATTTCATTTGTTTAAACTGTTGTGATTATTGAATATTAAATTAAGGGTAAGACTGAAACAAAAATTTGGTAACAGGTAAAATATTCACAAGTGGTAGAACGCTGTGGTATTTTAGGAGTGTTGTGGCGTACAAGTGTTGTAAGCTGTTGCCCGACATTATCCTCAGCACAAGTGGCAGAACGCTGTGCTGCTTCCCAGTAGGACTGTTGAGGTTTACAAGTGTCGTAAGCTGTGGCCCAACAGCAGGACAAGTGGTAGAACGCTGTTGAAGGAGTGTTGTGGCGTACAAGTGTTGTAAGCTGTTGCCCGACATTATCCTCAGCACAAGTGGCAGAACGCTGTGCTGCTTCCCAGTAGGACTGTTGAGGTTTACAAGTGTCGTAAGCTGTGGCCCAACAGCAGGACAAGTGGTAGAACGCTGTTGAAGGAGTGTTGTGGCGTACAAGTGTTGTAAGCTGTTGCCCGACATTATCCTCAGCACAAGTGGCAGAACGCTGTGCTGCTTCCCAGTAGGACTGTTGAGGTTTACAAGTGTCGTAAGCTGTGGCCCAACAGCAGGACAAGTGGTAGAACGCTGTTGAAGGAGTGTTGTGGCGTACAAGTGTCGTAAGCTGTTGCCCGACATTATCCTCAGCACAAGTGGCAGAACGCTGTGCTGCTTCCCAGTAGGACTATTGAGGTTTACAAGTGTCGTAAGCTGTGGCCCAACAGCAGGACAAGTGGTAGAACGCTGTTGAAGGAGTGTTGTGGCGTACAAGTGTTGTAAGCTGTTGCCCGACATTATCCTCAGCACAAGTGGCAGAACGCTGTGCTGCTTCCCAGTAGGACTGTTGAGGTTTACAAGTGTCGTAAGCTGTGGCCCAACAGCAGGACAAGTGGTAGAACGCTGTTGAAGGAGTGTTGTGGCGTACAAGTGTCGTAAGCTGTTGCCCGACATTATCCTCAGCACAAGTGGCAGAACGCTGTGCTGCTTCCCAGTAGGACTATTGAGGTTTACAAGTGTCGTAAGCTGTGGCCCAACGGGAAAGTGGTAAAACGCTGTCCTGTATTAATTTCCCCTTACCCATTTGCCCTGAGTTATAAAGGGATCTCATTGCTGATAAAAACTATTTAATATAGTCACATGCAAATAAATAAAATGTTGTAATGTATTTTAACTTTACAATAACCCACATATATATACTGTATCTAAGGCACTATCCTCCCGCCAGGTAGCTCTTAGATAGAGAGTTTGAATCCCCTCTCAGTCGGCGGTTTTAAGTGCAACTCGTGGTGGATTCACCTGTCTGTGGTAAAGAGGAAGGGGAAACCGGATCTTAACCAAAAAAACCGGCTCTTAACTTTGACCGGCTCGGGTCAAAGCTGACGGGATGAGTGAATTATACATGAGTTGCACATCTGATAAGGTGTTTTGCTACTTGTTACCAACACGCAGTCAACAAAATATTTGAAAATTCAACAAAACCACAAATCAAACCACTCTAATCCAAAACTTTAAAAGGTTAAGCATAGCAAATTATAATGAAAAAGCAGATCTGTTGAAATAAAATCATAATACTAGTGGCTTGAGGGGGCCATAGCCCCTAACCTTGCTCCAATTCTCTTCCTAATTTGATTTCCTTTACTCTTTAAAATGTAAGTAGGAACACATGTCAGTTCGTAAACAAATTAGATTTAATCACATGTTTTATTGTAATCAAATCAGCAGACGTTTTTAAATCCCCATAATTTCCTTATGGGGGGATGTTTTACGTTATATCTCGTTTACTGGTAACTTTTGTAGAATTACTGATATTTTTCCCGAATACCTTTGATCAAGACTCGTCTCCCATTACATACCTTTTACATTTGAGCCGTCTCCCATCATCCTGCGATTTTCCAAACTCCAAAAAAGTTTGACTTAAAACTTTCGCTTACAGAGTTATACATAAAGACTAGTGGCTTTCAGGGGCTATAGCCCCTAACATATGGTTTTTGTGTAAGAGGATAACCACAGCTGATCATTAGTTCATTTTGCTAATTAATAAAAACACTGTAGTGATATTTCCATAAGAAAATCATTGGATCTTTGAAGTCCAATGGGGCTTAGCCCACGTAATTTTTGACATTTCTGATATTTTTCCCATCGTCCTTGGCTCTTAAGCTTTAAAATGAATCGTCATAACCTAACTTAACTTCTTCCTAGCTCGAGATATTTCGTGGGGACCGATTCGCTTACGGAATTAAATATATGGATAGATTGATGAATCCATCGAGAAAAATAGTAAAATGTTAAAGACAAAAATTACGTTAACTTTTATTTTTTTAACTGATATGTGTTTTTAATGTAAAAAATATATATAAAACATTTGATAAATAAAATAAATTGCCAGAAGACGGAAATATGTTATTTAGTTTTACAATACTATATAATTTGCAACACATTTCCTTTTATTTGGAGGTGATATTGTATTTGTAACTCGGAATTTACTAACGGGCAGTTTGTTTCCTATGTTAGCTAATGGAAATTTTACTTTTCATTGGTGAATACAGAATAAAATGTTTCAACTGTGTTAAGTGTATTGAAATGTTATTGTGGAACGTTATTATGACAGTGAGAAAGTTATTGTGCAGCCGTTTCAGCAACGTGAAACGGCTGAATGTTTGTCAATAACCTGGACAATGCACCCCGTCATATTGACGAATAGTGGATTAATTGTTTATGTTAAACATAGATTATCTGACTTTGTTTTTCAATTAAGATTCTGTTCATAAACTGTTGAACAGATATTTTTCTATTCGAACTTGTATTTTAAGTTATTTTGATTTTTTTACAAGCTAAGTTCACTGTGCTGTAGAACGTATGAAATATTTTGCGACGATCATTGCAGCTGTTTTGACGCAATTGTGTTCGACACTCCCAACTTTTTATCCATATCACCTGAAGTAATAGGGTATTCTTCTTTCATCCAATAAATGCATTTTCACTTAACAAAAATCATTCAAATAAAATTAACACAAATAGTAATTAATTAATTGTAATCGTTTTCACTCTTGGTTTTGAAGTAATCTTGAATACTGAGGTTAGAGTGGATTTTTTATAAACTTGAATTAAAATACTAACTTCATAAGTATACATCATTCAAATGCTATCCAAAAACTAAATATTTATTTTGAAATATTAATTTTCAAAACGTTACGTTTAGAAATAAACATCTTGTTTTATTAGACATGTATTTTAGTGAATTTCCCCTATAGGGAATTTTAGCGAATTTCCCCTATAGGGAAGAAGCTATTTCCGTAGATGGCATTATAAGACTTAAGCCCGAAACCATGATAACTTTTTGTTTTGAGGTCCCCGGATGCCAAAAACACTATTCTTTCAAATGTATATATATGTCTCTCTATATATATATTATGTGTGTGTGTGTGTGTGTGTGTGTGTGTGTGTGTGTGTGTGTGTGTCTGTTACCACGATAACTTTTGAAAGAAACGCCCGATTTTGATGAAATTTGGCACAAATGTGTAGAGTAACATTTATGACTTTAAGTTAGAAAACCAGATCGATCGGACTAAGGGAAGGGGGTTTAAAGTTTCCAAAAATCAGTTTTTTTAATTTTTTTCCCTAAAATTATAAAAACACTTAATTTTGGTTATAGCCATCTTGTAGAGCTTAAAAAAAAACAAATAACTTGGTATTTTGAATCATTAACCTAGGTTAAGTGGTTGTAGATAAAAGTCAAAAAACGCGTCCATAAAATTTCCCATGTTAATCTTAAGGGGAAAAGTTTTTTTGGATTTTCCTCAGATAATTCTACTAAAAACTTCACATTTGGTTTTACCAATCAGTTTACAAAACAATCATTTAGGTATTTTAATTGTTGTTCTACGTCCAACCGTTGCAGAGATATTCAAAGTGCTAAACACAGTACGTTGTCCAATGTTATCCTTATGGAGGATAAACACAATTTTATATCTCGATTATTTATGAATGTTTATTGATGAAACTTGGTATGTGGCTTAAACTAGTTGTGGTATATTGATATTTACCCAAAAAAGGTTTTTTGTTGATTTTCCTCGTAGCAGCATACCTGTTTACTCGGCCCCCACGTTATTCATATGGAGAATGAGTCAATTTGTAGATCTCTCTTAGGTATGAACCTAAATTAATAAAACTTGGTATGTAGCTTCACCTGGTTGAGTTATATTGATAATTGAAAAAAACCTCATTTCTTATCTTCCTCGTTGCAGCAAGCCTGCGTACTCAGCCCTAATGTTATTCTGATGGAGAATAAATAAAATGCTATATATCACTTATTTATGAATGTATTTTTGTGAAAGTTGGTAAGTGGTTCTATGTAGAAGTGAGACACATATACATGCATTGGAAATTCGCTAAGTACGGAGGTTTGCTGCGACGGGGATATTGTATTGCCCTATCTATTAAGTTCTTCACACAGTCTAGTAAAACTCTCTTACTATACGCCATCTTCATCTATTCACTATGCATGTTCTGTGTTCACAATATGACTCGTTCCACTGGTCAGTTTACTTGGCAAGCCGTGATATTTTCTCATCAGTTAATCATTGTTGCCAGACTCAAGTCAATGGCTGAACACACCCTGGTAATTTTGATTGCCTGTGGTGGAAACTGAGACATAACCATGTTAGATAAGTTAGAGTAGAGAAAAATAAAAGTTTTAACTTGCACAAGCAGATTTACTGAAACATTCAGTGACAGGTGTCGCTTTGGACACCAGAACAATAAACATGTATGCAACTATATACTTTTATGTGCATTATTTTTGGTTTCTAAAGTAATAAATATTTGAAATAAATTGGTTTTCTTTTTTAAACCATCAATTTGTTACTACCTGGAAATTCCGTTCCTAACTTAACAGAACCTAACGTGCTAGTTAATGACAGAAATGACGCAAATCACAGAATTTCAAAATAATAATAATAATAGATTTATTTTTAAACAAAAATGCATAGCACTAGTATCAAAAACAACATATGGCCAAACCATCCAAAACACCATACTAATATAATACTATACTAATAAAATACCATGAAAATATAGATAATAAATCAAATAATATATTTGATTTAAATATATTTCAAAACTGTGTGTATACATTTCTGGTGATTTACATCCAATTTACATGATTTTACTCATACAAATATCATTTCCTCAGCTACGGGTTAAATAAATAACCTTTAAAGTCTTTGTACCACCTTCTTTGGCTTTAAATTTCACATTTTGTAAATACATGAATTAGTTAGACAACAACTTTCAGTTTCAAGTACTAAGCTTCAAAAGAAAAAAATGGCCGCAATTTCGAAACTATTGGAGCTAGAGACGTCAAATTCAATTCCAAGTTTGCCCTAAATTAATATAATCCAAGTGCAAATCTTTGCATCAGTACCTTACGTCGTTATTTAGATATGCTGTATTGATTAAAAACACATACAGACACACAGAGCCAGGGAACGGAACGAGTTAGATCCTATGTTTATATAACATTATTTGAACCAAGGAACAAATTCCTAAAATGTCGGTAGAGTTCGAAAACACCATGTATATCATTATAGGTTTCACGAAATTACCAATTTAACAAATGTTATAATATGATATATTTGAGCTAGCACTGAGAAAACTATTTTAGTATTATTTAAGAGTTTTTAAGTTATATCTTAATACATTTGTTAGATGACCTCGAATTTTGAGATATAAATGTAAAGAGTTGTCAGTGAGAGCTGCAAGATTTCTTTTGAAAGAGGATCTCCCTGTTTGTCCAACGGTACTGAATGTTGTTTTCCATCAGAAATATATAATCGAATTTTAAAATCGTTCAATTGTCATGATTGAAAACATGATTTATTCTGTGTGTATTATATAAAATATATAAAAAGTAAAAATAAATTGCATCTAATCAAATAACAAATATTTACAAAATATGTACATGCCTCACCATATCTTTACATATCACTCTGTAAGCGAAATTTTTAAGCCCACATTGTGGTAGTTTGGCAAATCGCGGGATGATGGGAGACGGCTCAAATTTAAGGTCTTGATCACAGGGACTAAAAATAGCAGAATTTCTAAAAAGTTACCAGCAAACGAGAAATAACGTAAAACATCAGTAGGAGTATGTGGCCGATTCGATCTGTGGTGGGTCAAATTTGCATCCCCCATTTTTTAACCACCCTAATTAATATTCACAAATTAATTACCCTAATTAATATTCATAAATGAATTACCCTAATTAATATTCATAAATTAACTACCCTAATTTTGCTTAGTAATCCCCCCCCCCGCACGGTGGCCATGGCAGTGATTGATGATAACGATCTTGTGGCAAATGGGGCCATCCACCCGCATTCCCAGACAGAGGGTGGCTTTAATTACCCTCAATCACCATAAAGGACCCTTCTCCGAAGTCCATTATAGGAGGATAGTTGTTTGCCCAGTTGGGTGGTCATTAACAACGGATCCTTCTCCAAATTAATTAGAGAAGGGTAGTTTTTGTGCCAACACCTGTGCTGCAGCTTCGCCAGCCCATGGGAAACATCCCGCCGAGAGCTGTCATGTTTTTATTCACATTCTCAGATAGAGGGTCAGGTTTTGTTCGAACACATGCAGCAACCTGTGAGAAGCACAATTCATAAACCATCACATCCCCACCACCACACAGACATATATCCCCACCTTTAACACAGATACTTTAGCTCATTCTACCTCCACAACACCATGAATAACGAATAATCTTTAGCTCTGATGCAAAACTTCGTTGCTGGGATGGAAAGACAGATTATAGATGAAAACCCCCAACCCTCGTTATGTTTTTATTCACATTCTCAGACAGAGGGTCGGTTTTTGTTAGAACACATGCAGCAATCTGTGAGAAACGCAATGCATAAACCATCACATCCCCACCACCACACAGACATATACCCCCACCTTTAACACATGTCTTTTAGCTCATTCTACCTCCTCAGTACCGTGAATAATGAACAAGTTTAGCTCTGATGCAAAACTTCGTTACTGGGATGGAAAGACAGATTACAGATGAAATCCTCAACATCAGTTATATCAATGTAGAGGAAACAAAATCGGAGGAGAAAGACATATGGAGAGTCAGTCGGGATTTTCTGGGGACTGCTGATATATATCACAGAATATTTTCATTAATGCGTGATCTGGTTGATGCACACTTCACAGATGTATCGACGAACGTAGTGGAGGTAGTAGAGTCCGACGATGATTCAATTTATGTGGTTCAAGAAGAATAAATTTACACATCACTCTTCTTCAATCAATTCTTCCAAATAGCCTTTATCAAGGCCACATAAGATTTGAAGATAGGGAGAAAAGGCATCATCCTTACCAAGGAGATTAATATATTTTAACCTCCCCCTCCCGAAAAAAAACATAAGAGTCATTCTTCAATTTATATTCATAATTGTCCCTAACTTCAAATCTTAGGTGGTCTTGATAAAGAACAGTTCAGAGTGGTCTTGAAAAAGACCTTTTAAATGAGCAATTTAACTGGGGTTACAGTCCAGCTACAAGCAAGGAAATTGGCAAATATGTTTTTTTTAATTCTCCATCCCAGCATCTGCAACCACTGCAACAGCATCGGCAGCCAACCTCGCAGCATCTTCCTTCTTATCTGCACCACCCTTCAAAGCTATCGCCAATTCGTCCTCCAACACATTTGGTTGACGCCAGTCAGAATGATAATCATCCCACTCTTCTTCAAATCTTGGTTGCCCACACCACTTGGTAATTGTATTCACAATCACCTCTTCTAATTCCTTTCGTATTACATCAAGAGGGCGATGACGGTAGTACACACTCTCCACAAATTCAATCTTACGAATCAAGTCAGCGACGCACGTGAATATTGCTCTGCTGCTAGATCTGAACTGAAACGTAGAACGCTCGAGTGTGTGCAAATGGTGTGAGAAACAAGTTTATTTTTTTATTTAAACAGCAGGATCGTTTGAAACGAACCAACAATATCTACCCACGACCATCATTATGTTTGTATTCACATTCACAGACGGAGGGGAGTTTTTGCCCAGCGGAGGGTCGGACCCTTCTCTGAATTAATTAGAGGAGGGTAGTTTTTTTTGCCCAACACCTGCTGCATCAATCCGTGGGAAACACCACACTGAACGTTTCACAACCCAAGACCATAACTATGTTTTTGATCACATTCTCAGACAGAGGGTGGATTTTTTGCCGCAACACATATGCATAATACCCCCTCCACCTCACAGTGACCGTTGGTAGAACTACTACCATACCATTAGTTTTGGAGTTAGAAGAGTTCAGTCCTCAGTGTGCATCATTCTCTACTTCTAGTGTCCTATTCCTCGGATTATTAAACGTAAGTGTTATTCATTATTCTTAATATTAGTTCTAATATTATATATTTTAAATACTTTTATAAATGAGCAACGATCTTCTATATAATAATTAAGAAACTAATTTAATATTAATATTGTAAATACTTTTTATAAATGAGCCACAATATTTTATAGAATAAATAAAAAACCAATTTAATATGATCATTAATCTTCTATAGAATAATAAAATCGAATTTAATATTGTAAATACTCTTTATAAATGAGCAAAAATCTTCAATAGAGTAATTAAGAAACGAATTTAATATAAATATTTAATATTGTAAATACTTGTTATAAATTAGCAACAATCTTCCATGGAATAATTAATAAACGAATTTAATCTTGCCAATAACCTTCTATAGTATAATTAAAATTAATTTAATACTGTGAATAAATTTTAAAAAATATATTAAAATAACATTGATTAATCTGCAAATTGTCTCATAATTGCTTAACTTCTTATGTACCCCCTGCCCGATCAAAATTTTAAAACAGTTTAAATGATTCAATTTTTTTTCTATTTACATATTATGAACGTCGACCGACCCTTCTCCTGCGCAGTATGCGACACTGCCTATCGCAGGAAGACGCATGTAGTCCGACACGCCCGTACGGCGCATGGAGGAGATCAGTTTGTCTGCCCAGAACCAGAATGCGACACCCGTTTTGGCATAGCAGATCATGGTGATCCATAGACCAGTGCCGCAACAGCCTGACACCCAGCTTTCCGCCCCGGTTAGTATTACATGGTTATTCATTTACAAGTATTAATCAATATGACGTAACACGATATCAATAAATTACTGTAGTTTTTGCAATATGTTATATAAAAACTATAAATAGTAACATCCTTGTTTAGTCTCTAAATAGTATCACCAGTTTTTAGCCTCTTATGTTCCACCCCCCCCCCCTCCCCGGCCAAAAGATTGCATTCCAGATACTAACAATCATCATTTGGTTATTTCAGAAGTTGCTATACCACCGAGACCCGGAGCAGCAGAGCCCAGACCAGCAGATGCTCCCGACATAATTCCCGCCCAGGAACCAGTCACCAACCCATAAGTTAAAAACTAATTAATCCACAACATTCTCATTGTAATTCATATTCATATATCTCACAAGAATTACCTTTATATATTTCATTTCAAAGCAAGTTTTTACTGATCATCATAGCTTATAGAAGTTATGTCTCTCTTTCCCGGGTTCCCATGCGTCCAATGCTGCCACGTTTATTCGAGGAAGGACGCATTGGCTTGGCATATTTGTTACTCATGTCTAGTGCGTCAGGAGCAGGCGGATAAAGCTGTAGCAGGTCCCTGTGGCATCGCGCATCCTGCTTATCTCGCTGTCGCAGGACCAAGCGGGGTGCAGCCACATTCACCAGCAGCGTCATCATCGTTGTCGAGATGCACCGGCAGCAGCATCGACGAACGCGACGATACGACGCTGCTACATGAAGATTTAACTCCCGAAAGTTTCGAAGAATTCCAGACATCGTTTCGTGGTGGATTGAATAATACCGAATAATTGTATAATACACGAACCCACAGACCACCACGTTACGTTGCAGGTATTCCTCGGAACCGCTTTAACGCGTGTGGTAACTCTCATGCGTCGCGACCCATTATGCATACGTCAACGATTTTGAGATGTTGGTTGGATGTCATATGACTCGACGTGGCCACAGACTATTCATCTGCAAGAGATGTTTTGTCACGTTCGACAATCGTCCGACAACATTAGGTCTGTGTGGGGAGCAACGTCTTGAATGACATCAATGCACCTGCTACGACCATGCTCCTCTACGTACAGACCTATCAGAAGGCACGGACATTAGATTCCGTAGACCGGAGCGATCGCAGCGTAGTAGATGCACAATCTACGCCGAATTTGAGAGCGCTCTGGTACCGTACGACAATGAAGAACCTCTCGACCCTCCTCCAACGGTTCAACCACAAGCATGGGAACCAGCAACAAACATAGGAGGGGGACAACGCAACAATCACCGCGGAGACAGGATGGGGTCAGCGAATGTCAGGACAGTGAATGACCATACGCCGTACAGTTTCGCTTACTACATTCGCGACAACAGAAGCGCAGAAGAAGGAGACAATGACGATAATGAGGATCCAGTGACGTGTAACACATTTTAAAAATTGCGCTTGTACAGGGGAGAGGACGCTGCCAAACACTTCATTAATATGCTGCGGGATTATGTCAAGAAGATCGGCGATATTTTAAATTGAAATCAGGGACCCGGATTCCGCCCGCAGCTCACAGATCTAGAGGAGGCAGGGTTCTAACAGGAGACCTCTTGTCACATCTGTCGACAGGAGTTTATCCAGGGTGATGGTTTAAAAGTGAGAGACCATTAACACTCTCCTCCGTACAAGTACAGATGAGAGGCGCACAGTTCCTGCAACCTGCGTTTCAAATAGCAGGACACTGTCAACGTTTACCTTCACAATCTGTCAAACTACGACGCGCACTTCATCATCCGGGAGCTCGCAGTTGACAGAGCAGACGTTTATGTGCTAGCAAACACTGAGGAGAAATACATCACATTCTCCAAACGTTTTAAATATCCCGGAGCGGGCCGGCGGAACTCAATCAAGCTTCAGTTTATCGACTCGTACAGATTCCTGCCAATGCCACTAGCCAAATTGGCATCAATCTTACCAGTCGACAAGAAGACAACATGACACATTACAACTTGGATTCAGCTCAGTTCGTTGTTAGCCAATACCAGCTATGGATCGCCAGCGTTTCGAGTGCGATGTTTGTTTCAAATCGTTTTCACGTTGCGATAAATTAAAGCGACATGATGATGAAACTCATAATCGTAGCAATGGGGGTTTCGTCTGCCCTACGTGTAAACGACGTTTTGTTCGGTCGGAGTGAAGACGTCATGCGAAACACGCGCAATGCATTGTGCGTGCCGCCTGCTGCCGACTTCAACGAAGACACCGTAATCGTGGATGCTCCTGTCTGCCTGTCTGCCTGTGATGTGTGGATGCTGAGGTTACTGCGCCTGTCGCCGCTGCTGAGGGAGCTGCTCCTGTTGTCGCTCCGGAGGAGGTTCAACAAGTTGCTGCTGAGGTCGTCGCTCCGGAGGAGGTGCTGCGCGCCACTCCTGATGCTGAGGCTGCTCTTGATGCAGCTGAGGCTACCTCCTCCGCGGCTGCTGCCGTTGAGTACGCGGAGTACGCCGAGGCTGTCGCCGCTGAGTCTGCAATCGCCACAGCGAGAGCGCGTTCGATTTCTGAGGCCATTGTTGCAGCCTCCGCCGTCGCCACCGCCGCTGCTCCTCATCATCATTATCATTGTTACGGATTAGGAAACCCCAGCATAGCTGCTAGGCACATCTTCTACAAGCGGGAATATTGCGCGTGTTACTGGAAGGATAGGATATAGCAGGAAAGGAAAGGGTGGGATGGGACGGCATCGAATCGACCGAATCTTCAGGAGGGCCAACTCTCGTGCCCCTGTGACAGCTGGGATGAGACTCTTAAACAGGGGACCCACATTCTGCCCTCCAACTGGTCAATTCAACTAACAGAGTGTCCATGTAAAACAGCCAGGGACCATCCATCTCAGGTTGGCAGGTTGGGGACCAAACCCTGAGATTCTGTCCCTCATTTGCCGCTGCAAATGGAGGGACCAAAGGTGAAAGGGAAGTTTGTGATAATGGACAGCCAAAAGACTTACCATATGTAATGACAACTTCATTTGCCCAATATCAGCCTCATAACTGGTATAGACCAGTTTTAAGGTAGTCCTGGGACCGTCCTGCTAAACGTTGGCAGAATATCGCGACAATCAGGGAGTTGTTCGACGGTGAATATGACGACTGCATGATTGTGACTGATTATTTTTTTGTATATATTTAAGATGTATAGTTTTAGTCATTTTTTAGTTTTAAGATGTAAATACAGTAGTGTGGGTTTGCGGGTTTTGCGCCGGAAGTGACGTCATCCGGTCACGTGACCGGATGCGCTGAGTCATGAAAGACGTCATCTGGGGCTGAGCCAGTGACGTAGGCGGTTTTGTGACGAAATGAGTTAAAGTTCAAAGTTCAAGGTCACGGGGAGGTAATTTTAAAAAAGTACTACCTCGCACGCGTAAAATCCGATTGTGATTCGATAGTTTTAATTCGATAAAATATCGAATGAAAATTATCGAATGAAGCAATCGAATGATACGAGTGCGAGGTAGTACTAATACAAATATTACTTTATTTTATTTACAATAATTCATATTACAAATATTACTTTATTTACAATAATTCATGTTTACAATAGTTCCCCGTTGTTGGTTGTCATCGATGTTGTTGATCCGGACGAGTTGCGGCCATCACTTTGCTTTCTGAAGAAAGACGGCAGATACTTCGATCCCTGCGCAGAGTCCATGTTGTGTTTTTGACACCTATCTGTTCTGTTAGGTGTTTGCATTTCATTGCTGTCAGGAGGAAATAATACGTGACGGCAATGAAATAGAAACATCTATCAGACCTTGAGTGAAATGATATTGTTATTTTGTGAAGAGCGTCTCGGAGAGCTCGATGTTCACCGGTCGAGAGCCGGAGGTGTACTGACTATTCGCTAGCTAGCGTTCTGGTATCAAACAAAATGGTGGGGGTAAAAGTGTAGTAGAATGAAGCAGATGGTTGGTGGGAGGTGGCAGGCGGCAGGTGGCAAGTGTGCGGCATATGGTAGTCCCCCCACTACACCAGTCTCCCCACCAAGTTTTACATCGCACAATAACTAGTTTACATGTGTTAGTTAGGGTTTAGCTCTTAGACTGTCAAGACCTTAGCTCCGTAACTAAAAACTTCAATAATGTTTGCGCTTCAACGCTGTATAAGTATAACAGCTACTATGATCTAAACCGGTGCATGTATTCATATGGTTCTTTTTGCGAAGCAAACAACTAGCTACAAGTGTTTCAACCTCGATTATTCTTCGACGAAACCGCTCATTGTCCACTAAAAGTGTAGACCTTCTGTCTTCATTGTCAGGGAAGTAGAAAGTAGTGTCAAGGGGACTACTGAAGGTCACCTTCCTCATGTTCCTGTAAAACTGCGACATTTTTCAGATCCTCTAGGTAGATGTTCATCCGTCAAGAGCTGGAAGAATAATGATGGAGCGTTATCGTGTATGATAGGCACCTAACCCTCACCACAACGTTACCTTGTCCTTCAAACCATCGTTTTACGCTACAGATGCTATACTGTTGGTTAGATTTAAATTTAGATTGCACCTTCTTGTTTAGCTTGGCAAGCCGCGTAATTGAAGTACCCACATGTTATACTTTGAACTAAAAACAAAGAAGTTATTTAGGTTTGTCCTTGAAAATAGGTGTTTTTCGCTGTTGCTGCTATACCCGTTGTCAGATCTGAATTCTGTTTGCACTAACTTGTTCGTCTGATCAATCCGCGTAATTTGAGTACCCACTTAATATACTTTAAACCGTAAATAAAGAAGTTATTTAGGTTTGTCCTTGAAAATAGTTGTTTTTTCGCTGTTGCTGCTATACCCTTGGTCGGATCTGAATTCTGTTTGCACCAACTTGTTCGTCTGATCAATCCGTTTAATTTGAGTACCCACATGACATACTTTGCACAAACTTTGTACCCCCCCCTTTTTGGGTCATGTTCAAGGACCTTGGGACTTAGAAATTTTCACAAAGTGGGCTGCACACAAACATAAGACTAACAGTCTCCTGCCTATGTACAGGCCAAGTCCCTAACTTGAAATGCTTAGGGTGGTCCTGAAAAGGACCGTTTGCGTGCTGAGGGATGGTTTGGTTAGGAATGGTTGGTCTAGGGATCGCTGCTTAATTTAAACTTTATTTTTTAAAACCCACTTTACCCTCCCATCTTGTCTCATGAAGTACAACTCCTGGGTGTCGTTTATCAGAGGGGGTGGTGGTGGACAAGTCTGCGGCAGACGCACCTCGACGTAGTGGTCGGTGTGTTGGAAGAGGAACACGTGGTCCCCGTTCCTAGCCACAAACTTGTACTCCGTCATCCGCTTCAGATTCCGGAACTCGGCCTTGGAGGTGTCGATCGGCGTCACCAAATCATTGATCCCCATCACTCTTGTCCGCTCCATCACCTCATCTACAGTTAGTGGTGGAGTTGAAGGTCGAGCTGTGGACGTAGAAGGCTGAGGCTGAGTTGAGGGTCGCTGGTGAAAATATAATGGGTGACACCGAAAATCACGTCTAAGAGCAGACTTAAAAGCTGAAGGTTTCTTAAATCCGCTTCTTCTTTCCGTCGACTTCTTCAAGGACTCCTTCAAACGTTGAAGTTTTTCGGGAGTCAGAGGAGAAGACATGGTGTTGTTGGATGGAAGGGAAAATGAATAGAGCACGTGTATACTGGCTGAGAACCAAAGCTGGAATGAGGTGCCAGACAAAGTAAAGCAGGTCGCAAAGGATAACCTTGCCCTATCAATATATAGATAGAAAGCTGGGTACTAATTAGAACCGGTTTACATCCGGCCCCCCCCCGGCCAAGTTCAAGCCCCCCCCCGCCAAGTTCAAGCCCCCCCCCGCCAAGTTCAAGCCCCCCCCCCGGCCAAGTTCAAGCCCCCCCCCCTTTGGGTCAAGTTCAAGGTCAAGGTCGAGGGATAAACTTTTTAGCAGAAAGGGACAAATTCCCGACAAAATCCCGCAACGAAGTAGGGTTATCCCTTATCCCGTTTTCCCCTAAATATCCCTATTTCCCATTTTTCGTCTATATAAGCCGAGATTTCGAGCGTCTCCGCGCAGTAGCCTGCCGCCCTTTAGGATGAACGTCCCACTGGGTTGCAGTGCCTGCTGCAGCGTAGGTCTCTTGAGTGTGTGTGGGCCCAACGCGCAATTGAGAGACCATGCGCATTTGCATGTGTAGTTAAATATATTTAAGGGGATCTTGGTCAGGGGATTATTGTACTTCGGTTCGTAGTATTCTGAAGCCTACACAGTGATGAACGTCCTTGCGGTTTCAGAGTGCACGACTGTTGTAAACTGACCATATTTTGATGCTTTATAATAACATTGTAGATGGAATGTGTTTCCTTAACATTTAATGTTTTGTAGTTTGCTTAACACTTAATGCTTTTATCTTCAACGTGTCCTTGACCTAGATTAGGACTTAGAAAATATTCAAGAAACATTCAATGTACACAACCACGTTTTAGCACAAAATTTATGGAAGGGGAAATTTAATATATACTGCAACAGCGTGGTAAAAATCATCATATCGCTATGGAAGCTGTAGGTGTAAACACTTGGCTTGTTCCATCCGAGCTTGCTATTTCAGAAGCCTTTCTGTCCATCCTTACTTATGAGTTTCGAGGCATTAAATTAAAAGTAAAAATAGAGCTGAGACCGTTGCATAGAAATGATATGCATTGTATTTTGGTGGAATGGGAATCGCCCTCCGGCATTAATCTTTTCCATTTTATCAAAAGATCGTGCAAGGAGTTTTGCGTAAAACGGATAACAGTCTCCCTTGTTTAAACGTAGTACAGATTTCTTCCAAAGTAAAATAGCAAAGGTAACACCTTTGCTATTTTACAAAATATTTTAACGTGTCCTTGACCCAGTTACCGGACTTGGAGCAATTCAAAGTGTGCTATACAGCGTTAGAACAAACTACTGTCGAAGCCCCCCCCCCAACATATTCCTATAAAAGCGGGAGCAGCCCGCAGAGGGTTCGCAGTCGCAGGCCGACAGCCTAGCTAGCTGTTTGCCCGCGCTGTCCGCAATAGTATCTCTAGTATAGAGTTGGTACCACTATATATTAGAGATGCTATCTTAGCTTAAGGCATGTCTGTGTATTATTAAGCATGTTAGAATAACGCTTGTAGTTTGCTGCTAGTAAATGTAGTTAGTTTAACTGTAGTTAGTTTGGTGTTGGTTTTAAAGTGTTTTTGAAGTGTTTTTTATTTACTAATGAAATATGTACTTTTCTTTCACGCTCCCATTCAAAAAGGTATGGCACGAAAACCGACCTTATGTCTTTAAATATCTCAGGGGGGATTATGTTTCTCAAATAAACACCTTTCCTAACCCCTTACAAAAAGGTATGGCACGAAAACCGACCTTAAGTCATTACGGCGCGCAAACCGGATGACTTTACCTATCTTAACCCTTACTCACGAGAAACAGATTCAGTCAGTTTGCTTATTTTTGGTTAAATTTAAGGGGACCTTGGTCAGGTAATTATTGTACTTCGGTTCGTAAAACTCTGACGCCTACACAGTGATGAACGTCCTTGCGGTTTCAGAGTGCGCGACTGTTGTTAACTGACCATTTTGCTTATCTTGGAGGATACATCATCGGGGAAATAAACTTAAGGGGACCTTGGTCAGGTATTATTGTACTTCGGTTCGTAGTACTCTGACGCCTACACAGTGATGAACGTCCTTGCGGTTTCAGAGTGCGCGACTGTTGTTAACTGACTATATCGTTTGTGTGTTGGGTGAATAATTTTTCGGGGGAGAGGTTAGTGTTCCGTTATCAGGTTTATTTGCCTATAATTGCGAGCTTTAAGCTAGTCCTCTTCTCCTAATACAGAGCGGGGAATAGAGCAGTTTGTGGTCCAAGTGAGAATCACTTACTGCTCTATTCCCCGTTTTGGCAACATGTTCAGATGACCTTGACCCACTTCGGCACTTAGAAAATTTTCGTTTAGTAAAACATTACAACAATATTCCTTCCCTAACCTCTAAAGCCCCCCCCCCTCTACAACTGGGTATAAAAGGAGGGGTTTCACCAGTGGTAAAATCATTCTGCTGCTTACACATCACGAGTGCAGTTCAGTTCCCGAGATGTCTGACCGTAGGAAGCAACTTTTGCCGAGGAAGGTTGAGCACTCTTCACCTGCTCCGTCATCTGCTCCGCCAGCTCCTTCCATCCTTCGGCAGGCGTTAATATTATCATGCATTGTTCCTGAGGAGCCTGCACCACGACCGCAACCACTTCAAGAAAACCTCGTTGCTCCCCCGTCCGCTTCTTCATCTTCTTCATCTTCTTCATCGTCTTCGTCGTCTTCATCTTCTTCGGCTACTTCTCGCTCACCTTCTCCATCACCGAGGAAGGATGAGCAAACAACTGCACCATCTTTGGCTTCACCAGCTCCTTCGCTTCTTCAGCAGGCGCTGGCAAGCATTCTTCCACCTTCTACACCAGGCTCTTCAACACCATCTGCAAGTCTACATTCTTCTTCTCCTACCAAACCTTCTACACCTTCTGTAAGTGTCCTTTCCCGTCCTTCAGTGATCTGTATTAACAACGAATCTCCTTCAGAGAAATTTCAACAATTAAAAACCTTGAGAAGGCAGTCTATACTTCCTGCACCAAGATGCAGCTACAGTTTTAAAAAAGGTGCAAGGAAAGGGGAACGTTGTGCTAAGTCTTGTGTTTTAAATGAAGAAGTATGCAGATCACATTTAAAACAAAATCACAAGGGCACCGTTTCTCTTTCTACACCCCATCCAACAGTGAGACCAACCAAAATTCGAATTAATAGGCTTTGTAGAAATAAACGATACTTTTTTGTTAAATCAAAGGGCTTTGCAAAGGTGGTGGTTCAATGTGAAGGTAAATTGTACTATGTAGAGTTGCCTAGAGGCATGGATCTCCACGTCAAAGAACTTACCAAACAGAACTATTTAATTCGAAATGATACAGGTTTCAGTGTGTGGAAAACATTTAAAATAAAAAAGATTAAAAAGTGTATTCCAAATTAAAAATAGTCTTTTCCAAATTAAAAAAAAGTGTGGACAACCTATTTACAATTTGTAGCATATGCTGCAGAGTGTAAATAGGTTGTCCACACCTTTTTTTTTACAATGCTACAACGACCTTGACCTAAATAACGGACTTAGATATATTGCACTAAGTCAAAGATAAAACTTAAATGGAAAAAGGAGAAATATTATATTAAAGACATTATTCAACAGTAAAGAGGGGAGGGGGTAAGCGGGTATTTAAGCGAGAGATTCGGAATATAATTATTAGTTGTATCGTCATGAGCGTCAACAGCAACACATGGGGAAAGGAAATTACTGAAGAGGAGTTGTACGCGATTGTTGAGGCTGCTGAAATGACTGAGGTTTATAAAATTAATAAGGTTGCAGAAAATGGTGCTCAGTCTCAACCGCAACAAACTACATCACCGATGCAGTCTACAACGCAACAACCAAGACCCTATCATGTTATCCTGGAGGAGTACAATGAGGCGATGAGGTACGCCTTTACTAAGTGGTGTGGTCAACCGCGTTCTCCTGAACAATGGGAGGAGCATGATGCAGACTTTCGCCTGGTTGCAGACTTAGAACTTGAGCTTCAAAGAACAAAGGCTGCTCAATAGTGAGAAGAGTTATTGTTTACTTTAAAATACAGAGCGGGGAATAGATCAGTTTGCGGTCCAAGTGAGAACCACTTACTGCTCTATTCCCCGTTCTGGCAACTGGTGTAAATGACCTTGGGACTTAGAAAATATTCGTTTGATAAAAAATAATGAAAGATCTTCTTATTTCTCACAACAATATCTTTTCCTAACCCCCACCACTACCTAAACTAAGTATAAAGGAGGTTCTCCATCGCTGGTAAAAATTAGTACTCTGCTGAAAATGAATGCATCCACTACTTCTATCTCTGCAGCAACTATAATAGTTAGCAGACGGGTTGAAAACATTGATCAGGTGCTTGCTGTAAGGAGATTACTGCTACGGTATCTTGATATAGAGGTTAGTTGTCAATTGTACATGTGGAGACCAACAGGTGAAGTTTATAGTAGTGAAAATGAAGCATTTGAAACAAACTACAGTAGAAAGTTATATAAAATCTTTGGTAATATGGTAAGGTTAGTCGATAAAGGATGGAACATTAATATAACATTTTATATTGTTCCAAACCTGTAATTAAAGCAAAAAAAAAAAACGAAAAAAAAAAACGATGGGTATATAAGCCCGATGTTACAGAGACAATTATCACTTTGGTTCTGAATAGCGTCAAGAGAGCACCTACCATGGTATACCTCCACTATATTGACTCTACTGCTAAAGCGGATACTTTTATCCAGCGTGTTTACCAACTGTTAACGGAGTACCAACATGTTCAGGTCAAAGGATTGGGTATTCGTGGAACAGAAGAAGTAAAAATAGATGTAAAACCAATCCCTTTGAAGAAAAAAAATGTCCAATTATTACAAGAAGGCTACACACTGTGCCTTTATTACACAACCTCATAAACTAAATAAAACGCCAAAGGGGGGGGGGAATACAGAACGGGGAATAGATCAGTTTGAGGTTTGAATAAGAATCTCTTACTGCTCTATTCCCCGTTCTGGTAATAGGATAAGGTGACCTTGACCCACTTACAGGACTTAATCATTTGTGTTACAATAATACCTCTTCCCTATCACTTTTCCCTACCACTTGCACTTTCATCACTTACCCCCACCACCACCGAAATCATGTATAAAAGGTGGTTTCGTATTAGTGGTAAATCAGTCTGCTACTTGGAATCATGTCGCCCAGAGATAACATTTTCCCTTCTAAGAAGACTATACTAGAATTGATTAAAAATATTCCATTAAATTTAAACGAAGATGAAGACGAAGACGATTCAGAGATGGAAGGTGAACTATTTAGTGATCTTGAACTACTGAGTGAGTTTGCTAGCAGTGAACCATATCTTGGAGAGATGGAGCTGTTGGAGCTGTTGACTGACGACGACGATGTCGATAATAATGAACCGGAATTTCATCATCAGTTGCTTTGCTTGGAGGAAATGGACCTTGTTGATAGTGAAACCCCTCCAAGCAGTATTAATATCGATGATGTAGTTCTAGATCCAGTCACAGGGAACTTTTGTGTTCGTCGTCGCTTATTTAGTGATATGAGCTCATCATCATCATTATCATCGGAAGAATCTGAATAAGTTTTTGTTGTCTTCAAATAGTTTACTTTAAATACAAAGCGGGGAATAGATCAGTTTGTGGTTATAGTGAGAATCACTTACTGCTCTATTCCCCGTTTTGGTAATATCGTTGTATGACCTTGACCCATTTACATGATTAAAAAAGTGGGGTAACTTATACATTTAATGGTGGGGGAACGTCTATTTAAAGACGATGCAACAGTGTATATTTATCATATAGACATGATGAACCCACCAGGAAACTCCGTTTGCTACAGCTTTCCCCTCATCGATATCGATGATGTGATAAAACTTACATCTCATAAAAGTCGACGTAATTCCACAAGATCTTCGTTCGGCAATGTTGACTATTGAATATGTTAAAGATGAATCTACAACTGAAGATCCCTATTGTTTTATGAAATTTTTAGTTGATCAAGATGCAATGTGTACAATCCAACTTCACATCCGAGTTTAAAATTTATCAAATGTTTCTGTTGGAGAAAATTGTCTTAGTTAAATACAGAGCGGGGAATAGATCAGTTTATGGTTTAATATAAAATCATTTACTGCTCTATTCCCCGTTTTGGTAAATTTGTTCAATGACCTTGACCTAAATACAGAAATTTGTAGCCTCCAGCTACAATAGTAAATATAAAATGCAAAAAAAAAAAAAAAAAAAAAAAAAATAGTAAACTTAACGTAATACGTACCCCCATTACTTTTGCTAGGGTATAAATAGAGGGGTATTTGCAGTGTTGTTCATTATTGCCTTGACCCTTGTGGAGATCGCACCTACATTATGCATCGCTGCGATATTTGCAAGTCTTCATTTAAGGATGAATTTATTTTAATGATACATAAAGAACTGAAACATAACAAAAACCAAAATGAAGAATATGAAGAAGAAGAATTGAAAGAAATAGATCAAATGTTAGCTCAACACCAAAATTCCAGACCTAGTGTTATTCAATATGCACCATCAACATCGACTTCTACCTCTGCTATGTCTACACTTCACCGTCCTTCAACATCATCATCATCATCTGCATCGACTTCTACGCCTGTTCTGTCTACACTTCATCATCCTTCAACATCATCAGCTGCATCGACTTCTACGCATGCTCTGTCTACACTTCACCGTCCTTCAGCATCAACAGCAGTAAATGTAGAACTACATGCCCGAGCACTTCCGGGTAATGTAGTAACCCACTTCAAAATTGACAATGCAAAATTACAACTCGAAGAGTTTTTAAATAACGCAAAAGGATTGGTAAGCAACACTTTGCAAAATGAATTAAAAAGATTAAATTTTATTAAATTTGGACTATTAATGGATGCTTTATTTACAAACATTCAAAATGAAACTTCACCGAGAGGGTTTTTAACAAAAAACCGAACTATTATGTTTTCGTCAGATATTGATTCAATCGTATCTGAATGTTTTGAAGAGCTAATGACTAAAATACAAGAACATGAAGGAAGAGGCTCTGGATGGAATTTGTTAAGCATCACAGGGCTAGACTTAAGAGTACACAAACACGGCTATGGAATTCGAGGAAGTAGCTACATTCCTCTACCAACAAAGATTAGAAATACCTTATCCTGCGTCAACGTACAAAATCAAGATACTGAGTGTTTTAAATATGCTATGTTGGCCAAATATGTAACAATTCATCCGGAAAGACCAAGTCACTATTATGAAGAAGTACAACATAGATATAATTTCCAAGGGATGACTTACCCTGTTGCTATAACAGACGTTTCAAAATTTGAAAAACAAAATCCTTCAGCTTCTGTCAACCTCTTCGGATTGGATTCGACAAACAATTTGTACCCCTTGCGTATAACACCAAATGAGCGCAGAGATCATACCGATTTGTTATTAATTACTAAAGGTGATATTTCACACTTTGTGTATATCAAAAAATTTGAAAGTCTTGTTTCTAATCAATTATCTAAGCATAAAAGAAAGATGACGATTTGCAAAAGATGTTTTTGTCACGTGAACAAAGAACTAAGAAGGGGAGGGTCTGATTGGTTAGTAGAACACCAGCGGTTATGTAATGGAAACTATGAAGTAAGAATTAAATTGCCGCATCCTAGCAGAGCGCAGATAAAATTTGACAAAGTAATACAACAATACCGTGTACCTGTTGTTGTTTACGCTGATTTCGAGTCTTCTTTACATCCGCTTGAACAACAAGAAGAGGACGTTACAAGAAGAAGCAAATACCAACTTCATTCACCAAACAGTTATTGCATACTAATTAAATCCACGTTGACTGAAGACCATCTTCAAAAATATGGACTATCATCTCCAAAGATTTATCGCGGTGAAGAAGCAGCCAAATACTTTGTCGATGATTTGTATGACATAGCTGCAAAGGTAGAAGAACTGTATGGAACAAAGGTACCCATGTCACCTATGGAAGAAGAAGAACTTCAACATTATGATTCAACAACAACGTGTTATTTGTGTAATAACACCTTTACACTGGATAACGTTAAAGTTCGTGACCACGATCATCTTACGGGAGCGTACAGAGGTGCAGCCTGTAACGCTTGCAACTTGAACTACAAACTACCATATTTTATCCCCGTAGTTCTGCACAATCTGAGTGGTTATGATTCGCACTTCATAATCCCCGAACTAGGAATAGATAATGGAGCAATAGACGTTTTGGCTACTACAATGGAAAAATTTATAAGCTTTTCAAAAAAGGTGGGTAAAATTAAATTAAGGTTTGTTGATTCATTTAGATTTATGCCTTCAAGCCTCATGAAATTATCTGAAAATCTAAGAAGAACAGATTTGATAGAAACAAGCAAAATTGTACCCAATAGTAAAATGGATTTGGTTCTTCGAAAAGGAGTCTTCCCCTATGATTACATCGATGGACTGCATAGATTTGATGAAACATCACTACCTTCACCAGAACACTTCAAAAACAAACTTAATGATTCGGAAATATCACTTGAGGACTATCAACACGCACGTCGAGTATGGAACGAGTTAGATATGAAGACCTTAGGAGATTACTCGGACTTTTATGTCAAACTAGATGTAACTCTTCTTTGTGATGTAATGGAAGAATTCCGAAACACCTGTTTTGCTGCATACGGTTTGGACCCTCTACATTCGTATACTTCACCAGGATTAGCTTGGCAAGCCATGTTAAAAGAAACAAAATGCAAACTCCAACTTTTAACAGACATTGACATGGTTTTAATGGTTGAAGCTGGAGTAAGAGGCGGATTGACCCAAAGTGTTACCAGACATGTCAAAGCCAACAACAAATACCTACCCGATTACGATGAAACCAAACCGTCAACCTATTTAGGATATTTCGATGCAAATAACCTGTACGGATGGGCAATGTCAAACCCACTTCCTTTTGATAACTTTAAATGGATTAATCCCGACTCTATTGGCGATATTTTACAAATTCCGAAACATGGTGACACTGGATATATTTTGGATTGCGATTTTGAATACCCAGAAAATTTACATGATCTTCATTATGACCTTCCACTTCTTGCTAAAACAGAAATTTCACCAATTGGAAAACACCCCAAATTAATGATGACATTAAATAATAAACAACGCTACGTGGCTCACTTTTGGGTGGTTCAACAAGCTATCGAATTAGGACTACGTCTAACAAAAATTAATAGAGTTTTGGAATTTTCTCAATCATGCTGGTTGAAACCCTACATTGATTCAAATACCATCAGAAGAGCAGCAGCTACATCAGACTTTCAAAAAGATTTCTTTAAATTAATGAATAATGCGATATTTGGAAAAACATTGGAAAACAAAAGAAGACACAAAAATGTTAAACTTGTTACCGACGCAAAAAAATTACAGAAACTAGAACAGCAGCCAAATTTTGGAACATCTATAATTATTAATGAAAAACTTGTAGCAGTGTCCATGAAGAAGACGAGTGTGAAGATGGATCGTCCTTTGTATATAGGCATGTCAATCTTGGACATCTCAAAAACACACATGTACGATTTTCACTACAACAAAATGGTGGCGTTCTACGGAAGAGAAAATATATCTATTACATATATGGACACTGACGCTTTCATATATCGCATAGTAACATTGGACATGTATAAAGATTTGCGTACATTTATTTACAAGAACGACTTTGATTTCTCCGATTATCCAAAAGATCATCCAAACTACGACAATGACAGACACAAAAAAGTACTAGGCAAATTCAAGGATGAGGCTAATGGTGTTCTGCTTGAAGAGATTGTTGCATTGATGTCTAAACTATATTCTTTGAAACTCTATAATGAAAAAGAAGAAGAAGAAGAAAAGAAGAATAGCTATATTAAGAAAGCTAAAGGTGTAAAGAGTTTATATTTAAAGAAGAAAGTGCATTTTGAACACTACAAGCAATGCTTATTTGAGGATAACATCATTACAGCTAAATTCAACACCATCAGAAGTTTTAACCATCAGCTGTACAGCGTGACTGAAGTTAAAAAGGCGCTATCCTGTAATGACGACAAAAGACAAACACTTCCAGACAAAATCAACACATTACCATTCGGCCACTACTCCCTCAACCCTATTGACGAGTAACCTTTTTCATCGTCCTAGATCCTTTATCCTTTTCCTTTCCGTAAAAAAAGGGGAAACACAGCAATGTTAAGCTGTGTTTCCCCTTTTTTTACACAAGTTTTAAATGACCTTGAACTATATGTATATATATATATATATATATATATATATATATATATATAAGCAGATTTATACCAAAGAATATTTAATACCATATCAGCTGCCTTCGTGAAACCATCATGTCAGACCTGAAGGAGAAGATTATTAATGAACTACACAAACCTGCAAGAATAAAGTTTCCAAGAAGAAATACTGTTATAAAAGGGATAAATGATCTATATCAAGCGGATTTAATTGAAATGCGACCGCATAGCAGAATAAACAAAGGATTTAAATATATACTCACAATTATTAATTGTTTTACAAAAGTTGCAGACGCTTTGCCTCTAAAGGACAAGACTGGTAAAAGCGTAACAGAAGCCATGGAAATAGCCATAAAAAGAGATAAAAACAAAATTAAACATTTACAAACTGATGATGGAACAGAATACTTTAATACAAACTTTGCACAGTTAATGAATAAATATAAAATAAATCATTATTCTACAAATTCAGAGAAAAAAGCTGCTATTGTAGAAAGATTTAATAGAACCTTAAAAGGAGCACTGTATAAACAATTTTCAAAAAGAGGTTCTTACGTATGGTATGATGTTTTACCACAATTAATAAATGATTATAACAACAGGTTTCATAGAACTATTGGTATGAAACCTAACAAAGTAAATAGAAGAAATGCAAAAGATGTATTAAAACGCATAACGAAAAATACAAAGCCTAAAGTAGAAAAAATGCAGCCAAGAAAATTTAATGTAAGTGATAAAGTACGGATTAGTAAATATAAGGGAGTGTTTACCAAAAAATACCTTCCCAATTGGACGAATGAAGTTTTTACAGTGTATAAAGTGCAACCGACTGTACCTGAAACGTATATCCTAAAAGATAACAAAGGAGATTTGTTGCAAGGTGCATTTTATGGACATGAAATGTTAAAGTCAACAGTAGGTGATGTATATCTTGTTGAAAAAGTGTTACAAAGAAAAAAGGACGCAGTTAAAGTGCGGTGGTTAGGGTTTAACAAAACTGAGGATTCATGGATACCTATAAAGGACTTGGTTTAATACAAGCAACTCATTTCATCGTTAACCTTTGAGCAGGATGGAGATTATTCACCATAAAGATCGATTCAATATTAATAACATAGATGATTTAACTGTGGATAACGTTAAAATCAACAATGGTAAACACGGTAGTTTACTTCCAAACACTGTTCGATGTATAGTAAGTGGCCCCTCAAACTGTGGAAAGACCAATGTTGTCTTTAATTTGATCACTAATCCGCAGGGATTAAGGTTTAGTAACCTATATATTTTTTCAAAGTCTCTACATCAACCAAAGTATCAATTGCTGGATAAAATCCTATCTGATGTGTCTGATGTTAATTTTTACAAATTTAACGCTAGTGATAGCATTATGCAACCAAACGAAGCGAAACCGTATTCTGTATTTATATTTGACGATGTATCTTGTGAAAATCAGGATACTATTAGAAACTACTTTGCCATGGGAAGACATAATAACATCGACAGCATATATATAGGACAAACTTATAGCAAAATCCCAAAACAACTTATCAGAGATAATGCAAATATTCTAATTGTATTCAAACAAGATGATACTAACCTAAAACATATATATAACGATCATGTGAATGCGGATATGCCATTTGAAAAGTTTAAAGAGCTTTGCGCAAAAGCATGGGCGGAAAAGTATGGATTTTTGGTTATTATGAAAGATCAAGCTATAAAAGATGGTCGTTATAGAATAGGTTTTGATAAATTCGTTTTAATACACTGATTAGCGGTATTACTGTACAAGTCGTCAAGGTGTGAAGATGGTTAACCAGGAAAAGCTATTAAAGGAAATATAATCACTTAGTGATTCTATTAGACAAAAAAACCGAGCTTTAAAATCAGGTATAAATGAAAGAGAGCAATTTTTAGAAACAACATTCAAACCTGTTACTGAACCTTTAAAGCGATTAGCACAAAATATGGAAAGACCTTCAATTCGCTTCGAAGGAGACAAAATGCTACCAATTTCCAAATATGAAGAAGAATTTCAGAATGATGAAAGTTCTGACCAGTTACAAACATCTGAAGAAAGCGACGAGTATGAAGAAAGCGGAGATATAGGAGATTTAAGGGAAAAGAACATTGCAGGAGATACAAGTACAGAAGATACAAGTGCGGAAGATACAAGAGCAGAAGAAGAGGATATCAACCCATCCAACTTAAGCAAATTAGGCACAGATATTATGTTTAAAGGAACACTTGGAAGAAAATATACATTAAAAATGTTACATGGCACACATGCTAATCGAAATTATCATACATATGGAGCTAGAATAGAGGATAAAGGATTAATGATTGGAGATAGAAAGTTAGATATAAACGAAAATGATGATATAGTTATTGGTGATAAGAAATATAAAGGTACAACAGGTTTGTTTGAACTCATCTTTAAAAATAATCCTGGTAAATATACTAAAAAGGATTTACAATTGTTTAAAAATATACTAGAGTATACAAATGCACATAGAAAAAAATATTCCAAAGAACTACCTATTCATAGAAACAGGTCAATAAAATACACAAACATTATATCTAGTCTTTTCCCCTCGAAATCAAATAAAGCTCCAATTAAAAGAAGAGCTTTATCTTCTGCTGAATTAAATGTTTTGCATAAAAAAAGAAAAACAACTGATCCTACTACATCTGGAAGGGGATTATTAAAAAATTTGTATAAAACCAATATAATATATTACAACGATATAAATAAGTTAGTTGATCGAATGAGGTTATTACATGAAGCTATGGAAGCCGGGCACACTGGTTTAGAAAACGAATGGGTAGCTTTGGTTGATGAACTGCGAAAACGAGAAATAATTGTTCAGTAGACGTATATATATATATATATATATATATATATATATATATATATATATATATATATAGAGTAAGAACCTAAACGATAGCGATTCAGTTACATCATGAGTGTGGACAAGTTTGGACGGTATTCCGAGTTTGGAGTAAAATCTGGATATAGTGAAAAAAGAGCTGGGTTTCCGTTAACACCTGATGGTAATTATAATTTTGAAGGAAAAGTTATTCAAAATGTTGGTGATCCGCTTTTGTCTTCTGATGCGGTTACGGTACAATACATGGATAAAAGAACCCCGATTGTACACGAAGACCATTGGGGATTTTCCGGTAAAAGGTTAAGCAATATAAAACATCCCATTTATGATGGTGAAGCAGTAAATTTAGTGACTTTAAAATTGTTAACGATTTACAAAAAGAATGAAACTGATACAAGCTATGATGTAAAAAAATTAAAATTGTCAAATGTAGGTGATTGTGAGCAGGATGGAGACGCTGTAAATAAGAAAATATTTGATATAGTACACAAGAAATGGACTACAGAATATGAAAAACATATGGAAAGGTTTGGTGCAGCTTTATTTAATTATATCCATCGGGCTTCAGGAAGAGCTGTAGCTTCAGATGTTGACAGCCACAATTATTTAGACTGGAAAAAGATACACAATCCAGAAAAACCTAATCAATTAGATAAACCGTCTGAGCCTTCTAAAGTCAAGACATTAGGAAAGGGGGATAAAGTGAATGTGATTAATGAACAAACAGAAAACGATGAAGATTATATAAGAGAAAAAAGAATTTAAATACCCATGATAAGGGATAAAGCATCAGTTATATTCGAGAGATGATACAGAGAGGATGATGGAATCCAATATTACTGCGTGGAGTTTAATATCTCAAGAGCCGAGATTTCCCCAAGGAGTGCTGACAGATGGTTTTGTTCAACGGTTTGATAGATATATGGATTGGGAACAACTTTCCATACACTACCTCTTCACAATGACTATGTTAAGAATTTATTTTCACAGAGTTAACTGGATTCATATTTTACAAAGACAACAGTTTTCAGAAAACTTCCTTGTAGAGATGACATCAAATTTTAATAACTGTTGGGAAGTAATAAGTAAATATCAAAATCTCTCTGAAAATTACATTGACAATTTTAAAGATAAACTAGACTGGAATGTGTTATTTAATTACCAACGATTAAGTGGCAAGTTTCTAAGGGAACATGACAACTATTTAGATTTTATTCATTTTACCGAAAACAACGATACCATCACCAGCGGAGAAACATTTGAAACATCTTCAATTACACCTTATTTCTATTTTTACTACTTTTATTTATTATGTCTACATTTAATTAATTAATCCATTTCTATATAATAAATGGATTTTAAACAGTATATATAATACAAGAAGCCAAGACTAATATTACATTCATTGTAAAAAATTTATAGAGTGCACCTACTGATTGTAAGTTTGGCTATAAATAGTCATGCCGAGGGCTAAACGCATCAGTCATAATCGAGAGAGATTACAGAGAGGAAGGGGAATAGCATCAACAGCATTTTCTCTATTAAGTAAACCGGTTGGAGCTATAGTTAACAAGGCGATTGATTTATTACCTGTGGAATTACATTTACCTGGAGGATATCAATATTGTGGTCCTGGAACCAAATTAGAGAAACGGCTTGCTAGAGGAGATCCTGGAATAAATAAGCTTGATCAGGCTTGTAAACAGCACGATATAGCGTATTCCAAATTTGGTGATACAAAAAATAGATCAATAGCAGATAGAGCACTTTCTGAGAAAGCTTGGCAAAGAGTAAAATCTAGTGACGCGAGTATTGGTGAAAAAGCAGCGTCTTTAGCAGTAACAGCAGCAATGAAAGCAAAAACTACGTTTGGAGGAGGAAAGAGAAGAAGGCGTGGGAAAAGACCCGCTAAGAAACAAGGAGGTAATATCAGAAGAAAACGTCGATCTACTAGTGGTAAAGGTAAAAAGAAACCAACAATATGGTCAATGATAAAAAAGGGAGGAGGACTATACCTAAGACCGTATCGTGTGTATTAAATAAGAAAGAGCAATTAATAATTAAAAACAAAGAATTAACCAATGAAGAACTGATTACATATGCTTCTTGTTTGAAAATCCCATTTTTTAGAGGAGTATTTATGAAAGATGAATTACCGGTTAAAATGTGGAAAAATGAGACTGGTATAGTAAATTTGGATAATAGTGAAGGATTAGGCACTCATTGGGTGTGTTACAAGAAACTTGGTGAAACGATTTATTATTTCGACAGTTTTGGAAACCTTCCACCACCGAAAGAACTTCAACAATACTTTCGTGCGGCAGAAAATGTTTTTTACAATTATACAAGAAAACAACCTGATGATACATCCATTTGCGGTCATTTATGTTTAGACTTTTTAGCTAAAAGTGTTAGTCAACTTTAAGATGTCTTCGTATACAGTGTCATTAACCGGTAACTCATGTACTTTGCGCAGTATTCTGTTTCCAGCGCTACGTTTGCAAAAAGGAAGACTATGGGAAGCCGCATTATTGGATTTAACAACATATAACTCTATTCCAAACGTTAGTGAAGGAATTAATAACAAAATACATTATTACAAGACAAAAGATAATAAAGGAAAATATTCAGCTTTGGAAGAATTCAGTTTACCAACAGGAGCTTATGAAATTGATAATATAAATGAAGTTATACAAAAACATATGGGAAAAGAAAATATAACGATAAAAGGCAATAACAATACAATGAAAGCCGAAATTACTTCTAAGTATTATATTGATTTTGGCCAAGAACGTTCAATTGGTAGTTTATTGGGGTTTTCTAAGGAAACAAAGGTATTAGAACCTAATACAACTCATTCTGGGAATAGAACTGTGACGATCATCAAAGTAAACAGCATAGACATTACATGTAACATTATACAAGGATCCTACAGAGATGGAGAAAATCGGCATATATTACACACATTCTACCCATCAGTCGCACCGGGTTTCAAGATAGTAGAAAAGCCTCAAAACCTTGTGTACCTACCGTTAAACACCAGTTTCATTTCAGACATCGTGCTGAACATAGTGGATCAAGACGGAAACCTTATTGACTTTCGAGGAGAAGCTATTACTGTAAGAATACATATAAAATCATCCGCTTAGATAATGGGGTTATCATTTAAAAAGAGAGAGCCAACCAGCAAAGAGGTCAGTAGCTCATCAGCTGTAGAAGGATTAACAAGTGACAACATTCGTTTTCTAGAAGAAATTGGATTAAAGGTCATTAACAATGGATATACTGGATATAGCGCAGGGCCCAACATTCGACGAGACCTTATGGGAAAAGGAATATCACACGCACAACCCTTACGCTTCGTCCAAATTAAACAATAACGATGAAATTAGGATTCCTATACAACAACAAGACATTTATACTCTTCCATGCGAAAGTTATTTATATATTGAAGGAAAAGTAACAAAAGCTGACGGTACTGTTGGAACCACTGTTCCGTTCATAAATAATCCTATGGCATTTTTGTTTGACGAGATTAGATATGAAATTTCAGGAGTTACAGTCGATTCAACAAAAAAGGTTGGAATTTCCAGTACATTAAAAGGATTAGCGTCTTTAACACCAAATGAGAAGAATCTGTTAGCTGTTGCAGGATGGGTTGCACCAGACAAAAGTATAATTACTCCTGACGCTTCGGGAAACTTTGATTTTTACGTACCTTTAAGATTACTTTTAGGATTTGCTGAAGATTACAGAAGAATAATAATAAATGTAAAACAAGAACTAGTTTTATTAAGGTCATCAAACGATAATGATATTATTAAAGCATCTGCTGGAACAACTGAAGCCAATTTAGACTGGAAACTAACATTAGACAAGATTGTTTGGAGAGTACCACATGTGCGACTAAATGATGAACACAGGATTACATTATTAAGAAAGTTAAAATCAGATCGAGACATTGTAATGCCATTCAGAAGCTGGGAGTTTCATGAATACCCCGTTTTACCTTCAACACAACGGCATACATGGACTGTAAAAACTTCTACTCATTTGGAAAAAGCGAGATATGTAATCTTTGGATTACAAACAAAGAAAAAAAGTATATTAACTGAAAATGCTGGTGAATTTGACCATTGTAAATTAACAAACTGTAAAGTGTTCCTGAATTCACAATTCTTTCCCTACGACAACTTTAATATCTCTTTTGATAAAAAAAGGTACAGTGTTTTATACGATATGTACGCTAGGTTCCAAAATTCATATTACGGCAAAACAAACACACCTCTACTATCTCCCGTACAGTTTGAATCGAAAGCTCCGATTGTTGTAATTGATTGCTCCAAACAAAACGAATCTGTAAAATCGTCTAGTGTTGATATAAAAATAGAAATGGAATTTCAAGAAAACGTACCTGCAAATACATCTGCGTATTGTTTAATTTTGCACGATAAAATTGTTACATACACACCGTTGACTGGTATCGTAAAGACGGTATTGTAAAACGTTGTACCACCACCGGCACCGCCACTGTCGCTGACCTATAAATAGCGGAGCAACAATGCAGGTCTTCAGTTGATCGTCTATCGTCGCATGGGCAACATCTTCTACAAAATGAGTTCTCCATCTGTTGTACAAGGTGATGCAGAGGTAGCACCGTTATTGGAACGTGATAATACTAGTGAAGAAGAAATCATCAAGGAAATAACTGCATTTTTAAAGTTTGGTAAAAGAGATAGAGAGGAGGAAAGTAATGCAGACCCATCAAAGGTAGTACCAAAGAGGAAGAAGAAAGTTGAAGAAAATATTCCTCCTCACATTTTAACTGAAGTTTTTTTGCGAATCTTTTACCCCATCTCAGCATGCATCAGTAAAAGTGTATCAGTTGGATTGATGAAGTCATTGGATTATTCCCCTACAGTAATACTACACCATGGAACAAAAAAGGTTTTATTTTCGCAAAATGCTTGGGAGTCATTTTTGAAACATGTACATTTAATAGAATGTTATTTAACTAACAGTTTGTGTGGAAGGAAAACACATATTCGACTTTTGGATTGTGACAATGAAATCGATATTGTTAAACATCGTGGACAACTACAAGTGCGAATTAGAGACTTGACTCAACATGAAAATAAGATTCTACTGTCACGTGAAGAATTCTACGCTTTAAACTACGCAACAGAACCTATTACAAGGTACATGAGACAGTTGGTATTTGCAAGCGCTATTATTAAAGAATATTTGGTCGATACTTTGGAAAAACAACCTGATAGCACCATCGTGTACGGACCTGTGGATACATCTATTTTTAATAGAATACCTCATGAAGTTTGCATGTGGAGAAAGTTAAAGGATTTTGAACCACTTGTAGAAATCGCTACAGAAGCTACAGAAGAAACAACACAGGAAGAAGAAACGGAGAAACAAGAAGAAGAAGAAAACGAAACACAAGAAGAAGAAGTTCAAAAAGACTAAAGTTTGACTTAGTAAAGAAGAACACACGTGGGGTAGGCCTATTGGGGACGGTGCCCACGTTAAATATACACCAACGCGCCTGCAACTGTACGGCCTGGTATTTAACCTACCGTGGTGTGGAAAACAGTTTAGTTGATCGCTAGGTGCCATGATGAGCGGAGGGGATGAAGAAGTGAGTGTAAAGCCTTGTGTAATAGAATTTCAAGCATTTCGAAATAATGATGATAGGTTTATTATCAAGGAATTAGTAATTTTAGACTTGCTTACATTTGTAGTTTACCCATTCACGTTTGAAGCTCCTTTTTCTTTTAACAACCTTAACGCCAAAGCAAAAAGTACAAACAAATGGATAACAAACTACTTTCATCACATACATTGGTATGGATTTATAAGCTACAGTAATCTGCACAGTATTATGTTTAACTTTTGCAAACAATATTCACATATATACACAAGAGGATTAGAAAAAAGGAACTGGATACAAAAGTACACGCACGGTGATGTTTTCGATATAACCATCGGTAAGGACTTTAACATTAATCTCGGTAATATTTGTGTTGCTGCAAAAGATCCTAAACACGGACAATTAAACTGCGCATTGCACAACGCATATCGTTTGGCTGCTTACTTGGAACAAACGCAGAAATGTGGTGGGGGTAGCAAAGAACCGGAATGTGGTGGGGGTAGCGGGGCCTATAAATACGAGGAGCCAACACCGCTCCGGCACGAGTATTATTCGAGACTCCGAAGAGGCAACATCACAGAAGACATCGCAACCACCACTGACGAAGATGGCATCACAACAGTTTCTACAAACACTGGTTGATCAATTCAACACTCATTCAAAATCCGACCTTCTGCTAACTAAAAAGTGTTCAGAATTAAAAGAACAAAAACACTACATTATTCATAACATCAAGAAAGTGGAAACCACACATGGAGAAGCAATTCTAGTTTCATTGAGCGAAGCACCTTTAACTTCAGGAGATGAGCCGAAGTTTCAAGTATTTCTTCCAAAACGATTTGTTCAACTGCTACAGAATGAAGATTTGCGAGATATTCAACCGGGGACGTTGTATTTGGTATCACACGGTGTAAGCGGCAACAACTCAACGGAACTCACTCTGCACATCATGCATCCTTGTACATAATGTCTCTGTTTGTATTTTATTGTTTGTATTTCTAGTTATCAATGTTAAACTTAAGTTTATTGTATTGTAAGATGTTTGTTTAATAAAGAAAATATAAAAAAAAAAAAATAAAAAAAAAAAAAATAAAAACAGCAACACAGCAGTATATTATTTTATATACTGCTGTGTTGCTTTTTTTAAAATTCAAATGGATGACCTTGAACTTTCATTCAGGGTTAACTTATGAAGAGGTATAAAAGAAAGGGAGCAGTGAAGTTAGTCTCAGTCTTGTCTAACACACGCTGCAGCTAACATGTCGGTGTCACCTATGAAAAATTTATTTTTCGATAACAATTTGAAGACATATTGTTGCGAGTTACAATGTTTTAAAATACCAGGCGATCAAGTTGACGGGAAAGCTTGTCGTAAGTGCAAGTGTTTCAGCTATTGCATATGTAGATGTAAAACGTATCAAATGAACCGACAAGATAAACTACAAGAATTACGCCGAAGGATTGCATTACTGTGGCGGCGAATGTAGTAGCAACCAGCTGCCACCTGCCGCCTGCCATCTGCTGTCCGCCATCTTCTCCGCCCCACCATTTTGTTTGATACTAGAACGCTAGCTAGCGAATAGTCAGTACACCTCCGGCTCTCGACTGGTGAACATCGAGTGCTCTTCACAAACGTAAAACATTGTATTAAAATGTCCATTAAAATTAGGTGTATTCATTATGACTCTATTCATCTGGCGACTTTCCAAGACCTCGAGGTTTTTAATGAAGAGTTAAGACTTCTCATTGCGTCCGGTTACGATTTATCTTTGGAACTTTACGCATCAAAAAACAACATGGACTCTGCGCAGGAATCGAAGTATATACCGTCTTTCTTCAGAAAGCGAAGTGATGGCCGCAACTCGTCCGGATCAACAACATCGATGACAACCAACAACGGGGAACTATTGTAAACATGAATTATTGTAAACATAACTTATTGTAAATAAAAATAAAGTAATATTTGTATTAGTACTACCTCGCACTCGTATCATTCGATTGCTTCATTCGATAATTTTCATTCGATATTTTATCGAATTAAAACTATCGAATCACAATCGGATTTTACGCGTGCGAGGTAGTACTTTTTTAAAATTACCTCCCCGTGACCTTGAACTTTGAACTTTAACTCATTTCGTCACAAAACCGCCTACGTCACTGGCTCAGCCCCAGATGACGTCTTTCATGACTCAGCGCATCCGGTCACGTGACCGGATGACGTCACTTCCGGCGCAAAACCCGCAAACCCACACTACTAAATACATTGTATTTTTATTTTTTAAGATTTAATTTTTTGACAATAGCAACACTTAAAATGGCATGGCTAGGCCTGTAATGGGGAACCACGTTAGTTCAGTTAACGCCAACAAAGGAGAGAACCACCCTAAGAACGGCTCTGGTGTTTGGAGGAAATTTCTCTATGCCATTGTCAAATATAAATAAACCGGTGTTGGTGCTAGTGGGGACATTTGGTCGATCCTATGATTACGTTTCCAATAAAACATCTTACTCGATTTCTGAGTACATTTCAGTATTAAATAATTAAACATTAAATAATATTAAAATTGACTTTTTGTCGAATTCGAATATATTCTATTAAATAATATTAAAATTGATTTATTTCGAATATATTCACTAAGTCGCCGTGTCATGTGTGATTGTAATGGTGCGACCCTCCGTCGGGTGAAAACTCACCCTCTGTCAGAGAATGTGAATAAAAACGTAACGAGGGTTGGGGAGCTCTCGGTGGGGTGTTTCCCATGGGCTGGCGCAGCTGCAGCGCAGGTGTTGACACACAAAAAACTACCCTTCTGTAATTAATTCGGATAAGGGTCCGTTGTTAATGACCTCTCAACTGTGCAAAAAAAAAACGACTCTCCTATAATGGAATTCGGAGAAGGGTATTTTAATGATGATTGAGGTAATAAAAGTCACCCTCTGCCTGGGAAAGCGGATGGATGGCCCTATTTGTCACAAGGTCATTATCATCAGTCACTGTCATGGCCAAGATGGCCTCCGGGGGGGGGGGGTTATTATGTACATGATGTCTAATTACACAAAAGTTTTCGCAATTGATCTAATTATTAATTAGTAGTAATTAGGTCAATTGCAGTTATGAATATTAATTAGGGTGATTATAGTTATGAATATTAATTAGGGTAGTTAATTTATGAATATTAATGTGGTATTTAAAAATTGCGATGGGGTATGCAAATTTGACCCAACATCCCCCACCACAGATGGAATCGGACATATATTCCTACTAACATCCCTATAAGAAAGGCATGGGGATTTAAAAGCGACTGGTTTGTTTACATTAACATGTAATTACGTGACTACTTTGTTAACTGACATATATGTCATGTATCATACCAGAGAAGAGTTGAGCTTATCAAGAGGAAGAAATTTGAAACGGAAAAAGATACTAGTAGTGGTTTATAAAATACAGGGGATTTCATAAATGTCAATATTTCACACAAGAATGCCCGCCATTTTGAAACAGATAAATAAATTATGTTTTCACCAAAATGTTTCATTTAATGGTAACTTTAAAATTATGTATAATTTTCCTTATGTTCACAAATTAATATTTTGAGATTGGAACCCGTGACCTTCATTTTGGAACAATCTGTACACAGATATTAATGACGATATTTGTAATAGATTGCCCATATGCGTTTTAGTCGGGAAGAATTTCGTTTGATGACTTCAGACCAAACTGTTCACCGGTTATACATGTTGGACTGGTGGTCTGGCTCAGGACTTTGGGATGTGATTCCTCATACAAAAAAATATACATACAATAAGTTAAAACATGCATTTTTGCCATTTCTAGACTAAAACATAATGTTTTAACTTATAAAAACACAACTACCCATATTATTTATGATCCTATATTTGAAATATTTATGTCATTATTTTTACGACAAAACACAACTTCTTTGTTCCTTGCAGTTTTTCCTAAATATTACGTTTTTTTTTTAAATTTAGGTTTGAACATCTAAAATGGCCGCCATTTTGAAATAGTACAAAGTAGAAACTTGATAACTATACCAAAATAGGTCTTATTACATTAATAAATGTACCAAGTTTGAAGTTGAAATCTTCAGATGTTCCTAAGGTAACGTATTTAGTAAAAACCACATACAGACAGATAGACGGAAAACAAATCGTTGAAGGACATTCCTTCAAATTTATTTATTTATTTTTTTATAAAGAATCATATTGCAAATTCCTGAAATGTTTTTAAACCCCCTGTATATGATGTATAAAACAAATGTTATTGTTTTAGTATGAGTGTATATACTATATAATGTACCTTCCTCCATCACTTCTATTCTTAATATATTTTTTTTAAGTGAGCTCAACTGCGATAGCATAAACAAAATTCACTGCTTGAAAATAGTTTATTTAATTTATATTTTGAAACCAAGACTTACATTGTTGTTTAATCATCTATAAGAAAGACGCCTCTTTCATTTGAAGTTTTACGCAGGGACGAGTTCCCGCTCGTCGGGAAACGAGATGCATAAAACATTGTCTACTTGTTTATGAAATGAGAATTAAAGGTTTTGTAAACATGTCCATAGTTATTTTATAAATAATAATTTTTGTTAAAATATATACAACATACTAAATAGTTTCAACTTTTCATTTAACTTATACAGTATTCTTTAAGTATTTTAATGCCTGTAGGAATGGGGAACTAGACGCATAAAGCATTGTCTACTTATTCATAAAATCAAAATTAAAATATTTCTAAACATCTCCAGGGTTATTTTTCAAATAAGCATTCTTTGCTAAAATATAGATAAGACACTTAATACTTTAGACCCCATTATTTATCTTGATGTACTGAACGACAAATTTAATTAACTATACAATTAACTGTACAGTTAATATAATAGTAATTATATTAATTAACTGTATACAATTACCAATACAGAAACAATTAAGCATAATAAGTAAAGCAAATTGTTGTAATACATTTAATTTTCTATTTTCTATGTGGAAAACAAATGTCGTCACATGGAAGTATAATGAAACCAATCACAGGTAAACTAGTATACTGCATAGTAATTCCTCGTTTGACAGTACAGTTTCATTTGATGTAAACTAATCATCATTAATAGGTATACTTTCAAATTTGTACTATACCCTATTCATAAACGAGAAACAAAAAACAACCAGTTTTATTTCATTACAAAATATAGAATACTAAGGATATGATAGTTCCTAAAATATTTATAAGAACAAGAAAATACCCTTTGCCCACGATGACGGTGGAGTAAAACATTACACTATTAACAAAGTACGTGAACATCGTATTTTCCCATATCCCAACACGTTGTAATTTCAAAGGTCTAAATTACAATGATAATTCCATTTTAGTTGCGTAACACGCCTTAAAAATTTATGTTGTGATACAAATACAAAACTGTATTATTTTTTATTTAGTAAAGTATTATAAAAAACATAAATTCTCTGTTTTCGGGATACTTAAAACTTAAAATTAGATGTTCAAAATATGATTGTTAAAAATGTATACAATTATACTAATTTTTCTATTGTGAAAAATATTTAATTTTATTTATTTTTCTAGATACCTTTAAATTTAACATGAAATATATTAAAAATAAAGTCGTTCGATTTTCAAATGAATATGTAGTAAATGTAAAATAATAATAATTTACAACAGTACAATTTCTTAATGTTTAATTGTTTAATAGGTATCTTCTTAAACATAATATCTCCCGTATAACCGTATTGTTTTTAATGTGTCATTACATTCTGTTTAACCTACGTACAGTTAAGCGGCCTCTGACATTACACACCACTCTCAGGTTTGCCGGATCCCTTCTGGCGTTATTTACCCCTCTCAGGTTTGCCGGATCTCTCATGGCATTACGTGCCAATCTCAGGTTCACCGGATCACTCCTGGCGTTACGAACCACTCTCAGGTTTGGCAGATCTCTCTTGGCGCTACGTACCACTATCAGGTTTGCCGGATCTCTCTTGGCGTTACGTAACAATCTCAGGTTTGCTGGATCTCTCTTGGCGTTACGAACCACTCTCAGGTTTGCCGGATCGCTCTTGGCGTTACGTACCAATCTCAGGTTTGCCGGATAACTTCTGGCATCACGCGGCAATCTCAGGTTCACCGGATCACTCCTGGCGTTACGTATCACTCTCAGGTTTGACGGATGGCTACAAAATGTTGTGTAACCCATTACCCCCACCCACTCACCCCACCAACTGAGAGTACATAATTTAAAATCGGTCTTCGATTATTAATGTAGCACTTCGTATCCCGTAAAGGTTTTAGCTAGTAGCTTTTATTTAAATTAAACTAGCAGGACCGGGCGCGCGTTACTGCGCCCAAGAATGTGACACATCAATGAAAAATCTTCACGCATAATATTTACACTTCAGTTTGTTAAGTAAATAAATAAACAGATGTATTTATATATAAAAAAGACTTTACTTCATATGAATAACATTTCAATTCTGGAAGCCAGTGGACCTTGATACGGCTTTAAACGTTCCTAAGGTTAACCTGAATACTTATGCAAAGTATCATTAACTTTTGTTAAGCGTTTTAGAAGTTCATTGTAAACACTTTTTGTTGAAATAATGATTGTACTCGTATGAATGCATACATTATAACAGCTTCTGATAAATAAATTTAATAAAAAACTCTGCTTTTTAATAAAACGCTACTTTAATTTAAGATAAAAATTGGATTTTTATTTCTTTCTTTATTTTATTATAAGATGTTACGATGTTTATATTTAGTGGCGTGTTCAAAACATACATACATTAAGACCACCTGTTGCTATGGTTTGACACTTTGTGGATTTAAACAGATGGATTCGCTTACTGACCTCAACTTTTAATTACTTGAAAACTTGGAAAGCTCCTCAGCTTTACGGTTGATTAAACAGGCAAAGTTTAACCTCCAAATTTAATTAAACCTCTACAAACAATCCAGCAATTTATATTGAAATACTAATGTGTGCGCTATGATAATTTTTAGAGTAAATAAATACGTTCTCCGGTTGTCTTGACATACTTTTGGACAGAAACAAGTATTTCACCAAAGTAGAAAAGAATATAAGAGATTTTTGCAGAAATATGTTTCCTGAACGGAGGGGAGATTTCCGTGGTCTTACCAAACAAATGGGTCACATTTAAGTAAATCTAGTGCTCCAACGAAATATTCTTGTTTACCTCACTTAATATGGTTTTGTAACAAAACCTCGTTGAAAACGAGAGATGTTATTTTTTGTTTGTAAAGCGTAAATCGTAGATAAAAAGAAATACCCCCGTCGCAGCAAACCTGCGTACTCAGCGAATTTCCAATGCATAATATATCACTTAATACCACATAAAGCCGCATACCAAGTTTCATAAAAATATATTCACAAATAAGCGATATATACTATTATAATTATTCTCCATAAAAATAACGTTGGGGATGAGTACATAGGTACTAATGTACAGGTACATAGGTACATTTTTGCTGAAACAAGGAACATAAACAATTGTTTTCTATGCAAATATCAATATAACTCAACTAGGTGAAGCTACATACCTAGTTTCATCAATATTCAGTCATAAATAAGCGATATATTCCATTTTGATTAATCTCCATAAGAATAACATGGGGGATGAGTACGCAGGTTTGCTACAATAAGGAAGGAAAAAAGTGGGTATTTAGGCAAATATCAATATAACTCAACTAGGTGAAGTCATGTAAGAGGTTTTATTAATTTATGTTCATAATTAAGTGAGACATAGCATTTTAATTTTTCTCCATAAGAATAACATGGGGGCTGAGTACGCAGGTTTGCTGCTACGGGAACCTTTAGAAAAAATTGTTTTTTGAGCAAATAACAATAGACCACAACCAGATAAAGCCGTATACCGATTTTTGTCAGTATACGTTCATAAATAAGCGAGATATAACATTTTTCTATTCCTCCATAAGAATAACATTAGACAACGTACTGTGTTTAGCACTTTCAATATCTCGGTAACCGATTGACGTAGAGGAATGATCAAAATACCAAATTGTGTGTTTTTTTAATTTGAATCCAATGGTAAAAACTAAAATTTGACTATTTCAAAAATTATATGTAAAAAGCTCAAAAAAACCATTTTTGGGGTACAAACCCCCCCAAAATACCCCTTAAGGCAGGGCGATATGCCTGGTTGTCGAACTTAAAGTAATAAATGTTGCTTTACACGTTTATACCAAATTTCATCAAAATCGAACCTTTTTTACGAGAGTTATCGCACACACGGACACACACACACACATATATATATATATATATATATATATATATATATATACAGTTTCAAACGAATGGTGTTTTTGGGGTCTGGGGACCTCAAAACGAAAAGTTATCATGGTCCCGGGCCTAGGTCTTACCATGCCGACTACGGTAATAGCTTCTTCCCTATAGGGGAAATTCGCTAAAACCTTCATAGTTATTAATTTTAATTAAGACCAGTTCAGAGGAATTTGTACAAGTTTTAGTCAGTTAAAGTTTAAGGTACCCCATGTTGAATCAACGATATCTGCGCATTGTCTTATACAAAATATTGATAGCATTGTATTGGGAAACCAAGAAATTATATTGAAAAATTATAATCTCTCACAGTCGTACTTCACAATCAAGGCTAGTAAAAAAGAGGTTACCTAACACGAGTGCGCATCATGTTCGCGCACGCGTCATCGGCCGACCCGGGCCGCCCACTCAGTCAGCTGTGACATATCAACAAACAATGTTTGTACTGTTTACAAACAAATATAATTTATTCTAGTATCCATATTTTAGCGAATTTCCCATATAGGGAAGAAGCTATTACCGTAGTCGGCATGGTAAGACCTAGGCCCAGGACCATGATAACTTTTCGTTTTGAGGTCCCCAGACCCCAAAAACATCATTCGTTCGAAACTGTATTTATATATATATATACAGTTTCAGTTATATATATATATATATATATATATACATATATAAGTTCTGTGGTATTATATATGTGTCCGTGGGTGCGATAACTCTCGTAAAAAAGTTCCGATTTTGATGAAATGTTGTACAAACGTGTAAAGCAGCATTTATGACTTTAAGTTCGAAAACCAAACGGATCGACCTATCCGAAGGGGTATTTTGGGGGGGTTTTGTACCCCAAAAATGGGTTTTTTGAGTTTTTTACGTACAAATTTTGAAAAAGTAAAATTTTATTTCTTCCCATTTGAATCAGCTTAAAAAGACGCACAATTTGATGTTTTAATAATTGCTCTACGTCAATTGGTTACTGAGATATTGAATGTGCTAAACACAGTACGTTGTCCAATGTTATTCTTATGGAGGATAATACAAATTGTATATCTCGCTTATTTATCAACTTATCCTGACGAAACTTGGTATATTGCTTCATTTAATTGTGGTCTATTGATATTTGCACAAAAACCCATTTTTGCCCGATAGTTCCCGCAGCAGCAAACCTGCATACTCAGCCCCATGTTATTCTTATGGAGAATAATTAACGTGTTATCTCCTTTAATTATGAACATAAATTAATAGAACTTGGTACGTGGCTTTACCTAGTTGAATTATATTGATATTTGTATAAAAGCCCATTTTTAGTGTTTCTTATTTCAGCAAACCTGCATACTCAGCCGCCATGTTATTCTTATGGAGAATAATTAAAATGTCATAAATCGTTTATTTATGAATGTATATTGATGAAACTTGGTATATGGCTTTATGTGGTATTACGATAAATTAATATGCATTGGAAATTCGCTGAGTATGCATGTTGGCTGCTATGGGGGTATTATATTTCTGTATAGTTATATATTACGTTTACTGAGTATAATTGCCACTGGTTTTGTAATATAATGCCTTGAGAGAGATGTGCAGTTGCCATTTGTAATAATAGCCGAGTTAAAACACGCGAGTTGCAACATAATAGAACAGTTTATTACCGGTTTGCGAAATATGAAGCAACGTGTAAACAGTGGATTCAGCAATGTACTTTCCAAGTAACCAAAATAACAAATATATTTAAACATATGACAGCTGATAATTATACGGTCCATTTAATGAACATATTATGGTTATAAAAATGTAAGATTGAGTGGTCAGAGTGTTAGTATCTTCCTTGAGTGGTCAGAGTGTTTATCTGACCACTACAGGGGTCCTCCTTGAGTGGTCAGAGTGTTAGTATCAAACCACTACAGGTGTCTTCCTTGAGTGGTCAGAGTGTTTATCTGACCACTACAGGGGTCTTCCTTGAGTGGTCAGAGTGTTAGTATCAAACCACTACAGGTGTCTTCCTTGAATGGTCAGAGTGTTAGTATCTGACCATTACAGGTGTCCTCCTTGAGTGGTCAGAGTGTTAGTATCAAACCACTACAGGTGTCTTCCTTGAGTGGTCAAAGTGTTAGTATCTGACCATTACAGGTGTCCTCCTTGAGTGGTCAGAGTGTTAGTATCAGACCACTACAGGTGTCTTCCTTCGCCAGGATCCCCCTTGAGCGCTTAAAATTCTATTTTTATCATTTGCATTTCTTACAATTCATGTATTAAGTTTATTTTTTATGTAGTTAAAGGTCTTAAATAATAAACATTCTTTCTTTATTTTGTATATGTGGGATTATATACTACAAAAACCTACCCATAATCTTTTAAACCAGGTTTCATTGAAGTGCTGTGGTAAAGTTTTTTTTTTTTTTTTTTTTTTTTACGTAGGAGGAACGCTTAATGCGCGAACCCAAAGGAACAGTGTGGGACTCCCTCTTACGAGGTATACCCACTAAACCTCCTACAGAGCCGCGGGGGAAAAACCAGGCCGGAACCCTTATCGGACAACTTCGGCACTGGCCCGCGTGTCTTGCGCCCAGACGGGTCACGTCACCGTTTCGGGAAACTTAGAGGTCACCTAAGCATCCCTCGTCTCGCTTTCCCCGAAGAACGGATTGCACGAAGAGCGCAACCGCTCTCCAGGAGTCTTCATCTCGAAGCATCGCCCCCACCACGACGTCCGGGGACAGATCGCCGACAGCAGAGACGAGCCTCCTCCTGTCTTCAGCGAAACGACTGCACCGGAAGAAAGTATGATGAGCATCATCCACCTCCTCCGGGCAGTACCTGCACTGAGGTGACCTCACCTTCCCCATGCGGAAAAGGTATTCCCTGAAGTACCCGTGGCCCGTCAGGAATTGACACAAGAAAAAGTCAATTTCCCCAAATGCACGGCTCAACCACGGGCTTATGTCTCTGATGAGACGAAACGTCCATCGCCCTTCCAGTCCACCGTTCCAACGCTCTTGCCAAACTCGCAGAGTTTCGAGTCTGGCTTCCACAGCAGCTTGGTCTCTTCCGAGATCAGGAGCACGGCGAAAGATGTTCTGCCTCTCAGCGGCGAGCAGATCAAGGGGAAACACTCCAGCCACAACCATTACAGCCAGTCCAGACACAGTGCGATACGCACAGGCAACCCTAAGAGCCGCCCTGCGCTGAACGGAGAGAATTCTCTTGCTGTGTTTTTTGACTCTCATGGCACCCGCCCACACTTCTGCGCCGTACAGGAGAGTCGCGTTGACGGTGGACATGAGAAGTCGCCTCTTGCTGGACCTCGGGCCTCCGACATTCCCCATCAATCTGCTGAGCGACAGAACAACCCTCGTCGCCTTGTTGCAAACCGCCTGGATGTGCTCCCACCATGTGAGGCCGCGGTCAAGCACCACTCCCAGATACTTCGCCGCAGTCTTCGTCTGGACCTCCACGTCACCAAGAGTCATAGGGATTACTGTTTGGATCCTCCGTCGCGTGAGCATGACGATCTCGGTCCTGGTGACCGCCAGCTCAAGTCCATGACCGCTCATCCATCTGTTGACCCGAAACATCACCTGGTTGAGGCGAAGCTGGGCTAACTCCGGATTCCGAGCCGTGATGACTGTGGCTACATCATCTGCGTAGCCCACGAGATAGGCTTGTGGTGGCATCTCGAGGCGAAGCACTCCGTCATATGCCACGTTCCAAAGGTCAGGGCCAAGGATCGACCCTTGCGCCGCGCCGGCGGTGACCACTTTGGAACGGACCCCTGCTTCTGTGCTATATAGCAGCCTGCGCTCCTTCAGGTAGTCCTGTACCACGACCAAGAGATAGTCGGGTACCCTGAAGTCCCGCTGCAACGCCTCGAGCATGTCCACCCAAACGGGCCGAGTTAAAAGCGTTTTTAACGTCCAGGGTGACCAGCAGCACGATCGGCCTGGCCTGATGGCAGGCCGTGTCAGCCCGCTGGACGGCGCCCAGGACTTCAGCCACGGCATTCAAGGTTGAGTGGCCCTTCCGAAAGCCGTGCTGCCGGGGGGACAAGTCCCCAGCGGCTTCGACGGCCAACCTCAACCTGGGTTTCAGCAACCTCTCAAAGAGTTTACCCGCCGTGTCCAACATACAGAGTGGTCTGTATGCCGACGGGGACTCCGGGTCACCTTTGCCTTTGCTGATGAGCGCCAGTCTAGCTGTCTTCCAGCGTGACGGAAACACACCCGCCGCCAAACACGCGTTGAACATGCGCAGCAGCAGATGTGGGTGACTTCCCGCCACAACCTTCAGAGCCTCAACCGGAATGCCATCAGGGCCTGGAGCTCTGTTGTGGTAAAGTATGACCTCTTGAAACAACGTCAGATTGAGAGTGACCACTGTTGTCATAGCTGTAGGTGGAAAACCTATGACACAGCGCAACTAAGCCTCATGAGTTCCTAGACCATTGATTATGTTTGTGGTATTTTTATAGTATTACTTTCGTATTACTTTCATAATATTCTATAATAGTTCATAATATTTGTAGGGAAGATTTTAGTACTGACGCTAAATTTCATCGTGAAATCTGATACTGATATGGCAGGCTTCTCAATTTCGGCCTCTAAAACCGTTTACGAGCGACATGCCACCTGAGACATCGTTATATTGAACTCTGAATACAATACGCCTGCGTGATGGGGAGCCTCAGGTTCAGTGGGGTTGGTGAGGAAAGTGAGCCGGAAGCCGAGCCAGGCCATCAGGCACTCTGCCTGTGCTGTCAACGTGTGACGTGTAATATCCGCCTACACACAACGTCCTGCTTTAAATAGCGGGTAATTTTAGTATCACTAATGCACTAAAATTCTTTGTTATTAATAAAGAAAATCAAAACTAACGATAACAATTATTTAACAACTAATTACACGAACATGAACCTTCACCCTCGTATATTATTTTATACCGGCAATAATAAATTTATGTTGTTATTGGTAATTAACACTTTAAGAAATGTAATTAACAATTCCTATGCAATATTGCTGATTGATCTATTAGTTCAATAACCTAATAATAATAGTACCCAATTTTGTTTATAATAGGGTTTGTTTTGATTTTATACTGTGGGCTTTAATTTAAGTGGAATTACTCTTAATTGTTTCAATATTTAAAACAAACATACTGTACTTTAACCAACAACACTTAAGTATAAAGACTGAAGAAATCAAATAAACCTTATGAGTTTTATTAAAACTTAAATTCAATAATAAGTTTAAATTTAAATTTCAGCTGTCATTAATCAAAGTTAAATATAAATAGAACAAATGGATTAGAAACTGTTATTAAATTGCACGTCACGATGATAACACATAGGCCTATGCCATTTTCAACTAGATAATATCAATGCAAATTTTAAAAATCAGATCAAGTTGAGCAAGGACTGACCACTACTTGTTGGTTTCCTTCCAAACTAATACTAGGTTGGAAGAATCATAAAAAATATATATTTAAACTAATAACTAATATGTTACATTACTATATAAATAAACAATACCCCCGTCGCAGCAAACCTCCTTACTCAGCGAATTTCCAATGGAGATGGAAATGTTTTAATACTACATAAAGCCACTTACCAAGTTTCACAAAAATATATTCACAAATAAGTGATATATACAATTTTAATTATTCTCCATAAGAATAACATTGGGGCTGAGTACGCAGGTTTGCTGCATAAACGAACACAAAAAATGGGTTTTTATGCTAATATCAATATAACTCAACTAGGTGAAGTCATATACCAGTTTTTATTAATTTATGTTCATAATTAATGGAGACACATCATTTAATTATTATCCATTAGAATAACATGGGGCTGAGTACGAAGGTTTGCTGCTACGGGAGCCTTTGGAAATGTTTTTTGAGCATATATCAATAGACCAGATGAAGCCATATACCAAGTTTCGTCAGTATACGTTCATAAATAAGCGAGATACAAAATTTGTCTTTTCCTCCATAAGAATAACATTAGACAACGTACTGTGTTTAGCACTTTCAATATCTCGGTAACCAATTGACGTAGAGAAATGATCAAAATACCAAATTGTGGGTTTTTAAGCTGAATCAAATGGTAAAAACTAAAATTCGACTATTCCAAAAATTATATGTAACAAATAAAAAAAACATTTTTGGGGTACAAAACCCCCCAAAATACCCCTTCGGATGGAGCGATCTGGCTGGTTTTCGAATTTTAAGTCATAAATGTTACTTTATACGTTTATACTATAAATGTCATCAAAATCGGATCAATTTTACGAGATTTATCGTGCTCAGGGACACACACACACACACACACACACACACACACACACATATATTTACAGTTTCAAACGAATGGTGTTTTTGGGGTCTGGGGACCTCAAAACAAAAAGTTATCATTGCCCCGGGCTTAGGTCTTATCATGCCGACTACAGTAATAGCTTCTTCCCTATAGGGGAAATTCGCTAAAAGTATTCAAAAAGCTTATAAAAATAAAATGTTACAACTTTAAACCTATGACTGTATTTGGTAATAAGGTTATTAACACTTAACAAGTATCAACATTTAATTAAAGTGATAATTTCATTTTTGGGCAAAAAGTAAAACTGTTCTTAGAAGGATTTGACCAAGAACCTCTACCGTCAAACGCTAACGCTCTATCCGCTAAACCACAAACGCTTGTACTATTGAGTATACACTACTCTATATATCCAGTGCTTGTACGTTCCGGAGCTAACCCAATTATATTGAACTACTTGTTTTAATTTCAATAGTGAAATGTCACTTATCGCTATCCCTAATTTGTAAGCTGTTTGCTAACGTATTACTAAAGCAGATATTACAAATATCGTGGTGATTTGATCTACTTAGTTATAAAACTAATTTGATTTCGAATTTTTTCACGTTTGGATGATGTTTTCACTCAAAATCGGCCTGATTAAAACATTTTCACAGGCCATGGGGATGCCATTTGTGACTGACAATCCCAAACATAAGTTAATAACATCTCATAGTTAGTTATTCTTCTTTAATACATTGTATAATGTATCAATAACAAATATGAACACAGTTTATAAAAGGAAAACGAAAGTATGACATCAAAAGAGCCAAATTAGTGCATACAATTTGAGTAGGCTACTGTACATACAGCATTCATCTCATGAAAAAATTGCGTTCATAACAGTGTGGACAATGTCCACGTTTATATTTGATTTATACGTAATTATTAGACAATACATTGCTGTCATATATACATATATATATATGTATGCATATATGACAGCAATTTATTGTCTAATAATTACGTATAAATCAAATATAAACGTGGACATTGTCCACACTGTTATGAACGCAATTTTTTCATGAGATGAATGCTGTATGTACAGTAGCCTACTCAAATTGTATGCACTAATTTGGCTCTTTTGATGTCATACTTTCGTTTTCCTTTTATAAACTGTGTTCATATTTGTTATTGCTCAGAAAGACAATAGTAATTATAAGGTTGAAATTTTATAATTCGTTTTTATAAATACAAAATCATATCTACTTAAATCAATTCCCCGGTCACAGTAAACCTGCACACTCAGTGATTTTCTAATGAATGTATATGTCGTAATAAAGGTGCTTACCAAGTTTCTTTAATTTAATATACATTCATAAATAAGCAATACATTAATTTTAATTATTCTCTATAAGAATGACATGGGGGCTGAGTACGCAGGTTTGCTGCAACAAGGAACACAAGGTTTGGGTTTTGATGCAAATATTAACAAGGTCAAGTACAAAAAGTCACAAACCAAGTTTCATATATTCATGAACAAGTGATGTGTGTAATTTGAATTATTCTTCATAAGAATAACCTGGGAGCTCAGTACACAGGTTTTCTGCTACGGAAACCATCGGTAAAAAGTTTATTTTGTACAAATAACAATAGAACACATCCAGATGAAGCCATAGACCAAGTTTCGTCGGAATAGGTTCATAAATAAGCTAGATATAAAATGGTTTTTATCCTCCATAAAAAAAATATTGGCAATGTACTGTGATTCACTTTCAATATCTCAGTAACCAACTGACATAGAGCAATGATCAAAACACCTAATTGAGTGTTTTTTAAGTTGAATCCAATGGTGACAAATACAATTTTACTTTTTCTCCACATGTAAAAAAAAAATTTACAGGTTTTCATGTGAAATATGTAAAATTCAGTATTATTTTATATATAATGTGTCAATAGCGTCATAAAACATATAATTCCGCAAATACGGTCATGAAAAATATTTTATACAACACGTCAGATGACTAGTAATTTTGTTTAAGTCACTTGTAAAACCACTGATAATTTAATAGTAGTAGAAAAACGTTAATGAAACAGAAACTATTTTAAAATAATTGCATTGATAAAACAAACACTAGTAAATGCCAGACTTCCCATCCGAAATTTTTCAGTCAGGTCTGATCGAAATTAACTGATCAGACCTGATCCAAATTCGATCAGGATTGGATCCAGTTATGGTTCGATTCCAGATCAGGTTCTGATCAGGGAAAAGAGAAACTGTACAGGACTTCGAGCTAAACACAATATTTTTGTAATATTATGTCATTTGTAGAATGTAATGATTGATAAAGCCCAATTACGCGACATTGATTTTGCGACACAAGATTTTTCTAATATTATGTCATTTGTAGAATGTAATTATTGATAAAGCCCAATTACGCGACATTGATTTTGCGACACAAGATTTTTCTAATATTATGTCATTTGTAGAATGTAATTATTGATAAAGCCCAATTACGCGACATTGATTTTGCGACACAAGATTTGTCTAATATTATGTCATTTGTAGAATGTAATTATTGATAAAGCCCAATTACGCGACATTGATTTTGCGACACAAGATTTGTCTAATATTATGTCATTTGTAGAATGTAATTATTGATAAAGCCCAATTACGCGACATTGATTTTGCGACACAAGATTTGTCTAATATTATGTCATTTGTTGAATGTAATTATTGATAAAGCCCAATTACGCGACATTGATTTTGCGACACAAGATTTGTCTAATATTATGTCATTTGTAGAATGTAATTATTGATAAAGCCCAATTACGCGACATTGATTTTGCGACACAAGATTTGTCTAATATTATGTCATTTGTAGAATGTAATTATTGATAAAGCCCAATTACGCGACATTGATTTTGCGACACAAGATTTGTCTAATATTATGTCATTGGTAGAATGTAATTATTGATAAAGCCCAATTACGCGACATTGATTTTGTGGCTGTCTGATAGCATAGGTACGATTAATTATTTAATTAATGATTAGTATTTAATTGTTCTTATTTTGCTTGGTACCATTTTAAAACTAGCCGCCACTTTTAAGATTTTGTTGTATTGTACTAATAAAGTGCGTTAGGCGTTTGTATAGGAAACGTGGGATTCTTGTGTTTAAAAAACAAAACTTACTATAAATATAGTGTATACTGATGGTAAATTTAATGTTTGATGCCGTAAAACCGCTCTTATAGCTGTAATTGTTAAGGCGATATTGTTTACCGGTACATTAAAAAAGGGGAAAACTAAGCATATCATTATTAATAATATTAATTCGTATTAATAATCTTTAAGTATCATAATATAATACTTAAATAAACCCCTAGTTCAAGTTTGATATAGTTGATCAGACCAGATCAATTCAATCTGATCAGGTCTGATCAACCCTGATATTCAGATCAGGCCTGATCAAGTCATCCTGATTAGGTCTGATCAGACTTGATAAGAATCGGACCAGGTCTGATCAGAATCGGATCAACTTTGATCAGACCTTATTGATCATTTTCATGTGGTTTGTAACTTGTAAACTAGTATTTTTATGAAACAGATTCCAGATTTATTGTTAATTAGATTGTATTATTTTAACTTTATGATATTGATTGTTTACAGTTAGTTTTTAATGTTACGTATTTTTCTATAGCTCATTAAATCCTTTCTATAAGTATTCCTGCTAATGTTCAATAAGTTCTTTTCTTTATTTTTTGTTTCATCCATTACTATCACAATTTGCTAACATAGATATTAAAACGAATATTATCGTAATACAGTCACAGAAATTAAACCATTTAGTTACTGGTTTGACACATTTAATATCATCACTACATAGTATTGACCCTTATAATGTAAGATGTAGAAAAGTTTGAAACCCTTTTTTAATCACGTTTTATTCATCATGGCGCAGGAAAATGCACTATCACGTTTTCTTCTTTTGAGAATTGTAATTTCTTTAGGTAGAAAGCTCAAAAGAAGTAGCCTGTTTGTAGTTTGCAGTTTAGTACTACTAGTATGTTTATCTTATTGAAATGTCAGTGGCCGACTCACTAGGTTGAGGTGCGTCAGGGCAGGCGCTGACGATCATTGGATCTTCAATAGTGTCAACAGAAACATTTCGGGGTGAATTCGCTTGTTGCACGATTGCTTACATTTCATGAATTTTATTTCAGAATATTTACGTTTATTCCAATAAGCCTTATTTCAAGATGACTCCGAATGTGGAGCGCTCAGTTTAAACAGCTCCGGCTCCGACGGTACACATATAACGATTAGGAGATCTTTTACAAATAACCCAGAGTCTATATTTCAGAACGACGAAGAATATATGTCAGTTTTAATACTATACGAATATTTGATTATTTTAACTGGAACAATCTCCAAGAACGCAGAATGACTTTCAAAAAATAGCATGGCCTGATAGTCGACATGCAAATATGTTGTTTTATGTATCTTTGATTTAGTTCACCATAAGATTATATTAGACAAACTAGAACAAAATGAGAACCGAGGTAACACCTTTAAATGGATATCTACTTCATAATAGGGAGTCAATCTGTAAAACTCCTTTAGTGGTTCACAAAGCCTTTTTTTTACCAAATGTTTAGTACAATTTTAGTAAAATCTTGTGTTCGTCAGGGACCAGTTCGTGGACCAATCCTGTTTTTTACTGTTTCTTAAGTATATTCTGAGTAGTGTCAATTATGTTATTCTATGTGTATTTACTGATAACTCCTCCTTTAGTATCTGTCATGTCTCGAAAACAGCTGGAAGTGAGTAAATTTGTAAAATGTAGTTTTTTTTGCAGTGGTTATATAAATCGAACTGATAGTAAATGCGGATAAAACAAGATTCATCGATTTTAATCTTGGGCATGTCTGGGGATTGTGAAGAGAGCTCCAGTTTGATTATTTACGAGACTGAAGTTGACTCTTGTCCTTATATAAATTGTTTATTGATTCATATTTAATCCATTGGAATGAAAAAATGTCAGTCCTGTTGAGGCGTTTTTTTTTCAACAAATAACTTACACTTTCTCCAGTATTTACATGGAATGTCTCTCTTTTGTTGATGAAGAGCACACTCATTACCAAAGGTTAACTACACAAGATACAGTTTTATAAATAGTAATCGCCCGATTATTCCAAAACACAATACCACATTTTACGATGGACAAACGTTAAACTCTCGTCCACACCAATTCAAGCTTGAGTCAGATGTGGGTAAGTTCAGAAAATAACTCAGATAATTTATCGCCATTAAAGAGTACTACGGTGTCCTATAGTCCTAGTGTTTTTAAATGACAAAGAAAATATCTAATTGTCAGTTATAATACGCATGTAATTATCGTTATTTTTTTTTGACACTGAGTGTATGCTCAGAGAATTTTGAATTTTGACGATTGTCTATGCTATTAATTTGTAGCCGATGGTAATAAATAATTCTTTATTCTTACCGAAGCCCCCGACGCAGTAACAGGCAGACATATCCGTCCCTCCGTCACCTTAAGGACCACAAAACGTAAACAATACGAGAGGAAAGAACTTAATACAATTTAACATCCACGGGAACACGAATAACATTTTAAAAAATTGTTCCAGAAGACAATCCGACGTTTCGCGAGCCCGAAATAACGTCCCGCTTTTTCAGGGATTTTTTACTTTATTTTCTACCGCACGCATACTGAACGCCTAACCACTTACATTGAGTCGTGGTTTTTATCCGTGTTCGTAATGTGTCCGTGTTTTGTGTACGTGTTTGACGAGTTCCAGATCAACAAAAATTAGGTGAGTGAAGCCCAATATTATATCCAACAAATGTTACATTTGGAAACTAACTTTACGAATATTGCTAACATCAGGACTAAATTAGTAACCTGGTAATAAAGTTAGGTGGCACACTATCTCCCGTCAAATGAATCAATTTCAATTTAGGTATTAACAAGTTAATAATAAATAAGTCAGTGAAGTTTCAGGTGTTTGAACATGTTTGCATTAAAACGAAGCACATCAAATTATTAGCTGTGAACATTAACGTTTTTATTTACCTTTTCAGTTGACTAACCATTTTCAGTTAGTTAACTCGTTTTATCTCAAACTTGATAAACGTTATTAGCAGAAACGGGACCTAATTTTCCGTTTCTTTTCACAAAACAAATGTAAGTTTACCTAAATTAAAATAAGTTGAATTTATGCAAAAACTGCGAAGTAAATATTACTGATAATTAATTACATCCTCTTACCGCTAATAAACCTAGGAGCTATTACGTAGTACAAGCTATATTAATAATCTGTTCATATTATTTGAAATGTGTTTTAACTTTACTTAAAAAGACTTGGCAACGATGCAACTTGGTAAAGAATCCGTAGGTAGTATTTCAATCACACAAAAATACCTCGTTTTTCTGATTTTGTTGCATGCTCCCTGAAAGCTCCAGAAGCCGCTGTTAAACAAGATACACTTATTTTGTGTGTTAACTATCCCTAAAAAGATTTAGCTAACGGAATTGCATTTTGGGTTTAGCATGGTGTTTATGCCCTACACAGGGTAAGGTTTGTGTCATCCTTCCAGCTCAAAGGAGTTCGTCTGCAATCTGTTTTAGACACCCTGTATATTAATAAATAACAGATACATCCACGAAATGTTATGATACATTAATGTTCCTTAAATTATAAAGCACTCGTTTTACAAAATGCTACTAAGTGTGGCATTTAGTGTTAATATGTCCTCATGTAAATTCATTTGGAAGTAATTATTATTCTATTTCCTATTGTATAGGTTTGAATTGGTTTGGCATAGATTTAAGAGGGTTTTTATAAACCTTTCACTCCTGTCGTCCTTGTGAAACACAAGGTTAGGTTTTATCTATTGAGACAACTTAAAACTATCTTTATCAATACAACAATTTTTTTAAAACCACAACAAATATCGTGATAATTTAGATTATTTTTAATTTGTACTCTAAAAGCTATTATATATTAAAATACAATTTCTATGTGAGCTACGTATAGGTTACATACGAGATCCTCTTCCAAATCTTATAGAATCGTTTTAAAATAACTTGCGAAAATAATGAGAGCATTACGAAAAGCTTATATTTTACAGGGTTACTACATTACGATTCTTTAGGTTTGTTGAACAAGAATATATATGTGATCATGACAGATTGTTGGTGATATAATGCAGTTTGGGAAATACTGCATTAACTAAAGAGTAAGCAAGTAAGAGCTAAAGAGTAGGTATCTTAAGTTGGACCCAGTTCGGTCATCATCAAGTTTTAATTAGTTTTAAGAACTTGGAACGTTCTTCCAATTCACAGTTAATTTATTTACATCAGGCTCAATAAATTATAAACTTTATAATTTTGTCATCCCAATTGTTTTCTTTATAATTTATATATTCAAAATAAAGAATCAAACAATAAGTAATTCGTTTTCTGAAATAACAAGTGTACTCATATGGGAAATCTTGTTAGTAAGAAGACGGTAATAACACTGTATAGAACCTAAGTTTTTTTTGCGAATAAAAAAGTTCAAAACATTCATGACACATAAGCATTCATGGATACTTAAGAAATGTGTTTCTATCAAATTAATTTAAAATAAAAGTAAGAGTTTCATATTTTACAGTAGGTTATTTTATTATGCTTATAATTGCGCAGTAAACTTTATGGGTTTAACTGTTAAAATAATTACTTTTCCTCCATTAGTTACTCTGAACGGAGTATAAATAAATTGTAAATTAAAGCTGTTATTTAATAGACTAGCAACTCATAAAATATGCAACAAAATCTACTTAATTTAATATATATATGTAGATATTTTTGAATAAATAAAGCTACTCTTGTATTCTCTCTCAGTAAGTGTATTTTTGCTTATTCGAGCTCCGTATTTGCAGTTTACTAAATATCCCAATGAAAACGTTGTCTACTTTTGGGCAGAGCCACTATAATTGATTGCGACATAATAATTAATATAATATTAATATTAATTATTAATTATTGTGACTATAATAATTAATTAATTGCGACGTAATTTCATTTACCTTGTTTTTCGGTGATTTATCATGACCCCCGAAAATCTAGTGAGGTAAGGTAACTGAACACAACTAATGCGAATGAGAATGCATTTACTGCAATAGCTAACCGTGATGATTGTCAAAGACTACAATGGAGAGTTAGATATTTTTTAAGGTTGGTGGTGGTCTCTTTTTCTTTCGGCGACCTCCTTTTTCCTATACATTGCGCGCTCACCAGGACTGAAGGCCTCTTTGAACCTTAAGAAAAGGCTCAAAGATTTGATATAAATGTATCAAGAAAGCAAGTGAAGAGCCGTTACCAAGCAAGTTAGACAGTACTGGTAAATTTTATATCAGGACTGATATTCGACCAACACCAACGCCAGGGCTGTTGCCATGGTTTCGAAGACCGTCTCCCCTATCACTACGGCAAAGACTTGCTAATGATTTTTTTACATATTTAAGACTTAGTTACATTTACATAGCAGTTAGTTAAATTTCAGTCTGTCGTAATCAAAGACTCGGCAAAGATTTACTTGTGTATTTTTTAGATTTTAAATCTTAAAAGCTTATTTTTTTGCAGATAGTTAAGTTTGAGTTATTTTGGAGTACAACATACGAAACATTAAACAAAGGTATAATTCCTAGATACTTTAGAAATATGTAATAAAATCTTTAAGCCATATTGTTAACATATGTCGATTTATTTTAAAATCCTGCTCCTCGCTTTGATTTCTAATATTAAATTAAGTTTTATTTCAGATTTCCATATTCATTATATGTTACATATTTATCAAAAAGTAAATGCAAAAATGTGATTATGGTTGAATATTTTTCCATTATGAATGACACGTTTACAGTAATAAACTTAAAGAAACTATCCAAGACTACATTCTTAATAACTTTTAAATATAAATTAAATCGAAATTTAAATATTACTTTTGTGGATTGAGACATTACTCCTGTCAGTGTACAATACGTGTCCAGTATACATCTATTATTTATAGACATCAACTAACTATATAGTCCATAGTTATTTAATATTAAAAATATATATATTTATTCTTATTCGATGCTTAGGCCTATATCATTATCTGATTGTAAAAGAAAATACAAATGCATTCATTAAAACAACCATTTTAGTTTATTACAAAACTGATTACATGCCTCTAATGTGTATGATAGGGAGAGGTTGACTTCTGGGGGGCGCCATCGCTTTCACATTTCTGAATGATGTCGTTATGAAGTTTGTTCCTTACAATTGTTGATTAGCCTTTCGTGATGAAACAAATGCAACAAGTAATTAAATTTATTTATTTTATTTATTTGGACTTTACCTATCGCTTCTAGTGTTTAAAACTACACTACGTTTCGGGAGGTAAGAAAACTCCTCCCGTTATCAAGTAAACCTACTTACACCTAAATATCAAGTTATAACACCTCACTAACCCATTTTTTCTTATTATCTTATTTTTTCTTAATATTTTTCCTTTACATTTTAATTTACACAAACACTAAAATAACAAATACATATACAAAAAATCAAATACAATACACTAACACAACATTTATATACACGAACAAATGAGAAACGGACAATACACTACTCGACCGCGTCTGAGACAGTCGAGTACGCGGTCCGGTAGTGAGCTGACGTGAGAGTGAAGTTTCCCATTTTTGCCGTCAGTTTGGAGGCAACGATGCAGAAAAGGTAATGTATTGTCAGTTTTCCATTTGTTCGTGTATATAAATGTTGTGTTAGTGTATTTTATTTTATTTTTGGTATATGTATTTTTTAGTTACATGTTTGTGTAGATTAAAATGTAAAGAAAAAGATTAACAAAATCCCCCCCACCCAAATGTAGGTTAGTTAAGTGTAATAACTTGATATTTAGATGTAAGTATGGTTCACTTGATAACAGGAGGAGTTTCCTTACCTCCCGAAACGTGTAGTTTTAAACACTAGAAGCGATAGGTATAGTCCAAAGAAATGAAAAAATAAATTCGAATCCATCGCTATTATGAGTTTCAAAAATACAAGTAATTAAACTAACAAGGATATGGCAGATGAATTTGCGTAATTTGTAATTAGAATGTATCGATGATTCTTGATGTAAATGCAAACCAACTATCCTAATAAACCCCTCTGAAGCAAGTAAATTGGAAAACAGAAACTGTATACAATGCAGGGTAACAATAACACTTCATTACGAAATGGCATTCGCAGGTAAATGAGCACCGACACGTTTATATTGACAAATGTATCATTATCATGGTACTTCCTTTAATACACGGTATGTAAATCATTTTGCATTATGACAAAGCTTCCAACTGTTATGTTAGAAGCGTCTTCAGACATAACATTTTATAAGTTTATATATATTTACAATTATATATTAATGATAGGGTTTAATTTAATTTTAACATGCAACCATATTTCAGTATACATTAAAAAAATTACAACATAAATTATCCTACGTATTCTATAACCCAAGAACTTAAGGTACTTGTAATAGTTTTGCCATTAAACCTTGTGTGAGACCAATTTGCAAGCAAAAAGCTAAACGTCCCTGATCAATGAACTACAGTAGTTAAGAGGATATCCCTTCTCCTGACTGGTTCAATGTGTATTAGGGCTTAGTAAGAGTGGAAGTAACGCAGAATGTTGTGATTAATGATTTTAAAATCAAATCTAACTACTATTATTAATAAATGCGATACTAACTACTTACTCCAATGACATCATAACGTATTCTGTTACGTGCTCATGAACATAGTAAAGTAAGAAAGAATGGTATATGAATTAGACAAGTCAAAATGTGAAAATGCCCATTACCTCCTTTTTCTCATTATTTAAAAATATTTCCAATTTTCCGAATAGTGGTTCATTTAGTCGCTCGTTAACATTTAGCAGTTGTTTAATCAATCTTTTTACGTTATAATGTTTTTATTTTTTAACTTTTCACACGGCCTGATGTGGATAATGTGCGAGTCTTTAGTCAGTAAGGTTTCGGGGTTGAACACCACCAATCACCAATGGTGGTTAGCTATAGCGTAATACCGCAGTCTTGTGGTTCTGACCTTAAGTTGTAGGACCAAAACCAATTATAAATAGCTCGCTCTTGCAAGTAAGAAGAACTATTTCTGTAGTAGAGATATTAATATTCCTCCACTAAAATCAATGCGAGTACTAAACAAATTTATGATAAGGTATGTGTGTCCAAATATTCTGCTTCCTATTACCAGCAGTATTTTACTACATTATAGTAAACCAACATTTAAAAATGAGCTGAGAATAACTATACCCCGCTAAAATCGTAGATCTTAATAGTTTTACACAATAAGTATAAGCTGAAAACTACAAATGATCAACTTGTGTTACAAGTTTCGGTCCAAGTCGTCAACATTTTAAATATTTTATTAAATTTCATGGTAACATTTGGAGGGTGCTTCCATATCGTATTTAGTTATTTTACTAGTATTTTTTATTAAGAGTATTAACTATTTAATTTGATTTATAAACTTTTATAAGAGTATTAATTTACCTGTACAATTTTCGTCATCTTGAAAATTGCCACAATAAAAGGCCGGGACACATCATGTGATACTATTGAATTATGGACAAAAATGCCCCAGTTCAGCTTAAAATCTTAAATAAGGTTACATTTTTGACCTAAATCATCCGTATCAAATGCCTGGTATTAACTCTACCTTTTTATGACACCACCCTGTATATATGTAACCTTTTTTATAAGTTGTTTACTACACGGATCTTATGAGTGTAAGTATGAGTGAACCCTTTTCTAAATGTTTTCCATTTACTCACTCTACATACTATATAGCGAATTGACTGTCACAATTTTGTTTATAATCACAGATAGTTTTAAACTAATATGATTTATTCCAGAAATCGTTGCATTTAATTTACTACAATGAAGGGGCAAAATATAAACAATATGGATGGAAGTAGGTAGCCTTTTGTTTTTGTTATACATTTAATAACAAAAACAGTTCAGATAATAGGAAGGACGCTCGTCCTCCATTTGCTCAGGCAGAAGCGCATTGTTTAGACGATCGGTGTTTTGTGCATTATTGTTCCGCTACTTGATTAATTATTCATGCTTAGTTTATTCTAAATTTTGGACAAACAATAGTTATTCTTAAGGAACAAAGTGCTTCTTACCTTTTCATCGTTATTCCACAAAGTTGTTCAAAACCCTCTGCCTCTTTGAAAATCGATATAAGTGGCCAATTATAAAATGCGCTTTAAAATTTGGATTCTTTACTTAAACACATTACATTTTTTCAGTTGGGTAAAAATCTTTATTTAATAGGAATTTTATAACTACTGTTCTTTTGTGCCCCAGTGACATTTTTTAACGTTTTGGTAGGAAACGGTCCTAACTTTACGTTTACCAATTGATTTATTTTAAATAGAAATAAAGAAGGAAAGGGGAAAGGTTGGGGAATCAGTGGGTGGAACAGATGTTTGGCGATTCAAAGTTAAAGTAAGGGAATAAGGGTGCATTATTTTAGTCACACTTAACATTGATACAATTCAAATTCTATACTTACTATCAGGATAACGACATCTTACTACTGAAATTAAGTAAAGGTAACAGGCACACGGGAAAAAATCTGTACAAATATTATTGAAATGTTAAAAAAATAATAATTGCCTTTCAATTAAGTTAAACTGTGATTGAGGAACGGTTACAAAAACACAATAAAACTGAATGAAAAAGAGCAGAAAAAAATAGGCGAAAACTCTGAAGGATTCTACACGTACATGGGCAGAACAGAAAAAAAGATGCGTGCCCATCTTTAAGACCGGAAGTAAACTTAAATAAACACCAGACTTCCGTCATAATTGGCCCTGGAATAAGCTGTAAACACCCGACCTTCTGTATATCCAATAAAAAAACCTGCAGTTCTGTTGACGAGGCTTAAGATGCAAGGAATGGCAAGTAGAAATGAGGAGAACGACTCATCTTCTGACGAATCAGGAGAATCGACTCGGCTCCATTCCTGGAATATGTCTGGCCCCATTTACGTAATAATGAAGACGATACAGTAGCTCAGAGGTAGACTGCTGGCCTCGAGAGTCAATCATGGTCAAGCGTAGGTTCGATCCCGGCTGACTACTGTGATACCGTTTCACTAGTGGTCCACTAGCTTTCCCATGCACGGTACAGTAGCTCGGAGGTAGACTGCTGGCCTCGAGAGTCAGTCATGGTCAAGCGTAGGTTCGATCCCGGCTGACTACTGCGATACCTTTTCACTAGTGGTCCACTAGCTTGCCCATGCACGGTACAGTAGCTCGGAGGTAGACTGCTGGCCTCGAGAGTCAGTCATGGTCAAGCGTAGGTTCGATCCCGGCCGTCTACTGCGATACCTTTTCACAAGTGGTCCACTAGCTTGCCCATGCACGGTACAGTAGCTCGGAGGTAGACTGCTGGCCTCGAGAGTCAGTCATGGTCAAGCGTAGGTTCGATCCCGGCTGACTACTGCGATACCTTTTCACTAGTGGTCCACTAGCTTGCCCATGCACGGTACAGTAGCTCAGAGGTAGACTGCTGGCCTCGAGAGTCAGTCATGGTCAAGCGTAGGTTCGATCCCGGCTGACTACTGCGATACCTTTTCACTAGTGGTCCACTAGCTTGCCCATGCACGGTACAGTAGCTCAGAGGTAGATTGCTGGCCTCGAGAGTCAGTCATGGACAAGCGTAGGATCGATCCCGGCTGACTACTGCGATACCTTTTCACTAGTGGTCCACTAGCTTGCCCATGCACGGTACAGTAGCTCAGAGGTAGACTGCTGGCCTCGAGAGTCAGTCATGGTCAAGCGTAGGTTCGATCCCGGCTGACTACTGCGATACCTTTTCACTAGTGGTCCACTAGCTTGCCCATGCACGGTACAGTAGCTCGGAGGTAGACTGCTGGCCTCGAGAGTCAGTCATGGTCAAGCGTAGGTTCGATCCCGGCTGTCTACTGCGATACCTTTTCACAAGTGGTCCACTAGCTTGCCCATGCACGGTACAGTAGCTCGGAGGTAGACTGCTGGCCTCGAGAGTCAGTCATGGTCAAGCGTAGGTTCGATCCCGGCTGACTACTGCGATACCTTTTCACTAGTGGTCCACTAGCTTGCCCATGCACGGTACAGTAGCTCGGAGGTAGACTGCTGGCCTCGAGAGTCAGTCATGGTCAAGCGTAGGTTCGATCCCGGCTGTCTACTGCGATACCTTTTCACAAGTGGTCCACTAGCTTGCCCATGCACGGTACAGTAGCTCGGAGGTAGACTGCTGGCCTCGAGAGTCAGTCATGGTCAAGCGTAGGTTCGATCCCGGCTGACTACTGCGATACCTTTTCACTAGTGGTCCACTAGCTTGCCCATGCACGGTACAGTAGCTCAGAGGTAGACTGCTGGCCTCGAGAGTCAGTCATGGTCAAGCGTAGGTTCGATCCCGGCTGACTACTGCGATACCTTTTCACTAGTGGTCCACTAGCTTGCCCATGCACGGTACAGTAGCTCAGAGGTAGATTGCTGGCCTCGAGAGTCAGTCATGGACAAGCGTAGGTTCGATCCCGGCTGACTACTGCGATACCTTTTCACTAGTGGTCCACTAGCTTGCCCATGCACGGTACAGTAGCTCAGAGGTAGACTGCTGGCCTCGAGAGTCAGTCATGGTCAAGCGTAGGTTCGATCCCGGCTGACTACTGCGATACCTTTTCACTAGTGGTCCACTAGCTTGCCCATGCACGGTACAGTAGCTCAGAGGTAGACTGCTGGCCTCGAGAGTCAGTCATGGTCAAGCGTAGGTTCGATCCCGGCTGACTACTGCGATACCTTTTCACTAGTGGTCCACTAGCTTGCCCATGCACGGTACAGTAGCTCGGAGGTAGACTGCTGGCCTCGAGAGTCAGTCATGGTCAAGCGTAGGTTCGATCCCGGCTGTCTACTGCGATACCTTTTCACAAGTGGTCCACTAGCTTGCCCATGCACGGTACAGTAGCTCGGAGGTAGACTGCTGGCCTCGAGAGTCAGTCATGGTCAAGCGTAGGTTCGATCCCGGCTGACTACTGCGATACCTTTTCACTAGTGGTCCACTAGCTTGCCCATGCACGGTACAGTAGCTCAGAGGTAGACTGCTGGCCTCGAGAGTCAGTCATGGTCAAGCGTAGGTTCGATCCCGGCTGACTACTGCGATACCTTTTCACTAGTGGTCCACTAGCTTGCCCATGCACGGTACAGTAGCTCAGAGGTAGACTGCTGGCCTCGAGAGTCAGTCATGACCAAGCGTAGGTTCGATCCCGGCTAACTACTGCGATACCTTTTCACTAGTGGTCCACTAGCTTGCCCATGCACGGTACAGTAGCTCAGAGGTAGACTGCTGGCCTCGAGAGTCAGTCATGGTCAAGCGTAGGTTCGATCCCGGCTGACTACTGCGATACCTTTTCACAAGTGGTCCACTAGCTTGCCCATGCACGGGACAGTAGCTCGGAGGTAGACTGCTGGCCTCGAGAGTCAGTCATGGTCAAGCGTAGGTTCGATCCCGGCTGACTACTGCGATACCTTTTCACTAGTGGTCCACTAGCTTGCCCATGCACGGTACAGTAGCTCAGAGGTAGACTGCTGGCCTCGAGAGTCAGTCATGGACAAGCGTAGGTTCGATCCCGGCTGACTACTGCGATACCTTTTCACTAGTGGTCCACTAGCTTGCCTATGCACGGTACAGTAGCTCAGAGGTAGACTGCTGGCCTCGAGAGTCAGTCATGGACAAGCGTAGGTTCGATCCCGGCTGACTACTGCGATACCTTTTCACTAGTGGTCCACTAGCTTGCCCATGCACGGTACAGTAAGTAGCTCAGAGGTAGACTGCTGGCCTCGAGTGTCAGTCATGGACAAGCGTAGGTTCGATCCCGGCTGACTACTGCAATACCTTTTCACTAGTGGTCCACTAGCTTGCCCATGCACGGTACAGTAGCTCAGAGGTAGACTGCTGGCCTCGAGAGTCAGTCATGGACAAGCGTAGGTTCGATTCCGGCTGACTATTGCGATACCTTTTCACTAGTGGTCCACTAGCTTGCCCATGCACGGTACAGTAGCTCAGTGGTAGACTGCTGGCCTCGAGAGTCAGTCATGGCCAAGCGTAGGTTCGATCCCGGCTGACTACTGCGATACCTTTTCACTAGTGGTTCACTAGCTTGCCCATGCACGGTACAGTACCTCGGAGGTAGACTGCTGGCCTCGAGAGTCAGTCATGGTCAAGCGTGGGTTCGATCCCGGCTGACTACTGCGATACCTTTTCACTAGTGGTCCACTAGCTTGCCCATGCATGGTACAGTAGCTCGGGGGTAGACTGCTGGCCTCGAGAGTCAGTCATGGTCAAGCGTAGGTTCGATCCCGGCTGACTACTGCGATACCTTTTCACTAGTGGTCCACTAGCTTGCCCATGCACGGTACAGTAGCTCAGAGGTAGACTGCTGGCCTCGAGAGTCAGTCATGGACAAGCGTAGGTTCGATCCCGGCTGACTACTGCGATACCTTTTCACTAGTGGTCCACTAGCTTGCCCATGCCCGGTACAGTAGCTCAGAGGTAGACTGCTGGCCTCGAGTGTCAGTCATGGACAAGCGTAGGTTCGATCCCGGCTGACTACTGCGATACCTTTTCACTAGTGGTCCACTAGCTTGCCTATGCACGGTACAGTAGCTCAGAGGTAGACTGCTGGCCTCGAGAGTCAGTCATGGACAAGCGTAGGTTCGATCCCGGCTGACTACTGCGATACCTTTTCACTAGTGGTCCACTAGCTTGCCCATGCACGGTACAGTAGCTCGGAGGTAGACTGCTGGCCTCGAGAGTCAGTCATGGTCAAGCGTAGGTTCGATCCCGGCCGTCTACTGCGATACCTTTTCACAAGTGGTCCACTAGCTTGCCCATGCACGGTACAGTAGCTCGGAGGTAGACTGCTGGCCTCGAGAGTCAGTCATGGTCAAGCGTAGGTTCGATCCCGGCTGACTACTGCGATACCTTTTCACTAGTGGTCCACTAGCTTGCCCATGCACGGTACAGTAGCTCAGAGGTAGACTGCTGGCCTCGAGAGTCAGTCATGGACAAGCGTAGGTTCGATCCCGGCTGACTACTGCGATACCTTTTCACTAGTGGTCCACTAGCTTGCCCATGCACGGTACAGTAGCTCAGAGGTAGACTGCTGGCCTCGAGTGTCAGTCATGGACAAGCGTAGGTTCGATCCCGGCTGACTACTGCGATACCTTTTCACTAGTGGTCCACTAGCTTGCCTATGCACGGTACAGTAGCTCAGAGGTAGACTGCTGGCCTCGAGAGTCAGTCATGGACAAGCGTAGGTTCGATCCCGGCTGACTACTGCGATACCTTTTCACTAGTGGTCCACTAGCTTGCCCATGCACGGTACAGTAGCTCGGAGGTAGACTGCTGGCCTCGAGAGTCAGTCATGGTCAAGCGTAGGTTCGATCCCGGCCGTCTACTGCGATACCTTTTCACAAGTGGTCCACTAGCTTGCCCATGCACGGTACAGTAGCTCGGAGGTAGACTGCTGGCCTCGAGAGTCAGTCATGGTCAAGCGTAGGTTCGATCCCGGCTGACTACTGCGATACCTTTTCACTAGTGGTCCACTAGCTTGCCCATGCACGGTACAGTAGCTCAGAGGTAGACTGCTGGCCTCGAGAGTCAGTCATGGTCAAGCGTAGGTTCGATCCCGGCTGACTACTGCGATACCTTTTCACTAGTGGTCCACTAGCTTGCCCATGCACGGTACAGTAGCTCAGAGGTAGATTGCTGGCCTCGAGAGTCAGTCATGGACAAGCGTAGGATCGATCCCGGCTGACTACTGCGATACCTTTTCACTAGTGGTCCACTAGCTTGCCCATGCACGGTACAGTAGCTCAGAGGTAGACTGCTGGCCTCGAGAGTCAGTCATGGTCAAGCGTAGGTTCGATCCCGGCTGACTACTGCGATACCTTTTCACTAGTGGTCCACTAGCTTGCCCATGCACGGTACAGTAGCTCGGAGGTAGACTGCTGGCCTCGAGAGTCAGTCATGGTCAAGCGTAGGTTCGATCCCGGCTGTCTACTGCGATACCTTTTCACAAGTGGTCCACTAGCTTGCCCATGCACGGTACAGTAGCTCGGAGGTAGACTGCTGGCCTCGAGAGTCAGTCATGGTCAAGCGTAGGTTCGATCCCGGCTGACTACTGCGATACCTTTTCACTAGTGGTCCACTAGCTTGCCCATGCACGGTACAGTAGCTCGGAGGTAGACTGCTGGCCTCGAGAGTCAGTCATGGTCAAGCGTAGGTTCGATCCCGGCTGTCTACTGCGATACCTTTTCACAAGTGGTCCACTAGCTTGCCCATGCACGGTACAGTAGCTCGGAGGTAGACTGCTGGCCTCGAGAGTCAGTCATGGTCAAGCGTAGGTTCGATCCCGGCTGACTACTGCGATACCTTTTCACTAGTGGTCCACTAGCTTGCCCATGCACGGTACAGTAGCTCAGAGGTAGACTGCTGGCCTCGAGAGTCAGTCATGGTCAAGCGTAGGTTCGATCCCGGCTGACTACTGCGATACCTTTTCACTAGTGGTCCACTAGCTTGCCCATGCACGGTACAGTAGCTCAGAGGTAGATTGCTGGCCTCGAGAGTCAGTCATGGACAAGCGTAGGTTCGATCCCGGCTGACTACTGCGATACCTTTTCACTAGTGGTCCACTAGCTTGCCCATGCACGGTACAGTAGCTCAGAGGTAGACTGCTGGCCTCGAGAGTCAGTCATGGTCAAGCGTAGGTTCGATCCCGGCTGACTACTGCGATACCTTTTCACTAGTGGTCCACTAGCTTGCCCATGCACGGTACAGTAGCTCAGAGGTAGACTGCTGGCCTCGAGAGTCAGTCATGGTCAAGCGTAGGTTCGATCCCGGCTGACTACTGCGATACCTTTTCACTAGTGGTCCACTAGCTTGCCCATGCACGGTACAGTAGCTCGGAGGTAGACTGCTGGCCTCGAGAGTCAGTCATGGTCAAGCGTAGGTTCGATCCCGGCTGTCTACTGCGATACCTTTTCACAAGTGGTCCACTAGCTTGCCCATGCACGGTACAGTAGCTCGGAGGTAGACTGCTGGCCTCGAGAGTCAGTCATGGTCAAGCGTAGGTTCGATCCCGGCTGACTACTGCGATACCTTTTCACTAGTGGTCCACTAGCTTGCCCATGCACGGTACAGTAGCTCAGAGGTAGACTGCTGGCCTCGAGAGTCAGTCATGGTCAAGCGTAGGTTCGATCCCGGCTGACTACTGCGATACCTTTTCACTAGTGGTCCACTAGCTTGCCCATGCACGGTACAGTAGCTCAGAGGTAGACTGCTGGCCTCGAGAGTCAGTCATGACCAAGCGTAGGTTCGATCCCGGCTAACTACTGCGATACCTTTTCACTAGTGGTCCACTAGCTTGCCCATGCACGGTACAGTAGCTCAGAGGTAGACTGCTGGCCTCGAGAGTCAGTCATGGTCAAGCGTAGGTTCGATCCCGGCTGACTACTGCGATACCTTTTCACAAGTGGTCCACTAGCTTGCCCATGCACGGGACAGTAGCTCGGAGGTAGACTGCTGGCCTCGAGAGTCAGTCATGGTCAAGCGTAGGTTCGATCCCGGCTGACTACTGCGATACCTTTTCACTAGTGGTCCACTAGCTTGCCCATGCACGGTACAGTAGCTCAGAGGTAGACTGCTGGCCTCGAGAGTCAGTCATGGACAAGCGTAGGTTCGATCCCGGCTGACTACTGCGATACCTTTTCACTAGTGGTCCACTAGCTTGCCTATGCACGGTACAGTAGCTCAGAGGTAGACTGCTGGCCTCGAGAGTCAGTCATGGACAAGCGTAGGTTCGATCCCGGCTGACTACTGCGATACCTTTTCACTAGTGGTCCACTAGCTTGCCCATGCACGGTACAGTAAGTAGCTCAGAGGTAGACTGCTGGCCTCGAGTGTCAGTCATGGACAAGCGTAGGTTCGATCCCGGCTGACTACTGCAATACCTTTTCACTAGTGGTCCACTAGCTTGCCCATGCACGGTACAGTAGCTCAGAGGTAGACTGCTGGCCTCGAGAGTCAGTCATGGACAAGCGTAGGTTCGATTCCGGCTGACTATTGCGATACCTTTTCACTAGTGGTCCACTAGCTTGCCCATGCACGGTACAGTAGCTCAGTGGTAGACTGCTGGCCTCGAGAGTCAGTCATGGCCAAGCGTAGGTTCGATCCCGGCTGACTACTGCGATACCTTTTCACTAGTGGTTCACTAGCTTGCCCATGCACGGTACAGTACCTCGGAGGTAGACTGCTGGCCTCGAGAGTCAGTCATGGTCAAGCGTGGGTTCGATCCCGGCTGACTACTGCGATACCTTTTCACTAGTGGTCCACTAGCTTGCCCATGCATGGTACAGTAGCTCGGGGGTAGACTGCTGGCCTCGAGAGTCAGTCATGGTCAAGCGTAGGTTCGATCCCGGCTGACTACTGCGATACCTTTTCACTAGTGGTCCACTAGCTTGCCCATGCACGGTACAGTAGCTCAGAGGTAGACTGCTGGCCTCGAGAGTCAGTCATGGACAAGCGTAGGTTCGATCCCGGCTGACTACTGCGATACCTTTTCACTAGTGGTCCACTAGCTTGCCCATGCACGGTACAGTAGCTCAGAGGTAGACTGCTGGCCTCGAGTGTCAGTCATGGACAAGCGTAGGTTCGATCCCGGCTGACTACTGCGATACCTTTTCACTAGTGGTCCACTAGCTTGCCTATGCACGGTACAGTAGCTCAGAGGTAGACTGCTGGCCTCGAGAGTCAGTCATGGACAAGCGTAGGTTCGATCCCGGCTGACTACTGCGATACCTTTTCACTAGTGGTCCACTAGCTTGCCCATGCACGGTACAGTAGCTCAGAGGTAGACTGCTGGCCTCGAGAGTCAGTCATGGACAAGCGTAGGTTCGATCCCGGCTGACTACTGCGATACCTTTTCACTAGTGGTCCACTAGCTTGCCCATGCACGGTACAGTAGCTCAGAGGTAGACTGCTGGCCTCGAGAGTCAGTCATGGTCAAGCGTAGGTTCGATCCCGGCTGACTACTGCGATACCTTTTCACTAGTGGTCCACTAGCTTGCCCATGCACGGTACAGTAGCTCAGAGGTAGACTGCTGGCCTCGAGAGTCAGTCATGGACAAGCGTAGGTTCGATCCCGGCTGACTACTGCGATACCTTTTCACTAGTGGTCCACTAGCTTGCCCATGCATGGTACAGTAGCTCAGAGGTAGACTGCTGGCCTCGAGAGTCAGTCATGGTCAAGCGTAGGTTCGATCCCGGCTGACTACTGTGATACACATAGTCCGTCCCTTCCAACCGCTTGGTGACGTCTAACTAACAACACTACCCAGAGTTATCTCGCACACCTCTTTATATCATCGGTGTCGCACCACTGCCCCATAGTCCGTCCCTTCCGTCCGCTTGGTGACGTCTAACTAACAACACTACCCAGCGTTATCTCCCACACCTCTTTATAACATCGGTGTCGCACCACTGCCCCATAGTCCGTCCCTTCCGTCCGTTTGGTGACGTCTAACTAACAACACTACCCAGCGTTATCTCCCACACCTCTTTATAACATCGGTGTCGCACCACTGCCCCATAGTCCGTCCCTTCCGTCCGCTTGGTGATGTCTAACTAACAACCCTACCCAGAGTTATCTCCCACACCTCTTTATAACATCGGTGTCGCACCACTGCCCCATAGTCCGTCCCTTCCGTCCGCTTGGTGACGTCTAACTAACAACACTACCCAGCGTTATCTCCCACACCTCTTTATAACATCGGTGTCGCACCACTGCCCCATAGTCCGTCCCTTCCGTCCGCTTGGTGGCGTCTAACTAACAACACTACCCAGCGTTATCTCCTGCACCTCTTTATAACATCGGTGTCGCACCACTACCCCATAGTCCGTCCCTTCCGTCCGCTTGGTGACGTCTAACTAACAACACTACCCAGAGTTATCTCCCACACCTCTTATATCATCGGTGTCGCACCACTGCCCCATAGTCCGTCCCTTCCGTCCGCTTGGTGACGTCTAACTAACAACACTACCCAGAGTTATCTCCCACACCTGTTTATAACATCGGTGTCGCACCACTGCCCCATAGTCCATCCCTTCCGTCCGCTTGGTGACGTCTAACTAACAACACTGCCCAGCGTTATCTCCCACACCTCTTTATAACATCGGTGTCGCACCACTGCCCCATAGTCCGTCCCTTCCGTCCGCTTGGTGACGTCTAACTAACAACACTACCCAGCGTTATCTCCCACACCTCTTTATAACATCGGTGTCGCACCACTGCCCCATAGTCCGTCCCCTCCGTCCGCTTGGTGACGTCTAACTAACAACACTACCCAGCGTTATCTCCCACACCTCTTTATAACATCGGTGTCGCACCACTGCCCCATAGTCCGTCCCTTCCGTCCGCTTGGTGACGTCTAACTAACAACACTACCCAGAGTTATCTCCCACACCTCTTTATATCATCGGTGTCGCACCACTGCCCCATAGTCCGTCCCTTCCGTCCGCTTGGTGACGTCTAACTAACAACACTACCCAGCGTTATCTCCCACACCTCTTTATAACATCGGTGTCGCACCACTGCCCCATAGTCCGTCCCCTCCCTCCGCTTTGTATCATCTGTCTTGCACTACTGGCCAGAGTCCCTCCCTCCAGGGTGAACTATTTTATGAAAGCTATTACATTTACTGTATTTGTAGTGTACCTCTAGATTGTAGCTGCATCTAAAAGTAAGAAATACATCATATATTTATTGTGAAATCTTGTTTGTATTTGTGAACACATTGCATTCGTGAAGATTTACTAAGTGTGAAATAAAATTGAAGGTCAGGTTAAAAATTATAGAAAATAGCTGACAAAAGAGGTAAACGCTCGTTACCGTACGCGGTAGCTCAGAGGTAGAGCACTGGTCTCGCAAGTCAGCCGTGGTCAAGCGTAGGTTCGATCCCGGCCGACTGCAGTGATAATTATTCACTGCAGGGTCACCAATGGCTTTCCCATGTGCCGTTAACGGTACCTTTCTGTATTGGAATACCCCAAAGACTTTTTATTAAAACTATTGAAAAAAATTAAACTTTTGGGAAAGATTTGGCTGCATATATTTATACTTTTATTTTCATACAAATGCATAATATTCTAAAAAAATATAATGGGATCCATCCATTCTTCAAAAAAGAATATTATTTCTAAAATGTACTATCAACCAGCAGCCGGTGGAAGGTCTTTGTACGAAACTTTGTACATAAAATCATACAAACCCATGAGATCAGAGAAGCTGAACAGCTTTTAGGCCCATTCACATGACGCTGATATTAGTAGCTAGTTTACCAGCGCTGGTAAATCAGCATCGTGCGACAACTACTATTGGCTACAAGGGACTAGGATATTGGGGTTTTCTCACGCGCTGGCAACTATGGACGTGTTTGACTTTACTTTAGTAGACGACAAAAAGGTCACGTGACCAGTGACCACTAGCGCCAGTAGATCAGCGACTCGCCAGCGGTCTCTTAACCCCGCCAGGCGCTAGTTGATAGTTAGTCGAGTCGAGCTTTGTTGGGCAAAAGAATGACCAGGAAAAAGTAATAGTTCAATCGGAATTGCAGTGTGTGAAAGTTTAAACAAATGATAAACCGTATGACTGTAGGATTCCTCAAATGAATATTATATGAAAAGGGACCCCATATAAGCAATTATAATAGAAGTATTTGATCATAATCAAGCAGAGGGTTTTTGTTCCCGCTCAAAGATTAAATCAAAAATAAAATCTGTAATTCTTAGAAAGTACACACTTCATAAGTTTCCTTCGTAGAATATGTCTGTATAAAATAATTAAATTTAGACACCAACAACTCTACCCAGATTAATCACCCACACCTCTTTATAACATCACTTACCCAGATGACGGTGATGGGAAATTGTTTTGTGGTTTATTGGCACATTTTTTTATTAATGTGGGCTAAATGTGGTGCATTCATGATAAGTGGTGCTAGCCTGGACGATATGTATAAGCCAAATCTAGGATTATTCCTATTAATTACATTTTTACCCATCAATAGTGTTTACCATGTGTTCACTGTTCAAACTAGTTTGTAACTAGTACTTGACAAACAGCTTCTCGTGAACATGTTCACGCCGGTACTAGCAGCTGGTAAACCAGCCTCAAGTACTAGGCCTTTTATAGTCCATCATGGATGCATGTCCTGAAACCATGAACCAAGGGTAAGCCCCTGTACGTTAATATTGTTATTTTTTAACTATCTTTTAATATAACTTTGTTCGTACTGTTAGTCACAGCGGGATGCGTTGCAAAAATTCGATTTTGTTAGCAAAACTAACAAATGGCGTTGGTGTCATAATTCGTTTGTTGACCTACATTTTCGTGTTATTGATGTGATATATTGTGTTCTTGGAAGATGTTCTTTGAAACAGGAACTCGTTGCTTTGTCGAGTTGAGATCTGTGTTGTAGCTCTGTGTAGACTTTAACAATATTAAAAAATTGTTTCACTTAGTATAAGTTTCTATCTAAATTTGTATGTTTTACTTCAAATTGAAATTAAATTACTGTACCTTTGTATTACTGGTTTTAGGAATTTCTTTTCTTTTTGTAAAATATCCTGGGAACAACTTTTTATTACAAAATGAGGATTTATCCTGAAGAAATACATATCAATATATCGTATTTATTTCACATTTTCAAGGAAGTAAACGATTCTTCTATACAGAGTTTCCCGCGTCGACTGCACCAAATTTTACCGGGTTATTCGGTAGGTCAAACAAATAATGTAATACAACATGTATCCTATCTCACTCCGTTTTCTGGCAGTGAATTTGTTTGAATTTTTTACAAAAACCTTAATTTCTTATAAGAAAATTAAAATAAAATGGAATTAATATGTATCACAATTTACAAATTACTTTAAAATCGAATATCTGTGCATGTTTTTATTCCAAAATAGCAGTGGTTAAGAATTAGTTTTGTTAAATATTGTATTAACCGAAAGAAATACACAACAAATTATATGAAACCAATTTATTTGAACAATTCCAAGGCCAAATCAAACGATATGTTATATTTAAAGATTGAATGATGGACAAAGGAGAAACTCATATTTAATGCTCAGAATGGCCTTTATTGCTGCTGAATACGACAATCTCCCTTCTTTAATAACGTAATGTCCTATTGAAAGGTGAAAATAAGGTCTTACTCAGATAAAGGTAAGAACTGTTAAGATCTTACACTATAAATGCCTTTCAATGAGATGAATTACTCAAACAGTAATAGAAACTATTTCCCGAATGTACAGCTACAAATCATACTGAATAATGATAATTTATAATGCTGATTGCGTTACATATCAGCAATATCAAATCATCTCTGGCAACTGAAGATGTCGACTTTCCATTGTATGATTTAAAGACCCACAACACAAATATTCCAATATAAATATCATATTTCAACAAACAACAGTTTTATCAAGTACAAGTTTGCTGTCAAAACGGAGATCAGCAAAACATGGTGGTTCCCAAGGAACGGAAACAAATTAAGAACAAAGACAGGATAGACGGTCAAAAACAAAAAGAGTACAATGTCTGTTTTTTAACACTACATTTAACAGAGCGATTCGGTAACCTTTCCCAAAATATCATTACAGAGGCAGCTATGGGATAAAAAACAATAATAAACAAGAAAATAAATTATAACGGAGCTATGAAATTTAATGTTCAGGATGGTAAAGCTCTCTAAGCAAGATATAAAGAACATGTCCAGGCCTTTCGATATATAAACGTAACAAGCATGAAATTAAACGTCACTTAAAATATAATTGGTATGAAAGTTATTTTAATTTTAAAAGTTAAAAACATATATTATAAAACTGTAGGATATGAAACTAATGGTAACAAACTAGGTGTCGAAGATGAGTTTTATATTTATTCAAACTACAAAACAAACATGATCAATAAGATCTAAATAAATAAAATTAAGATGACATTATAAATCTAAAATCTCAAATAATAAAAATAAAGACCAGAAACAAGAAAAGAATACATATTCTACGAAGAAAACTTGTAATTTTAATTAATATAATTTATATTTATAGTTACGTTTGTTTACATTTAAGGGTATTTAATACCGTGATCAAGACCTTACGGATAAGACATACAGGTCAAATAAAACACAAAACAGGGGTCAGTGTTAAAATGCTACATAATTATATACGAATGGAGTTGTAATTTCTTTAAAATGTCTGGATATATTCCATATTATTAATTCGATAAAAAAATTACAATTCAATAAAACTTGTGACTGTCAAAAGCCACGTGAAATAACACATAAGCATTTGCAAACTCAAAATGCACTTTACTGCAACGCTAAGGTAACCACAAATTATCCATCATTATGTGAGATAGGCCGAAAATACTCCTATGATAATATTAAATTAATGCGTGGGTTAAAACATTTTTTTTGAATTCAGATATGGATACGAACTGAAATGTTACAATAACATAAACTTAACCTAAGAAAACTGACTTGGAAATATTGAAAGATCAAAGTTAGACTTGAGATTAAAGGAGTAAAACCTATTATTCTCCTATCTAAAATAAATTTCTGTCACATTTGTCTTTTACATGTCGGGATTATGTTAATTTTCCTTGTTAACTAAGGTAATTTACATAACTTAAAACATAATATTTACGACTTTATTGATTTGCAACTTCGTTCCCACAAGTTTTAATATCTGAGGATAAGCTCAGGCCATATTATCCAAGTCTCAGTTTGCATGCACATAGCCTCGAATCCTACCGTTAAAGTACGATTAGTTTGGAAATTAAGAGAATCACGTTTTGTTAATTGAACGTAACAAACTTAGACCAATTTCGATTACCGATCAAATCGTATATTTTAAGTAGAATTTTAGAGTTTGCTTAAAAATAGCTTGTTTCAATTTTTAGGACACAGGTTAACTTGCACAAGTTGTTTTGTTTTGTGTACTCTGGTCCAGAAATTAGAAACATTTTTTTTATTTTGAACACTAATAATAGAACACAAGAACACATTTCATAATCAAATATAAAATGGCTTTGATTCGTCAAAGCCATATAATACGCAATTGTCCAAAGCTGCAAAAGTTACTAGTGAAAAAAATTCTTTAACAGCTAAACAAATATTGTATTTAATTATATTTGTGTCCGCATACTTGTTTATGTGTTTGTCTGGAAGATGCCTGCTGTTAATAGTAAAAACAGATTTATTATGTGGTAGATACTAAAATGTTATTGATGTTTGATCAGGAAATTTCTTTAACATTAACTTGCTTTAGCAAAAAGTAAATTGTTCACGTTCATGGAATTTATGTGTGTTAAAAAGAAATTAAACAGAGTTTTTCCAGGCGAAAGCAGTACATTTTTACCAAGCATTTCAGAATTAGATGCTTAATATTTTATATCAGACGAAAGATTGTTTAGCTAAAACAGAGTATATATCTTTGAGAGGGTAGATTCATCCAAATGTGACCCATTTGTTTGAGAGAACTCGTTTACAGTACACTTCTATATATTTTTTAAAATTATTTAGGAGAATAAATAGTATATTGCAGAACAGAGGGAAATTAATAACATAAATCAACATTGAAAGTAATTGATTTAAAGTTGAAATCAAATCAGTAAATTTACGTAATATGTTGTGATATATGTTAATTTTCGTAAAACAATTGATTCATAATTAATTTATGACGAAATATCTTATTTAGATAACAAATATGTCCTGCAGTCTTTGTTACTTTCCTTATAATAAAATTATATTTACCCTATAATAGGAATATATTTTACTTTGACTATAGAGTTGCCTAAAACATATTGTAAGTTATAAACATTCAAAATTTTAAATACAAATCTACCTACTGTAAATTCTAACAATTAAAATTAATAATCATGAACTCGGGAGGTCATTCAACGCTAATTACAAAATGTCAATTACAGGTGATTATTGGTAAAGTTTCAAGGAAGTAGTTAACTCATAGTCCATGCAGATTAATCATAAATAATCTCACAACAATTCAATCATAGCTGCAAAATTATAATCCATAACGACAACGAATCAGAGCGGAGTGAAAGTTCAAGATTGGGGTGATTGGACAAAGTAGATGTGTTTTACCATTGACTTATACACTTATATACACTTATATAGGTGTATAGTCAGTGGTTTTAGCGATGTTGGGGGAACTTCGATAACAGGGAAATTTTCAAAAAAAGGAAGATTGTCCCATCTAGGAAGAGCCGACAAGAGGTAAGGAGTTGGAGTGGACACAAGGGGCTGAATTGAGTAAATCCCATATACATTTAGGATGGTGTAATTGCTGCCTAGTGTAGTGTCTGATTTCCACCCGAGTCTCTCTTAACATACTGGGAGCACGACTACATTGGGCAATTTGAGGAGCCACCAACGACGGCGTGAAGACGTCTAGGCTGCCAGAAGGTACGGGGAAGGGTCCTGGAACAGTCCACGTCCCAATGAGGGGCTGGATCTGCAAGGACTGCTGACATCAGAGTCTATACGAGGCTTAAAACGACTTCAAGGGGGAACTTTTCACAAAGAACCTACAGGGAACTTAGAAATACTGGGTTGACATTGCTTAAGTATGCCACAGACTTCATCCTGTAATATTTGTACTCATTCTTAAATGGAAATGTACAGGAAAGAGTTCCTATGTAGAGAAAAAGAGAGAGGGAGTCTTTGAATAAATAATAGTATACTATTAAAGCCCCTTAAATAGCCCATTCAACACCCAGTATACAAATAAATAAAGTTTAATAAGAGTTTAATAATACAAAAAAAAAACACCATAAGATCATTATGAGATTTCTTAAAAATAGATGATGGTGGTAGTAACAAACTAAAAGTTGTAAACATGAGTGTTAGTAACTTAATACTATATACATTCTCTATTTTAAAGAAATAAGAGGATATTGACGGATAAGTGTTACATGAACTGAATGACTAAAGGCCACACGGCCATATGTAGTTTAAGCACGCAATTTGTATTACTTATGTATAATAATTTAAGATATACATAAATGAATATTAACTGAAGTAAATAAGAAGATATTTGTGATGATGTCCTCTGAGTGACAGGGTTATATGATTGATGGACTAATATCCAATCGACTAGATTCAGTTAAGTTATCTGTATTGCATTTGCATCTTTTTTGTTTTATTTATAAAGATTTTCACTTTGTGTATTTGAATAAGTTGAGTCAGGGCATTTCTCCACGTGCCAAAAGTAAAGTGAGTTTTAGGGAATTTCCCCTATAGGGAAGAAGCTATTACCGTATTCGGCTTGGTAAGACCTAGGCCGGGACCATGATAACTTTTCGTTTTGAGGTCCACAGATGCCAAAAACACCATTTCTTCCAAACTGTATATATATGTAGGATTTATACCCAAATTGTTTTTGAACTTTTTACATATAATCTTTTACAAAATGAAATTTTAGTTTCCACCATTGGATTTAGCTTAAAAAATACATAATTTTGTGTTTTGATCATTGTTCTACGTCAATTGATGCCAGAGATATTGAAAGTGCTAAACACAGTAGGTTGTCCAATGTTATTCTTATGGAAAATAAGAACAATTTTATATCTCGCTTATTTATGAACGTATACCGACAAAACTTGGTATATGACTTCATCTGGTTGTGGTATATTGTAATTAGCAGAAAAAACACAAATTTTACCGATGATTCCCGTAGCAGCAAACCTGCATACTCAGTCCTTATGATATACTTATGGAGAAAAAGTAAAACATCATATCCCCCTTAAGTATGAACATAAATTAATAAAACTTGGTATATGGCTTTACATAGTTGAGTTCCATTGATATTTGCATAAAATCCCATTTTTATGTTCCCTAATACAGCAAACCTGCGTACTCAGCTCCCATGTCATGGAGAATAATTAAAATGGCTTACATCGCATAATTGTGAATGTACATTGATGAAACTTGGTATGTAGCCACACCTAGTTGAGTTATATTGATTTTTGCATAAAAACCCATTTTTTGTGTTCGTTTATGCAGCAAACCTGCGTACTCAGCCCCCATGTTATTCTTAGGGAAAATAATTAAAATGTTATATATTGTTTGTTTATGAATGAATACTAAAGAAACTTAGTAAGCGGCTTTATGCCCTATTGGGACATATATATGCATTGGAAATTCGCTGAGTACGCAGGTTTGCTGCGACGGGGGTATTTATATATTATTTAATTTTGTATTCTGTGCTTAGAATGTTCAATTCAATTCATTTGCATAAATAATTGCTTAGAGCAAAGAGGCCCCTGGAGATGAATTTAATAGTTGTGTGAGAATATTTATCGGCAGTAAAAATCTATTAAACTGAATTAGATGCTGTCCACAGTTTAGCAATGACGAGTATGTGAAGAGCGGTGAACTGTAAAAGAACAGAGAAATGCTATTTGCTGAAAATGAACTATATTTATCTTACTGTTTATATGTAATAAAGGGTTATATATTGACACTCACTCCTGTGTTTTAGTTTTAGTCATGATTAGTAATTTTACTTTTTAAAACTTACTGTGGCAAATAATAATTTACTGTGTATAATTCTACTTCATGATTAGAATGTTTACAAAGTAAATAAATAGACCTACACTATACACGATTAAATATGTATACCTGTTTAAGTTAGATCGCTTTCAAGTATGTGACTTTTTTAACTAAGTTAGGAAGGTCGGTTACAAAATAAATATAAATTGTAAATTGCTTTATATAATTTATCTAACTTCGAAAGGAAAGGAGTTTCAGCTAGACGAACTAATTGAAACTTAATAGTGACCAAGGATGGACTGTTCTATTCTGTTCTCACTGACTCTGTGCACGTGACTAAACTTATGTGACGAAATTAATAGTGACCAAGGATGGACTGTTCTATTCTGTTCTCAGTGACTCTGTGCACGTGACTAAACTTATGTGACGAAATTAATAGTGACCCAGGATGGACTGTTCTGTTCTGTTCTCAGTGACTCTGTGCACGTGACTAAACTTATGTGACGAAATTAATAGTGACCAAGGATGGACTGTTCTGTTCTGTTCTCACTGACTCTGTGCACGAGACTAAACTTATGTGACGAAATTAATAGTGACCAAGGATGGACTGTTCTGTTCTGTTCTCAGTGACTCTGTGCACGTGACTAAACTTATGTGACGAAATTAATAGTGACCAAGGATGGACTGTTCTGTTCTGTTCTCAGTGACTGTTCACGTGACTAAACTTATGTGACGAAATTAATCTACGAAAGGAACAGTCGGTGATGAACTTTGGGACTGTCTTGATTCACAGAAAAGGAAACTAACGGAAACATTTAAGAGAACAAAACCGAATTCCTTCAACAGTACTTCTTAATTTTAAGAAATCAAAGTGAATAAGAAATATTGTCATTTGTAACGTAATAATGGTGGTCAATCACGATAAGTGGTTTGTTTGTTGGTTAAGTGTAAGTGTCGAAATTAAATTAATTCAATATTTATAACAAATTAAACAGCATGCATTTTTACTAAGCAAAATATGGCAATAATGTTTAGGGTACCAGTGAAAAGTATCTAATGTATTCTAAGTTTAAATGTTTGTAAACATTTAAAAGAAAATCAAAGCGTATTTGCTTGAAAAAAGTCTGCTAACATTTACTTATGATTTAACAAAATCCAATATCCGACAAAGCTTTGACGTTTCAAAGGAAATATTTTATTTCTATGGTATCATGTTACAAATTAAATTCTCTATTTCCTCCAAACAATTATAATGTTGATTAAAATAGTTATGTTTCAGAAATATATTTATTAATTTTTCTTGGTTCACGGAACAAATTTACAAAGCTGGACACCAGAGGTTTGGTTACGCCCTGACGACGTTCGTCGCACCGAATTAAGGGGTGTCTACGTCGTGTGCTATTTTGAGTAATCTAAACAAAAGGCAATACATTCTTAATATCACTCTAAGATTAGGTAATAACTCAAGTTTGCATAACACTCAAAGGGAGTATGGGACGGTAAACATATCACAACTCGGTGTTACAACTCCACAATAATTTTATGGCCGCATAAGTAATGAGTGCCGAGTTTTTTGAGTGCAGAAAACATAAAAATAAAATGGCATTTTCCATCAATACAAAAATCTATTGATTTATCGCCAGTTTTGCCAAAGCCTTTCTGAAAAAAATACGGCACCTAAAGATTTTTAACTTGGACTTTTTAAGGGGTTAAAAAATAAACCAAGAAAACAATTTTAACGTGAATAATGTTGTTTAGTTACTCACTAATTGTTTTTGCAGCATTTCCCACACATTCTGCAAGTAAATATTACACTTCATAACCAATATTTACATTTCAAACCCACGCAACAGGAGACGGTCCATTCTTTCTCTCGTTCGTTTTTCTACAACGATTAGACTTTCATGACGAGCCAATTTGATCAGCAATCCTCTTTAAACACAAGCAAAAAGGGAGCAAATTTGCTTTCAAGTTGAGTGACTTTTCTACGCTCGTTCGCCTTTCTAGTTGGCTGGCTCGTTGTGTTGATTCGTTAGCTTATTTATGTGCCAATCAACACTATTCTGTCATTGCGTACCTCTTAACTACTTGATTAGCACTCTGCGTATATTGTCACTGAAACTGAAGTATTCGTGGCATACAAAATACTTTCCTTAGTCCCAACTCAATATCCTTGCTTCAGTGTTATAAACGCAATATGAAACGGTTACATAATGTTACCGTCTGCATTAATAAATAACCTTTACTACTCTTTTAGATAATCTAACAAGTAATACTAAATGTATTCCTTAAATAACATATAATCCTACGTTATACCCTAGTCTTTAAAAAATACCTTTAAAAAATAATAGTAATGTGGTTGTCAATTAGTTATTTTGAAATCTCGTTGGAAAAAACCCAGTATTGACAAATTAAATACATAGTGTGTCTTTAAAGTACGTTCCCAAACTTAAAAGTTTGGACGCTTGGGTCAAAATAAGAAAAATCGTTTCTACAAACATGGGTCCTAAAATTCTTAGTTTTACGTCTGCCTATCTGTATGTGTTTTTTTACATAGTCATTCATACCTTAGTAAACTCTTAAGGTATCAACTTAAAACTTAATACTTGTATTACGACTAACAGTACTTATTTCAGTATTGATTATAAAGTTTCTATTTTGTACCATTAAAAATATGGTGGTCATGTTCTGTTTTAAAAGCTTAATACTTCAAAAACCGTAAATTGTACAAAATATTTCCAAAATACAACATTGTTGTGCAAGTTAATCTTTTAAAAGAAGGTGTAAAGATTATTAAGATCGGATCAATAATAACTGATTTATTTGACCTTTCTTAAATAACTGCATGTTATCTCTGTGCTAATGCCAACATAAAACAGCAATAATTATATAAGAAAATTTCTAAAAATAGTTATTGATGGCCCGATCTTAATAATATTCACTCACTGTTTTACGTGTTAAAATTGCACAACATTTTTGCGATTTGTAAATGTTTTGTAAAATGTATAGCTTTTGAGATATTAAGCTTTTAAAACAAAAATAGCCGTTGAATGGTACAAATTATAAACTTGACACTCAATACTGAATTAGGTATTATTAGACGTTATACTAAGTTTTAAGATGATACCTTAAGAGGCTATTAAGAAATTATTAATAATGTAAAAAAATAATATACAGACAGTCAGACGGAAAACTAAGTGTTTTAGGATCCATGTTTATAGGACATCTTTTTCTTATTTTGACCCTATCAACCAAATCTTTAAGTTAGGGAACGTGCTTAGGGAACGTACTTTACAGACACCCTGTATACAGACCTAGTATAATTGGTCTTATCTTACAGTATATGGGATTAAATATTGCAAACAAATATCATTAATTGAATTACAAATACATTATTGTATCAATCAATTGTGACAATTGCAAGTAAATTCAAGAACGTCTGAACGAATTTAAATTAAATTTTGCACACGGATAGTTTATTACCTGGATTAACACATAGGATACTTTTTACCCCGGAAAATATGAAGGGCCCTGCCCCTTTGGCTTTTAAAGTTTAAATGTTAATCCTTATGGGAACGTGTTTTTATAATTTTCTGCATTTGATTAATAAACAGATAATGTTTCGATAAAACAGCTGTTTTTGTTAACAGTGTATTTGTCCAAACATGGCTTTTAAAAAATTTCCCTATTATAGTTTTCTATTAGGAGTAAATCTAAACATATTCGAAAGGCATAAATATATGTTCATTATGGAATAAAAAACCTACTTGAATGGTGACTCTCAGAATGGAAATATAAAAAAACTACTTGAATTCAAACTCTTTTTCGATAGGCGAGTAAGCGAAGCGAACGAGCTCAGTTAATGTATAAAACACTGATAATCAATGAAATAATATTAAGAAACTAATATATAACATTAAATAAATAAATAATAACTAGCAAACCATATGTTTGTATCTTTAATACCAGCTGTTCTGCTTCTTTTGTTTTGATTTGCTGTCAAATGTTATTTAAATGGGCCAAAACCGTACTTTGAGGGCTTTCCAAGGGTTTCTGGTTCCACGCACTGACTTGATACTCCCAAAAGGCACATCTAGACGTTAAGGGCTTTAAAACTACACGTAAATCATCAAAATCGACCCAGTAGTTTGGCCATAATCTTCTGCACAAAAATCGCCTTATTCTTTATAATAATGATACAAGACAGCTGTCAAATTTAGGTTCAACCTAAATAAACTATCGATACCGTCCCCTTAAAGTATACATTAAAATGAATGATGATAATAATAATAATTTAAACAATCTTCGACATAATTGTTTTAAATATTTTAAATAGATCATGTATTAATATTTGGTAACTTGTAACCAGAATTAACTAATAAAACATATTTTTACTTGTCATTGATATTATACAATTGTGCTAAAACTTTGACATAATGATGTAAGATAAAAAGATCCAGATAACAGTTTGTATTGGGTTGTAAATAAACCTTTTCATGGTTATTATCTAAAAAATGTATGAGTTAGTTATAATTTAATTTTCGTGTTCATATTTAATAATGAGAACTTGGCGTTGATGAACACCACGCCCACAGTGAGTAACATGATGTTGTAAGTCGCCGGATATTGCGTGTCACATGTTGACAGCTCACACGAGAAAGTATCAGATGACCCATTTTATCAGCGTCATAATAATGTAGTATATTTTTTACCTTTCATATTTGTAAAATAGAGTATTTTTATTCGCCCCATCTGACTTTCAGGTTTTGCAAAATGTTCATCTCCAGGACCAATTACCATACAAAAAAGTGGACGTTACAGAGCATCTTGCAAGTAACTTCCTGTCTGATTTAAATTGTATCTTCCCTACGGATAACCTTTGTCACATATTGAGTGTACCACATTTTAACCCTTACATGTTTTTAGTTTATAGTGCAAAAAAACATCATAATCAGAATTTATTTGATGTAATACAAAAAAGTGGACGTTACAGAGCATCTTGCAAGTAACTTCCTGTCTGATATAAATTGTATCTTCCCTACAGATAACCTTTGTCACATATTGAGTGTACCACATTTTAACCCTTACATTTTTTTAGTTTATAGTGCAAAAAAATCAGAATCAGAATTTATTTAATGTAATAGGCTTTTCATGATTAAAGATAGCATATTTATTTCTTTAATGTCTAGAAGATTTGATCTAGGTCCTTAACTATACGCTACTGACTGGTTCATAAACAGATATTTTTCTGAATTCATTTTCCTACTGTTGGATATTTAAATCAGTAATAAAATAAACTTGTTACCTTTCAATACCCGGTTGTGTATGCACTATGCTACATGTTTCGTAGCAACAACCACATCTTCAGGCAGCACCTTCAAGATTTCTCATATAAATTTAAAATTGAAACACAAATACATATAGTAAAATAACACACAAGATATAATTCAAACAAGACCGGTCATTTTTGGTAACTATATAGTATGCTCCCGTCGCAGTGCGTGCACGCTAGGTACGCCGCCGGTACGACCTAGGCTAAGCTAAGCTCTTTATACAGTATGGCCTTCAATCGATTTGATATAAGTTTATGTATGTTTTAAAACTAGGTTGACTTCACTCAAACAAGGATACAAATCCGAATTTTTGTATCTCCTATTTTAAAATAAGGTGTTTTACTTACTAAAATTGTATTAGCCAGTTTGAAGCTTAATAACCAAATATACTACATCAACAATTAAAAATATATATTATTTGCCATTTTAATTACTAGTAAGTTTGTAACTTGTAAAATCACTTGTTAAAATAACTTTCATTAGTTCATTAATTTAAATAATAAACAAATAATATACAGCTCAACAGTTCTTATTGTAATATGCGCCATTGATTGAACCAAACAATCAAACTGACCTCTGATCAATTTCTTTAAATTGCAATGGTTGGACATAAGTTAAAAACATAATATAAATTGTCAAAACTAAAACAAAAATTAGGTAGAGCACTCAGTAGGGAATAGAAATATTTGTTATATCAGTAATAACAGTATTACTGATTTACACAATTTTGATAGATTATTTAAAGTAATTAAGTGGAGGACAAATCGCAAATTAAGTACATATGCGGCGTCCAGAGTTTGAAAATAATTTAAAAACAGTTGTTTCATAGTGGTTGCTAGGTAACCTAAAAATAATTATTTTGTTTGTTTTTGTTTTGAGAAGTTTCCTTGGTTAGGAATAAAGGAGCACATTTGTTATGAGATTTGCGGCTTTCATTTCACTACATTTGGTGACCCCGACGTGATTAAACGATGGTTCTTACTCGCGAGGGACATCGACAAGCGGCCGAGGAACAACAACCACAACAGCAGCCGCAGCCAAATAATGACCATCAACAGCCACCGATTCAACAGCCACAAGACGACGCCGGCAACATCGCTCACCTTCACGAAGCTTTGCAAGGCTTGTTCGCTATCACACAACAACAACAAGCCGCCATCACCCATCTGCAGCAAAATATGGTTCAGCTACATCCACAAAATCGTGCTACCATAAAGTTGCCCCCGTTTTTTAGCAACGACCCACGGCTGTGGTTTGCTCAGGTAGAGGCACTGTTCCGGTTTCACAATGTAGTCGACGAAGTCTCCAAATTCACCTACATCATCGGTCAGCTTGACGCGCAAGGGGCACAGGAGATCGCGGACATCATTCGGACACCACCCGCAGACGCACCGTACACGACTCTTAAGGATGAACTCATCAGACGCGTCAGCGTATCCGAGCAGCAGCGTGTCCGTCAACTATTAACCGGTGAGGAACTTGGAGATCGCACACCATCACAGTTCCTCCGCCATCTCCGCTCTTTATCCGGCGCTGTGCCTGACTTCATTTTGCGTACGCTTTGGACACAGCGTTTACCCTCACATGTCCAGGCAATCATCCAACCACATATGATTGATCCCACCATCACCATGGACCGACTTGCCTCCATCGCTGACAACATTTTAGAAGTGACGCCAGCCGTGCCGGCTCAATTCGCTTCCGTCGCATCACACAATCCTGCCGTCAATCGGGTAATTGTTCCCGCTACTGCTTCTACATCAGCGACCGTTGCCACCGACTCCTCTACTGACTCGACATCAGCACGTATAGATGACCTCGCTCGACAGTTTGACTCCATTCAGTCCACGCTTCAAACTCTGTCCCGTCGCTCCCAACACCGCAGTCAGACGCCACCTACTCGGAGACGCTCATCTGCTGACTCTACGACGTCCGACTACTCCGGTGTGTGCTGGTATCACCGAAAGTTCGGTCGTCAGGCCAGGAAGTGCTCGGCTCCCTGCACCTTTTCGTCAAACTCCAACGGCAACCGACATTAGCGGCGGTCGGGTGCCAAACTACGATTCATAGCCGCGTCTTCCTACTCGACAGGGTCAGTAGGATACACCTCCTTGCAGACACCGGCTCTGACTTGAGCTGCTATCCTTGCAGACTCCTTCCAGGACATCATCTTGACGCCCATTACGATCTGCAGGCAGCCAACAACTCCAAAATAAAAACCTATGGCACGGTGCTGTTAACCATAGACCTCGGTCTCGCCCGCAAACACACCTGGTCTTTCACCATCGCTGATGTATCCGTCCCAATCATAGGTTCAGACTTCTTGGCCCACTATGAACTGTTGGTGGACTGCGCTCACAACCGCCTACTTGACTCCACGACCGGTCCCACTGCACGCGCTGCACTACTAACCAGCCCAGCGTGAAACTCATCCGACCGGCTGTGTCTTCCGTCTTCGCCGGCATCTTAGCTGAATTTCCTCACCTCACTCGACCTAGAGGGATGGAGCATCAGGTCAAACATCGCACTGTCCATTATATCCGTACTACCCCAGGACCTCCTGTCTCGAGTCGCCCTCGTCGTTTAGCCCCAGACCGTCTCCGCATCGCCACAGCAGCGTTCGAAACCATAATGCGAGAGGGTATTGCACGCCGCTCTGATGGGCCTTGGTCATCGCCTCTCCATATGGTACCCAAGAAGCCTGACAGCTGGCGTCCCTGCGGCGACTACAGGGCGCTCAATGCGAGGACTATTCCCGACAAATACCCGGTGCGTCATATTCACGACTTCGGGAACAACCTTCGCGGCTCGACCATCTTCTCCACCATCGACCTTGTTAAGGCGTACAATCAAATCCCAGTCAATCCAGCAGACATTGCGAAAACGGCCATTACTACTCCTTTCGGTCTTTTCGAATTCCCCTTCATGTCCTTTGGCCTCCGCAACGCTGGACAGACCTTTCAGCGCTTCATAGACGAAATTTTGACTGGCCTCGATTTCTGTTTCGCGTACATTGACGATATCTTAGTGTTTTCGAAATCTCCAGAGGACCATTGCCGCCACCTACGCTCCCTGTTCGAACGACTTGACCAGTATGGCATTCTGCTCAATGTCAAAAAAAGCATCTTCGGTGTGGACAAGGTCTCTTTTCTCGGCTATGAGGTATCCGCTCAGGGCACACGGCCTCTTCCAGATCGCGTCTCTGACCTCCGTGCATACCCCAAACCATCCACTGTGAAGGGCGTCTCCCGTTTCCTCGGCATGATTAACTTTTATCGTCGTTTCGTACCTCATGCCGCAGAATACCAAGCACTCCTCAACACGGCACGATCTGGTCTGCGAGGAAATCAACCTTTCCCCTGGACATCCGAATTGGAGTTCGCGTTCCAAGCCTGCAAAGACAGCCTCGCCAATGCCGTTTTGTTAGCTCACCCGGAGCCGTCTGCGACTCTCGGCCTCTTCACTGATGCGAGTGCCCACTCAGTAGGTGCGTGCCTTCAACAGTTCGTCGACAACGCTTGGCAACCCCTGGCTTTGTTTTCCCGGAAACTTACGCCCAGAGAACTGCGCTGGCCAGCCTACTACAGGGAATTGCACGCTGTTTATCTCGCCGTTCAACATTATCGGCACATACTCGAGGCGCAGCACTGCATCATTTTCACTGATCACAAACCCCTCACATTTGCCTTCCAACAAACTCGTGAGAAGCTACCCCCAGTACAATTAAATCAGCTTTCCTTCATCGCGCAATTCACCACAGACATTCGTCATATCAGTGGCTCCGGCAACATAGTGGCCGACACGATGAGCCGCGTAGACTCCGTCACTGCAGCCGACCCGGATAGTTACTCTGTCGATTTATTCGCCCTCGCAACCGCTCAAGAAAATGATGCTGAACTTCGCGACCTACTAAACCGTGAGTCGGCCCTGCACCTGGAGACTATTCGTATTCCTGGTTCCGATGTGTTCCTATATTGTGACACCAGTACAGCCCAACCACGCCCTTATGTGCCTGCCTCCATGCGTCGTCAAGTTTTCGGCGCTTGCCACAACCTTAGCCACCCAGGCACCCGCACTACTGCCAAACTTGTGTCACAACGTTTTGTCTGGCCTCGTGTTCAGCAAGATTGCCGGGCCTGGACACGAAGCTGCCTGAACTGTCAACGAAACAAGGTTTCCCGTCACGTCCACACCCCTACCGGCACCTTCGTAACGCCATCTTCCCGTTTTCAACACATACATCTCGATATCATTGGCCCGTTTAGCCATGCTAAGGGGTACCGATACTGCCTCACTGCTGTCGACAGATTTACCAGGTGGCCCGAAGTTTGGCCATTATTTACGAAAACCGCCGATGAAGTCACCGACGCATTTCTACGCTGCTGGATTTCACGATTCGGGGCCCCCGTCTGCATCACCACTGACCAGGGCCAACAGTTTGAATCCCAGCTTTTCCGGGCCCTAGGCAAGACTTTCGGCATCACCAGGTGTCGCACCTGTGGTTATCACCCGTGCTCAAACGGGATGGTCGAATGTTTTCACCGTCAGCTGGAGGCGGCTCTCCGTTGCCACCCCCACCTAACGTGGGTGGACGCCTTACCACTCGTTTTGCTTGGTTTGCGCAGTGTTGTCAAAGAGGACCTCCGAACCTCCCCAGCCGAGCTTGTCTACGGGGAACCCTTACGCTTGCCAGCGGAGTTTATCGCACCGTTACCCGTACCACGGTCGAGCGGCGATGTTAGCAACTTCGTCGCCCGCCTGCGACAGCAAATGCCACAGCTCCGCCCCGTTCCGGCGTCACGGCATAACACACAGAACCCGTTTGTCTTCCAAGAGCTCACGTCATGCGGACATGTTTTCCTACGGGAAGACAGGATAAGACGTTCCCTCGAGTCGCCATATACGGGCCCGCATACCGTCGTTCGCCGAGACGAGAAGACCATCACGATCTTAGTCAATGGATTGGAGAAACGGGTCAGCCTAGATCGGGTGAAACCAGCCTTCATGGACACCTTTCGAGCCTCCTCAAACTGCACCGCCGTCTCGAGCCCTGCCAGGACCTCCCGTGCCTTTCGGCGAGTGTGTTTCCGTCTCCCAGACCTCCGGTCTCCGCGGGGGGCTGATGCGGCGTCCAGAGTTTGAAAATAATTTAAAAACAGTTGTTTCATAGTGGTTGCTAGGTAACCTAAAAATAATTATTTTGTTTGTTTTTGTTTTGAGAAGTTTCCTGGGTTAGGAATAAAGGAGCACATTTGTTATGAGATTTGCGTCTTTCATTTCACTACACATATTCTATACTATCAGCGAAAAAAATACCTATATATATATATATATATATATATATATATATATATATATATATTAAGGTGATTACGCACGGTGATGGAGATTTATTTTTGTAGAAGATTAGGATGTAACTTAAAAATAACTATAAATAAATGTTCAAAGGTTGCAAATGCCTACAAAGGATACATAGATGGGATTTAACTGAATAAAACTGTCAAATACTGTAAATAATCATCTTTAAAATTTAGCTTTTGTTTATTACAAAACTTTATACAATGAATAATACTATGAGTTGTCTAGTGTACATTATTAATCTCCTTTTGAATGCAAAAGGACCAAGAGAGGATTCATGTGAACTGTTAGAGTATCTAAGTAGACAAACCGAATAGAAGCTGATAATTAGGCTACAGCTTAACCGGGGTTGGTATACACATATATCCCAGGGATACATCAAGAAATCTTGTCCCTGGAAATTTATTGTGGGATTTGGCTAAATTAAAGTGCATTCAATAAGCCTAATACAATTCATATTGGATTTGAAAAACTTCACAATTATTCAAAACGTACGTTTTAATAGCAGATAAAGGGGAGAAAACTAGCTTATAAATGGAATAATTTCATTGAGTATCTCTTCATTTCAAAACCTACATCTAAACCGAGTAGGAAGGACTCATAACTGAATATTTTATAATTTAAAATGAATAAGCAAAACTTAAATAATTTATTTTCACCGAATAGATTAACATAATCACAGATAATGCAGGTTATATAAGTTCTCATAAGCTTTCTATAAAGTGATGGAGATTGTTGATTTTAAGAGCAAATTTATTTTGTCTTTTATATACAATTTATTCCTTGGATACATTTTAACAATTCGTTCATTTTGGAAAAATCCATATTTTTAAAGACTAAACCAAGGAAGCGGTGCGGCTTTTACCAGATTGGAGAGTTCGTCTCTCTCTGGGGAAGACAGAGTAACTGTTGCGTAAACTCTATATACGAGAAGTAGTAGGAAACTCAGATTTATATTATTGTCGGCACAATATCGCTAACAAAGTGACTTTTATAATTTTAAAATTTGTCAATATACCACACATTTTTAATATTAATATACGAACATTGTTTTCCCTAATATTAAACTAAATTACAAAGAAAAATGCTCATTAAAATGGACGTCTAAGAAATGTACGAACTACTAAATGCGAGTAAAAAACAATGTTATGTTAAAAACAATCTTTACTGTACTAGAAATAACTTGCAGAGTAATCGTAAAATGTTGGCTAAATAAAAAATAATTAATCCATTTTATTAATGGATAAATGTTTATAATTCAAAATCACATTCTGAACTCCAAGATTTGTTTAACTACCGGGAACACATTAATATGAGCTCCACTGATTACTCTGCACACGTGAACCGGCCAACCTCATGGTATGTGCGCTGGCTCGTGATACGTGTGACTACGGTGAGAGAACAGACAAGATCCAAGTTCAGTTTACCTTCAGAGTAAAAGGTAAGTAAAGTAGTTTCCAAAAACGACAAGGTGGTCAAAATCAGAAGTTATCTAGGGCGAAGCAAAGGACAATTGAATTGGGAATGCCATAACAACGACGAGGTAGTGAGAGGCGAGAAGTAACCTTGTCTTTGGGTACACATTTCATTCTATTATAAAATTTGGTTGATTTTAGTACCGGCTACGAAGAACACCGGTCAGAAACAACGGTTATTTCCCAAGTAAAAAATGCTATTTATAAAGACAAGCTCGCAAAGTTATGCTTTTGGTCCCCTCTCCCTGTTCACTCCAGTGGGCATCCAGCAAATCAAGATCTGAGCAGTGTTGACGTGCGTGGTTTTGAAGTGCGTCCCATTGACCACTATGTCTCTATGGTTACTTACCCGTAGAAAGCGGTAACAGTCGACGCGATAGTAAACCAAATGGGAAATGAATTAACAAAATTACTTCTTAGTTCATAATTTTAATTACATAACGTTTAATCTTTATTATTGAAACGAAACTTGCAATTTGACTCAATAAGACTTTATAAATGCCTTTAAACATATGGTACAATGCAATAGGCACAGGTCACATTTATAAATGTGTAAATTAAAAGGTCAGCATGGGATGATACAGTTACATCCATCTGAAAAATCAAAATTAAAATATTCATCTACAGAGTAAAAAGAAATTTGTTTAAGAAACCTAGAAACAACATTGGTAAAACTACTTAAGTTTACATTCTAACAGGTGTTGGTAGCTTATTAGAAAGTTTTAACTGTAAATAAAAATGGCTTTTCAAAGTTTTTGTCAATCTAACACGAGGAGTGATGAGATTTTCCCTTTGTCTGGTATTATAACTGTGGTTATAAGATTGTTGTTCAAATTCAGTGATATTATCTCTAACATGTAGTAAATTACATAAAATAAACATAGACGGCAAGGTTAAAATTGTATGATTCTTAAAACTAGTTCGACAAGATTCACGGGGAGCCAAGTTATCCAATATTCTCAAGGCTTTTTTCTACCATACAAACACTCTTTGACTATGAGAGACATTACCCCATTATCTGACACCATACCTAATTACTGATTGAAATAATCCATAATATACAGTGACAAGAACTTCAGTCACATGTTTTGAGCTTTCTCATCAAGTATATAACACGAGACAGTCTCTTAATTACAAATTATGTGTGGGGTTCCCAACTTCTTTTATTATCAATATACATACCTAAAAGTTTTACATTGGTAAGGCTATATTCATTTAAATGACTATTGTTTAGACAAAAGTAGACGCTCTGTTTTTGATTAATTAATTAATAAGTTGTTTCAAGTAAACTATTGTTTAGATTCATTCATAACAATACTAAGCATGTTTTTTGTGAGGCTAAGTCTCAGTTTGAACACAGTAAAGTTGTATCATCTCCGTAAAGTACAGGAAAAGCAGAAACATTACAATAAAGATAATTAATAAATACTAAAAATAGGAAAGGGCCTAACACCGAACCTTGCGGTACACCAGCTATCGTGGTCAGGTACTCTGATGACAAGTTATTTACAACTACCTTTTGTTTTCTATTACAAAGATAAGATTTTATTAAACTAATTTCTAAATGTGTACCACCATAACATTCAAGTTTTTCACATGAGAAAAACAGTCAAAAGCATTACATAAGTCAATTAAACAGACTCCAACCGTCAGCATACATTCCAAACAATTAATCACATACTCAACTATTGATTTGACCGCCATTGTAGTTGAGTGGAAAGGCCTAAAACCAAACTGATGAGAATAGAGAGGATTATTGACACTAACAAAGTTGTGAGGTTGACTAAAAATGCAAGATCCAATTACTTTACTTAAAATTGGTACTACTGCAATAGGCCTATAACATTCTGGTTGGTTTAAAATTCCTTTTTTAAAACGGGTGTAACCTTTGTGAGTTTCAGACCATCAGGGAAAACTCCTTGCACTAAACTTATGTTTATTAAAAGTCAATTGAGGCAGTATTTCATTCATGACAGATTTTACGATAAAATTGGAAATACCATAAACATGAGGAGTACGTGATACACTCATTTGGGATATTACTTGAAGCACATTTTCCTCTCTAACCCAATTCCAATTAAAGACATTATCACATGTTACAGAACTTGACTTTTTAAAATTATTAAGCAACTCAAAAGGTGAGGCATCATTTGAGTTACAAAGATGCCTCAAACGTACAAAGATGTGGGACGTTGACAAAGAAATCATCGAAATGTTAAGGTGATACAGTAGTACATGGATGACATTTATTAAAAGAGAGGTTGGCCTCCTTTTTAACAAAACTCCAAGCCGTTTGACAAATTTGTTCTTTGAACTCATTATGTGAAAATCATTAGCGGTAATATTTGCATCTTTAACAGCTTTTACATATAAGCTTTTTAAATCCTTAAACCTAACCTTATCTTCCACATTTAAAGTACATTTCCATTTATCATATAGTGCAAGCTTCATCGAACGCATATTGTTAAATTCGTGAGAATACCAGGTTTTCTGGTTGTGTTTAAGCTTATTCACAAAAGGCTTCATAGTAATAAAACGACAAGCACAGTTAAAATGATACAGCAAAACATCTAAGAACATTGAGAAACTAACATTAACAACACTTATGCCTAAAACATAAAAAAATTACCAATCAACTGCAGAAAGACAAAATTTAAATCCATCAAGCCTATTAATCGAGGTCATATGTTTTGATTGCAGACTTCCACTTTTTCCTTCAACAGGTTCAATTATAACAACAAGTATAACAAGTATAACAGGTCTGTTCAAGTTGCGGAAACTAACCCATACACCTGCATGGTCAGACAAAATGTGCTGCCCATGTGCAAATGGTCAGTTAATGTGCAGTTGAAATTAACCTTAATAATATTAGTAACTATATTGTCAATACAGGTTAGGTCATGAGTGGGTGCAAAGTTTGTACAATACAAATCAAACGATCTCAAAGAGTATTGGGATTTCAAAAAGTATTGGGTATCAGATATATTTTCTTTTAATGTATCAATATTAAAATCACCCGCTACTGCAATGTAGTTAAACGGTTTCTTATATAAAAACATAAGAACAATTTCAAAGGATGGAAGGAAAAGTTAAGTAATCAGAATCTGGTGTTCTATAAACTGAAACTACAGACAATTTAATTCCACTAACTTAACCGCTGTGATTTCACAAATAAAATTAGTTGAAAATTTGAGAGATCTATTACGTCATATTTTAAGCCTTTCTTCACTAATATTTCTGCACCACCTCGGTTCAGAGGGTGTTTCTGCAAAACGAGCTTGCGTGCTTCCAAAGCAAAAGTGGCAAAACCTAACGGATAGTTAGTAAACAGTAGCTGCTGTCTTCATTTTAAATATGAATAAAAATATGTTAACAGGTAAACGAATGCGAAAATCTCAGTGAAATTAAGTTGCATCCATTCTAAAACAATACTAAGAAAATGAATTAATCAACTATATTGGGAATGAGATCAACATTTTGCATTATGAAGATGGTGTGAAGGACAAAGACATTAAGATAAAATACAAACTAATTATACATCAATTTTAAGGTCTGACGTTTTAGCTGATCTAAATCTGCATTTTCCTTAATCCAAGCAATAATATAGCTTCTAGTTTGAAAATTGCGGCTATTCTAGACGTCTTAAGAAAACCTTTGACCTAATTCAAAAAATTAAAGGAAAATTATTTCTTATAGTTAAGCGAAATAAATTGTGTTTTGTTATATTGTCAGCTATTATTACGCATTATGTACTTACAAGAACAGATTACTGATTAAAATTGTCAGAACTTTAAACATTAAACATTAAATGTATTTAATACTCTCTTTGAAGACCACACATTCATTACATGATTGGAAAGACAGCCCCTATATATCTTCTGTACAAATTCACTATGCTAGAGGAGGTAATGAATAGTAAATACCTCCGTCGCAGTAATCCTGCGTACTGAGCGAATTTCTAATGAATAACAATAACATAACACATTAAAACACAACAGGATTCATAAGGAATATATTCACAAACAAGCGATAGTTAAAATATTAATTATTCTCAATAAGAATAACATTGGGGAAGAGTACACAGGTTTGCTGCAACAAGGAACACAAAATAATGGGTTTTTATGGAAATATCAATATAACTCATCTTAGTGAAGTCACATACCAAGTTTCATCCATATACATTCATAAATAAGCGATATATAACAATTTAAGTATTCTCCATAAGAATAACATGGGGACCAAGTACTTAGGTTTTGGTGCTACAGGAACCATAGGCGAAAAATTGTTTGTTTGTGCAAACAACAATGAACCACAACCAGATGAAGCCATAGAGAAAATTTCGTCAGTTTATGTTCATAAATAAGCGAGATATACAATTTTTCTTTTTCTCCATAAGAATACCATTAGAAAACGTACTGTGTTTAGCACTTTCAATATCTCAGTAACCAATTGACATAGAGCAATGGTCAAAATACCAAATTGTTTTTTTTTTAACTGAATTCAATGGTGTAAATTAAAATTTGATTTAAGTAATAATTACATATGAAAACCCCCAAAAAAACATTTTTGGGGTACATAACCCCCCCATAAAACCCCCCTTCGGATGGTACGATTCATCTGGTTTTAGAACTCGTTCAAATAAATAGTACTTTACACATTTGTACCAAATTTAATTAAGATCGGACCTTATTTACGAGAGTTATCGTGCTTCCGGACACACACACACACACACACACACACACACACACACACACACACACACACACACACACACACACACACGTATATATATATATATATATATATACATATATAACAATGGTTTTTTTGGCATCTGGGGACCTCAAAATGAAAAGTTATCATGGTCTCGGGCTTAAATCTTACCATGAGACCTACGGTAATAGCTTCTTCCCTATAGGGGAAATTCGCCAATAGGTTAACCCTCCAATCCTACCGATATTGAATAAGGGTGTTTCGTTATATAAAACGTGAAATAACATAGACTGGAGTTCAATTTAAAAACATAAGTAAAAGATTAATTTAATTTTAAATTGAACCGTTATAATATAAATCTAAACCGACAGTTTTGACTATAAACCTCCTTACTAAAACCATGTGCCATTCCATAAAGGTTGTATTTCAAAACTACTTTAAAATCCAAACAAATTTGCATCCGTCTTATTGATTGCTGTTTGATGCATTCTTTAATGAAGTCCGGCCGATATGTGATAGGAACGTTAAGTATGAAAAGTTTAATGAAAGTCCATGTTCACTTGATCAATAGACAAATATCATTTAGAGGAAAATATTTTAGAACTTAAAATACCTCAAGAATACAATCATATACAATCATGACAAAACGTTTATTAAGTTATTGATTGAGCTTTACATTGTCTGATATGATAACTCTTAATGTTAATAATGATTTGATATATACTTCACCAATGGAGTTTTTAGATTTAAAAAAGGAATGGTCCAAATCCTGGTCTTTGAAAGCATAATTAATTACTAGCCCAATAACAAATGACAGCTAGGTCCAGAACGGAACGTCACAACATTTTCAGAATTTAATTATTATATCAATAATTACGTTAAGAAAACTCATGCAGTTTGCTTTGATTCTGTCATTAACATTTTTGGCAATGACGTTGAGATCGAACCTTGCGTATCAAAGTCATGTGTTCCAACCACTGCTTCAGGTTACGTTTCCTAATTACTATGATTAAACGTTTTTATGTAAAATTTGGATTCAGAAACAAAAGTAGCCTAATATAAAATTTGTTAACCAACGTATAATTACCTCTGTGCTGTTACTGCATAAATATACGTTTGAGAGTGTGCTTCGTAAGACGGGCTAACGAGACCATGACGTTATTGAGGCTATTTACATACGCACAACCCTCATTTGGGTTGTCCATTAACGCTGTTGCCACAGTGGCTAATGATTTTTGTTGCTTAAATCTAAAAATTTTAATTTATTGTTTAGACCGATGCCGTGTATTAATTTAATGCCACCATTGGCTTATAAATATTAATTTTTTTCGCCAGAGTCAAAGGAAACCGTTAACAAAATCGAATACTTCTCATTAATTAGTTTTTATTTATACCTGAAACATTTTACTCTTCAAAGAAAATTCGATTTATTCAAGGGAGCTTCTTTATGTTCTTCAACACGATTTTTAATATTTTTAAAATGTTACTCAAGCAATGCAGTTTTAAACAAGCACGTGTAACGACGTGCTTTGTTTGGCTTAAATTCCATTATAAGTTAAGAGTGCCTTGAATATTCAGTAAGCTTAAGTGCAGCTTCTGAGTAGTCGGCAGAACGTCCATCATCAAGTGTTTTACTAATATCTTTTAACGGAGGATAAATAAGTTGTACAAAGGGTGAATGAGACCACCCGTCCAGTATGTATAACGGGAGAACGGTTTGGTCTAAAGTCATCAAACAAAATTCCTCCCATTAAAATGCATATATATATGGGCAATCTATTAAAAATATTTCTATCAACCATCTACAGAGTGCTCCACAACTGAAGGTCACTTGCTATGGGAACATAGGGCAGATAATTTTAAATGTTTCGTTAAAAGAAGGACTTTGACAAAAACGGAATTCACTTATCTTTATTCGTTTCAAAATGGCGGTCATGTGTGTAAATATTAACATTTACGGAGTTATCTCCATTTTCTAATCCACTAGACGTACCGTTGAAAATCTATACTCAAGGCAAATGCTGACTTTATTGAATCAGCTAATAATACACTTTCGGCTGCCTGGGAAGTTATGCGCGATAATTCATCGACTTCGACTCTAGTACCATCACAACTTCCCCTGATGAGTTTGGTAAATGCTGGATGGACCCAGTGCAACAGGTTCGTGAAGATATCGGCTACGTCGGCAACGTCCTCGGTCGTGCAGCTACTGTCAAGGGCCCCCTACTGATTGCCAGTTTAAGATAGAAACCAGTCTCCAGTGTGTTCATCATCCAGAGTGTCCAGAGTGTTTATCATCCACTGTCTTAATCCAGAGTGTTTCTATCCAAGATGATGATCTCCTCAACATTTTACATTACATTTTTTATATTACTTCTTTAAACAAAATATTATTGACCTTATATTTAAGCTTTTGACATCCTGTATAACTAGTTGCCTTTTGTATTCTGTTTTTCCACATGAGCTTAAATTAGCACAAAAAAACCCTGTCTTCAAGAAAGGGTGTAAATTTCTGCCCAGATTAACTTAATATTTAACAAATAGAAGGCAGCAAGTAGAAATATCTGGTAAACTATCTGAAAGCGTACGGTTACAATTTGGAGTACCGCAAGGCTCTCTACTTGGACAACTGTTATTCTTGCTGTATATTAATAATTGCTATAAGTCAGAAGAATTTTCAAAGAATTATTCAATATGCAGATGATACAACTCTCTGTCTAACAGAAAAGTCAATGTATGAATCAGAAATGAAGGCTTTTAAAGATTTAAATTCATGTACTCAATTTTCTGATGAAATTAACCTAAAAACTAATGATTCAAAATCCAAGTTTTATTAAATTTTGCTGCCGCCAAAATATTGAGGATAAATAATGTCCAACTATTATGACGGACAATTAAATTCTGAAAGAAGTTGACTATATGGTTTCTAGGACTTTATATTGATAGAGGACTTACTTGGACAGCCATTTAAATATTCAGAGTTCAAAGGGGCCTTCAAACATTTATATTTTGCGAGAATTATCAAAGTACTGCCATAAAAATATGCTGCTGATAGCGTATTATGGTTTAATATATCCATATTTATTGTATGGTATTACTCTTTGGGGTAACAGTAACTAAAAGGAAATTAAAAAACTCGTCATTCTTAAAAAAAGTCTATACGAAATCATAAGAACTTCAGTAGCTTCCAACTCTTTTCGACGGATATTCTAGATCCAATCTTAAGAAATTTAAGGTTTTCCAGAAATAGACGCCTTCTCTTCAAAATTGCTACCCCGCCTTTCATGAATAAATTGCGACAGAAATAATTGACAAGTTGGTAACCACTAAAATTCACGATCTCAACATTATCATTCTTTAAAGCAGTCTCAGATCTCAAAGAAGAACAAAATCTCGTTTCTATTCAGATATAAAAAAAACTCAAGCAGGTCCCGCTTTTTGCCGAGGCCTCAAGTTCAAATGTATAAGATTAAATTTGATTTGATATCTGGATGTTCGTAGGCACGGCAGCTCAAGTCAGAGGGTAGGCTTATGCACCTCCGGTTACATCACTTATTCTACAACATTCTTATTAGAACGATTTTCCTGGACAGAACTGTTTAGAATATAATTTCCGATGACTGAACCTTTTTATGATTTCCATACCTTCATTTGACAGGTGTAAACTGTGCCTGGTGAAAACTGAACTTATTTACAAGAAAGCCCATCCATTCCTGCATCAGATCTCTCACAGACTGGTGTTATGTATTGTCATTATCTCATTAAGATTGGTGTATAACGCCTGTTTATTTTATCTAAGAGGCGTTTCTTCAACAACTAGCTTGGACTTACTACTAATATTCTTAATATTTTTTATATAATTTTCTAGGTAGGTTAGGTTAAGCGCATCCGAGGGTGTGGTGTTCAATATAGTGTCATTAGTACCTTCGAGGAACACAGTCCAGTCCAACCTGAGTTTCTCTTTCTAAACATCCATTTCAATAATTCTCTTAAGAGGAGCAATAGGACATACTTCCGCCTGGACCTCAAACTTGTTGCCCAAATCATTCTTAATCTTCACAACGCATGTACAACGTGGCTGTCGGCCAGTCTTTCTTTTGTCTTAGGTCTACTCAACTTTACGGACACTGTCGGTGTAGGCTTCCCTAGCTCTTGTTGAGAGTAATTTTAATTTTAACACAGAGGTGCTATGTATTCCTATGATGCAGGCACAGGGATGTTCCGCTTGGCTCCATGACACTCTGGACCAATGACCGGGGAAAACAACCCATCCCCACCGGTCAGGCAGGGAACCTCATTACCCAGAACAGGCAGCTGTGAACCCATAGGCCCATTGTACACCTAGAAGTAGACTTAGCCTAATAACTGATCCTAGTCTCAGCATTTACAACTACTTACCTCAATCTAAATTGTCCTCCTTGGAGGGCAAAACCTCTAGTTTAAATTTCTTTCGAGGTCAACCTCGTGATATCAATCCATCATCAAGATAAGTTTGCGGTTAGGTTAAGAGCTCCCATAAAATGTGTCTAAATGTCTATTCTGTATTTAAAATTGTGTTTATACGGTGTATATATATATATATATATATATATATATATATATATATATATATATATATACTAACACATTAAAACAGATAGATATAAATTATGAAAAAGAAGTTTTTTGCGAATTTTCGTTTATAATACAAACGTTCTCAAGCAATAAAGGAGAAAGAATGGAATTGAACAGTAAATAAATAAAAATAAACAAATATTTTACATCTGACTTTTAAAAACTAAAACATGTGATTTTAGGTACAGGTAAACAAAAATAAATTTAAATTAAAGTCAGCTGAGTTGAATTATTTTAGACTTAAGAAAATATTACCTGATATTTAACCCAGAAGGAACCTCGGTCTTCAATACCAACTGATGTGCCAATTCAGAATTTCTTAATATCAGTTGGTTACATTTTGGATTTTGATGTGGTTTAATTTTGTGAAGTGCTTTTAGTTCATAGCACCCTTCAAAATTTTGGTTGTGGTGAGTTGCCTGATTATAAATTTGTTTTTGTTTGTCTTTATGTACCACATCAAAACGGTGGCCAGTCATACGTACTCGCAAGGAATTCGATGTCTGACCAACATAATCTTTTGGGCAGTGTTTACACGATAGTTGGTAAATCACATTGTGGGTGTCACAGGTTGATTTGCCAACTATTGGGTGAGTCTTGTTTGTGACACTGCTTTTAAATTCAGTTGTATTGCACATAATTTTGCAAATGCCACACCGAGGTTTGTGGCAAGGTTCGCAGCCATGATTGATTTCCAAATTGTTTTCAGGCCGAGAATTTTGAATTTTGGGTCTCACCAACATATTTTTCAAATTTTGTGGCCGTTTAAACACGACACGTGGTGGTCTGGAAAACAAATTTTCTGTGGTAGAGGATGAGTTTAAAACATTGAAAGCTGCTTTCATTACATTGTTAATTTTTTGAAGCCCAGGAAAATATTCTGTGATAAACTTTGGATCGTTAGAAAAATGTGTGTTTTGTACAATATTCTTTGGTTTTCTCATCTGATTATCTAAAAGTTTTTGAGGATAACCTCGGTCAATAAAAGCAGAGATCAATTTAGATAAATATTTTTCAAAGTCAGAGCTGTCACTACAAAGAGATTTTGCACGAATTGATAAACTTTTTGGAATAGACTTTTTCATATACATAGGATGGCAGCTCTGGTAATGCAAATACTGCATTCTATTAGTATCTTTTACATGGATTTTAGTTTTAAGTTTGTTGTTGTCAATCAAAACGTCTACATCTAAGAAGGTCACAGTTTTATTAGAATAACTCCAAGTAAAATGTAAGCAATAACATTGATTTAAATTTTGCAAAAACTGTTTTAAGGATTCTATGCCATGCTGCCAAATAATAAAAATATCATCAATGTACCTGAACCAAACAAGAGGAGAGAAAGGACAGTTTGATAGAAAATTGTTGTTCAACTAGACCCATGAACAGATTAGCATAAGATGGGGCCATACGAGTACCCATCGCTGTACCTTTAATTTGTAAAAAGTGTTTGTCCAAAAATTTAAAATTATTCATGGTCAATATCATATGCATGAGAGTGGTTACAAAATTAGTTGATGGTTTAGAGTTAGTGGGTCTAGAATTAAGAAAGAATTTGGCAGCCTTCAGACCATCATCGTGAGGAATATTTGTGTACAGTGATTCAACATCAGCTGTTACAAGTATTATTTCAGAGGTTTGAGGCAGTTTTACATTGGAAATTTTGTTCAGAAATTCATTTGTGTCTTTAATATAAGATGGCAGATTTTTTACCAGTGGTTGTAAGTGATCATCAACGAAGGCAGAAATCCTCTCGGTTGGTGACCCGATACTCGACACAATTGGTCTTCCTGGTGGTGGTCTTGAAGGCTTTGTATTTTAGGGAGAGTGTAAAACATTGGAGTTTTTGGAGAACTTGGAGTTAATAGGTTCAAGGTTTTCACAGACAGATCTTCATTAGGGCCACAGTTGTTTAAAAATTCTTGAATTTCTTCATTAAAGTCCACAGTACGGTCTTCGTCTAGTCTTTGATAGGTGGAAGGATCATTCAGCTGGCGTTCACATTCGGTAATGTAATCATTTTTGTTAAGAAGAACAATACTGTTTTCTTTGTCTGCAGGTAATATAACAAGATTTTCATTGTTTTAGCGAATTTCCCCTATAGGGAAGAAGCTATTACCGTAGCCGGCATGGTAAGTCCTAGGCCTGGGACCATAATAACTTTTCGTTTTGAGGTCCCCAGACCCCAAAAACACCATTCGTTCGAAACTGTATATATATATATATATATATATATATGTGTCCGTGGGTGCGATAACTCTCGTAAAAAACGTCCGATTTTGATGAAATTTGGTACAAACGTGTAAAGCAGCATTTATGACTAAGTTCGAAAACCAGACAGATCGGCCTATCCGAAGGGGTATTTTGGGGGGCTTTTGTACCCCAAAAATGGGTTTTTTGAGTTTTTTATATATAATTTTTGAAAAAGTAAAATTTTATTTTTTTCCATTGGAATCAGCTTAAAAATACGCAAAATTTGGTGTTTTAATCATTGCTCTACGTCAATTGGTTACTGAGATATTGAAAGTGCTAAACACAGTACGTTGTCCAATGCTATTCTTATGGAGGATAAGAAAAATTGTATATCTCGCTTATTTATCAACTTATCCTGACGAAACTTGGTATATTGCTTCATTTCATTGTGGTCTATTTATATTTGCACAAAAAACCATTTTTTGGCCAATGGTCCCCGTAGCAGCAAACCTGCATATTCAGCCCCATGTTATTCTTATGGAGAATAAGTAACGTGTTATCTCCTTTAATTAAGAACATAAATTAATAGAACTTGGTAAGTGGCTTTACCTGGTTGAGTTATATTGATATTTGTATACAAACCCAATTTTAGTGTTCCTTATTTCAGCAAACCTGCATACTCAGCCGCCATGTTATTCTTATGGAGAATAATTAAAATGTCATATATCATTTATTTATGAAACCTGCATACTCAGCCGCCATGTTATTCTTATGGAGAATAATTAAAATGTCATATATCATTTATTTATGAATGTATAGTGATGAAACTTGGTATGTGGCTTTATGTGGTATTAAGATAAATTCATATGCATTGGAAATTCGCTGAGTATGCAGGTTTGCTGTTACGGGGGTATTTTAGTGATTTAATTGCTCTATATTCTTTACTAGTTAGGTTTTTAGTTTTTGGCAGATTATCAGGGAATAAGGGATCGGCTAAATTTGTTGTGATAATGTTTATAAATTGTTCAATAGGATGGTCTGGTGGCAAGATTTCCGGTTCCCAACTATTTTCCTTAAATTTGACTAGGGATGGTGGTATGTCACTCAGTGATGGAGGTGGGTTTTGTTCATGGTAATATTTCTTTCTAATTTTTTGGGCAAATGACAAGGAGTCAGAAACTAATTTAATATAGTTAAATGAAGGAGTTGGAGAGAATGTTAACCCTTTAGACAAGACGGACTGTTCTTCTTTAGTGGGTATATAATTGGACCAATTTTCAATATGTGTTTCAGGTGAAGATGAAACGTTAGTTGATGTATTAGGGACAAAATTAGAATGGGGGTTATTGGGTTTTGGTAGATTGAATAGGTCAGCCAAACATGGTTTTTCTTCATATAATGGTGGCTTTTTGGAGTTGTCAAATAGTTTTTGAAAAGGTGTAGGAAGGCTTAGTCCAGAACGTATAGCTTCTAAACAAAGAGAATTGAATTTCTTGAGAGAACATTTGATTTTACTGACATAAATTGTTCTGTATCAAGTAAAATGGAATTTATATCTTTTATTACATCCGGAAAGTACACAATCATAGTTTTATACAATTCTTCAAGTCTCTTCCCATGATTTCTAGCTAAGTCTTTGTGAGATTGTAGAACTAAGTTTGTTAACTCAAAGCTGGTTTTTATAGCTAGAATCTTAACGTCTTGATGAACTGAGGGTGGAAGAGCTGCTAATATGTATATATATATATATATATAACTAATATATATATATACGTATGAAATCTAGACGAAATCTAGTCATGGATGATAACTTTTAAAACACTTGGTTTCCTATACATCCACTGATGATGAGTCTACGGACCTGAAATCGATTTGGATTTATAACTTTTTGGTTTGTTAAGGTAAGCCTAGAAATAATATAAATTTCTCAATTGTAATACTCTGAACTAAATCGTTAAGTATTCTACACAAGGGTGGCAAACCCAGTCATCCTTCTTAGAAATTAACTTGAATATGGATTTCTTTAAACCACTACAGTTGCGCTCAGCTTGGTACCATTTATTACACAGGTCGCAGGCAATCGCATTGACGTTGCAATGCTCCACGACCGTTTTACAAGATCTACTATGAATTAATTGATCAGGCATAATGGCAATGCAAAACGCTTACAATCAAGCAAACAAAGAACAACAAATATCAACAACGAGTCCTTTGTGTGGAGGTCAAGTCGATAGCTTCCGAATCATGGCGACCACCTTGGCTAGTAAAGTTTATTACTGCTGTTTAATTAATTATCTCAATTTATTTCTCTATCGTAACAGGCTTTAATATCTGCCCAAAGGTAAACCAATATTAATTATGTATTACAAATACATTATTGAGGGTCCTTACGTTGATTTAAATTGAAAAAGTAAATATTGTAAATAATATTATATATTTAATATAACGATTCAAATTAAGATAATTTGTATAGTCCTATTAATGTTGACGGTAATTATGAATTTAACTGTATTATTAAAGTGGAATATTTAAGAGGAATCGTGGTCACCATTATAATTCCATCAGCCTTCACTCTTTGGAATTGATGACTTCCTCAATAGCTTCAGACGTGGCAGGAACGCTTATGAAGAATATTAATACGCAATTATTCTTAGCCTTTTACTAGCCATTACTCTGTTTCTACGATGGTTTCTCTATTATTTTAATTTGTATAAAACCTACGCCTAACTCATAAAACTTGCTTGGTTTTTTTCATTGCATGCTTGGTAATAAAATCTACGATATATTGCTACACTAGCAACGTACTAACTTAATAGGAAAAATATAATATTAGTTTAATATTTGTGATAAAAAAATAACATTAATTCATACTAATTCAACTTTTTTGATGAATACATTTCTTACTTAACTGTCTAATCTTCTAACTCACTTGTTTTCGACGCTTGCAATCCTGGGAACCGGAGAGACGTCACCTTATAGAGGTGGGTTATTATCCTGTCTTGGTGTGTGGGCTAAGGCCACTTATTACAGAGAGCTTACACGGGAACAGGAAGTCACTTGACTTAGTCTTCATGTGTCAAGTCAGAACTGAAGTTTTATACTTATCAACTCTTCGCAACTAAGTCGTCCTTATTCCACAATCCTTGCTGATCATGATTTTCCCCAAATCCTACAGACATTTAGCTAATGTTTAAGAGAGCTGACCACTGACACCTTTTCTTATGTGTTTTAATTTGTCCGTGTAATCCATAAGGTGCAATTACTAAAGACTTATGTCGTCTCAGATTGTTACTGTACGTCAAGGGTGTTATTTATTGCCCTCTCTCGTTCTTCTTTCCTTTGTTAAACTCCATATTTGGTTTTGATTTTATTTATTTATACTAGGATTGTATACATTACTTATCATTTCTGATTTAAATTATTCATGTTTACTATCATGTGAGCCATATTATATGGCTAAGAAGATAGACCTTGTGTTTTGTGGCATTCTGGATCGCCCCACGCCATTCAAATGTAAATGACATTCATGGCGTTTCATATGTTGTTGAGTAGTCAGTCACCGAGAGACTACTTACTGATCACTGAGATTAACACAAAAAAGTTTTCAGCTACAGAAACATATAGCAATAATCGGGGAATGTTAGCCAAGAATGCATACAGTATTTGCTCTTGCAGTTAACAATTTGCATTTATTTCTTATGTCAACATAAAAGAGATAGTTAAAACTATTTTTAGGCTTTATAATTTCCAGGTAGAGGTGTCCTCATTAATAACAAATATAAGTAAGTTTATTAGCTTTTCGTCAGATATTTAATTTTAGGAAATATTTTTCAAGGAAGTGTTTTTATCAAAAATTCAGTTTATTCTCATAATTTGTCGTGCCATGCTACAATAGCTATCACCTTCTTGTAGCAAATGACTCTGCAGTGCCTCCAAATAAGGGATTGGGGCAGATTTTTTTCTGAAAACAACTCTTTAAGAATATTTTCTGTACATTCAACCGTACTTTATATTCTGTATTCAGCAAACTAAAAAGTAATATATTCATTAAAGTTGGGCTAAAAGGGAGAAAGTATGTCTTAGTTTCCCGATACCATTTATTTACCTCGGTATAACAACAGATAACATTAGACTAGATGCCCTTGAGCAACAATGATGTGTAATTATTTCCCGAGAATTATGTTTAGGGTCACTATTGTTACATTATTATCAGTTTAAGAAAAACTAAAATAAATAGCGTATCGTAATTTAGAATGTATTTTGCGGATTAAACTTATTTAGATTTGTGACTAGATTATAGTATAACAATTTCGTTATTATTAACTATGACTATTTTGGTCTTATTAATAAAAAAGTATATGTATATTTTCAAACAGGTTTTTGAATTAAATAAATAAATAAATATATATATATATATATATATATATATATATATCCTCAAAACTTGAATGGTAACAACTTGAATGGTAACAAAAGAGGGACTGATAATACCATAATTAAAATGCAATAATCCGGGAATGTTTTAAATAGTTGGCTTTCCAATAGTTGGGACTCAGCAAGAATTCTAATGAAAGGTTACGTGACTCACAGTAAAAGGTCTAAGATCACCCCTGTTAGGCGGAACTTATAGAATTAAATTAATTTCAAACTTATATATTTGCAGTAGTTTAGTGCGTGTGTTTATTTAACCAAACGCATGTTAAAGTAAAATAAAAATAATCTAATAAAAACAGCAGTTGAATTAAAAAAAAAAAATTATGTCGAAAGTAAAAATTTACAAAGAGTGGCTTTTTATTTTTGATCCTAATTAGAATTATACATTAAATCGCAAATTATAACATTATTTATAACTTGAAACAAGCCCCGTAGACAATTTAATGTGATAGTTGGGAAGTTCTTTATAATTAAAAGTCACAGGATTCGGAAAAATGTCTGAACATATCTTTTAATTTACAAACGTCTCAACGTTAAAATAAAAATAGCGTGTGTATATCCATTGGCCAACTACCGCCATATGCATTTGTAACACACTGGTGCATTTTATTTGTGTTTGGTATTATGGAAAACAGCCTAGTTATAAAATCTTGAAAATATCAAATGCAAGCCTAATTAAAATCGTAACTCATTTTATACGTCTTCATTATTGAACATAACATGATAAACCTAATAATAATAGGGAAATCCAGCGAAAAGAATACTCCCTTCATTGATTCCCTTTATCTCGGCTTACCTCAACTTGCGCAAATCTCAGCTTAAACATAACGTCCTTCTTAGATGTCCTTTTCAATGTCGGATTTGCTAAAATGTGCATTGCAATCTACCGTTTTTTGTGCATTGTGTAATATCCTCTATAGTTAGGTACATTTCTCCAAGACTCCGTTTAGAACAAAATAAAATCTTGATAATACTAGAAAAAAAACATGAAAATGGCTTTTACAATTTTAAGGAACTGTATTATACTGGTTTTACCTATGATGGCTTGCTTTGCACTATTAAGTTATTTCAAAACAAGCTTTTTTATATCAGGATTTTGTGCCAAATTTTTCTTAAGTGGTTTACGCCCTTATCATTTATTCAAGTATATGGTGTAATTATGAATTTTACTTACACATATATCACTGAGAACTTTTATTATGTTATCTTGAATAATTTATTGATTACTGTTTAATGTGTTTCAGACTTGCCCGATCCTGCGCATAACTGATATTATGTTTGAAATATATACAATTGACCATTTTTAAACGTTGTTTTGCCCAGTAAATTCTTTTTGAAATGGAGGGTTTTAAGAACTTGGCAAACCATATTATCAACGAATCAACTCAAAATCAATATGAAAATGAAAACGCTCATGTGTATTGCTAACTACTTAATTCCCAATTGCGTTATATCTAGATAACCGAAATTAAACTACTTCATATACCTACTCCTTTTATGAACAACTCTTATTACTTTATTGTAGAAGCTATTTACTGTTTTTTCTGAGCTACTCAATTGATGACAACTTTCTCTGATTCACTTCCCTGTTTCCCATACCATTACATTTATGTTGTTCTGTTACTCGGTAAGCTTTTGAACAATCGCGTTATGCGTCACCAGGTTTCAGTGCAAGGAGGTGGTGTCAATTGGTGATTAATTTTTAAGTTGTTGAGTTTATCAATATACCGGCTTTCCTAAAAAACATTGTCCTAATTTTGTGGCTTCGCTGTAAAGAACCAGTTGGAGCTTACAAAAGTATCATATCTCACGTTTTCATATCAATAATAACGTTATTTTCCTTAGTTGACAACGCCTAAATCCAGCAAAATGACGACAACAATGTAGTTCTTATAAATAAAAATGACGAGTTCGTAACAAAGGCCACAGAGGGCCATTTGGTTCAATAACGTGCATTCCTCAAATAAATTCAGATATATGCTCCTGAACATATGGAAGACATCCACTCGACGTGAAGACTATCAAGTTTAATCAGGTATTATGAGGCATTTGAAGTAAAGAAGTAGAAAGTGAGCGCAACAATAAACGAACTGGCGCAATTATGTCAAAAATCTGAGATGTGTTGCAGCTTCCCTTAAAAATGTTAAAGAAACTCTTTGTTTATTGACAATTTAAGACAACTGAACTAGAGACAACTTATAATGAAACGACCTTTCTTATTGTAGTTATTATTTTTTACCCATCTCTACTATAAACGTAATTTTCTTGTTTTGTAAGAGCGTTTCATAGATGCATTCTGTTAAAAAAGCTTAAAATAATATCGAGTATGATTGATGTAAATTGGAAAAATGTTAGTTCAGGGAATTGGTTTTTGATGTAGTTGCAATATGAAACGTTATATGAGACTATTTCCGATTTGTAACATCTACAAACAAACCACATGCTATTTTTGTAGATATTTTAATATCAGCTTAATATCCGCCGTGAAAAAGGATGCATTTTGTCTTGGGAAATTGTTTTCTGAGGTGAACAGTACTTTGGTAACCTTTGGTATCAAGACTTTGTAAGTACAGTGATATCGTAACTGTGTGGCAAGATCTAATATCTTTGCCATTGGTAATGCTCTCCTCTGTTTTGCAACTGAGTTCCGTGTTTTAAAATTATGTATTAACTATTCAACAGAGTATGTTGAACAATCCGTCTGGATATTTCTGTATGTTTTCAATTCAGCATCTCTAAATCAGTATTTTACTTTACAGAACGTAAAACCATTTTCATGGGAACATTTTGTGTGTGTTCTGTTGTTTAAACTGTTAGAAAAAATAATAAATAACTTAAGTATTATTAACGTTTTACTTCTTAGTTATTATTATAGCATCAATGTGCAGATTATATAGTTTAACAACGCTTTTTAATGTAATGAGTCTTCTCTAGTTTTATAATTTCAAGAAATATTACACTGTTAGTTGGCTGTGACTTTTAAGACAATAGAAATTGTTTTAAAACGTGAGATACTAAAGATATATGGGACGACTAACACGATTATCTTGTATATTCAAAAACACTCTAAAATAATAATAAAAAACACTATCAGGTAGTAAAACATAACTAATGATAAAAGATAAATTTGTCATCCAATTTTATCATATTATATTTGCTTATATATGGTAATTTATGATGTCGGACGAATTAACTTTATTAATAACCCAGACAAACATATTCCACTAATAACAGAGGCCTAATATATCCTCAATTATTTGTAGATATAATTTGTTTGATTTTATATGTATTTTTTTGTGACGCAACTATATTACGTCAACGCTCAGCTCAAACCTTGAAAATACTCCTGTCTAAATCAGCATTCCTTCTCTCGTCCTTGGGTATGTGCGCCGGTTGACTATATTGTTCTGTTCCGTCAACAAAGAAGAAGATCTTCATTTGGGAAACTCGGACAAAACAGGCGATCCTACTCAGCACGTATAAAATTTACAAATAATTGATATTCCTACAGTTTTGCTCGTGCCATAAAAAAAACACTTTACAAAGCTAAGGATTTTACTTTACTTTTTATTAACTATCGACTGGTATTTAATTTGAAATGAGACCCCTAGTATCAAAATCAGCAATCTCCATTTTTAGAAATTTTTCAGTAGAGACAGAAAACCGCTATATAGTGATCTCATACCACTGTAAATACACAAAATACTATTATAAAATATTTTGATCTCTAATATGACAATTAAAAAGTCTTGGACTGCTTTAATTGATTAATTTTACAGTAATTAGCATTTAAAATATGGACATTGCTGTGTTTGCAGCCAACAAATGGAGATTGCTGGTTTTGATTCTATGTTGAATGGAGATTGCAGTTTTTGATTCTATGTTGAATGGAGATTGTTTGTTTTGATTTCAACATTTTGTGAAGTAATATAAATGGATAAAGTTACATTCCCACTTTATACAGGGTGTAAAGCATTTATAAATCAAACACAAATTATTTTGGGCATTAAGTTTATTAACTTTTAAAATTACAATATTCCAAGTAGGCCTACGTTAAAATAATTCCTTTAACATGTCTTCAGGCTTCCTAGCATGGGATCAAAATGTTTTTGCACTGGATACAATAAGATTGTACAAAATAACCTTGACAGTTTTATACTGATAGTAGTGGCTCTTCTTCCAACACTGGCTCGCAGATGGGATCTTCATTATTTCCATCCTCATTCACATTTAGTCCATCAGCTCTTGAGAGTACTTCTTTGTAGTATTTCAAAGAGTTATTTTCTCTCCAACCATTTCCATAGTGGACAGACAGCAAGTTTTCAACATCTTTCAGTTTCGCCGTACTCACTTTTACAAGGTTTCCTGTCGGTATCATGTCCGGGTTTACATTAGCAGCAACAGTACCAGCTTTTGTAATAAATTTTGGTTTACCACAGTCAGTACGACGGTAGTTTACTTCGCCACGGACTAGGACATTGCTTGGGTTCTTTCTTGATCGTGAAAGGATCATTCTCTTTATCTGAAAAATTTTGAAGTGCCAAAATTGTGTATTTTTCAAATGTTTATCACTTTCAGCATGCCAGTTGTACATAAAAACATCATTGATACCTGCTCTAAACAAAGTAGTTGAATTCTCTATCATAGCATAATATTCATCTGGATTGGCTATAACTTCATGTTTTTAAACTGTTTTTCGAGTACCCCAAAGACTCTATCTGGGGGTAAAAATGAATGTCCCCTAACGGGAAAGTACAACTCTAAACGCTTTATATTTTTTGGTGCATCTGTTGAAAACCACTTCATACACATTGTCAAAACGATTTTGTTTTTATTTTGGCCTGAGCACCCGTCAGCTATAAGTCGTATTTTTTTTAACTGTGACATTTCAGTGTTTCTTAACCGATGGTAGATAGAAGAAGCGACCTGGTTAGAACCTTTAGGATACGTATCCTCTGTCCATGTGTAGCTAAAACAATTTCCTGATTCTAATTTACTCTTAGAATTTCCTTGTACTACTTCAAAATTGTGCAGGTACAGTTGACGACTGTAGTAGGCCTGTTGATCAGGTACTTTAGGCAGTACTAAGTTCTTTTGAAGGTCAAAAGACATTATAAGTATATCAGGGTCATCACTTTTCAAAGCATCAAAAAAGGCCTTAGCGCGAAGTTTGTGAATGCGCTTGGCAGTTATAAGGTCCTTTTTCTTATTAACATCAGTCTCAGTCTTCAGTTGTTGTGACAATGAAATACAGGTAGAACACATGTCGGTTCGTGGACCACCAAAACCAAGATTAAATTTTAGATTGAAAATCAACCTAAGCAGAGATTTTTTTACCTTAACATTTTCCAGAGCTTGTTCATTGTACATTTTCCAAAGCTTTACTACATTTAAATCACTTGATAAGTACTTTCTTACACTTTTACCCCTGCAGTAATGCGATTCTACACATTTTAGTGCTGATATGAAATTTACAACAGCCTCTTTACGAGCTTGAAATAGTGCCGTTTTCCGATCACCACCTCTTTTTTCACGAACATTTTCGCCAGTGACAGCAAATTTCTTGACGAGATACCCTACTCTTGTTCTAGTAATATTAAAGATTTTCAAAAATGCTTTTTGACAAATTGGAACATTTGCCCCATCACAACCTTTCACAAAATACTTGGTTTGATAACTTTTACTCTTGTGTTCATTGTTCTTAGGGCGCCGTCTTTTTACTGGGGAAATTTTAACATTCCTCAAAATGATATTATCTTGTTCAAGTTTAACAGTTGTTAAATATAGTTGTTTGTGGATCTTCAATAGATCTGCCATCCTTAATGTAGAACATTTCAATGACTTTGTGTTGTGTCCACAGGTGGGATACTGTGGAAGTGTCTTTGCAGAGTATCTGGAAAGCAAAGAAATACAGTCTTAATGACTGATTAACTTAAATTGATGTGGGAACGTGAACTTTATCCATTTTCTTTTATGTAAGAAACCTTCAACCCTAGAAATAACATAACAACTTGATTAACATTAATGATGATATACTTAGGTTATGCTACTTACTTCAGTTTTTTTGCAATATTTCTCTTCCATTTCTGAGGTTGCGGTATCCGTTTCCTAGCTTTAGTTGGAGTTACGGGAGAAACCGACACACTAGATGTTAAAGAAGTATCCATTTCAACTGTATACACTTATAAAAATAATTAATTCTCCACTAATAAACAAACCATGTTGTTATTTTTAACATCAAAACACACCACTAAGTAGTAATCAGATGGCAAAAGAGAAATACAGCTGAGCATCATGGGAAACACAATGGCCGGCTGGGATTGGTTGGATTGGAGATTGCTGTATTTGAAACGTAACTCTGCTGGAGATTGTTGGGTCTGATACTGCAATCAGCTTTTAGTATTAAAAAAACATTGGATATTGTAAACTTTTGAAACTTATTTGTTTATAGATCTATAGAATCCAGCGCAAAGAACAATATCCAATGAAAACCTCAAAATCGATAAAAATTGGACATTGCTGATTTTGATACTAGGCGTCTCAAATGTGAAAACATAAGGAAGTGTATATTGACTGACTCTGCCGTTTTATGGTTACATCGTATTTGTATTAATTTTATTGTGCGATGAAAACATAAATGTCTTCATGTGTGTGTCTTTCCACAGGAGAATACTGCACTTGAAGGCTGTTTCGCTCGTTCTGTTGAAGTATTTTGATGTACGATTAGTTATCAGTTAGCATATGTCTTACCTCTTGGTTTAATGTTCCAATGACTAATTTACCTTTATTTATACATTATATTAGGAAAACACCACATAGTGTTTTATGATATACAAGAAGGATAAATTTATGCGTAATTTGTATTTATTGTACGACTGTATGTAAAACGTCCCATAAAACCCAAATGCCAGATACCTTGCTTTATGTATTGTACTAACGATTGTCATTAATTATTGGAACGAAATATAAACGTAATTTCAGTAAAATCACGTTGGTGGGACGACATCGCTAGACTGAGGAGGAGGGGGTTGGGAGAGGGTGTCTCCATTACCTCCTGATTTTAGGACATTAGATTCCATATTACCTCCTGCTACAATAAATGAATAATTCTCCTCCTGAGGTGAACTCAGCAGGTGAAAATAAGTCAGACAAATGAAATTACATTGACCAGAGATGCAATATTAATCATTGAAATTAGCAAAAGTCATTACTATTATGCTTGTTTTCTATTATTCGTGTTGATTAAACTACATAACACAATGTGAAATTGTTGCAATGTGACTGAATTGAGCTTATGACTGTTACTTATAGACTGCATGGAGGCTATTTATTATTGCTGTAGTGAGATGATAGATAATGTTTAATATGGTTATTTATTTGTTTTATGTTTTGATTTTTTAAATAGTCTTGCAGACTCTTTATATTTCACTTAATCCATCTAAATAGACTACAGATTTGTGCGTGGAATGCATTCAGCTAAGTGAGCCGTTACAGTACGAGTTGTACAATACTGATACAATTTAATATCCAGGACTGGGATTCGAATGCCTGACAAGAGGCCGATGCCATGAGTTCAGAGTCCGTCGCCTTGACACTACGCCAACCTCACCCTAAATATAATGAGTCATTATTGTTATAGATTGTTTTTCTACTGCTGTTAACAGTTATCATTGCACATGACTTTTGACTTTTTTTTAAAGTATCCATATTCAACCATCACATATACAATCCAAAATGATCTCTGAACAGATTTATATTATATGGTAAATAAAACAAATTAGTTTTAAGATTAACGCAGGAGAAAAAAACGGTTAATACGATTCTTGCCATCCAACCGATTCAACCCAGTTCTCATTCTCATTGTCGATTGAGTGTTTAACCAGTTACATAATAACTCATAACAGACATAAGCAGACCGTTGTCTTTCCCTAACATAAGTAAACATATAAGGTTGGTTATTGTTGTGTTAAGCTTTCCAAATCGGCCCGCTAGAGGGGATAGATCGATGGTCACCGCTTTTAAATAAGATTCAAGATTCAAGACTTTATTGATCATTTGACATACATTGATGCAATAGATTTCGTCCACTTATCTCAAGCTAAATACTTACTTCATTATCTGATTACAGTTTTATCAATCTTAAAATTTACTATAACTATTAAATAACAATATACCGCAAGATAAAGACAGACAAAATAATCATGCACAGTAAAAGAGAAATGATAATTAATAAATAGGAATACAATTTATGACGTTCATTAATAAATAGGTTGATTATAGACATATACTGATCACATAATTAAACAAATAAAGCTTTTACATGTACATTTCCTTTAATCTGCTTTCAGCCGTCAAAAATTCTGTTGAACTTACCATCTTACGTTTTTAGATAATCATCAATCTTATAGAATATTTGTTCTTTAAACATTTATTAAGGCATATTTTAAATCTGTTAATACTAACAGTGTATGTTGATTGTGGCAATTTATTAAATAGTCTTATTTTCATGCATAACGTGCTATTGTTTGATTTTGAAAGACGAACTGTGTTTATATCTAAGGTATGTTTTTCCTGGTGTTATAGTTATGAATATCAGATCTAATTCTATAGTCTTGCAGATTCTCCTTGACATTTACCAAACAAAAATAAATATACAGGCAAGGAAATGTCATATATTAAATTCTTTTAAATCAGGGAAACAAGATTCACGGTTATTTAAACCTTTTATTATTCTTAAAGCATACTTTTGCCACTTGAAGATTTGGTAAGCATTCATACTGTTTCCCCATAACGTTACCCCATATACATCTGGGAATAAAAAAAAATGCATAATATGCATTAATTAACAGATCATCACTAACACTAAGTTTAAATTTTCTCAACAAGTAAGTAATTCTAGATAACTTTGTACGTAGATGCTCTATATGCACGTTCCATTTTAAGGTTCTGTCTAAGTGTAGGCAAAGAAGTTTAACAGATTCTATTTCAAATGGTTCAGTTAAGGAGAAAAAAATAGATTCTGTCTGTTTTTATTTATACTTAACTCATTATTTTTAAACCAACTCTCCGCTGTAGGGGTTCCCCGGAAAATAAGTAGAAACGTATATGCCAGGTTTGTGAATTTGTTTTTAACAGATACCTCAGGAAGTTTTGTGTACAATTGTTTTGATGCTCATTACTATGTAACACTGCAACTTATACATACAATTAAATAAATGTATATCTTAGTTACACGGACTACCTCAAGTTTTCTCATTTTGTATTAATTAAATACAAAATAAAATAAAAAACAGTATAATATGTTTGCGGACTATTCCATGAATTGTGAGCTTCCAAATATTGCTGCAGTAGTATTATTCATGAGACTCTCTCAAGGATTTGTGACGGATTTGAGGGTATTTACATACGAGTAACCCCTTTCTGTTTTGAGAATTGTTCTTTGACATCGTGCAGTTATGTTCTTTTACCACTTTTTAATAATCTCCTTTGAAGATTTATTGTACTGAAACGGCGTTTGACAATAGCTGTCACATTTTTCTGCTATAAGAACATCGATATATGCGTGTTCAATAGGTATTTGACTAAATAAATGTTTTAAAATATATCTTACTTATATATTATTAGAATCTTGAACATTTTTACTCCATCCCCTACCTACAGTACACGGCTATATTAGAGTTTTTTGTTGTTAATCTTTTTAGTTATTTAGTAGGTAATATGAAATTGTAAATTTGTCCACTGTTGCCTAGAGATCTGTGTTTATTTTGTAATATGTTGTTCGTAAGTACTCAAATTGTAATTGCAACGAAAAAAATGTTGTATATTTGTATATCTTCATGGAAATAAACTTTCTGATTTCTGATTTGTTAATATTTTTGTTTTGGTGTCCCCTGAACCACCGGTTTTGAGGTTTACCGGTTCGCCGTCTCTTTGGACGTGTTCAGACCTAGAGACCACTCCAATGGCTAGATTTGTATTAACATGTGTTAAGCAGGTAATCTACGGTACATCCAGGCGTTTTTTTTTTTCATTTTAAAAGGAAAGAGGTTTTTTAAAGGAGTTTTCCACTGTAAAAGTTTAAATTTATAAATAATTTGCACTAACGATTTAATCAAAATGTTGTGTTCTTTTTAGCTTAAATGGTAAATTAACAATAATAATAAGTGTTGTACATACATAATAATGTACGTTACATTCATAAAAATCTGCTTTTCGCGTAATTTTTTCTAGTATGGCGGTAATTTATAAAAACATGTATTAATAATGTTTATTTTATGAAAGAAAATATTTTTCAAACAATTTTGGAGATAAACATCGTTAAAATTTTATTTATGTATTTTTAAAGGTAAAATATTTTACCTTACAATGTCCTAACTTCCTTACTGGATCCGTAAGAAGGAAATTGCAAGGAATGCAAATGTTAAAAATGTCATCTGTACAAAAATAAATATACCCGTAGCAGCAAACCTGCGCACTCAGCGAATTTACAATGCGTATATATGTATCTTAATGCCACACAAAGCCACATACCAAGTTTCATCAATATACATTCATAAATAAACTATTTATGACATTTTAATTTTTCTCCATAAGAATAACATGGCGGCTGAGTATGCAGGTTTGCTGTAACAAGGAACATAAAAATAGGTTTTTATACAAATATCAATATAACTCAACTAGGTAAAGCCACATCCCAAGGTTTTTAACGAATTTCCCCTATAGGGAAGAAGCTATTACCGTAGTCGGCATGGTAAGACCTAGGCCCGGGACCATGATAACATTTCGTTTTGAGGTCCCCAGACCCCAAAAACACCATTCGTTCGAAACTGTATATATATATATATATATATATATATATATATATATATATGTGTCCGTGAGCACGATAACTCTCGTAAAAATTACCGATTTCGATGAAATTTGGTATAAACGTGTAAAGCAGCATTTATGACTTTTAAGTTCGAAAACCATCCAGATCGCTCTATCCGAAGGGGTATTTTGGGGGGGTTTTGTACCCCAAAAATGGGTTTTTTGAATTTTTTACATATAATTTTGGAAATAGTCAAATTTTATTTCTTCCCATTGGATTCAGCTTAAAAAAACACACAATTTGGTATTTTGATCATTCTCTACGTCAATTGGTTACCGAGATATTGAAAGTGCTAAACACAGTACGTTGTCTAATGTTATTCTTATGGAGGAAAATAAAAATTTTATATCTCGCTTATTTATGAACATATACTGACGAAACTTGGTATACGGCTTTATCTGATGTGGACCATTGATATTTCCTCAAAAAAACAATTTTTTGACAATGGCTGCCGTAGCAGCAAACCTGCGTACTCAGCCCCATGTTATTCTTATGGAGAATAAGTAACGTGTTATCTACCTTAATTATGAAAATAAATTAATTAAATTTGGTAAGTGACTTCACCTAGTTGAGTTATATTTATATTAGCATAAAACCCCATTTTTTGTGTTCATTGCTTCAGAAAACCTGCATACTCAGCCGCCATGTTATTCTTATGGAGAATAATTAAAATGTCATAAATTGTTTATTTATGAATGTATATTGATGAAACTTGGTATGTAGCTTTATGTGGCATTAAGATAAATATATATGCATTGGAAATTCGCTAAGTATGCAGGTTTGCTGCTACGGGGGTAATTGATATATAATAATAATTAAGGGAGATAACATTTGTATTTTCCTCCAAATGAATAACATGGGGCTGAGTACGCAGGTTTGCTGCTACGAGAAATATCGGCAAAAAAATAGTTTTTTGTGCAAAGTCAATAAACTAAAACTATATAAAGCAATATACCAAGTTTCGTCCAAGGATAAGTTGATAAATAAGCGAGATATACAATTTTTCTTATTCTACATAACAATAAAATTGGACAACGTACTGTGTTTAGTATTTTCAATATCTCTGTAACCAATAGACGTAGAGAAATAATAAAAAAGACCAAATTGTTCGTATTTTTAAGCCGAATCCAATGGTGAAAAGTAAAATATTATTGACTAAAATATTATGTGTAAAAACTCAAGAAAGCCATTTTTGGGATACAAAACCCCTCCAAAATACCCATTTGGATAGAGCGATCTGGCTGTTTTCGAACTTAAAAGTCAAAAATGTTGCTTTAAATGTTTGTACCAAATTTCATCAAAATCAGACCATTTTTACGAGGGTTATCGCACCCACGGACACACACACACACACACACACATATATATATATATATATATATATATATATATATACTGTTTTGAACGAATGGTGTTTTTGGCATCTGGGACCTCAAAACGAAAAGTTATCATGGTCCCGGGCCTAGGTGCTATGCCGAGTACGGTAATAGCTTCTTCCCTTTAGGGGAAATTCGCTAAAAGCAATTTGCAAGTTGTGAATTCCACTAAAGAATACAAAACCTAAAGTCCAGGGAAACTGCAATTTAAAGTTCTTTAATAGCTCCAATACGTTTCAAGACAAACATCTGGGACACTTATACAACTCACCCTATATATGTCTGAGTATATTTCGTCTACTCAGTGAAAAAAATACAGTTATAATAAATTTAGCAGAAGTTTTTAAACTGAAAAATATGTCTAAACGACCAAAACAAATATCCACACATAAGACTTTCCGTTGTTAAGGTTAACTTTAGCTAAGTAATCTTTAGTTTTTCAAGAATAAAACAAAACATGATATATTATTTTCTTAACGCATTTAAACACCCTTCCAACTGTATATTTGCCTCAAAGCAGAGTCAGATTGTTTGGACTAAATTCGGGCAAATGACAGTTAAAAGGAACAAAGTTATGTTACAAATTAAATAAAAAGCAAAATTAAATTGTATTGCTTTGAAACGAGACGGTCTTTTCCCTAAGTGAAGAGAAACAAATCGTTTTCAGTTACTAACTGCATCACAAATATGTATGTTATTATATCATAATTAAATTGTCATCAATCTGCTGTTGATTATTCATTTCTATAACTGTAGTCTCGAAAATAAAACGACAAAATATATACTTATAGTTAAAATAAAGTTCATTCGTATTCGTATTCTTGCATGGGTTTTACAAATGCTGCTCTATGATATTCCAACATTTATAATTTACTCAAATTCTAAAATATACAACTCAAACTTTATAAGAAGGAGATTTAAATATATATTGCGTTATATATATATATATATATATATATATATATATATATATATAGTATATGTATTATTTTATATGTAGGCCTATGCATATTAACTTAAATAATCTACAATATGAATAAAGTACCATTAGTAGCCCATTTTAGAAGTAGTTAGTTCTAACTAACATTATGTTTTTAATACCAAAGTGCAGAAAGAGGAAATTATATTTTTATTTAAATATAATATTAAACAGCATTCCCTGTGCATATTTTTGACTCAGGGTTGTATCGTCACCAGTACCGGTTTCGTATTTGGAGCAAATCAAACTTTTTTATACTACATAAATAATTTCATCGTTAGAAATCTGATACGAGTTATTAAATTAACTCCCTTGCTTTTAAATCTACTTGACGATCACTAGAGAAAGTCCTTGCTGTTCACTTGCTTATTATACTAGGCGCGCTCTGAGTTCGTTTCAAATATAAGGTTTCTACGGGTAGCAGCGGCGCGGCCGGCGCGGCGGAGGGACGCAGCGGGTGGGTGGACAAAGAGTGGCAGTCCCCCGAGAGACTACATAATGTCTCATTCTACCTTCTCAAGGGAACGAACTGTCTTGAAAACACAACCAACTTTGGTTTTTAAAATTTAGTTTTCTTTACTGTAGGCTATATTAAATCACAGTAATTAAATTATGGGCAATAGCAGTGAAGAAGTTAATTTGAAATATACATTACATTTATATGAAGCACGCTTTACATAAGCTTTTGTTTACCCTTTATTATGATGATACGGCTAAATTGTATTATAACTAATTCTGTTTAATCCAGTCAATTAACTAAGTTAACAAATTATAATTCTCATTTTAATTCAATTAATATTGCAGATGCAGTCAAAAATTATTAGCCATAAAAAAACCATGTGCAATCTTACACACCTGTACTTGGACTTATTTAATGTCTAGTACATCTTATTAATGAAAGGAATTCAAGGAATATAACGAATACAGTTTAGTCTAGAGTTATTTTCTGCATACAGTATTCATCTTCCTGGTAGTAAGTGTTTATTTGGAACTTTTGGGCTTATGGTTTTCTAATTCTTATTTTTGTATACTATAAATGTATACGGTATTTAATATTGACGTTGCATTACGGAGCTTCTTAATGTTTGAGTTAGAGCGTTTAACGTCTGTCCTCCATGTCAAAAGGTCTCGTTTATTTTGTTGGTTAATCATTTATTTATCGAACAATTTATACATTGTAATAATTTGTTTGGTACAGCCTATTTATTACAATGTCCTTACTACCTGCCTTGATGCTATCACATGTACAGTATTTCCAGCATGAAATATTTACAGTACAGTGTACAGTGTAAATAATGTATATATATGAATAAATAATGAATATATGAATAATGAATACATGTACAGTGTAAATAATGAATCAGCTGTTATTGATTTGCAATGTTATTGTTTACACCTTTTGTTTTTCTTTACCTTCAGCTTTCACTGAATAAACTGCTTGTAATTTCTAACAGTTTTATTTTTTAATAGTTTTACAGTCCACTTGCTTTTAGTATTTCATACATAGTTTTTGGTCCTCGTAAGCCTAAATAATGTTGTGTTTTTTTAATTTTTCTAAAAGATGTCAGTGTTTTTCCAGTTTAATAATGATGTGAATTAACTAGTTATGTCAAAAAAGAGATCAAGTTTTGCAGGTGATAGCAGTTCTCTAATATTCAAGCGTGATGGTTTGCCAAGAAAATTAACGGTCTTTACAGACTTAGCGTCGATTTCGGAACTGATTCTAGTGTTTATAATAATTTTAAAGTGCTATTTTCAAAACTTGAACCTACTTAAGAGGCATTCGCTCATTGCCAGCTGGAAATAGTCAAGCTATCAGTTACCTTGGACAACACAGAGGATATTTTCACCTATCAGCCTGTAATTGATGAAGTCGACGAACAGTACTTCTCCGTTCTTTCTACACACGGCAAGTTTGCTGCAAACTCCGAGTCAGCTACCACCTCTACAAGGCCTAGTGAGTGCACGCATACTCCTAAGGTAAAACTGCCTAAAATTCAAATTCCGTCTGTCAATGGAAACATAAAGAACTGTCCCCACATTAAAGATCTATTTTGCACTCTTGTTCATGATAATGATTCACTATCTCTTAATGAACAATTTCAATAAGTGTTGTCATGTCTCAGTGAAGAGCCGCACAACCTGGCTCGAACTCTTCCAATTACTGCTCAAAACTACAGTTTAGTTTGGGAGCAGCTTGGTGCACGCTATGATGACAAATGCCGCCTAGATACATTTTATTTAGAAGAAACCATTGCACTACCTTCTTTTAATGTAGGAGCCCCAAAAGGTCTGAGGCTTTTATTGTATATTTGCTCTGAAAACTCCAATGCACGAAATGTTACAAACAATCCTGTTGGTTTTGGAGCCCCAAAAGGTCTGAGGCTTTTATTATATATTTGCTCTGAAAACTCCAATGCACGAAATGTTACAAACAATCCTGTTGGTTTTGGAGGTTTTTATGCTACTGCATATTGTTGTTCAAAAGCTTGACAATGAAACAAGGCAACTGTTTGAAATAAAATGTTCAGGAACAGATTCTCCTACATTTCAAAACTTACTTAGTTTTTGTCTGACCATTGAAAACCTATAGATTCTGCTCAGATTGCAGATAAAACCAATCCACTTTTATTCCACTTTATACTTTATACTTCTTTTTATCCACTTTTATTCGGACTAGTGCCCGATATTTCACAAATCCATGCAAGCCAAAATCTAGTCTGCCCGAGATAGAAATAAACAGTATACTAGGCAAATAAATAGATACATTTCCAATGTCCCTACCCCATGTTGTACCTACTGCCATGAACCACATACAGTATACACATGTACCAAGTTTTTAGCTTTACCTATAGCACGGCGTAGATACGCTATTCAAGTGAAGCGTGCTTGCTACAATTGTTTAAGTACTGGTCATATGCTGGATCATTGCACCTCCAAGTCTACATGTGAGAACTGTGGAAAAAGGTATCATGCAATGCTTCACGACGAGTTACGCTCAACACAGAATACAAATCGTCAGGTATCTCATCCTCATCTGGTATAAAAAACAATATGCCACAGATACCCAAACAAACGACAAGGAAACAATGTCAGGTTTTGGGTCAGTAATTGAAGCATGTTCAATTTTAGTAATTTAAGCTAATTTTTTCAACAAGTTTGGTTATTTTTCTGATACTAGAATAAGGACCAATTGTTTGTACATGGATAATATGACTTGTCAATGCTTGTGATGCTTAGTGACCTATAAAATGTCTTATGTATACAGTTTCATACCGTTTATACTTTTTATACTGTTTATACAGTTTCATATACTGTTGTTTCTGTATACCCAGATGTTTTTGATGGTGGGCGAAAATCTACCGTCCCAGGCATGCCTACTCTTTTCCATACAGTTTTTGGTTGGGTTCTCATTGGTCCAACTAAGATTCCTCGTGCTATCGAAAATCCCCTTACTTCACATATTGCCATGTCTGATTCATTCTCCCTCGAAACAGCATAACAAGGTTTTGGGAGATAGAATAAATTCCTTCTAAACAGCCTAAGCTTAGGCCAGAGGATGAACTTTGTGAGAATTATTTTCTTTCAACGCACAAGCGAGAATAATTATTTTGTTTCAACGCGCAAGCGATCAGTCAGACCGCTACATTTTTCAACTGCCATTCAAGGAAGAACCTCTAAACCTAGGAAACTCGTTTAGTTAAGCATAACAATATCTACCTTGAAGAACGATTTCACCACCAACTTAACTCTGCAGACCAAACAAGGACAGATCAAGCGACCTGTAGTGAAGCTCTGCCTCTTACCCAATGAGACCATAATTAAAGAAGATTTTAAGAACAATTTTTATTTGCTTGAATTTCAAGTTTAAATTGTTGAAGCACCTTAAACATTTGTTGTTTATTCGTTGAGTTATAAGTAATATTTCAGTCCATCCAAACAGAATCATAATATTTTACATACACAACCTCAGCTATTTAATTCAAGCTTGCAAGAAAAGAAACATTTTTTGGTCGGCAGTATGTTTGTTACAGACTATTCTTTAAAATGTCCTTACTAGTTGCCTTGATGCTATCATATGTACAGTATTTCCAATGTAAATAATGAATCAGCTGTTGTTGATTTGCAATGTTATTGTTTACATCTTTCGTTTTTCTTTACCTTATGCTTTCACTGAATGTATGTACTTTCTAACAGTTCTGTTTTTACATATTTATACATTCCACTTGCTCTCAGTATTTCATACATAATTATTATGCAATTATAATATGATAACAGAGAGCCGCCTGATGTAAAGGTTAGCTCATGAATTTCGCCAATAAGGTCCCGTGTTCGGTAATCAGCTATCGCTAATTTGCAATTGAATGTAAACCAACCATAAGCGGTAGGTCCATTTTTACTAAAATCTATATGATAAATTAAATAACAAAATAAATGTATATTTACATTAAAAAAATTAAAATGTGAGTAATGCCCTGTAGCATTAATGATTATATGTATCATTATATGTATAATGATTAAATACCGATTACCTGTTACACCTATGGTTTGCTGCTAAATAATCGAATTGGGTTTTATAGAATAAAACGTGTTTAAACTCGTTAGTATAAAAGTATAAATGTAAAATAGTATAAATGTAAAATAGTATAAATGTAAAAGTATAAAGTATAAATATATGTATTAAATGTGTCGAGATAAAACCCTAAACTTATTTGCATTCCTCTATTTCAAATAGAGCATCCTGGAGGAAGTAGCCTCTAGAAACTTGATTATCTCTGAGGTAGTCAAATGAAACACATGAAAGTTTATAACTAGGTCAGATACGTCTTGTACACTTCTCTAACTACGCGGACTAATTACGGTGGGTATGGACTACTGCATTGGTTGTGTGCAGAGTACATTAGTGTTTTATCTTCATTTTAAAGACAGCTTTAATCAAAATTTTAATTTATCTGTTTAATAATTTAGAACCTATTTAATATGTCTGAAACTTAACGATCAATAAAGTTCGTCACCTGCAATTCTGCAAGAGGGAGTCCCAATTTTCAATACTCTTAGCTGTTATCCGGTAATGTCTCCGATTAAATGACCACGCTTTTCTTGAGTTAAGTGTACTCATAAAACAAAGCTAAAAGCTTGCTGAGAGTAGCTCTGACCCTTGCTACATGATGTTCCAAACCGATGCGATGAGACCACACAGGCAAAGGCGCCGACCTCCCCGGGTCAGAAGTGTCAAATTTAATGTTGTTTATTTCATTTGTTGAAAATACTTTTTTTTAGTAACCAGATTTTATATAAACAAAAAGAAATTACTCTCAATTAATAAAAGACACAAAGACATGTGTTGGCCTGGGAAAAATTGGTAAGAGTTAGATCTTCATTTCATAGCACGATGATCCCCTTTACAATTCACAAACTAAGAATCTGGTCCTCTTTACATGGATATATTTTCATGTATGATTATAAGATATTAAAAACAAAATGTCTGTGCACTGCAGTCTATGTTTAGGAATTTACAAACATCGTCAACTAGTATTAAAATTGCCATATGTATCTATTTTATTTTTATTTTTTGTTAACCCACAAACTTCCTATTTATTCCAAACTACGTCTAGAATTCATTTTTTTACTTTTAAGAGCTCATAAATAGTTTTTATTTTAGTTTTTTTATGCCAATGTGTTAAAGATAGATTTAAGAAAAATTTAAATATATTTGTTTAATAATTTATAACCGATTTTAATATGTCTTAAACTTAACGATCAATAAAGTTCGTCACCTGCAATTCTGCAAGAGGAAAATGAGATCAGAGGCGTTAGATCAAATGATATTGCGTCCGAGAAAAAAAAACAGCGCCAGACAAAATAATATAGACTCAAGTCAAGATACTACTGTTATGAAGCTTTTGCAATTTGCACTTGCAGATGTTAACCTAAGGGAGTCCACTTTAAATTAATCCGATACATATTCAGTAGATTTCTTCCTCACATCGAAGACCACGAGTAAGCTTTTACCGCCTCTACTACTTTGAAACCAAACGAATACAAACACACAATTTATTTACTGAAATATCAGATTTCACATAGTTGATGAAAGTACTATGTAAGAACAAGGCTACGTTTTATATGCATTGCGTTCTTTTAATGAAATAGCATTACTTTTTTAATCAGTATCAGAAAACTGACACTGAATTAATTAATTTGTAATTGTACCTTAGTAATCAACAGCCGAGGATTATTTTGTGAAATACTTTAAAATTAATTCGCAGGACAGCTTTTCACCCAAGGATTTTGTTCCGTCTTATCACGAGGGGGGGAACTTGCATTTCTCATTTGTCTATCCACTTTTTTATTTTTACGATATAATGGAGCCTGAATACGACGTCTGTAAGGAAACTATTTTCCCGAAATATGTTTACCTAACTATACAATTAGCAGCATTGCAGAGTAATGTGCCACTGTATGTAGTATATATCGATGTAAAATATAAAAATCGTTTTTTTGCGTACCAAATGCTATATAATTTTGCCCATTGGTGTGAACCTCTATTACTATGCTCATTCAAACTGACAGACAGACAGACAGACATACACAACTAAGAACACCAGTTTTCGGTGTTCATGGATCATCAAAACAAATATTTTCACCAACTCAAATTTGATATATTTAAAAAAAATTAATATTGTTTCATATATCTGAATATTCCACATATTTCATAAATTCACAGAAATATTTAATTGTTTTTTTTATAATTATATTTGCATAAATGTTTGACGCTAAGATAATTTCCACGCGTCTCTTATATGTAAATCGAAAGAAAAACTATCATAAAATAAGAAAATAGTGATTTCGTCAATCAAGCGAGATAGGCTATTACTATATTTTGTTGACTTCTATTTTTCTATTTTCTTTTATACTGTTTTTATACTGTTAAATTGGATTGTTTGAAGCTAATCGGTTGTTCAGTATATCTTGGAGGCTTCATTGTGGGGCCGATGAATATATACAAACACCATCTCTGGAACCTATCAATCTCCCTATTTTAGAATATGAAGTTAATCAAAGATTTTATTTTATACCTTTATTATTGTGATTTTGGAAAAAGAGATGCTCTGAAAAGTTTGACTTCGTTGTCATTATATTATTGCTTTTAAAATCTTATCACCCTAATCAGTAAATCCTTAATAAAATTCAAGTAATTTCTTTATAAGATCTGTATTTTGTTAAGAGACTCGTACAGTAAATGTTTTGTAAACATCGTCATACGTCTTTAAAAACTCCAGCAATTTTGCAGTCTGATTCTGGAGATTAGCATATGATTTTATCGTCTTCAGTTTGTATTGATCACAATTTAAATGCAATGTTAATCTTTTCTTAGAAATAAAATATTAAATGCTGGAATATTTTCATGTGTTTATTTGTTTGTTCCTAACAAACAAAAATATTTGTACTTTGTAATAATTTAATTTGTCATATTTCTTTATAAAAGTTGCATAACATAAATTATTTTCATAATACTGTATCATAACACATTACATTAAATTCGTAGATTGTAATAATAGTTGTACGTAGTTAGATAATCAATCAACTGATTTGTTCGTATGCATATTGAAATACCCCTGTAGCAGCAAACCTGCGTACTTAGCGAATTTCCAATGCATATATATATATTTATCTTAATACCACATAAAGCTACATACCAAGTTTCATCAATATACATTCATAAATAAACAATTTATGACATTTTAATTATTCTCCATAAGAATAACATGGCGGCAAAGTATGCTGGTTTGCTGAAGCAAGGAACACAAAAAATGGGGTTTTATGCTAATATCAATATGACTCAACTAGGTGAAGTCACATACCAAATTTCATTAATTTATTGTCATAATTAAGGGAGATAACAGACACGTTACTTATTCTCCATAAGAACTCGCACTCCATGGGGCTTAGTGCGCAGGTTTGCTGCTACGGGAGCCTTTGGCAAAAAATTTTTTTGAGCAAATATCAATGGTTCACAACCAGATGAAGCCGTATACCAAGTTTCGTCAGTATATGTTCATAAATAAGCGAGATATAAAATTTTTATTTTCCTCCATAAGAATAACATTAGACAACGAACTGTGTTTAGCACTTTCAATATCTCGGTAACCAATTGACGTAGAGAAATGATCAAAATACCAAATTATGTGTTTTTTAAGCTGAATCCAATGGGAAAAACTAAAATTTGACTATTTCCAAAATTATATGTAAAAAATTTAAAAAACCTATTTTTGGGGTACAAAACCCCCCCAAAATACCCCTTTGGATAGAGCGATCTGGCTGGTTTTCGAACTTAAAGTCATAAATGTTGCTTTACACGTTTATACCAAATTTCATCAAAATAGGATAATTTTTACGAGAGTTATCGTGCTCACGGACACACATATATATATATATATATATATATATATATATATATGTTAATTATATATACAGTTTCGAACGAATGGTGTTTTTGGGGTCTGGGGACCTCAAAACGAAAAGTTATCATGGTCCCGGGCCTAGGTCTTACCATGCCGACTACGGTAATAGCTTCTTCCCTATAGGGAAATTCGCTAAAAGTGTTGTTAATGGCTTGAAAGTTGAATATGTTACGTTGGTATGCGACTGTAGTCACTATTTTCACGTTGTATTATGACTTGGCTTTTTTAAGGACAATAAAAAAACTATTTATTTATTTTATTTATTGTTTAAATTTAAATGTATAACAAATTTCGGTTACACGTTAGTTCTTTTATCTTATAAGAAACTAAATTAATTAAATAGTTTCATTGTAATAAAGGTTTACTTAATCATTAGATCGTTAGAAAATGCTCTAATCTTAGAGAACAATGACATTGGTTTTATTTTATAATTTAACCTCATTCGTTGTTTAGTCGAGTGTCACTTCAAGAATTATGGGCCCAAAGGCAGAAGTAAAATTCATGAGAGGGTCCCACGGGACTGACGGGATTGAGATATTTGCATACGCGCAACCTTCACCTGCCCTGTGTAATCAAGTCGGGTCCTGCGTAGTTGACTGATTGTTATCCGATGTTATTGACTGTTTAATTTACTTTTTTAAGTTTTTATTTGAGAAAAGAGTTCCCTACATAACATTTGAACTGAGAAACACAAACTATAATCATCCAGTCAAGTGTTTATACGTAAATAATATTTTTTTAGAGAATTCCTCCTGTAGAGAAGAAGCTTACGTATTGGGCATTCTAAGATCAAGGTCTATGACTATAATAACTTTTTGTTATAAGGTTCCCGGATGCAAATAAGTAACAAAGCTACGGATAATGTTTGGCTTTGTCAAAAATCAGTGTGTTGAGCGCTGCGAACGAATTCAAGTGAATATTTTGGATTTCTCACCACCATTTTGTTTGCTCCACAAATCCGCTCTATGCTAATCCGTATCTCTAACAGTTCTCAAGATCCTAATGGTGAGCTTACAAAAATGAACACACTATATTTTGGTGAAACTGGTTTATGGCTTTACGTGGTTGTAGGGAAGTTCGCTAAGTATGAAGGTTTCCATTGTTAATAAAATATCTCAAATTAAACTTTTTAATACGGAATAAGGAAGAGTAATTATATGTTTACTATTAAATATGATGATTATTGTTGTTTCACTTACCGGAAGAAATACTCCCTAATATGATTACTTATCTATACTAAACACTTCAGCTACATGAGTTCACCAGACTAGCATTGAACAGTGTACATGCGTTCACACGTTCAAGTTTGCATGAACTGGTTCCTTTGAAAATATAAAAAAAATATTGGCACGTTTTATGATTACAAAATAAAATCTCCGTGGAGTATGGATATACTTTTTCCAAAATAAGTTAAATATTTAACTATAAATAATCCCACTACAACATTTTCTTGGTCTTAAAAATAAAGGCTCATCGGACGTAATAGTAACCTGTTTGGTATTTTATTTATTGTTGTTACTTTTGTTTACCTACATAGTAGCTGTATTGCCTTACGGTATTTAAAATAAGTATTTTTTTATTTTAGCGAATTTCCCCTATAGGGAAGAAGCTATTACTGTAGTCGGCATGGTAAGACCTAGGCCCGGGACCATGATAACTTTTCGTTTTGAGGTCCCCAGACCCCAAAAACATCATTCGTTCGAAACTGTATATATATATGTGTGTGTGTGTGTGTGTGTGTGTGTGTGTGTGTGTGTGTGTGTGTGTGTGTGTGTCCATGAGCACGATAACTCTCGTAAAAATGATCCGATTTTGATGAAATTTGGTATAAACGTGTAAAGCAACATTTATGACTTTAAGTTCGAAAACCAGCCAGATCACTCAACCCGATGTGGTATTTGGCGAGTTTTGTACCCCAAAAATGGGTTTTTTGAATTTTTCACATATAATTTTTGAAATATTCAAATTTTAGTTTTCACCATTGGTTTCAGCTTAAAAAACACACAATTTGGTATTTTGATCATTTCTCTAAGTTAATTGTTTACCGAGATATTGAAAGTGCTAAAGACAGTACGTTGTCTAATGTTATTCTTATGGAGGAAAAGAAAAATTGTATATCTCGCTTATTTATGAACGTATACTAACGAAACTTGGTATATGGCTTCATCTGGTTGTGGTCTATTGATATTTGCTCAACAAAATAATGTTTCGCCAAAGGATCCCGTAGCAGCAAACCTGCGTACTCATCCCCATGTTATTCTTATGGATAATAAATCAAATGTTATGTCTCCCTTAATTATGAACATAAATTAATAAAAACTGGTATATGACTTCACCTACTTCAGTTATATTGATATTAGCATAAAAACCCATTTTTTGTGTTCCTTGTTGCAGCAAACCTGCGTACTCAGCCCCAAAGTTATTCTTATGTAGACTAATAAAAATTTTATATATCGCTTATTTGTGAATATATTTTTATGAAACTTGATAAGTGGCTTGATGTAGTATTAAGACATTTATATCTCCATTGGAAATTTGCTGAGTATGCAAGTTTGCTGCGACGGGGGTATTTATTAATTTGTCCTTCGTTTTATTATTACTATCCATTTATTGCAAAATACCTAGTAATTGGTGTGCTACTTACTTTGGTTTTTCAAGTTAATAAATTAGTCAGGTTAATATCAATGTTTGGTTTATTTTATTACTGATCCATTTTCATCATTGACCTTTATGTATGTGCCACAGAATGCCATCGTGTTCGAGTATTTGTAAAAATCACAGACTTACGTTTATTTTATGTTTGGCTGGACCCAGAAATAAAACTTCAGAGCAGAACTAGAGATAACGGATACACCCTGTACTGCATGCGATAATGCAAATACGTTTATAATGATTACTTCGTCAATCTTGCAGCCGAGGCGCCGTCGTGACACAACCACGTTATCACTTCTTATCGTACGATGCCGTCATCCCTTTCATCCTTATTCTCTTATCTCGTAACCTCAGCCTTTTAATCTCTTATGTTCTGAAAACAAAATTACCTACAATTATGAGTTTTAATAGATAATACTACTTTTAAAATAGAAGGATCTAAGTGTTAGCAATACCATCTAATTTATGTTTAGAATTTTTGACTAATATGTCTCTATACAAGTATAAAACTTATATTTTCTACTTGTTTAACAACTGCTGTTACTTTTTAAATTAATAATCTCACACAACGCCTTTTAACTTAAGCGAGTTACGTTAAATCGTAAATTAATAAAATGGAAAAACACCACTGAGAATTTGCTTCGCGAGTGCCATATTTACACAACCAAAGGATGTAGCACTCGAAGAAGCTCCTCGTTTGGAGTTTTACACAGGAGTTGTCAGACTCCCATGAGGTTGCAGAATTCAGACGTTCTAGCTGTGTAAAAGACAGTTTATGTTACTCGTCTCCATGGAAAAGCTCATCTTTTTAAAGGCTCATCCTTGCAATCCATTTTTTAGGCTATAAAAACGTCAATTCATAATTACATGAATGATTGTAAACAATCTATGTTTTAGTTTAGGAGCAAGTTCATAAGCTATCTATAGTTTGTTCTTGTTAACAGACCTTAGGGTAAGTGTATTTAACCACTAGCATCCATGGCATCCCTACTATCAATTACTACATTTTAGTTATACCTATCTTTAGTTTCCATAAAATATGACTTGCTATATAAACTTCCTTTTTCTAACAGGAATTGTCAAACTGGATATTTGTTATTGAGGTAGCTACCTTTTCAGATTACGAATTGTTAAGTTCAAATTCTTTACTAAACATGAACACGCGTTTAAAATATTTATACCCTGTTGTTTTCTGGAATTTTTCGATACCAATATTAGAGCTTCCTTTTTGACGTTACAAATTTGTTTAGGAATAGGAAATATATCACCTGTTATATTCACATTAAAGCAGGTATTTCTTTATTGAGTCCACATAGAGTACAGACTTGTGCATGGGTGAGCCTTTGCAGTATAAGGAGGACAGTACTGATCAAATATACTTGCCAGGTCTGTTCGAACACAAACGCATGGTTCCGGCATGGTTCCGGAGTTCGTCGCCTTGAACACCACGCCAACCACACACTCAATGACCACGTCAAACTAAAAAAATACCTCCTTCGCATGATATTTATTTGTCAACAATCGAAATGAGACCTGTTTGATGTTCACACGCATTATTACAATTATACGTTTTGTAAAACAAACTATGATCACATGTTTGGAATGCGGAGGACAGGATGGTAAAGCCATGACAGCAATTATCATGACTTATTGGTATGCGGAAAGATATCTTAAGAAATCCTGACCCTAAAAACAAAAAAAAACAAACTAAGAGTGTTAAAAATATACAAATTATTTAAGGATTGCATCTTTTAAGGATTTTTTAAAGGACTATTTAATATTATATTCCTTTACAATATTATTTATATTACTTTATTTTTCTTCTCAATCTTGATAACTTGGAAACGCATTAACGTGGTATCGAATTCACTTGTATTTTAGCAATTTTATGCCAAAAGTTTACTTGTTTGATTAGAAATGTAATGTTAACTTCTCTATAGATTGGACGCATAGATCCAAAGTCACTTTATAATCCATGGATCTAAAGATGTATTTATATTTGCTAAAACCATGACACATTTACAATATATTAAAGTCGTATATATAAGTAGTATATAGTTGTTAAAATGTTATTATATACGCGAAACCAGTTTCGGATTATTTACAGTTGATCCTCGGTCACAATCCTCCTAACCTAGTACTCTGTAAACTAAAGACCACACCTTTGTGGTTGTCGAGATGGAAAAATGTTTACTACATATATAAATAAACGGTATCAGGAAACTGACACATACTTTCTCCCTTTAGCCCAGCTTTAATGAATAAATTACTTTTTATTTACTAATATAGAATACAAAGCACGGTCGAATGTACAGAAAATCTTGTAAACAAGTTGTTTTAAAACACATCCACCCAAATCCCTGCTTTGGAGGCACTACAGAATCCATTGCTGCACTCGTGGTTTTAAAAGGGGAAATGCCCCCTATTCCCCCCCAGGGTTATTAAGGGTCGACATATTTTAAATTTCCTCTGTTGGTCAATACTAACTTGACAAGCATATCAAGTTTGAATGAAATTGATCAGTAAATAAGAGAGAAATAGTAATTTTTTTATTCCCCATAAGAATAACATGGGTACAACGTACTGCGTTTACCGCAAAATGAAAATTTCCATTTTCTCCGAAACCAGCAATCGTAGAATAGTAATTCAAAATACTAAATTATTTAGTTTTTTGAGCTCTTTTTAATGGTGAATAGCAATATTTTTTTATGTTTATGTCTTTTTATGAAAAATCCAAAAAACTGAATTTTTGATGTTTTGAGTCCTGTAATTTCTGAACCCTAATTTTTACAGGAATGCGGGTGGTGCCATTTTGTTGGAAAACTAAAGTTCTACAAACGACTAAAGTTTAATCAAAATCGTTAGAGCCGTTTTTGAGAAATTTGGATTTTCCATGTTTTTTGGTGGTTTTGGGGGGATAATTACCCTTAAAAATAAAAAATTCAAAAAAATGAAAAAAATACCTGGAGATATCGTGGATTAGTACCTACATGCCAAATTTCATAAAAATCGGCCCATTGGTTAAGGCTCTAGCTCTGTACACATCCACACACACGGACACACACACACACACACACACACACACACACACACACACACACACACACACACACACACACACACACACAGACAGACATCACGTAAAAACCACTGTTTTGGGTTCAGGGAGCACCAAAACGAATATTTCCACTAACAACTCAAATTCGAAAATTTTGACGAAAACAATACTTTCTCCATATACTATGTATAAGGGGAGAAAGTAAAAACTGCATTAAATTGACATTTACTAACATAACACCGTACCGGCCGCGGCAGGTCTGAGCGCACATTTCACTAGCTTGTAGTTGGACTGATAAAGAAAGGTGTATAATGTAGTAGTAATAGATTTAAAAGAAAAATAAATACAAAAACGAAGCTCTTACATTTGAGCTTCGAAAATTGAGTTATGAAGAAAAGTTTTACTTAAGGCTTTGTTTAAAAAAAGATAACGAAAAACTACAATTTCCATAGAACATACTGAAAGTGAATGGTTTGTTACATTAAAAGATGAATGTACAATATGTAACAGTGACTGTCGATGTGATATTTACTTCACATCGGTGATGTTAATTATTCGACACGACCTTTACAACTAATACTAGCTCAATTCATACGAACTTTCCGATGAATTCAAGTGTTTAGGTATTGTTACCATATTGTATGACCAGGATTTAAGAGATTTAGAAAACATGGAATATTCTAAAACTACAAATAACTTTTTACCATTAGCCATTAATATCGTTATGCAAAACAAATATAATTTGCTACGACCTTCCATTTAAATTGCAAACCTACAAATTAGGATGGATTTGAACCTCAGTTACTTGTAAGTTTAAGAAATTTACGAAAGAGTTTTTCTTTGGAATTAACCATGTTCGTTGAATTGGTCAGTAAGATTCAAAATATTATTTAATAAATGTTTATTCAAAGTTATCATCATAAAGTGATGAAAATCATGGGTTAATAAGATTACTAGATAAATAAAATATATTACGTAATTTCAATAAATTTATCTAGGAGTTTTAGGTTCTGTTTTTTCATGATTTCGATAATTTAAAGCGTCTTGAGTATATTGTTTTAGATTAAAGGACTTTTAATAGTGTAACTAGGGGTTTTTAACATGTATTGTAGCATAATTGAATAATATGTATATATATTGCACAAGATGATTTCATGAAACATTCTTAAAAATTAAACTCTTTCGAGAAGTATTGTCCGGTTCTAAGAGCAAATTATAATAATCACACTAAGCGAATCAAATAAGTTGAGTTTGAACATGTAATAATGGAGCTTGCTTTGTACACATGATTTCGGGCCTACCATTTAGCATCCGGCATTGTGCACAAGAAGGTTACTGAGTGGCAGTTATAGTCTGACTAGCAACATTGTTGAGTCACTTTGACAGAGCGACTGACAGTTAGTCATTAAGATGCAAAGAGCTGTTACCTAACATGAGGGTGTCTCACCTTCACAGCACAATTTGACATTACTTTGAGCGAGCATTTTCCTCGTTAACAAGCCTACATTACACTAACTCCAATTTGTGCACAACAATACAATAATAATATTATATTCGCAAAAAATAATATTTTAACCTTATGTAATAGCTTTTAATATTACGAATGTAATAGACTGTTCGAAGTATAACTAATAATTTATGTTTTTTCCATAAAATATATTTTTTTATCGATCACTGTAATGACGAAAACTATAAAAAAGGATAACCATATTTATGCAGTAGAAAGAGTATTCTTCAGTAATAAAATTGGATGCTGATTTTTTTGCATGAGACAGGTTTGAAGACCAAATTTGCTGCATCTGCTTTACAAGCTATTTCCTTTTAATTTTAAGTAAATAGCTTGTTTTAAGCATAGCTCATAACTGTAATATATGTCAAAGTTATTAAGCATAACAAAAGAATCAACTTACAATACAGAATACGTTGTCTTCAATACGTTTGTCACAATTGGGCTAGTGACATTGGCGGAATCAGTTTAATGTAGCTCCATTTTTTATGAATTTACCTTGAATTATTTTGATCAGCTCACCTTAAATCCATTATGTGCGGTTTGTAGCACGGATTGATAATGACAAACTAGTTGATATTTTACTTACGTCGTCAATCCAATTTTATTCGTGATGAAAGCGTTTCGGCGCTAGGCCATCATCAGCATCCACACTCTGTTCACTAGATTATTCATGAGATCTACTAGACCTACGCAACGCAGATCTCATGAATAATCCAGTGTACAGTGTATGGATGCTGATGGCCTAGCGCCGAAACGCGTTCATCGCGAACAAAATTGGATTGACGACGTAAGTAAAATAACAACTAGTTCAACTTAAATCGTTGAAATATTTTACGCCGTGTTCTTACTCAGTAACGTGTGATACGATTACGTTATTACAATACTGTATATTGCGATTCCAGGACAACTTTTATAAATGTCCATATTGTTTGTTTGTAAAATATTTCGAAACATAGGAAATCGTAAATTGTATCCAATAAAACTGATATTTTCCAAAGGGTATGCCAAAATTGTATATTCAAGCACATATTCAAAGCAACACAAAACTAACAACCAACCCTTCATGCCGAGAACAGTGAAAAACGTCAAACCACAGGGTGGGTTTTCTTCGTGTCTTGAAATTATATGCAACTAGTAGCCCGTCACAGCTTCGCTCGCGGTCACAGCACAATGAGTTTGAGAAGTTAGTTACATTTTTGTAAAGCACCTTGGGGACCGAGCTCTGCTCTAAAGCCAGTCAGTTCGTTCAAAATGCCTGGAGTACTCATATTCACGGTTCCTCTTTAAGGCGATCATATTTCCTTTGATTATTTGCCGTTTGTTTTCATTCTGGATATATCCTCTTTACATTCAATCTTAATTTTTAATGGTCCTAGCAATTTATACATAAACTAATCTGTACCTGTAATTGGCAAAGCCCTCACTCACTTACATACCGACTCACTCATCACGAATTCTCCTACATCCCATTTACCTAGAAAGTTGAAATTTTGTACACTGATTCTTTAGGTATAACATAGGAAAATTAAATGGTTTTCATACTGATCTGACCTTTTTTTGCCTATGGTTCAACTCCAACAAAGTTCCCATGTATTCCTTTATGGACATACATTTTTGTTTTCAGCTGATGAAAATACAAACAGCTGATCTTGATTTGTAGTAGTTCCACGGGCTAACCACGGAATGCAGCACACTCAACTGTCATAGTTGTTATAAATCATTTTCGGGGTGAAGCCTACGGGTAAAAACTAGTCATGTATTTAAGAAAGTTATGCATACATTGGTTTATAATCATTACTCTCACAAAAATCATATTGCACTGTACCAAGTTAGTGTTATTTTTAAAACTGAATGGTTGTTTTTAAACAGCTGTTATGATTTTTTTTGTATAGCGAATTTTCCCTATGGGGATGAAACTATTACCGTAGGTGGCATGGTAAGACTAAAGCCCAAGACCATGATTACTTTTCATTTCAAGGTCCCCAGATGCCAAAAACACCATTCGTTCAAATTTTTATATATGTATTAATATATTAGTTTCACATTAGAATCAGCTGAATAACTAAATAAAATATAACTCCATAAGGTTAACATTGAAACTTTGATAACTCGTGGGGCAAAGCCCCGTGGTCTAGAGTTTATGGAAGCCCCAAAGGGCACAGAGGTTAAGAGCTTTCGATTGATACCAAATATGTATATCATATAATTATTTTAGGGGTCGATAATCGCTGAACAAAAATCAAGAAATTCTTTTAATAATATAGATTTCTTCAGTAATTAAGGAATTAAAAAACACAGCTGTTCAGTAGTATTTTTTAACTTTAGATTAAGATAAATCTAAGTTCCTACTATTATTCTCCACGACTGAACTCTGAAACCCACGAGAAATCCTAAATGGTTCTAACTGTTCAGGTTCGTTTTTCGGAAAGTGTAAAATTGGGAATGGAATACGTTTATTAAATATATTTTAGAATTGCACTTTAAGTTTAAGCCTTAAAACTTACCCAGATCATTAAATAAACTCCTATATCGCTTTAGTTTGAGCTAATATTAGTGAGAGCATTGAAAACTGACTGCGAGACTCCAGAGGGGTCGCTTCAACTAACTGCTAATAGTTTCAACTCAGACTAATAAACACTGTTAACATCCGGTTTTTTTATTATTAATAATTTGTCTATTTTAACACAATGTATTGTTTTCATGAAACAATTAAAGATGATCAATCGAAAATAACATGACGGAGTGTTTCCTTCGAAAGGTGTGACGTGGTTTACCTCGGGAATTACAAAATCGATACTAATTTTCACTCTGACGATTTCATAATTTACGTGAGAGCTTAAGTCGGCGGGTTTCGCTAATTCCCTCTATTTGAGTTAATTTGTAACCTTATCAAGTTTTATACGTGGGGATCAGTTCCAAGTGCTGGGGTACGATGATGATCGGCGCGGCGGCTGGGAGGCTGGGGCTAATCAGCGATTATCGCGGGGCGGCTTGGCGTGGGCGATGGCGGCGGGCGGCGGGCGGCGGGCGTGGTGGGCGGCGGCGCGGGCGGCAGACGAGACGCTCAGTCACCGTCGTGCCACCTTGTCCGCCGGAGCGACCGTCACGCCACCGTGACGACCGCCGACACTGCGTGCGTGACGCGCATCAGTTTCTGTGACCTGTGACCTGTCTAAATTATTAAAAATATAAATGGTGTCATATAAATGATTTTCAGGTAGGTTTCTAGAGTCTATTTAATAATCACAATTGTTAGAAAATAGCTATACAAATTTATTTTAAAACTCGACTTAAGTGTTAAGAGATAAATGATTTGAAAAATGTATTCATCCATTAACCTTTTGACCTTTTTTATATCTGAGAAAAGAAATATATTGTACTGAAATAAGAATTTTTCCAAAATATTCTAATGTTATTACAAAAATAATCACTACATCACTGCATAGCATTCGTGAAACTCAAAACAATTTTTAGTTAAATTAAATCGCGTAAAATTTGATATTTTAAATTGCGAATTTTGCATTAAAATAGTCAATTGTAAAAAGGGCAAGTTAGTATGGGACCTTTAAAATCATCGAAATCATCATGTTTAATTTTTGTTGGTAAAAAACGTTTCTGGCGTATGACATTTAGTCGTAATTAGTCACAAAGGATATATAAACAGCTTCCTTTCAATATCCAAGTATTTATAATAACCAACGTTTATATGATTCTTAAATTACATAAACGTCCGAAGCTCTATACCAGGAACATGATATTTGGTTAGATAATTAGCCAAACAAAGTGATTCTATCGCTTTGTTTTGTGTTTGACAATTTTTGAGAAAAATGTCAGATTTTCTCTAATTAAAATATATACTCCAAAATATTTCTTACATATATACGTTTTAAAATTGTAAGAAAGCTATACAAATCAATACAACTATTTTTTTACATCAAATATACTATCTATAATATGCACCAATTGATGAGGAAAATCAGATTTTAGGAATCTAAAATCCTATCGTGTGCGTTGAAAATCATCTGATTCGAGGGTTAGTCAAATTTCAATTTCATAATTTTCGTTTTATATCGGATGAAATTAATTAAGATGCATTCTTAACAATCAAAATATAGTTTTCATGTGAGTTTTGCAAAAAAATATTTATAAGGCCATTCAATTTTGAAAAACAAATTCATTCTGGGCTCTTTTGGATATTTACTATATAAAAAATAACATATATCTAGATAAAACACATGTACATTCAATAGCTCAAATATTGTTGTGAAATGAACCTGATAAAGAAACCTTGAAAAAGTCTTAAGCCCAGTGTTTTAATCCAAGAAAGACGAGTTAATTACTACACTGTTATGCAAATTATTAAAATTTTAGTTCCCTCGGTTGATTAATATAAGTAACTTTTTTACTATAGTTGCCTTGGGTAAATTGTTTTAACATTAGTTATCGAACAACGTAGTTAGAACAAACAAAATAATCAACTAAAACCGACACAAGAGTTTAGCAGATTGTTTAATTGATACAAATCTATAATCCTATGTAAACTATGAAGAAGTATTTACTATTCAGCATCGTATATAATATGTGGCAATGGCGTGTTTATTTAGTTTTTAATGAATCGTGCAAGAAAAAAACTCTTTATGAATATTTATCATACGTTTACTTACAGAGTAAAACCTTTTTTAAATATTAAAAATCAATTTAATTTTTGTGCTCTGTTGTAAAATAATATTTGTACTCAAGATGTAAAATAACAAAACTCATCACAAGAAAAAATTAGACTATACAAATATGGCAATTGTAGAAAACTATTTTTCAGAAATTATACCTGTTATTAAAATTAAACCTCATTTCTTTAAAGAAATTATCTAAGGGATATATTGTGACACTATTTAATAAATTAAGCAGATGATTTCAAGTTAATATGATTTCCAATCACGTTGAAGGAAATCTCTTTTCGTTACCACAAAAGTAATAAACAGGTTAATTGCACTCATATATCTCATCACAATTGAATGCCAATGAGAGCAATATAGTAACTGTACACGAAAATAATCGTTAATAGACTTTAAATTAAATTAACGTAATTTTGCAATTTGATAATCTTTTAAGGAATATAAGAATGTGTGTACTATTCTGACAGCTCATAAAGACTTTCAATGTAACACATGAAAAATAAACAAATTGTACAACAAAATTGGTACGTACTTCCTCCCTTTTAATCCTCTTTTAATAAATAAAATACTTTATTTTATACTATTCCTACAGTGTAAAGTACGGTGTGGCCTGTTTGGAAACCAACTAGTAAATTATTATTTTTAGAAATGTTCACCCAAATCGCTATTTTTAGAGAAATTGAATCATTTTGCAACACACAGTAGTTTTAAGGGGGAAACTCCTCCCTCACTCTCAAGAATTAGGTGGCAGCATAAACAGGATATCCTCGATTGGTCTGTCGGTTCAACACCAAAACCCAGTTTGAATTAGACTGATTAGTAAATAAGAGAGAAATTAAAGCATATTGTTTCTCCATGAGAATAACAATGGGCAGCACACTGCGTTTAGCGTTGTTAATTTATTTATGAAACCATTAGCCGTAAAATAATAATTCACATAATATTACCTTAATTCACTTGACAATAACTTTGTATAAGTGACTAGTAGAATGTGCCCGTTCTTCGCACGGGTTAGAAAGGTAAGTTAGCTTGAATCAGCTGTTCTTTCGAAGTGTCCTCAGCTGTTCGCATTACAGTTTATGAATGTTTACTTTCTTCTGAAATGTAAACATTGAAACGTTCACGGGGCGTAGCCCGAGGGTATTTTAAGGAAGTGAATAGGCCTATGTGTTGCATGGGTTCAAGATCTACCGTTGTGTAAGGTTTCAGCCCAGTCCGTTCAGTAGTTTTTGCGTTTACCCGAAACATCAGACAGACACAAAACACCTCTTCTTTATAATATTATAGATTATTAAATTTCAAAAAATGTTTGTTTTTTAAAATTCAATTTTAAAATTTTTTTAGTTTTTTTAAATTTCTGTTCTAGCATTTTCCTAGAAATTTGGATGGTTTCATTTTGTTAGGGATCTAAAGCACTGCCAGCTTTCAAAATTGTAATCAAACCCATTAAATCCATTTTTGAGGATTATTTTCTGCTTGTTTTTAGCAGTTTTCGGTTAGTTATTACCCTTTAAAATCAAAAATATTAAATAGAAAAAGATACCTTGGTTTAGTACAACAAACAGAATTACATCAAAATCGGACAATACTTGCGGTATCTAGGTCTAAATTAAAAAATGTATCAAATATAATATATATAAATATGTGTATGTCAAGAAGCTTGAAAACGTTACAAGAGATCCCCTGATCAAGTAAAATATCCTTTGATAAAGTGAAACCGCCATGTTGAATTTTCCCTCGATTTTTTTATAAATTGACCTTCTTATCTTATTACCTTAGGCTCATAAATAATACAATTGTTATATAATTCAGATCAAATTTAGACATTATGTGTTTATCTCAGTTACCTTGCAACAAATACAAGAAGATGAAATTTAATCGACTCAAAGGTATAGAAATTTTGGGTGTTAAAAAACTTATTTCTCTATTTTATCCTCTCACCCGATTTAGTTTACATAAATATGACTTTTTTATAAATATAGCTTAAGAAACTGCTAAATTTTGAATCGTCAATTTACGATAACTGGTTCCGAAGGAGAATAACAAATTACGATTACATATTTGATAAAAGCAGTAGGTTGTTCCTATTTATTCCCTTCTACTAAATTTATTGAAACTTCTTAAGTTGCTTAATGTGAGTGTCGAGGTGTTTTAACTATAACACACAACTTTAAATAATATATCCTTAACTGACTATTATATGAATATGTATTAATTCCCTATAAGTATAACACTGATAGACTACGTAATGCATTAGCACCGGCAGGTCTTTTTTAAACTCTACAACATGAGGGCAAGTATTTTTGTTTATATACGAAAAAACAGTTCGATTGTAGAATGTAGATTAAGTCTTGATTAGGCCAAAGACACAGCAGTTTTACATGTTTATTAAAAACAATCTGACAAAGCATAACTTTTTGGCACGAAACATTAAAAAATCATTTCCGACTTTTTTTATTTGATTATTTGAGCTGCTGATAAAGCTTTGTATTTGAATCAGAAGATCGTTGCGCACATTTTTCAGCAAAATTATTTCTGTTTGAAATTTTTTATTATATTTACACTAGCCTAATAGGGTAATCATTGATTGTTTTTTATGAACTAACTATTATCATTTATTAAATATTTCTTTAATGGTTATCCTTGAATATTTTAGGCACATTGATTACTGAGATATTGAAGTGTAGTATTGAGCTATTTATAGTGGGCACTTGTCGCTTGTCTATAGATATGTTGTGTTGCGTAATTAAATCATGACCGACTCTACTACCCTTACTAATTTAGTCTATATTTGGAAAATGGGTTATAACCCGACTTTTCCCCATGTTGGGACAGTATTGTAAGAATATTTTAAAGCTACAATAAAAATATGATGCTGTTGTAGGTACATTTCATATGACAGTGTGAATGATCTAACTATTACAATGTCTTTCATGACGTTAATTTTGTACTCCTAATTCTGATCCTAAATACTCACGTAATTTGATTGTAGTAGGTAGGTTATATATTAGTGCGGGTTTTACTCTGTTATTGTTACATTTTCCGGGTAAACAAAAATATAACAATTTAATGCAAATATTTTAGTTGTGTTAATACTTTGGGAAAACGAATATGCGAACACCACTTGTTATTTAATGATATTTAAATTTAACTATTTAATATTAAGGAGTACATATTATATTTATTATTCATACATTTAATTCAATTTGATTTATTTAAACAATAATTCTGAACAGCTTTAACTCTATATTTTTTATATTTATTCAACCACTGACTCGTAAACCGTCTCGTTTTTTTCTATTTTTTTATGGATGCTTGAAGACGATATTTATTTACTAACATTGAAACAAATGAATTGATGGCTGGAATATATTACGGATGATTTTTATACAAAAGTGATAATTTTGTCAACAAATATTAAAAATTCCCCCCAAAGAAAATCTGCATACTCAGCCAATTTCCAGTGCATATTATATATACCTCACTACCACATAATGCAATTTACGAAGTTTCACAAAAATTCATTTATAAATAAACTATACATTACATTTTATTTATTCTCAACACGAATAACATTAGATTTACTGAATACTACGTTTAGGCTACTAGGTTTATTGCGTTTTGGATACGCAGGTTTGCTGCAACAAGAAAAACAAATTATGTTTTTATGAAAATATCAATATAGGCTACCTCGACTAGGTGAAGCTACTTACCAAGTTTTGTTAATTTATGTTCATAAAAGAGAGATATAACATTTTTATTATTTTCCCTAAGATTAATATTAGGACTGAGTGCGCAGGTATGCTGCTACGGAGCCCAATGAACAAATTGGTTTATTGCGGAAATATCATTTGGCCACAATCAGATGAATCTACATACCAAGTTTTATCAATATACATTCATAAATAATCAAGTTATACAATTTTACTAACTCACTATAAGAATAACATAAAACAACGTAATGTGTCCAACGCAGTTTCAATATACTGTATCAGTAACCAATGACAATATATACATAATCCTATTAAGTAGGGGCACCCCATGTTATTTTATTTTAGTTTTGCCCACCAAGTTTAGAGGAGAATATAGTGCTTACCGTCCCTGTTAATTCACCTTGGTCCCGTTGCGCGCGCTATTGTTTACCTTTAAATCGCCAAAATGACTATGTTTGTTAGTAAACAAACTAATAAATAACAGATTCCGGTCAGTATATTTCAGCCAGCTGTTAGAATTTTAACAATTAACTTGATCCATAAACAGTTAAACCCGGTCTGAATAGAGTCAAATATGCGAGTGTACCCCATCTATCTGTGTGGGGGGACGGAGTTAACACTAGAAATTGTTTTCCATAAGAGTGCGTCCCTCCTTATTCGGTTTTGTATACTTTGCCAATGACCAATAATCAAAATACCAATTTTTTTGTGCTGAATACAATTGTGCAAACTAAAATTTGATTACAAGAAAATTTATATGTGAAACTCCCTAAAACCAATTTTTGTGCTACATAACCGTGATCATCAGTATAATTAACATACCTGGAACATATAAGACAAACCGAAATAGAAATACACTGCGATTACTAGCTGCAAAACACAAATTACAAAACTAACATACGTAACTAAAAATTTCCTTTCAATGAAAATTTGCAAGCCTTTAAACAAGATAACAAAACCACGATGAATTGTTATTTTGTAGAACACTTGATAAAGTTAAAACACAAATACAAAGGTTTAAACAAATCTATAAGTGTAGTGTTTGAAAAATAATGAGGGCATTTATTTGTCCAAAAAATACAGTAGCTAAATATTTGAATTATTAAAAGACCCTACAAACACACTGAATGCATACTAAATACCTAAACAAACCGACCAGGAATAAAAAAGGTCTATCATAGCTAAAATCATATAATATAGTATTAAACGACATGAAGATAAGTAAATAAAATATATGATGTGTTCTAAAAGATGATAAATATGATTTGTTTCCAAATGTTCTGTTAACTTATGTGGTATTTATTTTATTTTCAATGTAAGATTATATTTTTGTACACTTTTAACATATTTTAAGAGCACAAAACATTTATGTCAGTCTAAAATAAAATCAATACTTATTTTTATAAAAAATAACTTAACGCAATATTAATATACATTATATATAAATATATATTTTATTTCATTTCAGACGTTACAATATGTGGTTGGAGCTTATATTAATGAAGTAGATGTGAACATGCTTCAGGTTTACGAAGCTGAAACCTGAAGTACTTGGACAAAATGCTGACCTTGCTTCTATTTAACGGTTTTTTATGCACAAAGATGAATCGTTTGCAAAACTTGTGCGATGAATATTCATTTATTCGAAACAGGCGTGCCAAAACGTGGATTTTTCTTCACCACATTATATTCTTAGAACTGTTTGTGAATCCTTTGCTAATCCTCTGCCATGCTTATCATATAAATAATACCGTTTATTAAACCTTAAAAAGACTTGATTTATATAAATGAATAAAACAAATACAAACAAAAAAGATTAATCAATACTTTCTTGTGTTTACCACTTTTCTAGATTTGGCCACTTTTTTCACGGCTTTATACAGTTTGTTTACTTGCTTGTTTAAAACCGTGTTTAGTAGTATAACCATTATTTGGGGTTCAATATAGGTTGGTTAAGGAATGCATTAAAAAGCGGAAATTGCGAGTCTGGTCACATCTAATACATTGTTGTTAAATTTTATCAAGTTTGTGATATGAAGAGAAATGCTAGAAGTTAACTAAATAAATGTTTAAGTCAGGGTTACGTTTTCTGCCTATCATGCAATTTTAATTTAGGATAAATGAAAAAGGAACTTTATTACAATATTAGGAATAGTTATGGACATAACTGTTTAAGGTGATGATTTTGAGGAAATGATTGCATTGCGTTTCAACTTTTAGCAATATATTTTTAAGTAAATTAATATTGAACAATTCAGCGCTTTTTCTCTGTATTTTCGGTGCCTCATTGCACACTGTCGGTTAATATAGACGCTCAGCCTTCAGTATGCCCAAACAGCTAATTAGAATTGTCTTTAGAAAATAATATTTAAGTTCAACAATTGAATTCTATAGAACTGCCTGTTGAAGTAATATTAGAAAATCCTTGACATCTCAGGGTTCTGGTTCTTCTTTAAAATAGCTCGGCAGGCTGCTTATTTACTACCGCTCTCTGGTATCCATTGATGTAGTTGTCCTTCCTGCTGGTATTTGAAAGTTCTAGGGTCTAGGCCCCGAATCAGGGAAAATTTAGGCTTACAATAAAGCGTGATTTTTATTACAAATATACGAACATGTATATATCCCCCCCAAGGAGGTGGGTATCCGTTTACGGAAGTGTGGGACTGGCGGAAGCTCTACCTACTAAACCCACCCCTCATGCTAAGCTTTTTTTTGGGGAGTGAGCCCCATGCTGTTGATCCGGCATGCTGAATCCGCAGTACTGGGAGAAAGGAACTACATCCTTTTCTTCGAAGGCGCTGCTTTTGGCAGTCGCCTTTCTTCATTTTTAGCCTCTTCCAGAACAAGCCTAAAAACGCGGCATGCCAGGACCCAGGGATGTGGTCGGCCTTTTCCCCTGGCTAGAGCTCATGAAAGAGGTAGCAGTGGGATCCTTTGCTGCAGGCATTGTGTTTATAGCTTGACTCTCCGCATTTGTAGCCAAGAATGAACCGATCCACCCCAGTGCACTCGCTGCGTCAACAGAAAGGTCAAGGACAGACATATTCGAATTCCGCTTTTTCGGTGGGCTTGCAAACACCTTTCGGGTGTCACTGCGGCCACCGAAAATCTTGTCTAAGGCCTCCCTGGCTTCCGAAGTCTCAGTGAGGGATTCGAGGTCCCTCACTTCTACAGAAACCCGTTTGTGGGAGCAACAACGCTTCCAGTCGGTCCAACAGCGACTCCCCCTCCAGCCAGACGAGGCCGGGTATACCGTCCTTCACGATGTTGTTGACGTTCTTCTGGATCTAGCACGTCATGGACATATCCTTCACTAGGACATCCACCTAGGATATTTAATCCATCTCCTTTAGAATTTTTAGAACCTTCTCCCATTCATTCTCACAAAACTCGAGGTCAAGAGCAGTGCCCATGCTGCTTGCGAGGCTGCTCCGCCATGACTTTGGATCGTTCATTAAATGTGTCCCTGCCGTCTGGTTATCGCCCATTCTTGTGTTAATCTCTCTCGATTTGTCAGTTGCGTCTATTCGCTGATTGTTACTAGCACATTGTGTGGCAAGGGGCGGCTCGGAATAGCCAGGAACGGATATACCCTCAGGGATGTCACCCCAACCCCAGTTCCTTGAGGCCTGGCCTACGTTTGCCCGGCACTGGTAACCTGAAGTTCCGGGGGTCACCCGTAATAATTCTGGGCCGACACCATGCATCTATGCCGCACTCCCTGATCAGGACCCAAGTGGCTAGCTTCAGACACTTCCTCACAGATTCCCCTCGTCAGAGCAAGCTCAAAACAGCCCCCGCTCCAGTGGCAAACCGGACTGGTTAAGGATCATTTCCGGGGAGCCAGAAAGGAGTGCCAACCCGAAGGAAGAAAAAGTGAAAGACACCCTGATGAGGTTGAAGATAATAAGAGGTGGCAAGAATAACCAAGAAAAGAAAAATAACTGCGAGATAAGACCTAAGATTTGGAAGAAAGGCCTTAGCTCTTGGGAAGACTGTGAGTGTAAGAAGTCTCACAGTTTGGCTAAAGTAACCGGGGTCGCCAGCCCTCCTGTGAACATGTTAGAGAGGGGCCTCCCGTGAAGTCGAAATCTTTTAGAATATTCTTAGATAAAGAATTGATGTGGAGTTTTCATATAGATTATATATTTTTTTAAATATCGTCATATATATTGAGGCATTTAAAAAGTACTGACCTATAAACATTATTCTTATGGCACATTACGGAATACTTTACAGTCAATTATCGAACGGGATTATAGTTTGGGGCTCGTGTTCCAAAACATATTTCAAAAGTTCATTTGTTTTACAAAAAAACAAAAAAAAAACAAACATAAGAATCATTTTTAATTTAAATATTACAGAATCATATAAAGACACATTCAAGATTATGAATTTCCTCACACTACCATGCATTTACATATTCGAAACAATAGTACATTGGCTTTCAAAATGTGAATTAATGTGTAGTAGGGATATTCATAAATAAAATACAAAATCAAGTAATAAGTTCTGCATTCATCAACACAAACTTAATGTTTAAAAAATCTCACATCCCAAACGGGAGTAAGACTCATTACCAAGAAATTATTATTTATTAAAAATTCGTCAACCCAAAAAAATTGTTTTTATCTAAAAATTACTTTTGCGGTGTTGATGAATTTACAGACCCTAGTCCAAATTGCATTAACAGTTGCGTATTGTATTTAAATTAACCCTATTTTTACAACAAAAAAGGTAATCAATTAAACTAAAATTAATTATTTGATTTTGGTGTATGATATATTAAACCAGGTTGTTCAATTTTATTTTAAATATTTTGTATTCCTAAGTTTGTAATCTATATTAATTAGATCCAACATTTATGTTTAGTTTTAAAATTGCTCATAACAGATGTCTGCTGTAATGGGAATACAACATATTATTACTACCTCTGAGGGGAGGATAAAACCTATTTGATTTGTACTAAATTGTATTAATGAGTATGATAACACAATACGTTCTTATGGTGCATTTAAGTTCGTTTTGCCATGCATGAGAAGACACGAGTTTATTTAAGAGCTTTGGAGCAGTAATTGCTTGTACAAAGTACGATATGCAACAGAATCATCAAATAACAAACATGATTTACTTTTGAATACAAACCCTGCAATAGTTGTTTACAAATGGAAGAGCAGGTAATTATAACATATAATAAGGTTAATTATATGTAAGTTATATTCACCAGCATATACGTAGCTGATATAAAGCTGTTATAGCAAATAGGAGTAATGTTGTATGTTAATTTATGAAAGAAGATAACTTTTCCCCTACCTACTATGTAAAGTCGAATTTTACTCCTTGTAATGAACGAGTAAAGTGCCACTTTGCATCCCTAGAGAGACAAAATTACTTTGATTCCCAAGGGAGATAAATTAAACCCATAAGAATAACATTGACAATCTGGCAACATAGTGCAGTGGAAAACTGGCAACGTCGTAGCTATAACATTCGGAACAGAATCAGCTGATATTTCGCTGCAATAATTAACGTTCCGAGTTCCAAGATTAGTTATTACGCATTACGCAACCAAAATGGACAGCGATTGTGAATGTGAGTACTTATCGATACTTATGGATTATGGGAGTGTGGGAAAAATATTGAGTGTATTACGGGAGTAAAGTACATTGTCTCCCTCGGGAAAATTGTCGCCCTCGCTTACGGCGTTGGGCACCAACAATTCCCCTCAGTGAGACAAAGTTCCACTTTACCCCCTTAATACACAAATAACTATTAATCACTCAGTACAATCCTTAAGATCTCTTCTAACGAATCTGTAGGATTTACACCTTCGGTGGTATATATGTACCTCGATTTCCCTTGTGATGAAATTTAAAAACAAATGCGTCATTTCCAACCGCACTTAACAAATCCAGAGGTTTCAATAAAGCCGGTGAACCAATGAAAATCAATTACCTCGGGATATGAAGCCCTCCACCACCGCTTTGTTGGCCGCCCGTCACATTGTCCCGTCCAAGTTTCGAGTAAATATAAATAAGTCCAGGAGAAATAAACGTTTTAAGTTAATATAGTAAACAATAACATTAATACATGTTTTGATCCCATGGAATCATCATGTTAAAACATTACGTCCCAGAAAGTTGTTTAGCGAATTTTCCCTAAAGTTTACTTTAGGGGGCGTAGTAAACATTAAACTGCAGATCAAGATAACTTTTTGTTTTGAGGCTCCCAGGAGCCAAAAAGACAATTAGTTCAAATTAAAAAATACAAAAAATATATAAGTAGAAGATGTAATGAGTATAATCAATATATTCGTTTGCTATGCAACAACTGATTGAACAGAGAAGTGAGAACAACGTTTTGTAACTAAAAAATTAAAATAAGTTATAAAACCAAAACTAATATATTCATGATGACTAGGAAACCCGTTGCTCGAAATAAACCAATGTTTTGCTGTGATGAGCATGTATTTTATAAATGTTATCATCTGTATTGCTTTATTCAATCCTTCTCGTCTCAGGCTATTAACGGATGGGCGTGTGGCAACCAGGATTTTGGAATTCCGATTGTGTATAAATGAGCCAAATCTTTTACAAATATATGACAACTCATTCTTTTCCAAAACTCATTGTTTAATTTTTTACTTGATTTTTGCTATTTTGCTTTGCTGGAAATACTCTTAGGTCTAAAATGTGCCAACTCTCTAAGCTCTGGTTTTGACCATTTTAACACATTTTGGGTGAAATCCATTATGAATAAGGAAGGTGTAATAACATTTTTCCCAGAATTCATGGTATGCTAATTTTGGCTCACATTTGATGGAGACTCTGAAAATAAGAATGGGATGGTTTATTGTTTTCCAAGACGTTCATTCTGATTCTCAACTTGTTACATCTGATTGACACATTCTGATCATGATCGGCTTTGGTGGTTTTCTAATAACCTAATTGTATTTCCTTAATTCTAACATACAATCCAAAATCTGTGAATTATGAATCATTTATTTTTATTTGTTGTATTCTACCCATATAAAATAAATATTTTCGTGATCGATGGCTTCCCCATATCCCCCGTTGCTTAGGCTTAGGCTATGTAGTCCGAAATAATTTGCATTCCCCCGTTCTGCAAATGTTTTAGGGATCTACCCTCTTGGCATTAAAAATACTTATTCCAACCACCTTGCACCTACTACTTAACTCACGAAGCTAAAATTCAGTAGAAAGATAGATGATAGCTCAAGGCAGATATAGGCCTACCTACCTCTGGTAATATTATAGTTTAGGACTTCGCCCCAAAGTGGCCTGAAGTAAACTCAATTTAATCATTATACACCAAGACTGAAACAATGGAGCTGACATTTGGTGGGGAAATAAATAATACATCAAAATCAAACTAGACATTCCTTCAATCCAAAGATCCTTTGGGACCCCCCCTAACCCAACTGGGATTTAAAGTATGTTAACCATCTCGCACCTACTACTGGACTGAAAGGGCTGAAGTTCGATAGAAAGATGGCTAATTAACTCAAATCAGAATAAGCCTACGACTGATCAAAATATTGTTTAGGGCTCCGCACTGCACACCTTTATTATTCCTATTTTAACCATCGCACACCCAACAACTGAACCGATAAAACTAAAGTTTGGAAAATAGACCATACTTTAGAATCTAATGCTGTGCTACTTCTGTTCTAAAACTCATATAGGGCTCCAACCCACTTGCTTTAAAAATTCAAGCTTACACTTCGCACCTACTACTGGACCTATGTATCTGAAGTTCAGGTGGAAGGTATTAGTAATATACTCAAACCATACATAGGTCTATTCCTGATCAAAATATGATTTAGGGCTCCACCCCCCCGGGCCTTTATTATCTCATGTTAACTATCACAAACAATTATTGAACAGATAATCCTGAAATTCCACTCAAACCATGTCATTCCCCCGTTCCGAAAGTTCTATAGGGCTCCAAACCACTGGAATTTATACGTCCGTTAAGTTTAGTAACAAATGGATAATTCTGGAATGATGGCGCTAAAATGTTGCAGGAAGATAGGTACATGAGAATATAACCTACAGGCCCATACTGATAATCTTTTTGGGCTCCGCCCTACTGGCATTCAACATGTGCATCTTTAAAAGTTGTCAGAGTTAACCTCAGGGGCTAGTGATTTAATTTTAGATTCCATGATAACCAGCGGGAAAATAAACGGAAATCAACGGTAATAAAGAAAGGTCACGTGAACAAAGTCGCACCAGGCACAAGCTAGCGCCATATATTTTAACAAACAAATAATAATAATACTTCCTTGAAAATCATCTACACTGTGCTACACTGTGTTTTGATGAAAAATTATTAAAACGTTAAATGTGATTTTTTAGAATAATTCAGCCTTAAGAATATTGTTATTACTATTTAAACATGAAGTTTCATGTGCTGCACCCTAGGATAATCTTTATAAACTCACGATATAAGAATGCTAACTTTTATTATCAAAATTATAAACATATTGCGTTACCTTTCCAGTAGTGAACATGTGTTCTTGCTGATAAACTGTGATTACTCTATTCAGCTGTTCGATCATGCCATTAAAAACAATTCTTTCTCAATGTTAATCTTATGGACAAATTACGAAAATTAAGGGCGGCTAGGGCCCTTTGCTTAGGCCCGTTATTTATTAAATTTGGGCACAAACAACTTCAGACCAAGAATCCAACGACGCCAAAAATATCAAATTTGGTTGAAAACTGTAGGATCCAATCACAAAAAACCCCTAGCGTATTAAATAAGTATAGATTAGCAATCAAAACGTAATAAAAATGTTGATTAAAAAAAATTAAATGTAATGACTGCGGCAACTTCTAAAATGCTAAACAAGGAGAGGTTTTAAAATCAGATTTAAAGAACATAGACAGGCCATAACATCTAAAAACAAAACTACAATGAAATCTTAATTCGCTGACCATTTATTAAACTAAGGACATACGTGTACGTGCTTAGAGAATAATATATAGGGTGTTCAAAAAAGGTGGGGACATAATTAACGTAGTGATTCCTTGGGTCAAAATAAGCAAAAAAGTTTATATAAACATATGTCTTATCTCCTTTCGTTTAGCGTCTGTGTTTTTTACAAAAAAAGTCATAACTCCTTAACGGTTTGAGCTACAGCGTTGAGATTTTGCAAAGATTTTTATCTTATTGGCCGCTTTATTTTTGCAAAATTTGAATAAAAACTCTTTAATCGTTTTAAAATGGCGGCTATTTTAAATATTTGACGACAAATCTCACGAAAACCATTAATTTTACAAAAAAATTGTAAGATACATAAAATTTAGTAAATTTTATGGATATTTCAACGATATCTTACCAAGCTTAGTTTGGACAAAGAATAACGGGGAAATTAATTTTATTAATGATATTTGTTATAGTTTTAACATTGTTTAAATGGAGAAAACTGTAGTTATAGCGATAAAGAAATTAATTTCTCAGTTAAACATACATATTTTATAATATAAAAACATCATGAAAATCTCAATGTTTAAGAATAAATGTAGTTTTACTCAAATAATAAGAAAGAACCAAAAAACATATTTCACGTTTCACAAACTAGAAAACAAAATCCAATTTATGACAAAATATATGAAAAAGAAAAATTAAGTCCCTAAATTAATTATATACTGTGTAGTATATAATATGAAAGGTAAAGCAAAGAAATGTTTACCATATGATTAATTTTATGTTTGTTTTACATACGTTTGATTTTATCTTGCTGAACTACTAAAGAGGTTATATTGACTTTGATAATGGCCTTAGTACCGAAACATGTCAGTCGATATACAATAATATAAAAATTAAAAAAATGGTTTTCCGTTTTAAACTTGTTATAAGAATGCTAGATATATTACTGCATAGGACTACTTTATTATTATTTGTTAAGTAAAACTACAAGAGTATTGAAAATGTATTTCTTATTCAGTGACACGAGTTTCGAGGTTTATCTCATGATGAAAGTTCAGCTAATAACCTTAAAATTGAAATATACTTAAACTTTCAGGTTATTAGCCAAAAATATACTTCAGACGAGTTCCATATCTTCCTCCTGAAGTGTAGTATGGTCCTACGTTAAACTTAGTCAGTCGAGCTATTTGATGTAATTAAATACATAAACTTAAATAAATGCATTATTATTATGAATTTAATTCAAATAAAAGGAACATAAAATACAAATATTGACTTAAAATATAAACACCTAATTGTATTTGTATATGTAATTATTAATTATAAACAATTAATAATTATAAATAAAAAATTTATAAAAGTAAAATAAATATAAAAAATATAAAAATAAAGATATACAGATAAATTATAGTTATTAATAATTAATTAATAAATAATTAATTGTAATTAATTATAAAGTGCACTGAATTGCCTGGTTACTTTACGTTTGCTGCTATTTAGCGGTTTAGCATACTTCCAGGTAAGTAATATAACAGTGCTTCTGCAAACCATTGGAATGGTATGTGTACGTAGAGATTTGCATGGCATTCTAAGTTCCAACCCTAATAAACGGTTTATTATTTGAAGCAGCTTCCAAATCTCAAGTTTCCAGGAGAAATAGTTATATCTTAAATCAAACCTGAGCGCAACTTGACTGTCTAATTGTCTTTAAAATTACGTTTATAATGAACAGCACAATAACAAATAAAATAAAATAAATACTTACAGAAATCACCACGTAATACAAAAAGAATAGATGATATGATTAAGAACATGTGTAATGTTTATAAAAAGATCCAGACACTATTTTCACCTAAAGAAAATCAATTACGTAGATTCCACAAATAGGTTTGTGCAAATGTCTATCCGAAAAACCTCTTTTAATTTCGGTTTTAACACTGTAAGCTTAAAAATATTAACATACTATGAATAATAGTATGCAATTTTATATACAAAATGATTGAATTGGAATAATCCAATTTGGTATTGGAGAGAAATATTTTGAAACACAGATGAGGTGAATATTTACTTCTATTAGTTTGATTGAAATGAAACCGGTTAAATATCATTGTTGTCCCTCTCTGTGGATACTCATGTAATACAAACACGTCTAGTATCTTTATTTACATATTACCTCTGTTTGATATATAATACAAAAATATAAAGCTAAAATGTAGTTAGTGTACTTAAAACCCAATGCCGTATTTAAGGAACAATGCTGTACCGATGTACTTACTGGGCGTGGTAATTTAGTTTATAAAATACTTTTGATTACGTTCTTTGTTCGTAGTGTACTTCCACTTGTGGGTAGTTGCAAATGACTACTTAGATGAAAGTTTAATTTATGTAAATAATATATCAAGTTTTATTTATATAAATAAAATATTAAGTTTTACTTATATAAATCTAACTTATATAAAGCTGGACGGGTTCACTGACTGACTGACTGACTCACTGACATAAATTATGAGGCACTTCCCGTAATCGGACCCTACTCGACCCCTTACTTGAATTAAAGCTCTTGATGAGAAACTTTTAGAGTTAATTGCCAAAAAATAAATTTGTTTAGTTTTCGCGGCACTTTTTGGGCCGGGAATATTCCACTTTTTAAATTTTTCCACTTTGATCGCGTTTTGTACGGAAACGGTAAGAGATGGCAAAACGTGATCAATACATAAGTTTTAGAAAATTTAATTCCCAACTAACGATTTTTCGTCAAATTTAAGATCAGTTTAGCCGCTATTTATCAGAGAAGGAGCAATGTTGAGGATTTTGGCCCACTTAAACGTGTACTAAGTTTTGGAAAGCTGTTTTATGAAAGCACACTATCTTTGGCTAATACCACATGTTTGTATCAGCTGATTAAATAAACCTCCCGTGTAGGTGATAATTTGCTCACCATAAGATTTATATTAATCAGCAGTTACAAAACATGATGAGCACATTATAGCCTACACAGGAGGTTCAATATCGCGAATATAGTTTGTTACGACATCGAAAATGGCATCATCCGATTGTTTGTTCTATCAAATGAATTTAGCCCAGTAGCCCAGTGGATATGTTGTCAGATTCACGATCATGCGGTCTCGGGTTCGAGTCCTACTTTTGATGTTTACTTTTTGAGGTCTGAAATTTCTGTTTAATTTGAAGTTATTTTGTTTTTACAAATTAATCAATTTGTAATTATGTTGCAAAACGAACGGCCACCATACAGCGCTCTGCGGAATTAGGTTAGGTTAGGTAACCATAATTTTGTCGAGAACTGCAGCCTAATTTGTTGTTACTTTTTACAAATAAATCCATTTGGTCAACTCCAATTTAACATTGTAACCACAATGTTAAGTTTTTTACTTAACTTATATCTGATCGACTTCGAATTGGGTGAGAACTTTATTTTTCTCCTTTTATACACCTCTAAACAACAATTGTAGTCGGTAGTTCATTCGATAAAACTAACAAGCTGCCAGTTAGTAAAATGTTTCAATATCGAACCGATATTGGACCGCCTGTGTAGGGTATAATGTGTTCACCAAAGACATTGTTGTGTAGTAGTTTTTCTTTGGTTAACGTACCACAATATTTGAGTTTGATTTAAACTTGTGTTAACTGAGGAGTGCAAGTGAGCGAAGCGAACTCCACAAGGAGGTTTGGGGGCGAAGCCACCAACAGCGATAAGCCTAGTAATATATATCTTTTAAATATTCGAGCCACCGCAATAGTATCAATTAAACTTAGTACTTAGTGTCCGTGACAAAACGACGACGGTGCTATATCCCGGTGTTGAAGACTGATATACTTATTATGTTTCATAGTATCAGTTAAGGTAATTTATGGTTATACTAGTGATCCAACTATTTTCAAATGGCAATTTCAAACCCATAAAGTTTATATTGGGTTTGGATTTGTTTATATAGTTTTTTTTCTTCTTAGTATCAATATGTAAGCAATGACACTGTACAAATAAATAAATATTGCCTGCCATTCAACATACCTGAGGCCCATCGTCTTTGAATAAAGTTCAATGGAAATCAATAACAGTGTAGACGCCTCGCCGGTATGCTGTCTAGCGTTTGTTGTATTTTGCCACGACCTGACATGCTTATCCCCGCACATCGCACATCTGCGCCAAGAAACGCAATACATCACCTCGCGCCTCGTGACATTCAACGTCACCTTTTCTCTCTTAACCTGTAAAAATGTTCCAAAATATTTATATTCAATACAAGTTCTCTTTCCCGCTATGTTTTTGGTTATTCTGTTTTACAATAATCTACTGTTATAATAGTTGTTATCATTTGATCCCTATGTGTATGTCAATTTAAAAGATACGTTCGCTTCATCAGTATAAAAGACGCCGAAACAAACTCGGGTATATTATAAGTCAAATTTAGGTAAATTATTATAGTATAATGAGTGTAATTGCTTGTATAGCTTCTTTGTACAAAGTAACCTACTTTGTTACTGACTAAGATCAACTGATTCTAGAGTCAAAATAATCAATTATTCATTATTAGGTTAATGACCAGTGCATATACCCTATTTAGAACCTTTGAAAAAATGTTTCTATTTTAATCTATTGATCTTGCGAACCTCAGATTACGATTGTGCACTCTAACCCCTACACTACCCAGCCAGTTTTATTTCTTTATATATATATATATATATATATATATATATATATATATATATATATTTTTTTTATATCGTGTACTTAAATTAAAACACAGACAAATTTATGTAAAAAGAAGAAATAAAACTGGCTGGGTAGTGTAGGGGATTTTGTTATTATATATATATATATATATATATATATATATAATATACTAGACCCGCATACGCAGGCCTCAACCCGCAAATAATTTATAAAAACGAAGGCAGTTGTGTGTGCTGCATTCTGTGGTTAACCCGTGGAACTTCTGCGAATCAAGATTAGCTGTTTTTATTTCCATCAGCTAAAACAAAAATTAATGTCCTTAAAGAATACATGAGAACTTTGAACCCCGGTGGGGTAAAGCCTAACAGGGCTTTCGCAACTTTAATATGGCCACCTACATGTTACTCAGGACCATCAAGTACTTCTCTGCCAAATTTCAGCTCGATCAGTGCAGGGGTTAGAGCGTGATTGAGCCACAAATATCTAAACAAACGAACATACAAACTTACAAATAAATAATAACAATACCTGTAATTAATATCATATACCGCTAGATAACTTTATCATATCACAATAATACAGACATTGTTTATTATTATTTGGCTGATGAAAATATATTTAATCTAGAACAACTATTTATCATATTATTTTTAAAACTTTACTTATTGGTTTTAAATATTCCATTTGAATCGGTTGAAACTCGAGAATCGGATGTTGTCTACAGGAATACGTCGGTTACAAGGGATGGAATATTGGAGTGCATAGTATAACTCTAAATACACACTCTATCCAAAAATACCCCTTGCAGAAAACCTAAGTATTCAGCTAATTTCCAATGCATGCATATGTTTCTCACTACATATGCAAGTTTCATACAAATACATAAATAAATCAGTGATCTATAGCATTCTATTTATTCTCCATAAGAATAACATAGGGCTGAGTACACAGGTTTGCTGCAACAAGGAACACAAAATATGTTTTTTATGCAATTATCAATATAACTCAACCAGGTGAAGCTACATACTAAGTTTTATTAATTTATGTTCATAATTAAGGGAGATATAAAACTTTACTTATCCTCCATAAGAATAACATTAGGGCTGAGTATGCAGGTTTGCTGCTACTGAGATAATCAACCAAAAATCAATTATTTGTGCAAATATCAATATACCAGTACTACGTGGAGCCACGTACCAACTTTCATCAATCTACATTCATAAATAATCGAGATATCAAATTTTATTTATTCTCCATTTGGATAACATTGGACAACGTACTGTGTTTAGCACTTTGAACATCTCTGCATAGGTTGGACGTAGAATCACAATTTAAACACCAAAATGATCGTTTTGTAGAGCTGAATTGATTGGTTAAAGCAAATGTGAAGTTTACATTAAAAATGAACTGAGGAAAAGCCAAAAACCTTTTTCCCGTAAGATTAACGTGGGAGATTTTATGAGCAGGTTTTTTTATTTTCTCCGCAACCACTTAACCTAGGTTAATAATTTATTTGTTTTTTTTAAGCTCTATAAAATGCTCAAAACCAAAATGGAGTGTTTTAAAAATGTTAGGGTAAAAAGTGCAAAAAACAGATTTTTGGAAATTTAAAACCCCCATAAACCTTCCCATGGTCCGATTTTTCTGGTTTTCGAACTTAAAGTCATGAATGTCACTTTACACATTTGAGCCAAATTTCATCGCAATGGGACGTTTTTTACTCAAGTTATCTTGTTAACGAACACACATATATGTATACAGAGACTATGAAAACTTTTTGTTTTGAGGTACCCAGATGCCAAAAACACTATTCATTCAAATATATATATATATATATATATATATATATATATATATATATATATATATATATTTGAATGAATAGTGTTTTTGGCAACTGGGGCCCTCAAAACAAAAAAGTTTTCAAAGTCGCTGTCATATATATGTGTGTCCGATTGCGATGAAATTTGGCTCAAATGTGTAAAGTGACATTCATGACTTTAAGTTCGAAAACCAGAAAAATCGGACCATGGGAAGAGGGGTTATGGGGTTTTTAAATTTTCCAAAAATCAGTTTTTTGCCATTTTTACCCTAACATTTTTAAAACACTCAATTTTAGTTATGAGCATTTTGACTATGATTACGTTTTGTTTTGAGGTCCCCAGATGCCAAAAACACAAATCAACTTCATATATTCATTCAAATGTATATATATGTGTATATGTATACATATATATAAATTTGAACGAATAGTGTTTTTGACATCTGAGGACCTCAAAACAAAAAGTTACCATAGTCTCTGGCTTAAGTCTTACCATTATACCTACTAACCTACTACCATTACCTACTAATAGCTTCTTCCCTAAAGGGGAAATTCACTAAAACGTATACATCACTGTATTATCTTTCCTATCTGGGTGAACTGGGAATGTATATTAAATCCCTACATACACACCATTTCAAAATACCTTTACAGCATCTATTATCCTTCGTTCCTGGGCGAGCAAATACCTGACCTCAAACGTAAAGCTAACACGTAATTTAACTAACGCAATTATACGTTTATATTTCAGGCTAATATTATTTTATTAAAGCCGATTATCACAGACTGTTAAAACTGGATTCAATATTTTTATGGGAAATAATTATTTATTTGTTTATTTATTAAGATCCATATCGTTTTAATTGCAATTAAAAACACTATATAATTTAATTTAATAGTTAAAAATGTATTAACATGTAAATAAATTATTTATAAAGAAATTGTTGTGTTGTAAATAAGAACAAATACGAAAGTGAAATTAGATTCAGGGAAATAAGAATCGCTGGTGCTACTTGGTTTTGCAAGTCTGGGCAAACTCGCGATTTTCATGTCCCGGGATGTCGGAAAGAAGTCGGAGGCAGTGGTTTGAATTGTTCCTTGGGCTGAAGGGACAGGAGCCTAGTTAAGTGATGGCCGCACGTGGCTGGCTTCTGGAAGTTTCGGTCCAAATCTTGTGCTGTAAGTGTGTCGAGAGGCTACTCTACAAAACGTGAATTTCTTCAGATTGGAAGGTAATTTTTTTAAATTTAGAGTAATTATTCAAATCATTGCTCCATTTCTCATTTTGGTTTCAAAAGAGGGGAACAGTCTGTAGTAGGATACCCTATGATTCAGTCTTAACATGGTTTTCTTATGAGAAAACGTGTAGCCAACCTAAATGAATTGCAAAACAAAAAACATGACCTACATACCAGTGGTACCAACCGTAGTTATATATATAAAGATGTATAACAAGGTAGTTATATATATATAATGATGTATAATAAGGTTTTATATATATATAACAAGGTAGTTATGTCACGCTTATAATGTAAGACACAAAATACCTGCAGTATTATAATGTAAGAGAGAATATATATATATATATATATATATATATATATATATATAATATCATACTATAATTATATATATATATATATATAATATATATATATAAATGTATATCACCGTAAACCCACCACCACCGTCTATCCATACCTTTGCCAGCCACTGCCTCCTCCTCCTCCCGACCTGTCCCCAGCCGCGCTGCCACTGCCCTGTCGCTACCTCCTGTAACAAATAAACATATTGCATCAGCCACCTCCCCACCACTTTCTATTATCCCGCGCGCTTTCTCTCTCTCTTTGCTCCCTGCTCCCGTTGCGATCGGACGTGTTTTTGCGCTGTTCCGTTCGTTGCGTTTTGCAAAGATAAAACTTGAGCGTTTGCTCCCCATAGCGGCTTCACTTTTCCTAACCTCACTTTTCGCTTTGTATTTTTATAACCTCACTTTTAATTTGTTTTATTCTGCGTAACATAACCTCACTTTTATTTGAAAAATGGCTGTAAATCCTGTCGAGGTTCTCAGTTCGGACGAAACCTATGTTAGACATTTTAGAATTTATGGAACACGAACAATTTTTAAATTTACTAATCCTCCTCCTGAAACTACTGAAATTGATTGGCTAAGACAAGGGTTTGCCAAAATTGTAAATGAAATGAAAGAGCGGGCCCATGAAAATGATCACCTTGGTTTCACCTTGCACAGCTTAAACTTAAAAAGTAAAGAACCCGGTTTTGTAGCTTTCCGGCCCGTTGGTGAAATTGATGAGGACATCCTTTGGCAGATTTTCGGGGGTATTGTTCAATCCAATTCAGAATCAATTAAATCTACCGACACATTTAAAGTTGAATGTACCCGAGTTAATCTCCCTGTGGGTTCCGGCCGTCCTGGGAGAGTAAGACCTGGCTTTTATAATACCTTTGATGAAGAATGTAAATCGAGACGGGGTATTGTAGTAATTAACAACAAAGACAACTTGTGTCTCCCCCGGGCTTTGGTGGTGGCCATAGCAAACGTGACTAAAGACCCCCAGTACAAAGCAATCCGAAAAGACCTGGGTAAAAGACAATCGTTTAGGGCCAAGGAACTTATTCGGCGGGCTAGGGTAGAGATCTCTGAGGAAGGTGCCGGTATCCCCGAATTGGAAAAGTTTCAGGACTTGCTAAAAGACTACAAAATCACAGTCTACAACTATGACAAAAAAGGTCGTGATGTTTACTTTGAAGGGGCTGTTGAAAATCCTAAATTCAAAATTAACTTGCTCTTTCACAACGGTCATTATAATGTAATCAACAGTTTGACCGCTGCTTTTGCCTGTGCTTACTTTTGCGAAGCATGCCACGTCCCTTACGAACACAAAGCTGAGCACAGATGCTCAAACATCTGCCCTCAATGTCAAACCATCTCGCCTCCCTGTAAAGAGGAGCATGGGGGAATAGTTTGCACAGACTGTAACATGACTATGAGGAACCAGCTCTGTTTTATCGCCCATAAGGTTGACAAATGCAAAACAGTAAAAAAGTGTCTAGACTGCGGGAAACTGATTAATTTAAAAGAGAGATCCGGACCTCACAAGTGCGGGGAAGTTTTCTGTAAACCCTGCAAATCATTCAAAGATCCGAATCACAAATGCTACATGCAACCCAACGATGGAAAACCTAAAACTAAAGACTATCTTTTCATTTTCTTTGACTTGGAAACAAGGCAAGACGAGTCTCTCCCCTCTGACCCTGATAAAAAAGTACATCAAGTTAACTTGTGCGTCTCACAACAGTTTTGCTTTAATTGTATCGAGTCTAGATTTTGCACGGCATGTAGAAACAGAACTAAAGTTTTTAAGGAAGAACCAGTAAAACACTTCATGGAGTATGTGATGCAAGCTCGTAAACAGTTCAAAAATGTCTGTGTAATTGCCCACAACGGGCAAGGCTTTGACTTCCAGTTTTTGTTAAAGTATGTGTTGGAAGAAACTAAATTCACTCCGGAACTGGTTATGAGGGGGACCAAAATTATTTTAATGGAAATGGACAATGTGAGATTCATTGACTCACTGAGCTATTTCCCCATGGCTCTCGCTGCGCTCCCTAACGCCTTCAAACTGCCTCCCGAGAAAAAGAAGGGCTACTTTCCCCACCTCTTCAACACTCTAGCGAACCAAAATGATGTAGGCCCTATGCCTGACAAAAAATACTACTGTCCGGAATCAATGTTTGAAAAGAAACACGAAGCCTTTGAAGAATGGTACGAGGAACAGGTGGCGAGTAACTATGTCTTTGACTTTCAAAAGGAAATCTTGGAGTATTGCATCTCTGACGTAGAGATTTTAGCTCAGGCCTCATTAAAGTTTAGACGTATTTTCTTGAAAGAATGTAACGTAGATCCTTTCCTCGAGTCCGTAACTATTGCTAGCGCTTGTAACCTGGCCTTCCGCCGTAACTTCTTGAAACCAAACACAATCGGCCTAATCCCTAAAAACGGGTACAGACTTACTGACAATCAATCAGCCGTTGCTTTACAGTGGTTAACGTGGGAAGAGGAGGAACGAGGGTTGAGGATTGAGCACGCTGGCCGGGGTAATGAAGTTAAAATTAACGGGCTAAAAGTTGACGGGTTTGACGGGGAACGAATTTACGAGTTCCACGGGTGTTACTGGCACGGGTGCCCGAAATGTTTTCCTTACGACAGAGAGGCTCCTCTGAAGGAGGATCCCTCAGATTCACTTAACTTAAGATATGAAAGGACTCTGAAGAAAATGTCTAAAATCAGTGACTACGAAGTTGTAGTAATGTGGGAGTGTGAATTTAGAGCTTTGAAAAAGGACAATAAACTAAATCACTTGAACAACCTGCCGATCCTCAATAATCTTCCCCTCGACCCTCGGCAAGCATTCTTTGGAGGCAGAACGGGTAATTCAAAAACATACCACAAATGCGAAGAGGGAGAAACGATACAGTATGTCGATGTTTGCTCCCTCTACCCCTATGTAAACAAATATGGGAAATATCCTTTGGGCCACCCTACCATTTATGTGGGAGATAGGGAGTGCAGACAGCGAGGATTAAATGTAGATGGTTTGCTAAAATGTAAAATCCTACCGCCTCGAGATCTCTACCACCCCGTACTCCCTGTTAAAATGAATAATAAATTAATGTTTGTGTTGTGTATGACTTGCGGGGAAACTCAAAACCAGCGAGACTGTGAACATGAGAGTGATAAAAGAGCGTTAGTCGGGACTTGGACTATGGATGAAATTAGGAAGGCGATTGAGAAGGGTTACGCTGTACTGGACATGTACGAGTTGTGGGAGTACGAGGTAGCCACATACGAGAAAGGGGGATTGTTTACAGACTTTATTAATAAGTTTTTGAAAATGAAGCAGGAAGCCTCAGGCTATCCTAGCTGGTGTAATACTGAAGAGGACAAAGACAAGTACATCGCAGACTATTTCCAACATGAGGGAATTAAATTGGACAAGGCAAAAATTTGTAAGAACGGGGGACTTAGATCATTGGCTAAATTAATGCTTAACAGTTTCTGGGGAAAGTTCGGACAGAGGGAGAACCAAACTAAAGCAACAATTGTAAGGGAATCTAAAGTCTTGTTTAAAATGTTAATCAGTCCAGAAGTACAAGTCAATAGGATTCAAACTGTTAACGAGGAAGTTGTTGTTGTCAACTGGGAATATATTGAGGAAGTGGGGGAACCTCTGACAAATGTAAATGTTGTTATTGCGGCCTACACCACAGCCCAGGCGAGGCTTAAACTGTATGAACATCTAGATGCCCTTGGAGGTCAAGTCCTTTACTATGACACGGACTCGTGTATTTATCTATACAGGGGAGGATTGTATAAGGTCTCTACGGGAGATTACCTCGGGGAAATGACGGACGAATTGGCAAGTGAGTACGGGCCTGGCTCTTATATCTTAGAGTTTGTTTCTGGGGGACCAAAGACCTACGCATACCTTGTCTGGTCAACCAAAAAGCAAAAACTACAAACTGTGTGTAAAATCAAGGGTCTCACCCTCAATATGAAGACTTCCGAAACATTACATTTTGAACAATTGAAAAAGATGGTCCTTAGTGAAACCGCTGAAATTTTAGAAATTGAAGAAAACAGAATCAGGAGGACTAAAGACAGAGATATTGTAACAGTAAGTGAAATTAAAAAGTTTAAAATCACAGGACCTAAAAGGAGGCTCGAGGGTGAGTACGACACCTTGCCATTTGGCTATCAAAAGGTTCAAAGACTCGAGTAACCCCGACAGGTTGCGTCACTCTTCCCCCTCCCCCGTTTTCTATTATCTCGCGCGCTTTCTCTCTCTCTCTCTCTCTGCTCCCTGCCGCCATAGCGATCTGACGTGTCCCTGCTCTTTACTATGAATCAACCAAAATCACTTTTTCAACTTTGCGAAAAACAAATCTGGGATCGCACCCGATGTATTAACGAACTAATTTACCTAAACATGCCCCCCGTAATTTTCGAAAAGTTTGTAGAAACCCATTGGCGTAACCATTACGCCATAAGTCAAGAGTATATTAAAAAATTCTATGTAGGTCGCTCAGCATACTGTAATTGTTTATATTGGGATACATTCTTACGTAGATCTCTTAATTATTTTATAGAAATTATCTATAGTCAATGTCCTTATGTTACATTATGCTCTAAAAACAACATTGACTTTAAAGAGTTGGTACCTCTTAGAGTACCAGACTATGTAAAAAAACCCTTGTATATAAAATATAAATGTAAATGCTATAATCCCCACTGTATGAATGTACATGAACGAATGGAGGTCTATGGCGCGGGTGACGAAAAGCCCCGTAAACCTGAAAGGGGGTCTAGTAGATTGAGACGTCGGGCTAACACCCCGGCTACTCCTTCGAAAGACCCATGTGTGAATGAGGGGTCCAGTAGATTGAGGCGCCGGGCTAACACCCCGGCTACTCCATCGAAAAGACCTCGGGTGAAAGAAGGACTTTGTACATTGAGGAGCCTGGCCAACACCTAGGCTACTCCTTGGAACGGTCCGGTGGGTAAAAAAAAAGTATAAAAAGTAAAATACAAAAAAAATAAACGGAGGAGACAACTAGTTTGTTTTGGAAGGTCTCCACGAGTCATGGCGGTGGAGGGGCCATGACTTTACTAAAAAAAATATATAAATAGAAGATTTGGATAATTTTAATCATTATCAAAATGGACGGTAAAACAGCTATAGCTAATGAACTACACCGACCCGCCAGGAGAAATTATACCAGGCGTAAAGTCACCCTTAAGGGGCTAACAGACCTTTATCAGGCTGATCTCGTTGAAATGAAGCCTTATTCCCAAGTTAATAAAGGGTACAAGTACATATTGACGATGATTAACTGTTTGTCCAAAGTGGCGTTTGCTGTACCATTAAAAGACAAGTCAGGACCACAAGTCGCTAAAGCTTTAGAACCTATTTTAGCCAAGTATAAAATGAAAAACTTTCAAACAGACCAAGGAACCGACTTTTTTAATAAACATGTAAACGCTCTAATGAAAAAATATAAAATCAATCACTATTTTACATTTTCTGAACTTAAAGCCAGTATAGTAGAAAGATTAAACAGGACTCTCAAGTCAAAAATGTACAAACTATTTACAGCCCGTGGAAGTTACGAATGGTTAAGTATATTGCCAGAAATTGTAAAGTCTTACAACAATACAAAGCACAAGACTATAGGTATGAAACCCAAAGATTTTAAACAAAAACACGTCAAAGATATTTTAAAGAGAATAAATAAAGTTAAGAAACCAAAACACAAAATCCTTAAACAAAAATTAAAAGTAGGCGACAGCGTTAGAATAAGTAAAGTGAAAACAGTTTTCAAAAAAGGGTATTTACCAAATTGGACAAACGAGACGTTTACAGTATACGCAATTAAACCAACAAGACCGGTAACATACATACTGCAAGACAGTAGAGGAGAGATACTCAAAGGTGGGTTTTATGCCGAAGAAATTAGCAAGTCCAAAACCGGTGACGTTTATTTAGTTGAAAGAGTATTAAAAAGGAAAGGAGACAGACTCTTTGTACGATGGAGGGGGTATGATAGCAGTCATGACAGCTGGATAGATGCTAACGACCTCCGTTAGTGAGGGACAACGACATGCTAATGCCAATGACCTGCAGGCCGGCCACCTGGCTTAGTGCCGATGACCGGAGCCCGGCCATCTGCCTTAATGCCAATGACCGGAGCCCGACCATCTGGCTTAATGTCGATGACCGGAGGCCCGACACCTGGCTGACCACCTGGCTGACCTCTGTTAGCGAAAGGAAATGACATGCAACCACGTAGGATATTATCTTAGATTGATGTTGACAGCCTGCGGTAACGAGGCAGCGTGACATGCAAAAGCGCTCAACCGTGTCTAAAGTCACTCTACCGTGACTTAAAAGCTTGCACGTGAAGTGATTACTTAAAACCAAAGCAATTAGTTGTATGTAACCAGTCACGATGCGGCTTGTAAAGCAGGAAGTCGAAATCTCTGTTCAAAACTTTGACGAATATTTCACAGGCTCCGGTATGGTAAAAAAGAATAAGCACGGTGTTTTATTGCCAGATTCGATACGTTGCATTATAGTGGGGCCCAGTTCATGTGGAAAAACTAATGTCTTATTTAATCTATTATTTGATCCAAACGGTCTGAGATTTGAAAACATTTATATATTTTCAAAATCCCTCTATCAACCAAAATACAAACTATTACAAAAAGTTATACCTAAGGAGATTGGTTATTTCGCGTATGATGATAATGGTTTAGTTTTACACCCAAACAAAGCTAAACAAAACTCTATAATGATTTTTGACGATATATCCGCCGAAAAACACAATAACATTAGAAACTACTTTACTATGGGAAGACACAACAATTTAGATACATTTTATCTCGGTCAGACATACAGCGCTATTCCCAAACAACTGGTGAGAGACAATTGCAACCTTATTATTCTATTTAAACAAGACGATAAGAACTTACGACATGCTTACAACGATCATGTCACTACGGACATGTCATTTGACAAATTTAAAGAAATATGCGCTCGAGCGTGGCTTGATAATTTTGGATTCCTAGTTATTGACAAAACTTTGGACCCTTATAAGGGAAGGTACAGAGTGGGAATGGACAGTTTTATAGAAGCTTTCTAATGGGTCGCTTCTACTATTATAACGATATAAGGGGATTTGATAAAAAACTTCATAACGTAAGGTCTAACCTCTGTACATATTATTACAAGGATAAAAAGAAATTTTGTGGAAACTATTGCAGTAGGAAGGGTAAACACGGTCATCCGTTCAATAAAAGGTGTTGGAGACATAAAAAACCTCCAAGCACCGCGATACTACCACCCGTAGTTTTATTTATGATATCTGCGAGTGAGAGAACATATAATAGAGATACTTGGTTAAACTTTTTACAAAAGTGTGAGGAACAGAGTGTACCCTTAGAGTTGGTAATTTATCATGAGGACATGAACAACTATACCGTCAGGGACCCTCAAAACTTGATCTCTAGATTTAGACCCTTTCCGGATATATTTGGTAAAGTTTTGCCTTTACGTAACCTTCATGGTAGTATTAATTTTGCTCAGATTGTTTTGAGAATGTTGGAGTACGGTTGCAAAATACCTCACGCGATCGGTTGTATAGTTTTGACAGAGAGAACTATTCCCATCAGGTCGCCTATAGGTATTTATAACACGTGCGTATATCTCAAATGTTATATTGACATTAGTTACAACACTGCCTGGGGGCCGATTCCTGACGATACTCCCAAAGGGCCTAGGGGTAAACCTTTTGCTGCCGTAAATAACTACTGCCAGGGGTTATATACTACAGAGTTTTTAAGAGCAGCCCTGCCCACAGTGGCCTCACAGTGTGAGAGATTTGGTATTAGTTTAAAAAACGGTGTATATAGAGTGACAAATAAACCATTATTTGAACAGTGGAAAACATTTACAGGGACCAATCCGTGTGAATTTTGGCTTCTCAACTCGTATTTAATGTACAACAGACATCATGATAAACCATTGAGAATGTTGAGCAAGTATATGGAAAAAACCGTTGAGAACGACAAGTATATAGTAACACATATATCCCAATGGAGAGACAATGTAAAGCGAGCCTTTGTTTTTAAAAGTTTAACAAACCGTTATGTAATACCGAGACACAGTCTTGTAAGAGAGGAAAGTAGATATTATAAAGGATTAGACTTTAGTGCTGGTGTTTCTTTGAAAGATGTAATACGTTACATGAAAAGATGCAAGAAGCGTGCCCTGTTTTTTAGACAGGTTGAACTACCTTAAATCTAAATGTGATTGCTAAAATCTATCATTTATGACTATGGAGCGAAACAGTAAACAACTGACTAGCCGACTCATAGAGTTGCGTAATGCTATTAAACGCAAATATAAACTTTTTAAGGAGGGTGCTGCGGAAAGTGATATTTTGCTTGAGAAGCAGTATAAACCGATTATTCAAGAACTTAGAAAAACGACAACAAACACAGCAGACATAAAAACTGAACCTGAAACCTTTAAAGAAGAGCCAATGGAATACGATACCACAGACGATGAAGGAGAAATAACTGAATTTATCCCAGCGAGTGTCTCTACACCTGAAACCAGCGGGTTAAAGCAAATTGTATCAACCCCTACGGGACTGGAAACAGCGTCCCAATATATCGAAAACCAGTTTAGTAACCCCATGACAGTGAGATATATGACAATGCTTTTAAAGGATGCTAGCGGTAAGGTCCGAGTTATTGACCATGACTATGGCCCTAGATACGAAGGTAGTACTTTAATGATGGGAGATAAGGTGTTAGACTTTGACAACGATGGAACTATTCTAATAAACAACACAAGATATAGTCCTACTGAAGGCTTGTATGAGCTCATATTTAAGAGAACCCCTGACGAGGATATATACAATAAAGACGATCTTAATACCTATAAGAGTATTATTATCGCCACCAACGCTCACAAGAAAGGTTACAGATTCCACAATGCAATTAGAAGGGACAACAACCTAAAGTACAGAAGAATTATTAAAGACCTATTCCCGGCCAAAGCGGGTAAGGGTCTAGCGTGGAAGAATGCAAGATCTCGTGATATAATACATTGGGATGACGCCAATGAATTAGTGGATCGGTTGCGACACATTGCTATGTCAACAGAGAGTGGAAACAGAGTACATAGCAATGAAATACTAAGTATCGTGGAGGAACTGAGAGAGGCCGGCTTTATAAAAGGAGCTGGCAACAGTAGATTTAAGGCATTATTAAAATGACCATTGACAAATTCGGACGTAGTAGCCGAAAATCCCGAGGTGAGGCCGTCAAGGGCCCCAAGGGAGAGGGTTTTAATTTAACGCCCGAAGGTGACTACGATATTCAAAATAAACAGTTATGTAATCTAAAAAGACCTGCAGACGATAACGACGCGGTGACAAAAAAGTTTATGTCTGACAATACCTTGATTTTAGATGAAAAAAAGAGTATTTTGACGCTAATAAATGTGTTATTCGACATGTAAAAGTACCACAAAATTCCGACGACGCCGCTACAAAATATTACGTAGACTACAAATGTATTCCTTTTACAGGAGAACATTATATTATAGGAAAAAAATACTAAGAGACGTACGGGATGCCGAACAAGAGTATGATGCTGTAAACTTGCGGATGTTAAAAGAATCATCAAAATCAGCCTTAAAGCTCGTAGATAACACTTTTTATGATTGTCAGTCAAAGCAAATAAAAAATCTGTCGGATCCGACAGATTTTCAAGACGTACTTAACTTAAATTATATTGTAAGACTATTGGGTAAAGTTCTATTTGACATTTACAATACCTTAGGAGCTCCAATACAGACAGACAAGGACACCTGGGTCAAATTAAACGTTGTAAACAAATACTTTTTAGATGAAAATACACGACAATTCCGTAATAAAGATGATGATGATGATGAAGAGGAAATTATAGACACGGACCCTTTCCCCAGTTTCCTCAGGACGGGATCCGGTTTAAAAACACATTAACTGGCAAACACTAATTAGTCTTCGCCGAGCCGTTCAACATGCGGGTTGTTTTATTGATTTTTCTGCCTCTTGCCTCGTGCAACAAGTCGATAGATTTTTTTGACTTATTACGGGTATTTGGAAAAAAACGCTTTGACACAAAACATTACTTCTGCAGTAAGACAATTTCAAGAGTACTTTCGTCTTGAACCAACGGGGGTGTTTGATAACGATACTTTGGCCCTCATGTCCACGCCTCGGTGCGGTCACCGAGACAATATACTACCGTTCTCGGCTTTACCCAATAGAAAGTGGAATACATCAGTAATAACGTGGTACCAATACGGAACACCACAGCACCCCCATCTGATACAGAAAGCTTTTGATGTATGGGCCAAACACGCGAATTTAACATTTAAAAAGGATATAAATAATCCAACAATAATTATATCATTTTCTACGGGTAGACAACATGTGTTTTATTCTAGACACGATACTTGCCCCTATGACTTTGACGGTCCTGGGTTAGTTCTCGCCCACGGCTATCTCCCCAACACCATTTATGCTTCTACAGACATACACTTCGATTCGGAAGAAAATTGGGATTTTACTATGAATTTACCACGATATGGAAACATTTCGTTCTTTTTAACTTTGGTTCATGAGATTGAACATACCCTTGGTTTGGATCATTCAGGTGATGATAAATCAGTAATGTTTCCTTTTAACAGGGATCCTACAGGGATTGTTGACTTGAACGAATACGAGCTAAGCAACGATGACAGACTCGCTATGGAGTATCTTTACGGCAAGCCCACTAAAACATTTGCAACCATTCCAAAAATAAATACAACAGCAGCCACACCCACTACCGTTACAACGCCTAGCAGTACAACAACAACAACTACACCACCCGAAATATTTGAAAAACGCGATATTTGCGAATTAAAAGGTCAAATTGATACGTACGTTATTGTGAACAAAAGGATATTTGCTTTCTTTAGAGACTACGTATGGATTATTAGTCTAAACCCTGCAGATAGGATTCCTGAGGATTTAACACGACCAAGAAGAATATCACACTGGCTCAAATTCTTACCACGAAACTTTACTGAAATATCGGCCATTTACCAACGGCCTAACGGTGAAATCGCGTTATTTACTGACAGTGAAGTGTTTTTATTTAGATACCCTTCACTGTCCTTGATTACAATGTATAATGTCAATAACATAGCCGGTAGAATGGTACATAAAGTTAACGCGGCCTTTGCAACTAACACGGGGAAGAGCTACATGATTATTGACGATTGGTATCTGATTGAAATAAACGAGTGTAATTATACGGGTCTTTTTATGGGTATGGTCTCGTCTACGCTTTACGGTATCCCAGCCCACTGTAGCGGTGCCTTTAGATATATAAACGGGATGATTTACTTTACCACATCCAGTGGCTCGTTAGAATACAGTGAGTACACAAACGCTGTGTCTCGTACGGTGCCTGACATTTTTGAAGTTTTAAATATCCCGTGTATACGTGAGTCACTACTAAATAAACTCTACGAGGTTATTAGATATTTACAATAAATGGCTAAAAACAGAAGGAAACCTCTCAGACGTAAGCTAGCGGTCGTACGAGGTGGAGGTATTGTTTCATCCGTTCTTAATAAGGCCATAGACCTCCTACCTGTTGAATTACATTTACCTGGAGGATATCAATTTTGCGGTCCTGGCACGAGATTAAAAGAGAGATTGGCAAGAGGAGACAAAGGAATAAACGGTTTGGACGAGGCCTGTAAGGTCCACGACATAGCATACTCGCGGTATTCCGACAGCGAGCGGCGAAGGCAAGCTGACAAAGAGTTGGCGGAACGCGCTTGGCAAAGATTCAAGTCTAGTAACGCCAGTGTTGGTGAGAAAGCCGCTGCTTGGGCAGTCACCACGGCCATGAAAGCAAAATCAAAATTGGGGGGAGGCCGTAAAAAGAAACGCCCCGTTAAACGTCCTCGGGGCAGAGGGTTGTATCTTAGGCCTTATAGGAAGGATGGTGCGGGTAGTAAGAGAGGTGCAGGTAAGGGGAGAAAAAGGCGAACGAAAAAAAAAGCATCTCGATACCTGTAAAACCGCTAACAAATTACGATTTAATCAAATACGCGAGGTTATTAAAGATTCCTAACTTTAGAGGGGTTTACATGAGGGACAGTTTACCGAAACGCCCCAAAAAATGTGAATCTGCTATAGTTAACTTGGACAGTACAGCTAATCAAGGTACCCACTGGGTTTGTTATAAAAAGATTAATAAGAAAGCCTATTATTATGACAGTTTTGGAAACCTAAGACCACCACCAGAAATCTCACGATACTTGGCGGGCTGTGAACTTTACTATAATTACGAAAGACAACAGACTTTTGACTCAGTTGTTTGCGGACATCTTTGTTTAAAGTTTCTCTGTAATTATAATGTTTTGTCTCACGGGATCAACTAGTGTTCTATCCCACGAGCTAGCATTTCCCATAGATGTTAGCAAGGGTGAATGGGAACTTGGTTTAATTGAACTGACCACTTATAATTCTATACCAAACATTGAGAAAGGCATTAATGATAAGTTTTACTACGGTGATGATAAAAGTATTACAATTCCTGAGGGCTCTTACGAGATCGAGGACATTGAAAAATACATACAGTCTCAACTGCCGAAAAAAAGTAACATTTACGTTAAAGCCAAATAATAACACTTTAAAAGTTACAATATTTTGCTCTGAAAAAGTTGACTTTACTAAAGAACATTCATTGGGAACACTCTTGGGCTACAAAAAACAAATATACGAGGCTAATAAACATCATGTTTCTGAACTGCCTGTGGATATAATTAAAGTTAATTCAATACGGGTCGAATGTAATGTCACACGCGGGTCGTACCTAAACGGAGTCGAGGGTCATGTGATACACGAGTTTTACCCGGCCGAACCACCGGGGTATAAAATAGTTGAGCTCCCGAGAAACGTGATTTACTTACCGGTAATCAGTCAAAGGATCAATACCTTAACAGTGTCCATAAAAGACCAGGACGGTAATCTTGTTAACTTTCGCGGAGAAAGAATCTCGATTAGACTACATTTAAGACAGAGTAATGGGGCTACTATTTAGGGGAATGCCTACGGGGCAGTCGGTCAGTAGTGTTCAGAAAGCCAAGGTGTTAACGTGTAAAAACATATCGTTTCTTCGTTCTATCGGTTTTAAAGTAATAAAAAATGGCGCTATTGGCGATAGACAGCCCGGCTGTATACGATGATTTGATAACAGGGATGGAATTTCACACGCACTTACCCTATGCAAATTCTACTTTCAATAATAATGATGAAATAAGAATACCAATATTACAGCAAGATATAATAACTGCGCCTTTTGAAAGCTTTATTGTAATTCACGGTAAAGTCAGCGCTAAAAAGACGGACGGGACTCCTCAGGATGTTTCCTTTGTAAATAACGCAGTGGCCTTTATGTTTGAAGAAATCCGGTACGAGATTTGTGGCAAGGAGATTGACAGAACGAGAAATGTTGGTATTACTACAACTTTAAAGAATATCCTGTCCATTCGCGAGGAAGAAAAAAATACTTTTAAAAACGCCTGCTGGCTAGGCCCTGGTAATTCTGAAAAAGTAACAGATTTTGTATATTCGATCCCATTAAAACATTTGTTAGGGTCTGCCGAAGATTACAAAAAGGTGCTAGTGAACGTAAAACAGGAATTGATACTTTTACGCTCGGCTTCGGATATTAACGCTGTAAAGTTAGCGAACGCCGGTACTTTAGATTTAACATTAGAAAAAATTTATTGGCGTATACCTCACATAACAATCAATGACGCTCAAAAATTAAAACTGTACAAATATATAGAGAAAGACCCTGCAATACATGTTCCCTTCCGCCAGTGGGACATGATTGAATACCCGAACCTGCCGAGTACGGAGACATTCTCCTGGACACTGAAAACGTCTACTCAGACAGAAAAGCCCAGGTATATCGTACTCGCCTTTCAAACAGACAGAAAAAACGACTTAACAAAGGACATGTCACAATTTGATGCCTGCAACCTAACTGATGTAAAACTTTATTTAAACTCAAACTTTTACCCGTACGATAACCTTCGAGGAAATATTACTTTAATGTATGATATGTTTGCTGCCTTCCAAAACTCGTAATATGGAAGAATCGGTTCGCCTATATTAAATTTTGACGATTTTAAAGCAAAGTGTCCTCTGTATGTAATTGACTGTTCAAAACAGGACGATACTATTAAAACAGGGCCTGTAGACGTAAGGCTCGAAATTACAACAAAAAGGGCCTTTCCAGGTAATACTTGGGCATACTGCCTTTTACTACATGATATACATTATTCCTATAAGCCTATAACGGGAGATGTCAGGAAAATCTCGAGTTAGTTTTTCCAACCCGGTAGTTACAGAAATATACAGTTTGCCAGAAGAGGACAGGAAATCAGATTGGGAACTCATGGCACGGGACCGAGCCAGGTTTTTGAGACGTATCAAATTAACAGAAGAAAAGATTTCCCGAGTAATTTTTAAACAGTGGACCCTGAGGGTCACGTGACTCATATTTTAATCAAAGGGGTGGGGGTAAAAGATACATTTATATGTCCAAAAGAGATAATTAATCAGTCTCTTTCTTGAACTCGTTGGGTAAACATGGGTTACAACGGTTGTGTTAAGATTGAATACTTTAAAGACGGGCTTTTAATCAAAACGGATTACTTAGACTGTTGTGTATTTAATACCGCTAGTGCAAAGTTTCAACTACCTTCGGGGGCTGATAGCATTATTGTTAATTGGTGTACAGATTTTGATAATAGTGAGACTTCAGAAGACGAATATTAAATATGGCTTTGCAAGAATTTATAATCATTCCTAAATGTAAAGAGCCAATAGATTTAATGACTGGAGTATTTTTAAAGTCAGTCCATTTCTTGGACCCCGAATTAACTAAAAGTATTGTGACGGGTATTTTTAAAAGTCGAGACAATAGTCTGGGTGTATTGATTAAAGGGAGAAAAGGTGTTGTGTTTTGGTCTTACGATTCTTTCTGTCAACTAATTGACAGGTTTAACGAAGTAACTTTGGCTTTATTGGGGAATTATCAGTGTTTCATAACTATAGACGCGGGGCCTAGCATAAAGGTTAACAATATTTTTGGGCATCAGTACGTTTGTGTCTCTGATGGAGAACACTCCTTGGCTCTTAACCGTCACGAGTGGGATCAACTTGTAAAAAATATTCCTTTAATTGGTCGCGAGGTATTGCAATTATTTTATATTGAGGATATTATACAAGTTTATATTAATCAGGTTTTAACCGGTGCTGAAACCTGTACAGATCAATTACCGCCTCGCGTAGCCGACCGTTTATATCAAGAAATTTTATTATGGAAGCTATAGTGGAGTTTCAAGCTTTCCGGAGTAACGGTAATAGATTTATTATTAAAGAACTTGCTATAGTTGGGAGGTCGTATAGAACACAGATTGTGTTCCGACCTCCATACTGTTTTAATTTGTTGAATAGTAAAATGCAAAGGACAGCTCGCTGGCTGACTCGTCATTATCACCACATTAAGTGGGACGATGGCGAAGTAGAGTATAGTGAGGAGCTTTTAAGCTCACTCTGTAAACCTTTTGAAACTATTTACACAAAAGGTTTGGAAAAGGCTCAATTCCTTCGGGAATTTCACCCTAATGTTAAAGAAATAAATATTGTAAATAGTAGCGATAGTTATGAACTTGTAGATTGTATTATTGTACATGGAAATAAAAATGAAAACTGCGCTTTGAAGTCCGCAAAGTACTACGCTCGAAAAATATTTTCGAGTGGGGCCTAATAAAAATAAGGCCCGGCAGTCGCTCACCATCAGGCAGGGTTAAACCCTTTGTAAGTCCATGGGTGTGGGGAGGTTGGCCTAAAAAACCGTGAAACCGTTTGTTGTAATCCTCCGACTGTCAGGGAAAAGCGGATTGAAAATCGCGACAAAAAAAATATATAAAGTAAAAAAATTCTCTGTCTATTTTCTAGGCTAAAATGAAAGGACACAGTCTTAGTAAATAGCCTATTGGGGTAAACAGAGAACAAAAATATAAAAAAGGAGGTAGCATTTTGTTATGGAGTGGCTACCACAGTGAGAGGCGATGGTTGGGGCCTCTCACCCCAGAGGTTAGGCCTCCAGGGGAAGCTCTGGGTAACCAAAAAGAACGCGCCGACGCTCCTACGGCCTAGCCTAAAGGCTTACCGTGGTGTGGAAACGCGAGCGTTCAAAATTATAGTTTAAAGAAAAAAACATACCTTTATAACGTGTAAATTACCCAGTCTGTGGTGAACTCGTACTCACACGCGAGGCACTTGTAGTCAAGCTTCCAAGAATAAATTAAAGTAGCGCACGATATAATATTATTACAATAGTGGTACGTTAGTCTAAAATGCGGGGTAACTTCGACACAGTGCCCGTCGCTACAAAAACCAAATCTAAAATACGGCTCGAAAACTCCACAAAACACCATGGACTCTGTACACGGCGGATCCATGGTGCAGACTGAGACGACGCTAAACAAACACTGTGGGCGGCCGAGCCAAGCGTGACTCGGCGATGCGGTCCGGTGACTGACTCAAGGGGCGCGCCCTAACCGTCATACCGCCCGCATAACGACCGGCTAAGTGCTTTTCTACAGGACATTTTAACGGACAAACCTACAGTTAGATATATTGTACTCACATTAACAGGAACAGGAACATTCTCGGGACGCCGAGATTTCTTGAAACATCCCGCACTCGAAGCAGTTTTGGGACCGGATGTATGGCCGGTGCAGGCAGTAGCCTAGGTTTTTGGTCCCCAGCCACCAGCCGTCAATGTAGACGTAAGGCTCGAAACTGTGCGGCGCTAGTTCGTAGATCTGCAAAAAAAACAAACAAAACAAAACATTATACACAGTCACACATAGAACAAATAAAAGTTAACCTTATTAATAATTGCACCCACCGAGTAACAGTTACTGCAATAGCTCCGCCCACAGATAAAGTAACTTGCTTTATAACATTTACTTTTGTGCTCTTCAATTAATAATTTTTTCAATAAAAACGGAAGGTTTAAATCACAAATCTCTTGGAGGAATTTAAATTTTGAACAATAGTGCTGAAGGCAAAGTTGGGTTAAGCTCGGAGGGTTCATCACGGCTAACTGAGAGAGGAGCACAGTGTGGGGGGCGCGGCTAACGGGACTCACGGAATCCGCGGGCTGTGATTGGTCGGCTGTTTACACCGGTGTTGGAAGGGATATCGCGTATAAATACGGGTCTCTGACCCGGTGTTATGGTACTATGCACTCTGCAGTGGTTGTTTTAGTTATCATGTTGTTCCAAGTTTTAGCTCTCGTGTGCCTTCGCTTGGTAATTGGTTTCGACCAAGATGGAAACATCCCGCCCAATAATCAGGTAATCAAAGTTTCAAACAATTACACTATAGATTTACCCACTATACATTTAGTAGTTTACTTAGTTAATACATTTTTTCAGGATCTGTCATCGACGACTCCTCAGGATGGTGACCAAACACCCCAACCTCTAAGTCAAGATATGTTTTTTGCTGATGATCTTGACGTGCTATCTATACGTGCAGTAAGTAATTTGTTTTCTCTTTTTTAAACTTTATGGTAGGGTTAGTATTCATAGAATGTGTATACTTAGACAGTTTATTTTTTTGTTTTCAGAGCGGTTCGGGACCGAGCAGTTTATCCCAGCGCCTGTCACAACAGGTAAAAACGTACTTACAAATATTTTTTTTAAATACAAGAGTTTAGGTTTTACATTGAAATGAGGTTAATTATAATTTTTTTATTTTTTCAGAGTGGGTCTTCTACGGTTAGCGGTTTACAATCCATATCTCAGGTGGGTTAATTTATTTAGTTTTTATATTCGGTATGATTATATTAGCCTTTATAACAGCGTTTGTTTATACATGTTTTTATGTGTTTAGGAAGAATATAACGGCAGGATTAGGCAGATGTTAAGATTGTCTGGCGAGTCTGGGGTATATATCGAGACCTCGCGGACCTTCCTTGATGACGGCAGTTTGTTGACGAGAAATAGGTTTACGGTTAGTATGGGTTTTATTCCGTGTTTTTTTTTCAACGTTTATAGTTTTTTATTTATTTAATAGTATTATTTGGTTTGTGTTTTTTGTTACAGGACGATATTGCCGGTCTAAGCCCTGAGGCCCGGGAGGCGATCTCTCAAGGTTTAGAAAATGTAAGTCTAAATTTTATTTTTATTTGTCTGTTGCAGTATGATCTTGGTGTAAGTCCTGAGCTTATAGAGACTAGCATGCGAGAGTTAGGAACTGTAAGTTTTATATTTTTTTTTTATTTAGCTTATTTAGCAATACTTGCACGTAGAGGTTAGGGGTTGTTTGTGGTTTTCTCTAACTCTAATGTTTTTTTTTTTTTTTCAGTGGCAGAGGCCAGCATCTCCTGTCAGGCGGACGATGCCTAATATTATTAGACGCGGCACCTCGGTAAGGACATATCATTGCTATGTGATTTTTAGCGTTAATAATGTAGTAAACAATAAAATAATAAAATTAGTTACAATATACTGTTTGCTTTTCAGGTAAGGGACCGGTCTCCACACCCCCGGCCCGATACCCCAATTACGTCATATGCGGTTCATCTGGCTAACACTGAGGTGATTAATTAATTATTATATAGGTACTTGTTTTTTTTCACTTGCTTATTTTTAGAATTGTATAATTGATTTTATATTTTATTTTTCAGCTCATCGGTAGTGATGGCGAATCCCAGTATTTTATAAGCGAGGATGGATACCTGCTCTCTATACGTGCAGTAAGTATTTTGGTTTATGGGGGAGTATATAGTTTTAAGTACGGGTATTTTATTACACTAATTGTATTTTGTTTTCAGAACAACCCCAGAAGCGTCAGATTTCCGCCACGGTACCGCCAGGTGACAGAATCAACTTTTACCCAGCGGAGACTTGAGCTATGGGCGGAAATTAGGAACACCTACGAGACGGGGTTGTACTCGTTTGGAGAGAGGGCCGTTATCGCTGGGGACGGCTGGTGCCTCACACGCTTAATGGTATGTTTTGGTATGGTATGAGTATGGTATGGTGTTGATATTGTATTGTATGGTATGGGTATCTGATACCTTTGTTTTTTTTATTTACAGAGGGGTGGTGAACCGGTAAGACGGACTCACCTGGCCGAACCCCCTCTACGGATAACATCGGGTGGGCCGGTTTCTATTCACTCAGAGGAAACGAGTGCGAGGACACTAATCAGCCATCTACACTATACGGTTAGTATCGTCGTATTGTTTAAAGTATTTTTTAGTCATAGGTTTTAATAATGGTGTTAACGGTCTCTGTTTTTTCAGGGGCAGAACGTAACAGGTGCAAGGATGGAGGAAGAGGATGTGCGTCGACGGGACAGGGCTCGACCAAACAGCCCTACACCCTCAAGGGTACTTTCCTCCTGGCATAGCAGACCTTCACTACATAGTCTTGTAAGTAATAAGGTTTAACAGTTGCGTATGTTTGATATACATTTTAGGTTTTAGTTATAGTAATAATAATAATATAAACATTATTTACAGGGGCAGAACGTAACTGGGATTAGGGCGGTGCCTGCAATTCCGTTTGCTAATCGGGACGAGGTTGGTGCAAGGGTGGAGGGGGACGTATTCGCCTTTCCCTCGGGCTCGAGAGCTCCCAGACTTTCGGTAATTTTTATTTTGTTATACTGTTGTATTTTTTGTTTTATACTGTGTGTGTGTGTACCTTGTGATAATTGATCGTTTTGTTTTTTAAAGTCAATACCGGAAGTCCACATTGCTGCCTTGGAGGAGAGGGTAAACAGGCCGAGCACCGGTGCAAGGGAGGTAGCGGGACCGTCAAGACGGGTTGAACCTATTGTAAGTATCTTTATCGGGGGTTAGGGTTTGTTTTTGTTTTGTTTTGTAAACTTGTATTATATTTAATTTGTAATGTTTCAGAATTTAAGGTGTGAGGAACGAATGCCCGCGGTCGACCCCCCTGCCGATTGCGCCGTCTGTCGCTTTGAGGGAGGCCTGTTACGGATGAGGATGCGGCTTTTTGAAATAGTAAGGTTCCAAGTCATTCGTTTGTAAGATATAGGGTAATAATTAACTTTACGAATAGATTCTTACCTGATGTTGTTTTCAGGAGCGTGGGACAAACACCTCCGAGGATGTTCCGGGCATCGTCAACCGGATCGCGGCCGTCCGGACAGAGCTGGGTGAGGCTCTGACCTTGTCACGGAACGCCTTGGAGGACGCGGAGGAGGACCAAATCCGCGAGATCGCTCCGGCTGTGTGGGAGGAGCTCCGTGCCACCATGGAACGGATCCTCAGCTACAACGATAGGAGGATGGATAATCTTATTATCCGTGGCACGCCTCCTCCTACAGAACAGCCGAGGTACATAGTTTGTCAAATTTGTATAAGTGCCCTCCCAACTGTGGCCCTCCACCCCTGTGGGCATGCATTGTGCCCGGCTTGTAGTCGCCGGGTCACCTGCTGCCCCTTTTGCAGGACTGTCATTAATAGCCGAACAAGGTTGTTTTTTAATTATTAGGTTTTTTTTTAGTGTTGTATTTTTTTAAATTATTGTAAATTTGTAAATTATTGTTTCACTGCATTAATAAATTAAAGTAAGTCGTTCAAAGGCATAAAATAAATTTAATAAGTCCCAAAGTGTTTGATATGTATTTTAAAATTATTGTTCTAAGTCCTACATTGTTTCACTGTATAATATTGTATTAAAGTAAATTTAAATTGTTTTTCTAAGTCCCAAGGCAGTTTAAAGTCCCCAACTGTTTCACTGTATAATATTGTATTAAAGTAAATTTAAATTGTTTTTCTAAGTCCCAAGGCAGTTTAAAGTCCCCAATTGTTTCACTGTATAATATTGTATTAAAGTAAGTCTTGAATTGTTCAGAAAACATAAAGTAAATTTAATAAGTCCCAAAGTGTTTGATATGTATTTTTAAATTATTGTTCTAAGTCCTACATTGTTTCACTGTATAATATTGTATTAAAGTAAATTTAAATTGTTTTTCTAAGTCCTAAGGCAGTTTAAAGTCCCCAATTGTTTCACTGTATAATATTGTATTAAGGTAAATTAAAATTATTTTTTCTAAGTCCTAAGGCAGTTTAAAGTCCTGCATTGTTTCACTGTATAATATTGTATTAAAGTAAGTCTTGAATTATTTTTCTAAGTCCCAAGGCAGTTTAAAGTCCTACCTTGTTTCACTGTATAAAATTGTATTAAGGTAAATTAAAATTGTTTCACTGTATAATATTGTATTAAGGTAAATTAAAATTATTTTTTCTAAGTCCTAAGGCAGTTTAAAGTCCCCAATTGTTTCACTGTATAATATTGTATTAAAGTAAGTCTTGAATTGTTCAAAAACGTAAAGTACATTTTTATAAATGAATTGTTAAAGACAAACTATTTAAGCTATAGACATTTTTGAAGTCTACACAATATTGTATTAAAGTAAGTCTTGAATTGTTCAAAAACGTAAAGTACATTTTTATAAATGAATTGTTAAAGAAAAACTATTTAAGCTATAGACATTTTTGAAGTCTACACAATATTGTATTAAAGTAAGTCTTGAATTGTTCAAAAACGTAAAGTACATTTTTATAAATGAATTGTTAAAGAAAAACTATTTAAGCTATAGACATTTTTGAAGTCTACACAATATTGTATTAAAGTAAGTCTTGAATTGTTCAAAAACGTAAAGTACATTTTTATAAATGAATTGTTAAAGAAAAACTATTTAAGCTATAGACATTTTTTGAAGTCTACACAATTTGCAATTGTATTTAATACATTTTACTAAGTTTTAATAACAGTTTAGCTTGAGTATTTAATTCTGTGTTACGATATAAGGAATAAATAAATGTTCTTTTTTAAAATGATTTTTTCACTTACCTGGTATGATGTGGTGTGGTCCAATGCCTGGTACTGACTGAAGTTGCTGGTTGGAATCGGCTGAGTAGAGTCACACGATTGCGTAAGGAACACTCAACTATGATAGATAGATGGTAACCCTACGGTAGATAGTAACCATACGATAGTCACTCGGCGGTTCCATAACCAGATGTCACTGATTGATCACTAGTATTAATGACGTGAGTATCACTAGTATTAATGACATGAGTCGACGTTTCGGTCGATCATAATTCATGTCATTACGCGAGGCCACCGGGGCGTCGTTGTCCCGATTTGATCTGTGGCAGGCGATAAGCTTGATCGCCCAAGCGCGACCCGGCGATGCGGGCTGCTCTCTCTTACATTATAATACTGCAGGTATTTTGTGTCTTACATTATAAGCGTGACATAACTACCTTGTTATATATATATAAAACCTTATTATACATCATTATATATATATAACTACCTTGTTATAAATCTTTATATATATATATATATATAACTACGGTTGGTACCACTGGTATGTAGGTCATGTTTTTTGTTTTGCAATTCATTTAGGTTGGCTACACGTTTTCTCATAAGAAAACCATGTTAAGACTGAATCATAGGGTATCCTACTGTCTGTAAAACAATTATTTCTTTTCAGGGTTCGAAGCGTTTCTATTATTGGGTAGAAGATAATATAACAGCAAACTGATTAAGTATTGAAAGAAGGTATTTGTATTATTAAAGTACAGTAAAATAAAAAAAATCGAAGAAATCATTTTTATTTTGAAACTTTGAAGATTGACAAGCTAAACCAAGTTTTTATTTAATTTTGAAAGTTTTAATTATTTTATTTGCATGATAAAATATTTTGATTATTTAAATAAAACCAAGCCAATTGATTTAATTATTTGTATTTTATAAATACCACTTCTTAACCTCAAGAAAATATTATAGCCTGCTAGACAGCGCTATAGATGTTAGTCAATATCGACGTCGTCGTAGGTAAGCAGATTTGTTAAAAAAAGTTATCATACAAACAAAAATGGCACTCAAAATAAAAATTACTGTTTTTTATATATGTTACACCATTGCTCTAATCTATAACCAAGCAGAAATGTAAAAAAATGTTACAAGTGCATTATAATTTGCAAGATATTTCTGCAAAATACTTATTCGTTTACTATACTTATTAGCAACGAATATTCTTATCCTTTTAGCAATGAATGAAGACTGGAATAAAATAAATATCATTAAAACAGTAGATAATACGAACCCAGGTGAAAGCCAGCAAGTGGAACGTTCTACAATATATTTAATTGTTTAAAGGAGGAATAATTCTCAGCCAACAAATATTATTATCAGTGAAAAAATATTCGTTAACTTCAAACGGTATGTGAAATGTTGGACTTATCTCATTATTTTGATTCTTTCAAAAATAGTTAGCTCAAAAAGAAAAGTCTATATATCTAAATACTGGAATCATACAAAAATCAAAAAGATAACAGTTTCCAATGTTTTTTTCAGTCATCCTAAACTCCTACCTCAGATGAAGGTCGTTCAGATGGGATCGTTTTCGTGATTTATGATTTATCGTGGTTACCATTGAGAATAAAACTAAATTGCAAGACCAATATGTAAAGTCTCCAAAAATAACATGATGACTAGTTGTTCTAGATTAAATATATTTTCATCAGCCACGAATACAATGCGATGTCTTCCAAGAACCAATTGGAAGTGATCAATATATCGTGACAGACCGCTACTCCACCCTAGAACCTTCAATCTAAGCCACGTTACTGCTCAACCATCTGTTCTGTTGAAGTAACGTCCATGTATTTTTTTATAAATCGGTATTTTCCCCAAAAAATTTTGGGTCACACTCATTTTGTCAAGATAAGATATTGTTATACAAGCATCATTATTCATTTATTAAAATCCAATTATTTTGTTAAGTCACAATAAGCCAGGGACCTACGCCTACAAATTAAAAAAAGCCAAGCTGAAAAATGCATGGACAAATATGACTGTCAAATGTGACTTGAGAACCACTGATTCTAAAACCCAGTGTTTTACTATTGCCAATTTTGCATTTACTTATAATCCTTAAAGCCACTTTCTATTGAATAGTTTTGTATCTATTCCTTTTGTGCACAAACTTCTTATATTTTCACAATTATGAACATCTGTATACAAAGTTTTTTTTGTTTTGATGTATATTTGTTTCAGCCAAACTTCTATCATCATTAAGAACCTTTAAGAAGCTTCTTGACGGTAGTGATGGAGAACATTGAAATACCAGTGTGGTCTCCAAGTAGGTTTTGTAAAGTTAAATGTCCGTGTTTAAATCAGCAACATTGGTTGACACCTAGACCGTATCAGAAATATATCAAAATGCCGTTTTGGGTATTCATAATTGTTCATTTTAATTTATTTGGCTCTCCTGTAATTTTAAAACTTCAATGTTTAGTTATTGGAGAGCTTCAAAATTAATTATCAGATTATTAGGGTGTAAATCGTCCTGGTTAATTATTTTAATAACTAGGGTAATTTCACATAAAACATATATAACGCAGTAATAATTAATTTTTGTACCTTAATAAATTAATTTAAAATTTGTTGCAAGCAACGTTGTTTCAAAATATCGAATACTTCCAATACGTCACAAATAAAAAAGAAAAGGTTTAAACTATGTTGTATGCCCTACAATTTTGACTATATAGTTTGTTATTGCTGATTAGCAGAGTTGCAAGTTTTTGTATGCTAAAAGGATGAGAGCATTTAATTGAAGTGTTGTAATGTAGTTGTAAATTTAACAGTTTATTTTTAAATGAAAATTAAGAATACAGTGTTTGATGATGGGTTTTATGCGTCCAAATTATTTTACACTTATTTGAACTTATTTTACGCCTCTATCACACTGTTTTGGTTATGAGGACCTCTTAATGAATATTTGTTTAGTTTTTATGAAGTTTAGTTTCGTTGAGATTGTATATAGTATGCACTTATATATAAAATTCCGAATTTGTCAAACTAATACTTTATGTATCTTTAGATATACTACATTGAATGGCTATACTATAATTATACTAATTATACTGGTCAAAATAAATGGCGTAAAGTTGTTTAGGATAAATTAAGTCTGATGAATTCCTTCCCTTTTAGCACACGCCTCAGCGTGTGATACCTTGTTTTTTTACAATATAAGATGTAGTGTTCCACTAAATATTCAAAACCAATAGCGTAAAATTGTTCTTGAGAAATTGAGTGTGACTAATACCTTCGCCAGACAAGCTTGCCGGCTCTCATCGCGTGCTCCCAACATGTTTAACGCTAAATCGATTGAATAGTCAATAAACAACAATCCTTGTAAGTTAACGAAGCGTCACTAATTTGTATATGGTCAAACAAAGTTGTCATTCCACATAATTTAGCATAATTTTTCTGATATTAAATATACAAGAACCAAGAAGCTTTGCACCACAGGGCGAGAGTAACATGTAGTCTTGAATATTTTCAGCTTGTTAACTCAAATAACAAGAAAATTGTAATTTGTTTTACTCTGCTTTCGCCACATTTAAGGAGATGTGTCGATGCTTTAAGTTTATACGTAACATAACTGTATTTTTTGTACGCTGATCATGACAACAATCGAATTGAATTTATTGTTATAACTTAGTTTTTAACTTGTTTTTCGCGGAACTGCCTCAGCGTGTAAATAGTTCAGTTGACCGTTTCCTAGCGTTTAAAGCAGCTTTGGCTCCTCGTACATGGTGCTTTATTCCATAACTTTTGAAAGATGGAATATTTTGGTGCTCATTGAATATTTTGGTGTTAATTTATCGTCAGTGATCCCCGGTAAAGAAGATATTTGTATGAAATACGATAATTTCTAATTATTAAATGAATATTTTGCAAACATAGATTTTATTAAGCTTCATAAGGTGTAGACAGTGCTTCTCATTTTGAATTTTGTAGGCTCATAAAGGTACAAGTTTGTTAATTTTTATTCCTAAACAAAAAACTATCAGTTAATGTCTAAAAGCTACACTGAGTCGCGTTATTACAACCGTTTTAGCTGTAGGCAACGTACTAAGCCTAAGTTCTAAGTGCCAAATATTGCTAATGAGCGTTTCTTTGATGGGATCTAATTTCACTCAACCACCACTATCCGTGATTACTTCCCTTGTTCCCATCAGGGCAACAACTGTTCCTGTTTTAAGATTGTTACTTTCATTGATTTTACAGTGCTTTAATTCACTGAAAACTTGTTCAAGCGAGTCGAAGCATTCGAGAAGGGAAGAATAAAATGAATTTAAAATATTTTCAGATTTTTGTGAACACAAATTCTCCAGTGTGTGTCTTTAGGTTGATACATCCTTCCAGTATTCAACTGCAGACTTTGTTGCATCAAGGACTTTGTTTTGGACTGAGTTCATCACATGTGCTAGGGACCTAGTTGTGAAGTTTTTAGCACTATTTTGTTCTAAGACACTAAGACTGTTCGTTCTAAAAGTCCTAAAACCAACTGAACTCATACGAAAATATACTACTGAATGTGTATGCATGAAGTGGCTGAAAGCCAGAATAACAATATTTGTTATTTTAACAAATTTAATAGATTACTTTACCACCAAATTACTCCAAATATAAATTATCTCCCAAAATACCAAATTATCAACAATTGTAGTAATTACCACCCAATTGGCAACACTGCATTAATATTACTCCTCTCTATAAGTAACTGAATAGTTTTTTACTGAGTTTAAAATAGGAGGTAGTCAATTGCACTCTCTTCGTTGGAATATTTGTTTTTCAGCATCGTAATTAACCCATAATTCTGGATAGACTTTGATCATTCTATTTTGTTTGGAAGAGAACACTCAATGTGGTTTAATACATTTGTAAACTTCTGCGAGTTCCCTGTGTTTGCTAGTTTTACTGTAATTACCAACTTGTATCAGGCCGATTTATAAAGGTTACCTTCATTACCCCTTGTATTATTTTCCCCTATTACACGAAGGTGCAAAGCTCAGATTGAATTAAATATTGTAACTGATATGACAAGTAATAAATTAACGGACTAACAGCTTACACAGTACGCTACTACAGTTACGTTACTTGTAAAAAACTGCCCCTTTCATGATGTGTCTAATTCTTGGCTGGACGTTGCCTGATGTTTTCTACGATCTTAGCATGGCTCCTTTGTAAAATGCATGGGACTACGGGGAGGGGAGCCACGTACATTCCGGTGGGAAGCATTAGGTTAGGAGCGAATTTCGGGTTGTATTAAATCCTGACTGGGTGGTCCAGTCCATCCCCTTAAGTAAGCGAACGTGTCATAAAACTATTTATCTGGTCACAATATAGTTATATATATATATATATATAATAACTAGATAGTGTAACTATATAACTAGATATATATATATATAACTATAACTAGATATATAATTATAGTTATATATAATATAACTAGATACCTGGTCACAATATGATATGATAGTCCTCTGTCAACAAATCGTAGTTTGCAAGCAGTTAATAAATATATTTTGTTTGCTTTGATATGTGTTTTAAACCTGCACTACAAGAGCTTTTTGAACAAATTGAAATGTTTTAAATGAGTTTGTTCTTTTATTTTGTAGACTACTTAAAACATAATATTTTTGAAGTGGTTTAGAAAGAATTTAACTCTCAACAGTAAAACTACGATGTATAATATGTTAATGCAGGCCGTTAACTGTGTCGTTGTAATAGGGAGTGAAGGAATGAGCCAAAGAAGTGCAGAAGCTGTTGATCACATGGATAGTGATTGTCCGGTGCACTGGTATTGATGGCGGAGATCTGCTGAACCTTGTAAACCCTCAACTGTGTGGTCTGAGCAACGAAGGAGAAGCTATCCTGCGTCGTCTCTCTCTAACATTGTATTAAGTTAATGTTACCTACCTTATTGATTGTTCATTAATCAACTGAAGATGTTAAGAAAGCTTGGCCAATACACTTAATCGTAAACTATAATAACATTGACAGCTCAGATGTGTTGTAAGGTAACATTTGATCCGTTATTCATACCTTTGTAAGGATAACTTAATAAACTAGCCTTAGTTAATACCACAAATAAAACTCCGTTATAAAACATACATACATACATATATATATATATATATATATATATATATATATATATATATATATATATATATATATGGTTTACATAATTTAAAACCTCAATTAATAAAGTGAATAGCTTTATCGATATTTGTTTTTAACTGGAATGAAAATGTACAATCGAACATGAAAATTTAGTTAAAGCCTCGCGGATGATTGCAACTTTACAACCACAAATATTTGCGCGCGAACAAACCAGAACCATCAGTATTTCTACAGGTGTTTTACCGATAAATGATCAGTTGTGGCAAACACCGCACATGACTGTGATTTTTTTATTCGTAGAAGGAACAAATAAACTCAAATTAAATCGGATTTTAATTCTTCTAGGTATTACAATATTAATGCAGTTGTAATGTGTTCAAGTTCAAACTAGCACAATTGTTATTTCCTGGTTTTAAAGAAGTTTAATTATTTAATCAAGTTCTTTGATTATCATGGTACGGTTTATATCATGGAACCGGTTATAACATATGACTTACCACATTTCAAGGTTCATATACATTTGTCTGTACTCACATACAATACCTTAAATATACGGTTATCAAAATCAATGAAATGGAAAAATTCTCTCATCGGACATTGTGTATACTTTGGCTCTCAAACTGGCACATGCGCATTAGCTTCCTGGGAAGTTAAATATACAAACTATTCAATTTATAATTTTACCAACCATGAAGCGATCTCTTAGTGGCTACGCTCCTGTGCTGATATAATAGGAGAATGGGGTTAAAACCCCATTTATCCACAAATGTAATTTTTTTCTTTAAAACCTATTTGTTTTGAAACATATTTGTCATGGTTTATAAAATACCCTAGATCAAACAATTTATATTTTTATTGTTTAGCTACTACATTATTCGTTTTTAAATTTAGTTTATAGGTGTGGTAGATATGACAGCCTTGGTCATTTGACTTTTATATAAACCACTGGCGATCACGTTCAGGGTAGCAAAACGATCAAAAACACATGTAGCAAATAACTTTTAATATTTCAAACCTTATCAACGTTCAATAACGTTATTACAATAGCACCATACCATTATATATCACCAACATTTATACACTTTGAAATTTACCTTATTAGGTTAGGCTAGGTGTTTTTCCTTAGTAAGTTACATAAATTAACTAAAAGATTAATGTTTAGCTACTACAAAGGTTATTAGAGCAGTTCCGTTACGTTTCCTGGTGGCGAAACAATATACAAACAACTGCAAAATAGAGCTAATGCGCTTTGCTAATTGAGGAGCCAGTGGGTAAAAACAGCTATCTGGCCTGGTAATGATCTGTACGCTGGATCAAAATATATTCCATTTTACCATTTTGTATGACTGTAAAGAGTAATATTGTAAAGAGTAAGTGTATTGTAAAGTGAGTAAGTGTAATATTTTGAGGTATTGTTGTACGTATTTTGCTACATCCTGCGGTTATATCGCATATAAATGGTAAGTTCGATGCTCATCTTAAACACTTTATTTAAAAAATTTAAATAAATAACAAGTTTAACAATACAATACATACCCTTGTCAAATATATGTTTTATGATTTATATACATAAGATATATTTATTTAAATAGTTTTGATTATTTTTATTTTAAATAAAAAAAGGTTTGGCTAAGAAATGGTTTAATTATGTTTCCTCATGTAAAATATATAATCCGTGAATGTAGTTGTTGAAGCAATAGAAGATGAAAACATTACTTTCAAAAGCCCTCCTGTTTAAATATACTGATTAATATGAAATTATTTATTTAAAATACTACCCATTTTATAAAAAATATAATAGATTTGTTATTGTTTAAATTGCCCTGGCAATAATACTTAATTAAGAATTAAAAAATAATAACTTGTTTGTTTTTACCATGGTGTATTTGTATGAGGTATAATTATTGTTTAGCATTTCTTATTGCCAATTATAGTGAATTATTGATTGATTTCCATTCTTGTTCTAATCAAGAATATATGTTTACTTAAATGCTCATTTACAGGCTGCCTTTGCCTTTTAAAGGTAAAGTAAAAGCGTTTTCTCGACGGCTACACACAAACAAAAGGAATTTATCACTTTAGTTCAGTTTATAATTAAAAGAATGTACCCTCTATACTATACATTAAGAATAGACTATATTCTTGTTCTTTTATTTATTATAATATTCATATTATTTACTAATTAATTGTATTAGTATTACTATGTAGTTTTACAAATTTATAAATTTTGTTTTTTCAACACTGAAACACAACATTTGTAGTTGTTATTTCAATAAAGTATTGTTATTATTATTGTATTTAGTCTATTTTAATATAAATTTGTCCGCCTTTTGAAGACGGCAAAACAATGTAATGTAGAAGACGAAAAAGGAGTACTTAAATAAATCATTTACACACTGTTTAATATATTTCTCTACATATTTATAGCATAATATTAAATTAAACATAAGTATTCACTCTTTTTGTTTTAATAGTTATATCAAAGTTATTATAACGGTTATTATTTATATAAGTTTCTGAGAATAAATTTGTATTGTTAATTATAGTATAACAATGAGCATTATTAACTACAAATCTTATGATACATTAACGTAACAATTTAAACTAACCTGGGGGATTTCAGTAAGAGATAATATTATATTATATGTTGTTCATGACTTAAAAATATCCAAAGTAAAGAATCTAAAACCAGGAGAATGTAGCTTCCAACAATAAATAACAATACTGGAAGGAAACAGAAAGTGATCTTTGTTGTGGTAGCAGTAAATCTTTGTCGCTAGGGTCTGGACGTAAAAAGTGTTTTAGAGAAACTAAAATGTAAGAACTCTTGTGCAGTACAAATCTTCCATAGTATAACGATAACTAAAAAACAGACTAAAGCACGTGTGCCTCAAGTTCAAATTCTTTCTCGTCTATTTCAAATACGTGTGCAGTCTTCCAGTAACTTGTTTTTTGTGGATAAAATATGTATTTTGGTTCGTAAACTATTACTTATATTTAACTTTTTAATTATTTATATTTCAAATATAGTTTGTTTTATAATTTTCATTGGTCCCTGTATAATAAATTGCAGAAATAAACATTATAAACAAACATAACATTAATGGTTCTGGAAATATTATTTTTAACTATAATGTACATATGATAAATAATATATTTTAAATGTAAATATGTATTACAGTTATTTTGTTCTCGTTAAGCTTGAGTTTACTCAATTTGTTTTCTATGTTGATATATTGAGGATATGAACCCAAAAGATAAACGTAATTCTTTGGTATTTTTTTAAACAGTATATTTATTTTTTATAAATTGTTTAAAAGAAAAAAATAAGGATGATGTCTCTCAAATAAACTACAGACCAACTACGTGACCTAGCAGGAAAATCTAAATTAATCCCAAGAAATATCATCGAAATATGTTTAACCTGTTTAAATACAGGTTCCAAAAACTGAGGGTCACTAGGGCGCATATCAGAATGAAAAAAAATCATTATCCCTATTACAGTGCTATTCATTTCCCTGTATTTTCCCCCTACATAATTTAAAATCTCTATAATAGACTAGAATTTTGGCTAGAAAATCTGTTGCTTTTCTAAAGGGCGGCTGTTCTTGTGAAAAATATCGTAATTTACAAAATACCCTGCAATTTGCTAAACCAATAAATGTAATTTTCCAATTAAATTACTCGCTCGTTTTAGATTCAGCCTTATCAGAATGTCAGATGACAATATATTTGACGAAGATATTATAAAAAGAACTGTGTGATTTATGTGTATATGTTTTTAAGCCTAAAATTGAAATAAATAGATGGTAATACGTGTAAAGTATCCCCGTCGCAGCAAACCTGCATACTCAGCGAATTTCCAATGCATGCACATGTTTCTCACTAGCACATAAAGCCACTTACCAAGTTTCATAAAAATACATAAATAAATAAGTGATTATAGCATTTTATTTATTCTCCATAAGAATGACATTACGGCTGAGTACGCAGGTTTGCTGCAAAAAGAGAGAAAAATATGTTTTTGTGTAATTATCAATATCACTCAACCAGGTGAAGCTACATCATACTAAGTTTTATTAATTTATGTTCATAATTAAGGGAAATATCAAACTTTACTTATTCTTCATAAGAATAACATTAGGGCTGAGTATGCAGGTTTGCTGCTACGGGGATAATCAACAAAATGTCAATTTGTTGTGCAAATATCAATATACCAGTACTACGTGAAGACACATACAAAGTTTCATCAATATACATTCATAAATAATCGAGAAATAAAATTTTAATTTTCTCCGTAAGGATAACATTGGACAACGTACTGTGTATAGCACTTTGAATATCTCTGCAACGGTTGGACGTAGAATCACAATATATATACCATAATTATTGTTTTGTGGAGCTGAACTGATAGGTAAAAGCAAATGTGAAGTTTACTTTAAATTCAACTGAGGAAAAGCCAAAAAAACTTTTTTCCATAAGATTAACATGGAAGATTTTATGAGCAGGTTTTTTTGGATTTTCTCCGTAACCACTTAACCTAGGTTAATGATTCAAAATACAATATTATTATATTTTAAGCTCTATAACATGGTCAAAACCAAAATTAAGTGTTTTAAAAATGTTAGGGTGAAAAATGCAAAAACTTATATAAAAGGAATTTAAAACCACCATAAACCCCCTTCCAGTGATCCGATTTTTCTGGTTTTCGAACTTAAAGTCATGAATGTCACTTTACACATTTGAGCCAAATTTCATCGAAATCGGACGTTTTTACTCAAGTTATCGCATTCACGGACACACACACACACACACACACACACACACACACACACACACACACACACACACACATATATATATATAAATTTAAACGAATAGTGCCCATATATATATATATAAATTTAAACGAATAGTGTTTTTGGCATCTGGGGACCTCAAAACAACAATTTATCATGGTTTTGGGCTTAAGTCTTACCATGAGACCTACGGTAATAGCTTCTTCCCTATAGAGGAAATTTGCTAATGACATAAAACTCCAAAGATTTAGTAAATTCTAGCATATTTCTATTTGCTCCCACCTCCAAACAGTCCTTTTTTAGCCATAAGAAGAATTCGTCAATTTCCAATAACATAAAATGGATCATAATAAATGTCATGGTTATGAAAGGGAACAAATAGTGCAAGTAAGTAAAATTAGTGGTATTTACTTCGTAGAAGCTAATATTATATCAGTGAAACTTCGTACACGTTGATTTTAATTAAAGACACCAGAGGGCGCACTTGCAATCACTGACTACTTAAATTTAGCTAAAAGCCGTTTTGCGGAATATACACGATTTTATTTGTACGACAATACAAACATAATTAAAATAACTGACACACTTGAATATTAAGCTTCAAAAAATAAAATTGTCATAGTTTGATAATTATATAACAATTATTTAAATCATCAAAAGGTTAAATGTATTATCATATTATCTTGTGAAGAGGCGAGAGAAAATAGGGACATATTCACTTATCAAAAAAGGCAATCAGAGTAATTCTATGCCTGACATTCAAAGCGAGAGTTGAGAGGTTTTTGTCGAACTGGGGCTATTGACTGTTCCGAGGTTTTTTATTTTCGAAAACATATTTAATGTAAACTCAAACACAGAAATACAAAACTAGGCATATATAGATTGACAATAATTATCAAAACTACTACTTCCTTTTAATAATAATGTCATATTTCATCAACAATTAAGTGCTCTATACTGTAGTGAAATATTGCAAAAATTACTATAACCATTGACTATGGATACTAGTCAATGCTATAACCCGCTACACATAATTCTGCCAACAATTATCATCACTTACTTCCTTAGCTATTATCATTATTTGTCCACTATCCCAGCAATATCTTCTTTCAATGTATTTATCACCCACGATTACTAATCCTACACTACCTATAATACTGCAGTAATATGTTACAAAGATTACAAAAAATTAGAAACCTACGATATTGTTTTGAAAACATTAGTAAACCCTACTTATTTTACAAATCGATCCCTCTGCCCATCCAAATTTATCTTTATATTTTTATCTAAATACTGTAGTAAATGTTACACTATGAACTAAACCATAAACCCACTACAGTTTTTGTTACAATGATCAACAATACTTTCTTTAAAAGTTTAATTCAATACTACCACAGCAAAATGCTACAAAAATTAAAAATACACCCATTTACAATTGTTATTTTTAAACAACTCAACATTAAAAGATAGGTTAAACCTCTACATGAGCTAGATTATTCTTAGCTTCTATTGACGTCATACTTTTCCTTGCAATAATGAGCGGAGTCAATAAGGAACGGAGCCTCCATAGAGCTGAATGACAGGGGTGCTGGAAGGTCTGGAAAGGGGAATCCCCTGAATTAATAGAGGTAGGAGAATTCAATTGTTATTCAAATGCATTTTATAACCTTTACATGTATTTTGCTGCAATATACTACTTACAGATGCGTAATGCGGCTGGTTCCATGTTGAGGTGCCGCTGAAGTGATGAAGTAGTGTGGGTTTTCTACAAATGTTTGTAAGACTTCTAACAACTCTTTCTCATTCGTCACACTATTTGGTCATCCAGATCTTGGCAAGTTTATAATGCTACCTGTCTCTTAAAATTGGGTTGATGTTTTTGGGGAGATTTTGCAATTCAATAGATTTTGCAATACGATTTCTGTCTGGAAAAACTTCATTACAATAACTGGTACTTCATCTAACGATCTCGTACGATCGCCATAAGAACTCATCACTAGTAAAGTGATTCTTTCTTTCTCTATAAGTGGCATCCCAACACACACAGTAATTCAGTAAAAGACGAGTAATACAAAGCTAGCTCACCACATTGTAAAGACGTCTGGACTACAAAATGGTATCTTCACATGGGTAAAACAGTAATGTGTTATTGTTAAAATAATGGTGAATATTCTAGCGATAGAGAGAACTAATTCTCTCTTATAATATTCCCGTAAATATTTTAATAAGATAGGTAGAAATTATCGAATGGTAATAACAATGTGACAATAATTTGTGTGACCCCTCCTTAAACAAGTACAATGCCTAAGCTAAATACAAAGGAAATTAATTTTAATTATGCACCTGATACAGTTTCTTAGAAATTATTTATTTTAATATTTTACATAATTGTTTAAAAATAAAAACCCAAAACAGTATTACAAAAACGTCAATTTCTGAGATAAATAATACATACAACAATTGAGTCGACGTTAGAGGAACTTAAATATTTAAACATTAGAATAAGTTTAATGGCCATTTTGCACCGGGCCAACATTTTGAGATGAAATTTGCGCAAAAATTATCAACTACTATAATTTGATATACAACTTGACCTATGCATCAACAGCCAAAGTTTCAGAGGAGGTAGAGGAGTGTAGGGCAGCAAACTTTACCCTCTCCTACTCGCTTCATTTGCTCCCCTTACGCACCACCGTGCACCACTTTCCCCCCTTATGAGATCTCAGAAATAAGACCTCTATGTTCCTCAATGTCCCTGTCCTTATCGATCATCCGTATATTTAGTTTGAAATTTTCAGTAGTTAGTCTGAAATTTTCTTTCTAACTGTTCTAACATCAAGAAACAGAGTTGAATGATGTTATAAACAAGTATCGTATTGAGCTCAGAAATCTGAACCTCAGAAAATTAAAATTAAAGAGCACAAGGAAATAGTTAATTCGGCGTATGAGCCTGCATAATCTGCCGCTCCGTCTCTCTAGACGTATTTTTTCGTCTAGGAATGAAAAAACACTGAATATAGGCAAGAGCGTGCGTATCACTTTCCATCGGATGATGAGTGTCATTCGAAGAAACTACACCATAAACGGTACTTGTACAATACCCAAGGTAATAACATAAGTGTGTTATTGCCCTTAAATCTTAACTGGGAACTCCATATCCAAACAGTTTGCAACAAGGCTCTTGTAATCTTAGACTCATTCATCTTTCGGCTTAATAAATTTAACCAATAATAGTTCTTACTGTGTAACTCTAAAATCAGTTGCATTTTTCGTCTTGACTAGCCCATAATCTAAATAAAAATTGTGTTTATTTTCAGATGACGCCATAACAAGGGGTATCTGTATTGCGCACAAAAAGTAAGTATGCCTACGCCAAATTAAATACTTTATGATACTTTTGTATATTAAAGAATAAATGCAACCTAAAAGCGTTTATTTAACGTATCGCTAAAAAATATAAATACATTTATGATTAATGTTAGTAAGTTTAAATCACGTACCAAGTGAATAGTTGGGTAAGTAATGAAACATGACAAATAAATAATATAAGGAAAAAGTAGAAGGTGTTGTTGATAGTATTTCGTTATTGTCAGCTATTTTAAGGCCATTGGAAACTATACGCACAATGAGGAAAATTTGTCAGAAATAGTTTCGATGCTTACAGATGTTAACCATTTTATAACCTCTCCTTAGCCGTAATGTAAAAGTTTATTATTTGGCATTAAAATGTAGTGTTTAACATAGAAAAAAACTATATTAGAGGCTAGCATTATATTCGCCTTTTGTTAAATAGTAAAATTAAGTGTACAATATTATACTAACGTTTTAAAATTAACTTAATTTCAGTAGAAGTTATCGACTTCAATAAAATGTTTTGTCTGGTTTATTTAATGTTTTAATTTAAATTTACAATCAAGCAAATCTTAAGAATACTTTACAGGAATATAATTATAGAAAGTAAAAGAGTATTTATTACTACTCGTTTTATAAGAGTGTTAACGAGCAAAATTTACAGCAGAAGTTAACCGGTAAAATGTATTAAAATATGTTTTCTAAAATGTTTAGGAAATACTTAACAGGTTTCCCAGATAATTTACCAGATATAAAAGTTCTGTTTAAATTACATGCCTTTTTCTACTTCATTTAACATTTAGGCTACTTGACGGTTTGTTAATTATTAGTTCTAGTTTCTGGGTTTTGCTTTTTTTATCGTCATAAGGACTCTTGTAACAAGTACACAATACAATGTTTAATAATTATAAATACAGTTTTGTGACAGTATAATATATTATTGATTAAGGGTTTTAATTTGCCCATCAGTCCAAACAATAGGTATTTCATATATTTAACTGGTCTTTTTAGATAATGAAACGCCAGGCCAAAATCAATGTAAACGTGCCATCACCACACAGCACGCTGGCATGAGGGCGCAAATATCCATATTTAAAACCCAAAACAGTAAATCTGATGCGGAGGCAAACACTTCTCCAACTTCTGTAAAAATTGGATACTCATTGGTCATTCTAAAGGAATTGGTTCAAATAATAGATAATGATACTTTGGTAATAACGCGCATTATGAGGTAAGGATGAGATCATGTGAAGTGTAAAAGTAAGAATGGATGTGCTGGGGAAGACTTGTCATTGGTAAATGTCGATTAATATCTTAGGATATATTTGTGCTAGAATAAATAAATGGCTTACCATTTTTGGATTTATGATTTCTGTGGTTTTAAATACATTAATTTCATATTTGGGTCATATTAGACGCTTTCTGGCCCAAACCCAAAATCTTAAAATTTGGATTTTGAAAATCCAAAAGTGTGGTTAGGGTTATTTGATTGTTTTTCCCAACGACATCGTCCATCTGTTTATAGAAATGAAGGTATCTACCAATTGTGAATTAAATTGGACAAAATATCCAACGACACGTTTTAGCGACTCCTCAAAACCTGTTCAGGGGGTCACGTTAGGAACTTCTATAGTAGTCATAGGTTTATGTCGTGCTGTGCCGGTCATGTTAATAGCTACCATTCCTTTCATCTATTAGAAATTCACGAACAGATTATATAAGAACTAAATAAATGATTCAAACCAGCCCTTGAACTGATTAATAAACGTTATATTACTAAGTGTGATTCTAGATAAGTAATGATTATATTAATAGGCAATAAAATGCTATTTTCTGGTGAATTAGAGTCAATTTTACTTGGGGAAGAAATAATAAACGTATAATAATAATAGCCCTGGACCATGATAACTTGTCACTTTTATTCCCTTAGATGCAAACAAAAATGTAATTTGTTTAAATGTGTATACATAAATTCATGAAATTATATGTATATTAGAGTCACCATCTCTATATGTGAAAATTGCATAAAACAAATGTATGTTTAAAAGTGGGTATTTTATATTTACTTCTCTCAAAAGTAGAGTTATTAAGATTGAGGATAGGTATTGGGGAAAAAATTAAAAGGAAATCCGTAAAATGCTTAGGTTTTGATAATATTTTAAGTTGAAGGTCAGGGGTCAGGGTGTTTTAAAATAATAAATTAGCTTTATTATCATCAATTTGCAAGTTTTGCTTGGCGTATTTGAAAAGGATAATTCCCATGTAACCTGAATCTGAAATATTTACACTTTATATTATAGCATATGCTGATGCATGCTGCATTAACCTGTAGTTTGTATTCATTTGAAGTATTTCATACTTATTGTAAACAACACATTTCAACTTACATGACGATAATCCTTAACCATAAATGATTTTGACTAACTAATTTTGTTTAATATGCCAACACTATAGCAAAAACGAGTTAAAAATTAATACTAATAAAATATACTACTGTTCAATTACATTAAAAGATGATTAAAGGTATTGTAAAGGAAATTTTGTTTGGTTGCTTGAACCATCAAACGTTTAACATTAATGTTTAATTTATAGGTATAACATTTAAATTCAATACTGCATTTAAATACATAAACAAATACTAGGACATAAATTGAATAGGCTCTCTATTGTTGCTTTTTAAATTATTATTATAATGAGGTGTGCTATTTTTATTTTAGGTTATTTTATTGTAATTTTGTTAAAAAAACAATAATGCATTCTTTTAACAAACGGTTTTAATTCCTGTATTTAAAAATATAGAAGTTTTATTTAGAATGTAAGTTTATTCATACCGCGTAACAAGTAATACATATCTTTTTACTTTGTTTACAGAAATAATGTTTTTCTTTAAAAAAAGTACTTACGCGATAAAAACATCATGATATTAACTTTGTGATTGTGTAAAAGGAGGTAATTTACCTCAGAAAGTTAAACGATTTAACAAAGACGATCAAACTTCTGCAGTTTACTTTTATGATTATCCACCTCGTTCTTGGTTATGTCATACGACAATTATATTCGTTATTGCCGTTCTAAATTTCTAGCTATTCCTAATTTGTGTAAGTTTTGTAATGTAGAATCGTAGTAATTTTCTTATGACACTTTTAGATGTAACTGTTACTTATCTCACTTTTTACTCCTCCATTCATAACACGTTACTAAATTCGTGCTATGTTCAATTATGATTGATTGATGAGAATTTAACTAAAGCTCCTAGAGCTAATTTATACTCTTATTGCTGTTAAAATAGAACAATTTCAGGTAAATAATAAGATTTCTTTAGAAAAAGACAAAAATTGCCAATATTTTAAAATATATTTTTAAAACTATAAATTATTGGGCTAGAAAAACAAGCCATAGTTTGGTTCTGTTACATTTAAGGAAGTCTAAAAAGGCTTAGATAATTTCGGAATCGAATTCACTCTCTATAGGCTTTGACACATCACTCGTTTGCACTATTTTTCCAACAAAATAATATATTGTTATGGTTTCTCTCTATTTACTAATTTATCACACAAAAAACTAAAAAAGTTAACTTGGCATTAGCTTGTGCAAATCCACCTTAAATTTCCAGAAAAGAGAAAGATCGAGGCAGTTGGGCTACAAGGAATAGCCACATCCCTACTGAATGATCGAGGCAGTTGGGCTACAGGGAATAGCCACATCCCTACTGAATGATCGAGGCAGTTGGGCTACAGGGAATAGCCACATCCCTACTGAATGATCGAGGCAGTTGGGCTACAGGGAATAGCCACATCCCTACTGAATGATCGAGGCAGTTGGGCTACAGGGAATAGCCACATCCCTACTGAATGATCGAGGCAGTTGGGCTACAGGGAATAGCCACATCCCTACTGAATGATCGAGGCAGTTGGGCTACAGGGAATAGCCACATCCCTACTGAATGATCGATGCAGTTGGGCTATAGGGAATAGCCACATCCCTACTGAATGATCGAGGCAGTTGGGCTACAGGGAATAGCCACATCCCTACTGAATGATCGAGGCAGTTGGGCTACAGGGAATAGCCACATCCCTACTGAATGATCGAGGCAGTTGGGCTACAGGGAATAGCCACATCCCTACTGAATGATCGAGGCAGTTGGGCTACAGGGAATAGCCATATCCCTACTGAATGATCGAGGCAGTTGGGCTACAGGGAATAGCCACATCCCTACTACTTTTGATTTAGTGTTTTTGATTAAAAATTCGTTGTTTTTTTAAGACGATGGTAAATATGAGTACTATAACAGATCTTAGTCTTAAGTTATTTTCAAATCTTTTTCCATTGTTAAACTTTTTTGGGGGTTATCGAACTTGCATACTTAGTGTGAACCTTCACTTCATTACCGCGTTGCATGTGAAAAACATCGGCCCCACACAGAAATGTCAAAAAATCCTTCGGTTAGAATGTAATGGGTACCAAACAAATTCACTCCATAGGTACAAAGATTTGTTTAAACTATATCGGAGCTGTTCCTACTCAAAACAAACACGTTCCAAAATTAATGATATATTTATATAGTTTTATCAAATTAAGTTCTCATGTGATACTAATACAGTTACTTTCGAATTAGCATGCAAATAATAAACAACCCGTTACATAATCTACGATAGTTTTGTAATCACATATTGCAATAACTATTACGCATATTTCAGTCTGATATAACCAACAATATTTATAGAGAAGCCGTAATAGATAGCGAAGGCTGGATGCTCATCTGCATTTTTGCTCGAAGAGCATTTTTATGTTTGTTTAAGCCATGATACTTTTTGTATGATAAATAAATACCCCCGTAGCAGCAAAACTGCGTACTCAGCGAATTTCCAATGCATGTATATGTTTCTCACCACCAAATAAAGCCACTCACCGAGTTTCTTAAAAATACTCTAATAAATAAGTGATATAAAGCATTTTATTTATTCTCCATAAGAATAAAATGGGGCTGAGTATGCAGCTTTGCTGCTGCGGGGAAAATCGGCAAACTATTATTTTTCTGTTCAAATATCAATAGTCTAGTACTAGGTGAAACCACATGCCAAGTTTCATCAACATACATTCATAAATAATCGAGATATAAAATTTTAATTATTCTCCATAAGGATAACATTGGACAACGCACTGTGTTTAGCACTTTGAATATCTCTGCAATGTTTGGACATAGAATCACAATTTAAACACCAAAATAATTGTATTGTAGAGCTGAACTGATTGGTAAAAGTAAATGTGAGGTGTGCATTAAAATGAATTGAGGAAAAGCTAAATATCTCTTCCCCATAAGATTAACATGGGAGATTTTATAAACACGTTTTTTGGATTTTCTCCGCAACCACTTACCCTAGGCTAATGATTCAAACTACTATATTATTTGTTTTTTAAGCTCTATAAAATCAATTTAATGAAAATCAGACGTTTTTTACTCAAGTTATCGTGTTAACGGGCACACGCACACACACACACACACACACACACACACACACACACACACACACACACACACACACACACACACACACACACACACACACACACACACACACATACATAAATTTAAACGAATAGTGTTTTTGACATTTGGGGACCTCAAAACAAAAAGTTATCATGGTCTCGGGCTTAACTCTTACCATGCGACCTACGGCAATAGCTTCTTCCCTATAGGGGAAATTCGCTAAAAATACCATCAATTTTTAGTATAATATGCCGTATCAAATTTAGTGTATCCGGGGTTGGTTTCGGCTAGTTTACAATTTAGTTGTTGTAATGTAGTAGGCTTAGAATATAAGTAGGCTTATAATAGTAGGTACAATAAGTTGGCTTAGGAATGTGCCAGATAATGGCCAAAATATTTAACTAAATATATATTTGTGTAGTGTGTGTTTTAAATGTGCAAAGTATTCTAACAAAACGATGTCCATAAAGATGGTCTATGACTGTTTTAAATTTGACGTTCATATCTTAATATATGATAGTAGAAAACACGAAACAGCTCTAGCTGTCGTATCCGTTGTAGTTGTAGTCTTCCAACTACACGGATCTGTTGAAAGAAACCTTAAAATAACGGATCAGTGATTTTAAACCTTTTGTTAAACCAATGATCCAGAGACTACCCATAATGAAACCAATAAATAAGTTTTTACCATAACACTGAATAACTTACAATGGTTGAAACAAAATTAGTAAAATTTCGTGAGTCGGCACCGGAATGAAAATAAAATAAAAAATAAGGGAAGAGTGAATAGTATACTGCAAAAGATGTACAAGCTTTAATGCTTTATTCTAATCTATAATCTATAATTTCACGCCGCTACTGGCATCGCAGGAAAATCATTTACGTGATGCATTAGATTGCTAATAACAAAATTAAAACCTTTTCGTTTCATAGTACCATATTCTAAATTACTTACAACTTATGAATCCTTTCTATATAGCCTTATACCTATAATCATAGGACCAGATCTTATCTCCTCTAATCCCTTGTCTGTGGGAGATATATTTCCTTGCTGTTCCTTGTATTTATTTGTGTACATCATTTGCAACAAAAACAGGTTTGCATTGAACTCACTATATCATTGCATATCAGCTTTTGACATAATTCTCACAATATCCTTTTACAGCAATAGTAGTTCTTGAATAATACTATCTCAGCGTTTAGTTTCATATCATATTTGGCTAATACGGTCATTCTAAATCTTCTTCTCCCATCAACTTGCAGGCCGTCTTCCTCAGGTTTAAAACACCTTGTTTACAGTGAAAAATATACTTTAACTATATTTTTTTAATATGCTAAACTTTCTTCCTAAAATTTTCTTGTCTTGAGAGGACAGCAAAATGTAAAATCGAGAGGTGGGCTATTGACAATTTGTATGAAATAGATAAAGAAAAAGTTATTTAGGATATTAAATCAAGAATAACCGTTTAATTCAAGCCCTTTTAAGTTCCAGAGAAGCCTAGAAATAGATTTAAGACATTTAATGGTTCCTTTTTGATTACTCGGAATTGGATGTTTAAAGATTTATTTCTATCGTTTGATCAGATTATTGGCCAAGACTCAACCATTATATGACATGTATAGTTTTAAGATAAACAATATGATAATTCTGGAAGCTCCTCAGACCTGTGTTTAACCATGTTTATAAATGAATATAAAACTCTTCTAGAATGGTAGAATATATTTGAATAGCGGTCATATTAGTACTTTATGTGCGGAATGAAAGGGTGGTTAAACAGTTATTATTCATATTATGAAAACATGAAATTGGACTTGTAACTTTGATTGGGTTTTTAACAATCATCCCTTTGATTACAAAATACTAAATGTGCTTATTGGTAAAAGATGCTACCTCCAAATCGTGAAAACTACCTAGTAAAAGAAAATCACAAATAAAAAGCTATTAATACAACATTTCTAAAGTTCTTGTTAATGTTTCAATAACCACACAAACGTATAATTTTCAATAAATCTGGCATATAGTTGGCCAAATTCAATGGAAAAACAGAGTGTAAGGGTTGTTACAAGGTTACAGAATATAATGTAGACACATACCATTACATCCTTTACAAGAACTGCCTTTGTAGTAGTAGATGTTTGCAATATCCGGCGGAAGTAACCCCCGCCCAACTTCTCCACGCAGACCACCAACTAGAAATAGAACTTTGTTGAACTTTCCTGTCCGGCTTTCCCCTTTTTGTATATAAATATTAAATTAAATTTAAAATATAGCGTACGTTATTTTTTTTTCTTAAAAACACTGCAACAATAGTTATATATTTAATTGCGATGCAAGCCTTGGTAGTGTCCAAACACTATCAATAATTCTTCAATCTCATAATTAAAACTTTCTCCCGACATTTCAAATATAAGCATTATCTTACACAGAGTTACAGATGCGTACAGGGTTAGAAAGTTAGAGAATAATGAGTAGTTACCCACTGATATTAGGGGGTAGATATTTCTTACTGCATTATGGAAGTAACAGGGATCAATCAATTGGTGAAAAATGGGGAAAATTATAATCTATTTAACTATTTGAAAACTGTATAATAGGGGAAAAATATTTTTAAAATTGTTATGTCGCAAACTACGAACGACACACACTTCAATATACTACTATTTTTATGCACAATATCTTCTATTAGGATAATATCCTCTGTAGTGTATAATCTATAACGAAATGCATCCTGTCGCAGTCACTTGAAATCTTTAATTTTGTTTAATACCGTGTATGATACACGGATGAATTACACATTGTGTAATACATAATAATAAAATCTTCGACAGGGTGTTTCCAAAGTAATGTTGCTAACTTCGGGATATTGCTTGTTATATCAAAGAGAACGTGAATAATCATATAACTGGGGGTCTATTAAATTTCGTTTAATGTCTGTATGTCTGTGAGTATGTAATTTGTATTGTACAATTTATACTTTGAAAACTGCTTCAAAAATTCTACCAAATTTTTGTTAAATATTCTTCTTGTTAGGAGCTCTTTTAGAAAAAATAAATCGTCATAAAATCTTTCCGTTTAAAAATGGCAGCCATTGCAAATCTTTAACCTTAAATGTCCAAAGAACTATAAATATAAATTATACTAAAACTTCGTAGAACATTAAAATGTAGACAGTTTTATTAAAAATCTATATTTGCTTCAACATTTAAAATTGGGTTAAAATTAATTGAACAACGGAACGCACGGAATGCATTTTGCGGACACTGCCAATAAATATTTCATTTTAATTTTTGTTCAGCATTAAATTAATCATCTGTTGCTTGTTATTAAAACTGGTAGGCAATAAATTAAACAGTAAAACCAATGTGCCATATGAACTAAATTAAAATTAAATTCATTGGTTATAAGAGCATAATTTAGCAATTTGTTCCGTTTTTCAGTCATAGTTCAAGTTATTTTAAACTGATTTTAAATTTTGAAGAAAAAATGTGTTTGTAAATAAATTTCCTAATTTTTAATACTCTATAAAGTTTTTTGTAAAATGTATAGTTTTTATAAGCTTAAGGTTAACAATTTTCAATGGACGCCATTTTTTTATAGAAATATTTTACGACAGTCAATTTGTTTCCAAAAGAGCACTTACCAAGAAGAATATTTAAACAAAGTTTGGTCAAGCAATTTTTTAAATATAAACTTTACAGTAAAATTCATATACAGACAGACAGACAGTAAACGAAAATAAATAGACCGCCCATTTATTTTTAACATGAGAAACAATATTCAGATGTTAGCCACATTAATTTGGAAACAACCTGTACATTAATACGTTAAGGCGATTTTTATTAAGAGACCCTCACTTACTTCTCAATTGGTTTTAACGATTTAGGTATCAAAACATTTTCCCTGGTTTTTAGTTGTGTAAAATGGTTTTATTTTTCGTTATTTTTACTGTGAAGGGCACAGACAGCCTTTTTTCCATGTGATAACGTAGGAACAAGTTTTATCCCAACCGTGGAAATTTACAGATTAAGGCCAGGAAATCGGGAAGACATATATTACAACAAATCTATCAATATTTATATATAAATAAAATTATAATTCTTTTTTGAATATCGCTTAGTGTACTGAAGTTTTTAATTATTTTGATGTTTAATAAATTGGAGAAACTGTTACTGGTATTAACAAATTGTTGTCTGTTACTCACATGGGCCAGGTTTTGTCCGATTACGTGGTCTGAGCGCCGAGAGGACTACCTGACTACTTTGTGACAGTTTGATAGCTTATACTGTATAATAAAACGTATGCCTACTTCTGTCCCAAAACCCCTTTAAGACCTAATAGCCTCGAAATGTTTTCTTTTTAACTATCACGCACCAACTACGTGTTCAATAAAGCTGAAATTGTGTAATAATATCTTAGAGTATTGATACACTAAAATTGTACATATATCTTTTATTGCTAGAATACTTTTGAGCTCTGCCCCTCATGGCCATACGAGCAAAAAAGTCGTCATTCCCATGCCAATTTTCTTATCGATAGACTATCTTATCAATAATATCAGGTAAGTAAGCATTTACTGGACAAACATAGCTTAAGTGTTGTAGGAGGATACACACATAACTTAACAATTAAATTTATCATCGTATAGCAAATAACAAAAATAAAATACATTATACTAATGTAATCAACTTATATTTGACAAAGATTATACTTCAATCAAGAGCGAAGCCGCAATAGGTTATTAGTTAATTATATAATAGACTATCGTCAATATCTTATGAGGATCTTTTGTTTTTTCACTGAGACACTTATAACAAAACAAACAGTCGAGGAAGATAGGTTTTAGAGTTTATTGTTCACATTACATCCCTCTGAATAATATAAAGTCTCTGCATCCAGGTATACGATGCCGTTATAGAATTTTTAGGGAATTAAAGTTTGTATAATTCAACCTTTGAATTTCTGGTGGTTTTAATTTATAACTTATTATTCTATGGGATAGTAATATATTTAAAATACAACTTTTATTCATTCATACTATTTTGTAACACAATTTTGGACAAAATCAAGAGATATTTTAAAAATTAAGTGTGTAATTATAAAATTAATAATATAACCTAAATATCCGAAAATAAACACATGCCAGTTCCGATATAAAGATTGACGGGATGAGAAAACGCTAACTGTTTGGTTCATAGCAGTAGGTGGTGAATTGTATTGGCCGGTGACGTAATAGAAATTAATTGTTTTAGCCGATCCAATTTGTGCACAAGCCACAAACACCATTTGTAAACTCCTGTCACAACTCAAATCAAAATACCATCACATGTTATATAACTATAAACTGAATCTTTTATTATTGTCTTAAATGTAAACAAATTGTACATTTGTAAGAAATGTATCTGCTAGTTGTTACTATTAAAGATTATGTTTAAATACATTTTTGGAGGATTGAGGTATTGAGTTAATATATGTCTGAACAGTTCAGTGGTAGAAATGTATTAGATTATTTATAATTAATCAATAATCTATGCAATTCACTTCAGTTCAGTGTCATATTGCATCACACTATATTATTATTATAATTAGTATTTTTATTATTGTATAAAGATTAAATACTTTACTCACTTTAAACAATTTTATAATGTGTTCTTATGCAGGAACCTGACTAGAGTCATCGTATCAATAGTGTAATTAGCTTCAGAGTTAACGACTAATTAAGTTCTATTGGTTTCGAGTTCATCCAGTCCTAGAGTCTGATTGATCTCTGAGGTGGATAGTTAATGAAAAAAAAAACACAAATACGATGTTTCAAAGATCAAATTGTGGCATTTCAGCTAAATAAGCTTTACGATGAATTATGGACTAATGATTTTTATAAAAGAGAGTGCGATGTTATTTAATTGAAGAATTGCCCAACGTAGAAGAACCTAGAAAGTACGAGAAATAGACCAAACCTAGAGAAAGCCACAAAATAGTTTATTCTGAAACGCCTACAACCTGATTTTACCCTCTATTGCAGAGTCCGGTCACTTTAATACAGTCGAATACATGTTTAAATTCATCACCGGTACTTAATTGTGAAATTAAATTTAGGTATTTTTGTTCAAAATAATAGACGTAAAACACACAATTTATATTTCAAGGCGTTCATAACAGATCAAGAAGGTACGAAAGTTTCAGTAATAATAATTACCTTCCGCCCTGATGCATTATGTTTTTATTTATAATCGTCCTACTACACACATCGTTTGTAATTATGGATGGTGCAACTACCCTCTTTTACTCATTAACGTGATGTAGAATACGTAATTGAGAATTTGTATTTTGGAATAAATGTTTTCATTAACTTTTATTTGTCCCGCTAGATGAGATTAAGGCTTAGAATCATCACCAATTACTTTAATTGATACCTTCTAACGAGGAAACTTTGTTAAAAGTACGGATAAAGATTGAAATGTCATATATGTTAAAAAATCCATGGCTTGTTTAAAGGTTGATGTAAGTAAATATTTTGGAGGGATAAATTATTGTAAAAAGACCACAACTAGTTTTAATTTTGGAAGCATCAATCTCTTTGTAGTGGTATTTTCATGATTGCATGGAATCGTTTGCGAAACGTAATATTAGAGTTCTCTTCGCTGGTGATTTAACTTGGTATTGATTTTGTATTAATAAACTTCTATAATTAAAAGCAAATGAGATTTATTTGTTTTTTTATCATGCATCATATATTGCATTGTTTATTCAAATATGTTACAATGAGGTAATTTGGTGAAGTTTTCTATGAAGTAGAGCCTTTGTTTTCAAGTCCCAGTATATCGCTGTTATGAAACAGTGCATACGAAAGAAGGGCACTGCTACTCCTCAGTCAATTATACGGAAGGCAAGTGTGCAGAAGCGATGGGAGGTCTGCGTGGATGTGAAAGGAAGCCACTTGAATGACATAATTTACTATAAATATAAATGGCCATATAAATATTTATAACGTATATATTTTAGTTATATTTATAAAACTAAACTGTGTTTTGTTCTTAACTGAATTTAGTTTTAAAACCATCATATATTTTGTTTTTCATTTCGTATACGTAGCTCAAGGGTTGGTGAACATGTATTGACTGATTTATGCAAGTAATTTAATAAGTCTCTTATTTGGATTTTTCTTGTAAAAAAATATCATTTTTCTAAATAAAATTTTATTATGAATTTTTGACTTACCTTACAGGAAAGAATGCTTCATCTCATATTTTTCTAGTGCAATTTGTTATTTACCTTTATTCACTGAGGAAGTGCTCTATCAGTTATGTCAGCCAAAGCTCAAAGTGGCATATCTTATCTGAGTAAATCAGAAAATATATTAAAGTTGGTGTGGAATATCATAAAATTAATTCCAAATAAATCAACACAAAAATGTTTAGATAAGGTCTTATGGATGGATGCCCTTAAAATGCCACCTTTGAGGAAGGTTTATTTCCTTCGTCTCTCACAAGTCAGCACTTTTGAGATCTCTAAAATTTGAGAGAACTCTTGATCTTCAAAATAACTTCAGAGTATTTAAAAAATTCTTGAAAATTGTGTTAATTGTGTTTATTTTTATTTCTAACATTTTACTATTTAATAAACAATTTAAACTCAGAAAAAGTATCTCAACTGTTAATATCTGTAACTATTTTTTATGCCTAAGGCTTTGGATACCAAGGAATGTGTTTTTGGAATATTTTTTAGACATCAATATTTTGGAGTGGTAAACCACAAACGTCTCGTAAAGACCTCACCACCTTTGCAATAGAGGCTGATCAATCTATTGGGTGTCCTCGTTTCTTACTGAAAGAGCGCAGTCTATAGAGACTGTATACGCCAATGAAGGTAGTTTGTAGCCTTTGTAAACACCAGGGAAATTAAATTGGTGCCAGGTCCGGGGTGCCGGAGGGATCGGCCCATTAAACAATCCTTTTGTAATGTCCCATTAATAATACTGGCATTAGTTACCCAGGTGTTGGTTAATGCTGATTGCTGAAAGTAAATTCTTTCATCTAAAGCGATGGTTCCCAACATTTTAGCGCTCGAGGACCACCTGAGGCTATTTCAGCGTCTTGGCGTACCACCACTTTATAACTATCTATGTATAGCCATAACTGGTGGTTTCCTAAGATGGAAAATTATATTCACATTTTCGTAAATATTATGAATTAATTGATGTTGTTAAAAAAAGCAATTTTAAAATAATTTCAACTTTCATTACCTATATTTGTTATATAGGGTTGACATAAAGACCCTATTTGCACAATTCTTGTAAACCCCGCACATCTTTAACTGCTACGGTGTGAGATTAGCTTCGGAACTACAATGCACATTCAATTATATCCACTTACCTCGGTTGAGTTAAAATGAATTAGTTCAGAATTTGTCAGATTCGGTTCAGTAAATGTATCAAACACAACCTAACAAAAATAAGTTGAAGTCTATAAAAGTTGAGGATAAATAAAATGACTTGGGTTACTAATAATCACATAATATCATATGAGTTTGATAAGTAAATTTACTGTCCATAGTTTTAATCCGTTTGGATTGATGTTGTTGTTTTGTGAGGTTCCAGTGGGCGGGAAAGTCCCTGGCCCACTGAGGCTGCTTTAGGGCGCTTGGGCCCTCTTCAGCCGTCGGATAGGGTTGGTTGGTGAGGGGGAGATTGACGCAATGCAACAGGACTTTTTTTATTATTTTTTTTCGTTGCCTGCTACAGTGGCCAGGGAATGGTTTGGGGTTGGAGGTGAGCACACTGCAACAGGACTTTTTTTATTATTTTTTTTTTCGTTGCCTGCTACAGTGGCTAGGGAATGGTTAGAGGTGAACACACTGCAACAGGACTTTTTTTTTGCCTGCTACAGTGGCCAGGGGAAGGTTTGGGGGAGGAGAGATGAACACTCTGCGACAGGACTTTTTTGTTGTTGTTTGTTTTATAACGAGTGCCTGTCACAGTGGTCAGGAGTGGGAGCTAGGCGAGGTTTGCATGGGGTTTAGTGGTGGGGGTTATGGGTCGGGCTACTGGTCTAGGTCGGCAAGGTGGTGGATTGTGAGGCTGGGGCGGTCAGTAAAGTAGGGTTGGAAGTAGGGTTGGAGGATGTCGGAGGTGCGGGCTTTCTGAAGGTAGGTGATGTTGAGGTGGTGGAGGAAGTCTTTGAGTCTGGGGATTGAGTGGGCCTCGTAAGCCGTGTGGTTACGGGCCCAGGGTGGGAGGTGGGAGGCAAGGCGGAGAGCGCGTCTCTCAGTGGCCTCGAAGCTGGAAAGGAAGCTGTTCGGGGCGGATAGAAGGAGCGGGTGGGCGTATGTTAAAACAGGGCGGATGACTGAGGTGTACAGGCGGGCAAGAGTGGGTTTGGAGCAGCCACGGCTGCGGTGGTTGAGGATACGGAGGGCACGGAGGCGGGTGGTAGCTCTCTTTTTGGATTCACGGAGATGGGGGACGAAGGAAAGTCGGGAGTCAAGGGTGACACCTAGGTAGGTGCAGGATGTTTTGAGGGGGAGACGGACGTTGTTAAGGAAAATGGGATCTCTCTTGGTGCGGGAGAAGCGGCGGGCGTGGAAATTAAAGAAACAGAGTTGGGTTTTGGATGCATTGAGGAGGATGCGCCATTTGTTGCAGAAGGAAAGGTAATTCTGGAGGGTTTGGGAGGTTTTCCGAATAAGGGTGTCATGGTATCGTTCGGATATCCAGAAGGCGGTGTCATCAGCAAACTGGGCAAGGCCACAGGAGGTGTCAGTGGGATTGCGTGGAATAGGGGCAGGGAGGTCACGGACATAAAGGATGTAGAGGAGGGGGCTGATGGCGGAGCCTTGGGGGACGCCGGCACGCAAGGTGAAGGGAGAGGAGAGGGAGCCACGAAATCGGACCTGGGCCGTTCGGCCGTCAAGGAAGTGGGATATCCACCTGATGATAGGAGCGGGGAGTTGGAGGTCCAGTAGCTTGACACGAAGGCCGTTGTGCCAGACGGTGTCGAAAGCTTTCTGGACATCCATGAGGGCAAGGATTGAGGGACGGTGGAGGGCGTTGTTGGTCTGGAGGCATGTAACGACCCGCAGAAGCTGGTCGTACATGTTGACTCCGGGACGGAAACCGGCTTGGGTGGTGGGGAGGAGGCCGAGTGTGTTGAAGTGGAGGTGGATCCTGGAGGCGAGGACTTTCTCGAAGAGTTTCGAGAGGGTGGAAGTGAGGCTGATGGGACGGTAGTTGTTGGGATTGCGGGGATCTTTGTGGGGCTTGGCAAAGAGGATAACATGGGCATGCTTCCAGGATCGCGGGGATAAGCCCAGGAGGAGGACGGAGGTGTAGAGGGTGGCAAGAAGAGTGACAAGAAGTGGGGGAGCTTGTTTGAGGAGGAGGTTGGAAATGCCGTCAGGACCGGGGGCAGTGTTCCGGAGGTGCTTCCGCTTGAGGTTGATTTCCTGGGTGGTGATTGGGAGAAGGAGGTCATGGCGAGGGATATCTGGCACAATGGAATCTAGTGGGTTGAAGGTGGCAGGTTGTTGGGTGACTTGGGCGTTCACCTGGTTGAAGTGGGCCTCATCAAAGTCAGGATGGGACGGGACAGAGTGAATGGAGGACAGCGCATCTCGGAAAGCCTCGGACATGCCTTGACTATCGTAGATAACGGTGCCGTTGAAAAGGAGGGGAGTGGAGGGGGTTGATGGATTGTTGAAGTGCTTGACGAGGCGCCAGAAACTACGGAGGTTGTTGGAGAAGTCGGAATCTGCCTTCTCGCATACCTTCTGAGCCCTGGCGTCCTTGAAGGAGCACATGGTTGCTTTCACGCGTTCGACCAGGGCCCTGTAGGTGTCGTGAAGGTAGGGGGAGGAGGGATCTCGGAGGAGGAGTCGACGGGCACGACGTTTCGCCTTGATGAGCAGGGGAGTTGGGAGGTGGTTGTTGGGTGAGTGGAGTTAGTGAGGCAGTGAAGTGTCTGGAATAGAGGTTCCAATCCGCATTTCGATAGTCTGTGACTTCGAAAGCTTCATGGTGGTTGGACTTGTAAGGGTAGGGGGTGATTTTGAGGTCAAAGATGAGAGGGATGTGGTCGGAGCCAAGATCGAAGCCGGAGGTGATGTTTGTGATTTTTCGGGAGAGGGATGCAGAGGAAAGGAGCTTGTCAGGGGAAGTGGGGACCTGGCCTTCATGGGTAGGGTACGTGGTGGGCGGGGACATGTGGTGCTGGAGGCCGGAGTCGGTCAGGAATTGGACTAGCAGCCTACCCGGTGGCGTGGAAGTACGGTCCCCCAGGGCCTGATGGTGGCAGTTCAGATCGGCTGCAATCACCAGTCGTGGGTGGGCAGCAGCGACCTGGTCCATTAGGTCTACTAAGTCCTGAGTGAGGGGCAAGGCGTGTATGGTAAGGAGAGTGATTGGAGGTTGCCTTGGGAGGTGAATGATTGCCATAAGGGCATCGGAGGGATTGCCTGGGAGTGGGGAGTGTCGGACGTCAAGCTCGGATTTGAAGGCGATGGCCAGGCCTCCAGAGCGGGCTAGGTGGTCTCGGCGGAGGATGGTGAAACCAGGAAGTCGGGTGGGGCGTGTAGGGGTGAGTTTGGTTTCGTTGAGGGTAAGGATGTCGATCTGGAAGTCGGTGATGAGGTCGTGGAGGGCGGGAAGTTTGCTGTGGAAGGAGTTGAGGTTGATGTGGCAGATGCGGAGGCAGGATCTGGATTTAGTGACGACTACCATGAGCAGGACGCTTGGAGGAGGTGTGGATGACGTTCAGGCCAGAGCCAACAGCCTGCAGGATGGTGCGAGTGTCAAAAAGCTTCTTAGTGACACTGTTGACAGCCTCCCTAACACGCTGCTGGCCCTGGACTGGGGCGGATGTGAGGAGGAGGGTGAGGAGGGCGTCGAAGGTACACTTGAAGCCCTCACTGAGGACAGTGAGAAGCTGATCAAGGAAGGAGTTGAGGACTTCGTGAGTGACGTAGGACTGGGGAGTAGGGGCGGGGCTGGACTCGGTGGTGTCGACGGAGGGACTGGCAGAGGTCTGAGGGTCGTCGATGGTCTCAGTGGGTGTTGGGTGGGTTGGTGGTGTGAGGGTGGACTCGGGTCGGAGGACTGGGAAATCAGTCAAGCGGAGGTTCCAGGGACTGGAGGCAGGGGTGGTTGAGGGGGCGATGATCCTGACGGGCTGAGGATCACGCTGGTCGCGGGGGTAGAAGGAGCAGTGGCGCTGGCCCGTGTAGTGCCCGAACCTGTTGCAGGTAGTGCAGTACGGCCGGGACAGGTCATGCCCCTCGTGGTCGCACTTAGCACCCGCAGGAACGAACAGCCCACAGACCCGGCACCGGGCTTGGGACCTGGAGCACCTAGGAGCTTCGTGCCCGTAATCGTGGCAGCGTCCACATGGTCGGATGAGGACAGAGCGCGGCGCCTCCACCTTGTAGGCTCGCCCGTGCACAGCGAGACCATTCGCCAGGAGTCCCTCGCAACAGGTCTTGCAGGTCATAAAGAGCCTGACTAAGCCCGTTGGTTGGTCGTCCCGACCAATGATCCGCTGCGCCCGCACGAAACTATGGCCACAGGAGCAGGAGTCGGGGGGGCTTAAGGCCTCCAGGAACTCCTTGTCCCCTATGTCGTGGCTGACGCCGCGTACCACTACGTGCAGAAGGGGTGGGCGGGTGGTGGTGGTGGTGGTTTGAGGATTTGGGTTTGGCGGCTGGGCGGGGGGCGGGGGCGTAGGCGGATTTGGGTCCAAAAGTGGTGGGGGGGATGGCTGAGGTGAAGGCGGTGGCATGGGCTGGGTCGGAGAAGACAAGTAGGGTGGACTGGTTTTTGTGGCTGAAGAAATTGATTAAGATTTAGGTAAGTTAAGAGGAGATAGAAAAACATGTCAGTTTCATCTAAAACATTGTACATTATCTCTAAAATATATTTTAAAAACAGTGACCCTTTTATATTTAGAATTTGTCAACTATATTCCTTTTTAATGTAAAAAGTAAAATGCTACTCATTCATATTTTGGGAGGAAAATACGTGGTCAATAAAAATCAAAGGACGTTGGTCTCTTTTATTTATCTCGTAAATTACGATTTACGTGTACATTGAAAAGAGATAAAAACATTCGCTTAATCCATATCACAATTTTGTGGGAGTAAAACTAGTTGTGTATGGGAATAAAACCACTTAGATAAAAACATTCGCTTAATCCATATCACAATTTTGTGGGAGTAAAACTAGTTGAGTATGGGAATAAAACCACTTAGATAAAATTTTTAGATAAAATGTTGCTTATTTAAGTTTTTTTCTAGAACATATCTTAGGTCGAATAAATGTTTTAGTTAAGAATGAATTTTTATATTTACCTTTATTCTTTTTTCCAAACTTAAGGTTAATTTTAATTTCTAGCCGAATACAAAGTTTCAGCTTTACTTTAAAACCGTTTATAAAACCAAATTAACTATGGGAAATATTGAAACTTTCTAGAAATATAAACCGTCTAACTTTTAGAATGATAGAAACTCCAATACATTTTATTTACTATAAAATAATTCGATTTGTGCCAAGTAAGTTAGAAAACCAAATTAAGATATTCAAGTTAAATAGAGTTGGCATCAGAAGGAAGCATTCATCCACCTGGGACCAGCGTCGTTGGCTGAACGGCAGTTTACAATCCTCTAGAGAGTCTAAGTACATCGTTCTTTATTGTGATAAAACCCGCTGTTGTGATTTTATTATTTGATGTTCCATCCGAATCCAAAGACACTTTAATGACAATAATGCAGATTAGTTGTGTAATATTGTGTATTAAACATAATATAACATCATACAAATTAAACAAATTCACTGTACATTTATTAGGCTTAGCTATGCATTTTCAAACGTCATACTTTTATGCAGAAACAAGAATATTTCATATAACTCTCTTACTCGTTTTACTATAGTTTGCGGCAACTTCAATGAACCTCATCGTCCCTAAGCTTTTAATTGGAAAGACTAATAGTTTGTTCAACGTAAGGCTCAATCAAACTTAAATAAGTATTCCAATTCTTTAAAATACCATTTAAAGCTTTGTACCACATTAAAAGTAGTACCGGAGAGACCGAGGTATACTCGTGATATCTGATTTGTTTCGTGGGTGAAAAAGATGTCCACTGTTACTCAGTGGTTACTCAATGGTAGTCACTGTTTTCAATAACTTATTTGTTGATACTTATTTACCTTGTCCAAGTGCTACTTTGACAGTTCACTGTTTAATTTATTCACAGCTGTTAAGATTCTTTTGTTTGTATTTGAAACTTCATAAGCCGAATTATAAAACTTCCAATTTTAAAATTAAATTTTTATCGAAATATGAGTTTTTCTGGGGTTGAGGTTTATACCAATCTAAATGTTATGTCCAAACACCCCTAATTCCAAAGATTCAACACAATCGTTCCACTGGATTCAGAGAAAATATTTTGCAAACAATCAGACATTGCTCGTATTAGAGTATGAGATATAAACGCTTCGCGGTTTTGTATAATATATTTGATACTCAGAAAATTGGTATCCACCAAAAAGTAACACAAACTTACTTAAAGTTACCGAAATTGCAATAATTTCATTTACAATATGCTTTATCGAGAATATATATGTTCACCATAAATTAAATGTGAATGTTAATTAACTCTTTCTGAAGTAGTTCGGTCAGTAATTACGTTTCTTGTTAATACCAAAACAGGAGATTCTCGTAATTATATATGAAGTAATTAAAACAAATTTAAAGGATTCAAACATTTCAAAACTGTTTAAAATAAAAATTGTATATTAACATATATAATGTTACTTAATTTATCTTCGATTAAAATTACGCATTCGAATGTAAATAGTTATGGAAGATGGATGTCACTAAAATGCCGTTTATAAATAAACACAAATGAGCTAGAACGCAGTAACTCTGTACTTACCTAGGGTACACGCTGCTGAAAAGAATAATTAATATTCGCATTCACAGTTCAAAAAACAACGACTAATAAAATATTAAATTGTTTAAATTACAATATTTTGTTAAACTTACCACTTAACATGTGTTAATCACTATACTTACGTTTTGGTCTAGAGAATAGCTAAAGTAAAATATAAAATTATTGTAATTACAATTGAATACTGTGCTACAGTGCATTATCCGAAAACATTCTATTAAAGGCGGTCGATAACCGGCCTAAGCGTTTTTACCCGTGATAATAAAAAATAAATAAATACAACTAATGGTAAATTGTATGTATTTAACATTTTTTGCATTATAATGTCACAACCAGCATCTCCCACATTTTCTGAGTTGTCCGCTGGATAATAAAATAGATGCCAAGTTATTTAATTAAAGTGGCGATACAAATTACACTACAATGTGAAACAACAATGTGAATAAAGAGGTACACAGATTTTTAAGAATGAGATATCGATCTACGCTCGACTACAATGAACCCATGAACGAAGAGAGCATTTGGTAAATTAGGCTGACGTTTCATCTGGTCCCTAGACGCTGTTTCCATTAATGTAGGCCTATACATTTCAATGCGCCCTCCTTCGATAGTTGCGGCATGTTAATGAATGTAATAATATAGTGTGATCATTTGTTATGCACACCACTGATATCTTGAAAACTGTTAGAGATACAGATTGGGTTAAACTAGCAAAGTCGTGCGGAATCGAAGGGCAAAGAAAATGGTGGCGAGAAATTTAAAACACTCACTTGCATTTGTTCGCTACGCTTGAAAAGAATTAATTTGTGACAAAAATAAAACTTATTATTAATTTAAGATATAAAAAACCTTTTGAGACGACAATTCCATAACATATAGTATATTTTACATATTTTTCCTGTAATATAATTTTGTATCCCTATTTAAACAATATTACATATTATTTTAAAAGAATAGCTTTTTCCAAACAGAATCGTACCTTACACTTAAATATTTGTTGATGCAAAAATGGGAGTTTTAGACTAATTTTGCATATAACAGTTTTATCATATTTATCAACTAAAAAAATAAAGTTATGTTAAATATTCTTCTTTCTTAATAGATGCATAAAAAATTGCTTAAATTGGCATTTTGACCCCTATTTTTATGTTAATGGGTTCAGAAAATAACTAAATTAAACTAAAACTGTCCATAACGCCAATGGATTGAAAATAACAAAAAGGGGCGCAAAAAATGTCCATGTTCTATTAAACAAAATATATTCGTCCCCAAGAGTTTATGCTTGAGTCACAACTTCCAATAAATGTTTAATATAACAATGCACATATTATACTTTACTTCAAAAGATACTAATTTTTAAAACACAAAAATACCATACACTAATACTAATTGCAGTAAAACGGGTTTTTAGGCTTATAAAAAAAGCATAAGTGGGGCTTCTTTCAATTTTTCCCTTGAAAAATTGGTTTTAACTTAAATATTCGTTTAAATTAACTAAAAACTAAATTTAGTTTAGAATAATTAAGTTCAAACCAATTTTTCAAGTGAAAAATATGAAAGAAGCCCCTCTTATGCTTTTTTTATAAGCCTAAAAAACAGTTTTACTGCAATTGTATTAGTAAATGGTATTTTTGTGTTTAGAAAATTAGTATCTTTTGAAGTAAAGTATAAAATGTGCATTGCTATATTAAACATGATTTGGAAGTTGTGCCCATGGCTAAAATCTTGGGGACAAAAAATATTTTTTAATCGAACATAGAAAATATTTTTTATGTTTGCGACAACATATTTTTCTATTTTAAAAACTATCGGCTCTTTGGAGAAAAGATTTCGCAAACAAACAATCAGACATTGCTCGTATTAGAGTATAGGGTTTAAACGCTTCGTTTTGTTGTATAATATATTTGACACTCAGAAAATTGGCATACGGCAAAAAGTAACATGAATTCTTACTTAAAGTTACCGAAATTGCAATAATTTTGTTTACAATATGCTTTACCGATAACATATGTATTCAGCACAAAATATATCCGAATGCTAATTAACTCTTTCTGAAGTAGTTCGGTCAGTAATTTTTGCCCAAAAAATGTGTTTTGAACGCAGCGAACGAGTACGACAGAATATTTTTTATTTATGACCGCCATTTTGTTTGCTCCACGATTCCGCACTACTTTGCCAGTTCAACCTCGGTTAATACTGTCTAACAGTTTTCGAGATCCCAATGGTAGGGGAAAAAATTAAAACACGCTAAAACATCAGAAATAATTAGTATTCTATTCTCAATAGTACTTTTATGTACAATTGTAAAATAATGAAAAAACATTATATTTTTGTATATTGGTTTCGACCGTGGAAATAAATTAATAAATGCCACTGTTATTTTCATTTCCCGTTTAAACCGTTATTTACAAATTACTGAGGTATTTAATAACACTGAGGCAACACTGTTTATTAACTGTGCTTTACTTTTGTCATGGTAAAAGCATGATTTTTGTTGTATAAAATTCATTTGACACCATCTATTGTTATATATTTCGATTTATTTTACACACTAGTAAAAATCCACGATCAAAACGCCCAAAATATAAAATACCCCCGTCACAGCAAACCTGCGTCCTCAGCGAATTTCAAATGCAAAATATTTGTCTTAATACCACATAAAGCCGCATACCAAGTTTCATAAAAATATATTTACATATAAGCGATTTTAATTATTATCCATAAGAATAACATTGGTAATGAGTACGTAGGTTTGCTGAAACAAGGATCAAAACAATTGGTTTTTATGCAAATATAAATATAATTTAACTAGGCGAAGCCACATACCAAGTTTCATCAATATTCAATCATAAATAAGCGCCATATAACATTTTAGTTATTCTCCATAAGAATAACATGGGGGCTGAGTAAGCAGGTTTGCTGCAACGAGGAACAAAAAAATGGGTTTTTTTGCAATTGTCAATATAACTCAACGAAGTGAAGCTACATACCAAGTTTTATTAATTTATGATCATAATTAAGGGAGTCATTACATTTTACTTATTCTCCATAAGAATAACATGGGGGCTGAGTACGCAGGTTTGCTGCTACGGGAATAATCAACAAAAAATCAATTTTTTGTGCAAATATCAATATACCAGTACTACGTGAAGCCACATACCAAGTTTCATCAACATACATTCATAAATAATCGAGATATCAAATTTTATTTATTCTCCATAAGGATAACATTGGACAACGTACTGTGTTTAGCACTTTGAATATCTCTGCAACGGTTGGGCGTAGAATCACAATTTAAACACCAAAATGATCGTTTTGTGGAACTGAACAGATTGGTAAAAGCAAATGTGAAGTTTACATTAAAATAAACTGAGGAAAAGCCAAAAACCTTTTTCCCATAAGATTAACATGGGCGATTTTATGAGCAGGTTTTTTTGGATTTTCTCCGCAACCACTTAACCTAGGTTAATAATTCAAAATACTATATTATTTGTTTTTTTAAACTCTATAACATGGTCAAAAGAAAAATTAAGTTGTTCACAAATTTTAGGGTGAAAAATGCAAAAAACTGATTTTTGAAAAATTTAAAACCCCCATAAACCCCCCATCCCATGGTCCGATTTTTCTGGTTTTCGAACTTAAAGTCATGAATGTCATTTTACACATTTGAGCCAAATTTCATCAAAATCGGACGTTTTTTACTCAAGTTATCGCATTCACGGACACACACATATATATATATATATATATATATATATATATATATATATATATATATAAATTTGAACGAATAGTGTTTTTGTCATCTGGGGACCTCATAACAAAAAATTATCATGGTCTCGGGCTTAAGTCTTACTATGAGACCTACGGTAATAGCTTCTTCCCTATAGGGGAAATTCGCTAAAAGTATATATATTTGCTCTTCAGAGACAAGTGAGAAGGGCCTTGACAAAATCCCATGTAAAGTTTTCAATTTGGCTGAAGTGTATAGGATTCACTCCCTCATTCTCCTAACAATCCCAAAACGTTAAGAGCTAAGCAGGTAAGACTAATTCAAACGAGAACGTTTGCTCCTCTTACGATTGTATTATATCAGACACAATTACTTGTAATAACGAGTTAATATATTCATTTAGAAATTTGAAGTCATGCCGATGTTTGTGATTTAAGTTTTATGAAATGAGTAATTATTCTAAAAGCAATAGACACGAAATTATCCATTGTATCTGTAAAAACAATATATACGTAAGTAATTTTCCTAAACCATATTTTTCCCATTTTTTACGACTTAACTACTTTTGAGGAATAGGGGAATTCAAGTTGAATTGTAACAAAACGAACCATGTAAAACAAGTGGAAAAAGTATGTTCCAACTTATTCACGATTTCGTGTTTATTGTTGTTTGTTTTAGCGAATTTCCCCTATAGGGAAGAAGCTATTACCTTAGGTCGGGTTTTAAATTTTCAAAAAATCAGTTCATTGCATTTTTCACCCTAAAATTTTTAAAAGACTTAATTTTGGTTTTGACCATGTTATAGAGCTTAACAAAACAAATACTATTGCATTTTGAATTGTTAACCTAGGTTAAGTGGTTGCGGAGAAAATCCATAAAGACCTGTTCATAAAATCTTTCGTTTTAATCTTATGGGAAAACGTTTTTTGGCTTTTCCTCAGTTAATTTTAATGTAAACCTCACATTTGCTTTTACCAATCAGTTCAGCTTCACAAAACAATCATTTTTGTGTTTAAATTGTCATTCTTCGTCCGTCCGTTGAAGAGATATTCAAAGTGCTAAACATAGTACGTTGTCCAATGTTTTCCTTATGGAGAATAAATAAAATTTGATATCTCGATTATTTATGAATGTATATTGATGAAACTTGGTATGTGGCTTCACGTAGTACTGGTATATTGATATTTGACAACAAATTGATTTTTTGTTGATTATCCCAGTAGCAGCCAAGCTGCACACCCAGCTCTAATATTATTCTTGTGGAGAATAAATAAAATGCTATTGATCACTTGTTTAGTTATATATTTTTATCAAACTTGGTAAGTGGCCTTATGTGGTAGTGAAAAACATTTGCATGCATTGAAAATTCGCTGAGTACGCAGGTTTGCTGTAACGGGGATATTATACGTTTATAAACTTGTTGAATTTAAATTCAGTTATTTGTTTAACTTTTGTAAAATGTAAATACAATCTTGGTTTAAAATTTAAAAAATGTTGATTTATTTTAACTAACTGTGTTCATCTAACGTTTAATACACCACTACAGTATGTCCTGCACTGGTATGGAAATGGTGCAGGACAAACAGTGTATTGATGTTGGTGGGGGCATTGGCAGTAACAAAAATATTCTTAGTTAAAGATAGTAAAGAGGGCATTTATTAAAAGTCAGTATTTATTTTCTGGCCTTCTGAGATCCTACACCGATGCATGGATGAAGACATAACGTTGAAATGTCATTACTGAGAGATAAAGCTTAAACAGGGTCGTGTAGTTTAGAGCCCTAAGAGGTCCTTGGCGCCGCAGTCAATTACAGTCAAAGCTGTGTTCGCTGACTTATTCATAACAATAGATTGTGCACGAGACGGGCTTCTAACGTTGAAATGTCATTACTGAGAGATAAAGCTTAAACAGGGTCGTGTAGTTTAGAGCTCTGAGAGGTCCTTGGCGCCGCAGTCAATTACAGTCAAAGCTGTGTTCGCTGACTTATTCATAACAATAGATTGTGCACGAGACGGGCTTCTAACGTTGAAATGTCATTACTGAGAGATAAAGCTTAAACAGGGTCGTGTAGTTTAGAGCTCTGAGAGGTCCTTGGCGCCGCAGTCAATTACAGTCAAAGGTGTGTTCGCTGACTTATTCATAACAATAGATTGTGCACGAGACGGGCTTCTAACGTTGAAATGTCATTACTGAGAGATAAAGCTTAAACAGGGTCGTGTAGTTTAGAGCCCTAAGAGGTCCTTGGCGCCGCAGTCAATTACAGTCAAAGCTGTGTTCGCTGACTTATTCATAACAATAGATTGTGCACGAGACGGGCTTCTAACGTTGAAATGTCATTACTGAGAGATAAAGCTTAAACAGGGTCGTGTAGTTTAGAGCTCTGAGAGGTCCTTGGCGCCGCAGTCAATTACAGTCAAAGCTGTGTTCGCTGACTTATTCATAACAATAGATTGTGCACGAGACGGGCTTCTACAAAAGCCTTTAGTAGCACTACTGACAAAATATTCGTTCATAATTATTTTATTTATTAAATATACAATTATGTCAACTAAACCCTGCATTAACTCAGCAGCAATTAGTAATGTACTATCTTAACCACTTATTATTTGTAAGTAGATATAATAATTTAAATGTTATTATTGTTAATTATTTAGACTTTACAATATATTAGACAAGTTTCTACAGTCTTCACATAAAATATGTCTCGGGCTATATCATATAACATGTGATTTATAATATAACTTATGCGTCTTAAACATTAATATTGTAACTTTTCCAAAAGTTATACTTAAATGAAAGATAGATAGAATTTCTCAGGAAACAATTAGAGATAGGTGAAGTTAAAAAATATTTCTCGTGATTCAAATTCAATTCTTTCTAAACTGTAATTTCCAGACTTTATTATTCAATTTTATGTATCATTATGTGCATAATTATATTTTTGAGTGAGGTGTTGATGGTGGTCACCCTATAAAATCACTCGTTTGTAATTTAAAATTTAATCCCTCCAACAAAACTATTATGTTGATCCTAAAATTACACTCAAGCCTATACTGAACATAACCTGTTACGAATATTTGTACTACAATAAGGAATGTCTCATGGTCGGTTATAAACAGATATCATACGTTCAACCAACAAAATCTACAAGCATTAAGTCATAATTGAGACTCTAAATGTGAAACACAATTTATAATTTGTTGTTATTTAGATAGTAAAACTTAATCCTTTATTTAATTTGGATTTTACCTGCCTATTTATAATTTTATTTTATTTTTTTAAATGTATTAGTTAAGTATATTGCAGTATATCGTCCCAATTGTATTTAGTAGCTATTAATAATACAACAATTTTATCGTAAATTAGAGTAAAAAACATGTTGTCTGGTTGTAAATGTTTTCTGACTTATAATAATAACGAAGTTATATTATAACATTTACCTTATACAGTGATTTAGATTGTCACCCGAAATTCAAGCAATCTAGGGTACCGTTGAAAAATCTGAATAAGAAATGTTGATCAATGAATCTGTGTCTAATTTAAAGAATTGAAGCACGAACCGTTACACGTGAACAGCCACCGGACTGCCCAACTAACGATGACCCAACCTGAGCCCCAACATCCTGACAAAATGTTTCTGGTTTTGCTTCCATTAGTCCGTGTTATTTAGTTTTCTAATTAATCCTCGTAAACGGGTTGGATATGACTTCAACTATGAATTGAAGTTACTTGGAGAAGAAAAAAACAATAGTCTGGGGTTTTGGCACTCTGCAGCGTCCTATTTTCACGTATCGTATATAATGAGTTCCATTAATATGACATGCTTTAAAAACATGTTCAAACCCAAACCTTTTCATAGAATGACACTCAACTGATAATGGATCTTGTTAATGACGGTCATACATCTTTAAATTATATGTAGAAAAATAAATTGGTTGCAGCTACAACTAAGAGACCATAAAATACTGGCCTTCTTAACACCTAAGTCGATTATAGATTAATACATATTTTGGAAGATTGCTTTGACATATTAAATCAAATATAGAGGAACATAAATTATATAGAGCAATCTTTACAAAAGTAGTATCGCCGTAGTTTATATGGCATTATTATTTATAAATGTTCACGACAGTCTGTTACCGAAGAATATATCGAATCATTGATTTCCTCAGGAACTTAACTAAACATAACAATTCAGTCTGTGTACTAGCTAAATTTTGCCGAATAACACAGATTTTAATAAAACTTTATAATTTGTATTAATGAAGAAAACGAACTTGTTATTTCAAACAAGATAATTGCAATGATTCTCGAAGCGCAAGATAGCAGCTATTGTTCAAGTTTTCTTTCCATTAGGCAAATTAACCACAATGAATTGAGTGTTTGTAATTTATCAGAGCTAAAAAGAGTTGTTTTCTTTACTGCAGACGACACATTTCATGGTGAATAAATACAAAAATCTGATATGAATGTTCCGAGTCTTCACTCTTAAAAAAGCTTTCCTTTACATATAAAAATACCCCCGTCGCAGCAAACCTGCATACTCAGCGTATTTCCATTGGAGATATAAATGTCTTAATACTAAATAACGCCACTTACCAAGTTTCATAAAAATATATTCCCAAATAAGCAATATATACAATTTAATTATTCTCCTTATGAATAACATTGGGGCTGAGTACGCAGGTTTGCTGCATCAAGGAGCACACAAAAAAGGGTTTTTATGCTAATATCAATACAACTCAACTAGGTGAAGTCATATACCAGTTTTTATTCATTTATGTCCATAATCAAGGGAGACATGGAATTTAATCCATAAGAATAACATGGGGCTGAGTACGTAGGTTTGCTGCTACGGGAGTCTTTGGCAAACAATTGATTTTCTGAGCAAATATCAATGGACCACAACCAGATGAAGCCGTATACCAAGTTTCGTCAGTATACGTTCATAAATAAGCAAGATATAAAATTTTTCTTTTCCTCCATAAGAATAACATTAGACAACGAATTGTGTTTAGCACTTTTAATATCTCGGTAACCAATTGACGTAGAGAAATTATAAAAATACCAAATTGTGTGTTTTTTAAGCTGAATCCAATGGTAAAAACTAAAATTTGACGATTTCAAAAATTATATGTAAACAATTCAAAAAACCATTTTTGGGGTACAAAACCCCCCCCAAACACCCTTTCGAATGCAGCGATCTGGCTGGTTTTCGAAATTTAAGTCATAAATGTTGCTTTACACGTATATAATAAATATCATCAAAATCGGATAATTTTTACGAGAGTCATCGCGCTCACGGACACACACACACACACACACACACACACACATACACACACACACACACACACACACACACACACACACATACAGTTTCGAATGAATGGTGTTTTTGGGGTCTGGGGACCTCAAAACAAAGTTATCATGGTCTCGGGCTTAAGTCTTACCATGCCGACTACGGTAACAGCTTATTCTCTATAGGGGAAATTCGCTAATAAGCCAAATTCTACTACAAAATTGTTCATAAAATAATAAACACGTACGTGCTAATATCAAAAGTGTTTTCAAAAGTCTTACTATACAGTATTTCAAGACACATTTTATCCAAACAGTTAATCAAAACGATCTAGATAATAATACAACACATGCATTCAGATATTAAGTAGAATGTCCAGTTTCTTACTATTTAATCACAATGCTTATTAATAGACAAATTGCAAAGTTAAAAAAAATAATAATTTTTTCTCAAAATTGCATGCCCAGCCCTTTAAAATGAGACCCCTCCCAGCTCTCTACACCTCCCATTCGCTCACAATTTCATTGTCAAATTTGGGTTTACGGAATTAGATATATCAAAATTAAAGTTCCAGTCATAAGGTTCTCTAGCCAGTAATATTAAATGGTCATATTGAATAGTAATTTAATTTTAATTTAATGGAAATATTGTCAAAAAAGAGCTACATAGACTGAGCATTATTAACAAGATTAAAAACTGAATTTTTAATGGAATAACATTGTTACAAAGTCACCTATGAAATTGTTTTCACGCGCCGCTAGACAACTACAATAATCAACCGACAACCAATATAACGGATCACTCATTTCGTGATTTTCATAGTCATAGTAGTGGTAATTATTTAAGGGGGGATATAGTTCGTTGATCAATTATTTACTTAATATAATAGCGTAATTATTTATAAGGAAGATCAATTTTAGCCTTCTCTTTTAGAGAGTACGCTACTACAGTAATCGACGAGTTATGACCACGTTCCAGCTTTGTAACATTTTGTCGCTCCTATATGCTTGAAACCGATTGTTTTGGGGAATTCCTACGTTGACACATAGCTAGGAATTTTGACCAGCATACCATATTACGTGTCTGTTTATTTTGAAGAGTTATTTGGGCAAAAAACACGGTTTAACCTGTTCGGAACAATGAACGTTTAAAATTCAAAATGGATGTTTATTTTTTATTAAAAAATTATCCGACTCATTGCGTAGCTTCTAATAAAGTAAAGTGGATCTTCCCTACGGACGGTTACGTAACTTTTAATAAGGTAAAATAGAGCTTCCCTACGGACGGTTATGTAGCTTCTAATAAGGTAAAGTGGAGCTCCCTACGGACGGTTACGTAGCTTCTAGTAAGATAAAGTAGAGCTTCCCTACGGACAGTTATTTAGCTTCTAATAAGGTAAAGTGGAGCTTCCCTTCGGACGGTTACGTAGCTTCTAATAAGGTAAAGTGGAGCTTCCCTAAGGACGGTTACGTAGCTTCTCATAAGGTAAAGTGGAGCTTCCCTAAGGACGGTTACGTAGCTTCTAATAAGGTAAAGTGGAGCTTCCCTACGGACGGTTACGTAGCTTCTCATAAGGTAAAGTGGAGCTTCCCTAAGGACGGTTACGTAGCTTCTAATAAGGTAAAGTGGAGCTTCCCTACAGACGCTTGCGTAGCTTCTAATAAGGTAAAGTGGAGCTTCCCTACGGACGGTTACGTAGCTTCTAATAAGGTAAAGTAGAGCTTCCCTATGGACGGTTATGTAGCTTATAATAAGGTAAAGTGGAGCTTCCCTATGGACGGTTACGTAGCTTCTAATAAGGTAAAGTGGAGCTTCCCTACGGACGGTTGCGTAGCTTCTAATAAGGTAAAGTGGAGCTTCCCTATGGACGGTTACGTAGCTTCTAATAAGGTAAAGTGGAGCTTCCCTACGGACGGTTGCGTAGCTTCTCATAAGGTAAAGTGGAGCTTCCCTAAGGACGGTTACGTAGCTTCCAATAAGGTAAAGTGGAGCTTCCCTACAGACGCTTGCGTAGCTTCTAATAAGGTAAAGTGGAGCTTCCCTACGGACGGTTACGTAGCTTCTAATAAGGTAAAGTAGAGCTTCCCTATGGACGGTTATGTAGCTTATAATAAGGTAAAGTGGAGCTTCCCTACGGACGGTTGCGTAGCTTCTAATAAGGTAAAGTGGAGCTTCCCTATGGACGGTTACGTAGCTTCTAATAAGGTAAAGTGGAGCTTCCCTATGGACGGTTACGTAGCTTCTAATAAGGTAAAGTGGAGCTTCCCTACGGACGGTTGCGTAGCTTCTAATAAGGTAAAGTGGAGCTTCCCTATGGACGGTTACGTAGCTTCTAATAAGGTAAAGTGGAGCTTCCCTACGGACGGTTGCGTAGCTTCTAATAAGGTAAAGTGGAGCTTCCCTACGGACGGTTGCGTAGCTTCTAATAAGGTAAAGTGGAGCTTCCCTATGGACGGTTACGTAGCTTCTAATAAGGTAAAGTGGAGGACGGCTTTGTCTACGAGTCTCACTCTCCTTGCCCAGAGCAATTCAGTTTTGATATGTTAGCTTTAACTTTTTAAAATCTAAATGTCCAAACAGTGATCTGAAAGAAATTGTTTATACTATCAAAAGATTCTTATATCTTAGTGTCCTCCTAAGTGATTCGTAATCTCAATTCAATTCATCTTGAAATTAAAGAGAATTTATTTTAAGAGACTAAGCAACACAATATTTAAAAAAGTAAATAAATGCTAAATAAGTAATTGCGTAGAATCGATCTAAATAATAATAATTGCAAAAATAAAATTCGGAGTGAAGTTTAGAGATCCGAACACAAACGTTATTAAATATGTTTATGCCTTTATCAACAACATTTTCCACTAATTTTCCACTTAAACTAATTAGGTAGCCAGTTCGTCTAAGACTTTTACTGGATCAATTAAAAGCGATTGATATTGGCGAAAGATGAATTTTCTTATATTTAACAATATTTCATATGTTTCGACTATTTTTCACTAAACATTTTAAAATAGGAATAACATTTCTCTTATGGCATTTACTGGCATCAGTAAAATTTCACATTTTCAGTTACTAAACGCGGTTTGTCTGAAACTTCCATTGGACAGTGTCCATTGGACAGATGTAGTGCGCTAAATCAAAGATAAATCTCTATAAATTCGCAGATTTTACAACTTTAACATGATTGATATTATATATAGAATAATTGTGTTTGATTTGCAAATAAAAAGGTAACAACTAGTCAAAACTAGGAAACCTCTCGCCTGTAGTTAAATAGTTTATCATAATAATCAACGGGTTTATTTTTACACAAATCTATTATATAGTTCATAAATAGTTCAATATAAAACTCTATATGTCCAGAGGTTGTTTTACTGAACCTTTATTTTAAATATATCAATTTTGTTTTCTTACTGTCTTGAAATCAACTTCCATTTGATATTTTATTATTATCAGCTGAGTGTCAATTTTAATGTTTAATTTCTTTTGTTTACATTCATTGTCCTAAAATAAATATAACATGTTTGTTGTACATTTCAAGATGAAATTTGTATTTTTTATTTATCTCCTGGTCCTCCGACTCCCATGATAACCCATATACATTTTTGGTCATCCCGGACCGAATAGGAATCATCGCTATGGATTTAATGTTCAATTTATCAATAATTCAATCACCTTTACTTTTTCTATCAACAACATTATCAACGCTTCATCCAACTGTATCCAATTCATACTATTACCCGCTCTCTCTCGTCACTCTGATAGAAGTTATGTGAACTCACTCGTCATTCTACTACAAGAAATATGTACTTAATCGCATATAATCTTCTTCATGACCGCTACCATAACATACGGAGGTTGCAATCCCTACACCTAAGTCAACTTTTGGATCTACCAGCAATTACTGCTTCAAATATTCAATCCTTACGACAGTTTATTAATTCATTCTCTGAAAACTCCCAAGCTCTATCTGCCCTCGAATGTTCTGTTCACGAGTCTAACCCTCTACTCGCTACTGTATTATTACGCAAGATGGTTGTTAAATTGCGTAAACGTCTTGAAAACTTCCGCTCTAACGTAATTCAACTAAGCATACAATGCCTGAGGTAAATGAAATCATTGATTTCCTAATTACAGAGTGTAACCAAACTAAAACATTGCCTTCCATATCCCAAGCCACTGAGACTAACACCATATGTGTTCGTAACGGAAGATTTGCTAATCAAAATATTAATTCGCCTCACAAAACCGTAACCAAGATTTCTACTGACTCCTCATCATTTTGTATGTGACAAAACCTCATACAAAATATATACATACCCAGTGTTTAATTATAAAACTCCTCATGAGCGTTATCAACTCGTGAAATCCAAAACATACTGCGTCTCATGCTTAGGGTCTCATGATCTAAAACCTTGTCAATCGCAGTCTATGTCGTATTTGTAAATTACGCAGTCCATGTCTATACGCTTTTAAATTTCTGTGGCGATAATTGCCATCTAAGTCAAGTCCCGATTACCAAAGAACCTCTATCGGTCATATCTAATACATTAGTAAGGCCGATTCAACTTCTAACGAGAAAGTATCCGTTACCTTGACATCATATGATTCAGCTTTAACTTCAGCTTCAAGTGTCACTGTTTTTCTTGGAACCTTTTTAATCAAACTTAGGTCTCCCGATGGAACTTCGCATGTTTTTCGAGCTCTCCTTGACTCGGGAAGTATGTGCGACCTTGTATCGGAACATGCAGTTAATGTTCTCAATACTCACCGACACAGATCAGATGTTCAGTTAACAGGTATAAGTCACAGTGTTACTTCTAATCGAGGTCAAATGTTTGCTGACATTGAGGCATTGTCCGGTCAACAGGTTGTTCTGCATCATCCATTACTAATACTTGATAAACTTACTGTAGGTCTTCCTCGAGTGCCGATTTATAATTGAGGTACTTAGAAAGACGCAACATTATACACTCGCTCATCCAAGCTTTCATATCCCTGGTCGAATTGACGTTGTACTTGGAGGATCGCTGTTCCCACAATATTTAACTCAAGAACAACATTTTTCGTCCACATATGCCGTACTTACTCGGAACTAGCTTTGGATACGTTGTAATGGGTTCTGCTCCAGTAAAGTCTGATATAGGTTTATTTAAATTATCTACTACTTCCTACACTCAAATCACAATGTGTGCCTTGCATTTTTCTTTGCAAAGATTTTGGCAACAAGAAGAGCTTCCAACTTGCACAAAGAAGGCTGAAGAGGATAATGTGACAATCACTATGCTTAAACTCACATGAGAGATAATCATGTACGGTATATTGTCTGCCTTCCATTCGAAAATTACGAACCTCAACTTGGACATTCACAAACTGCAGCAGAACGCTGTCTAATATCCATGGACCATGGAACGCAAATTTACTACCGATTCTAGATTTTCTCAACTATATCAAGACTTCATGTATGAATACTCATCGTTAAGTCACATAAATCTGTCCCAACCTCATTATTTCCTTCCTCATCACGGAGTGTTAAAGGAAAGCAGCAGGACCACTAAGTTAAGAACAGTTTTTGACGCTAGTAGTAAAAATAGTTCAGGAATATCACTAAATGACTCATTACTTACTGTACGAAAGTTTGTGATGTCTTGAGCAATTTCGCAGCCATAACTATGTATTTTGTTGTGATATCCGACAAATGTATAGGTAAATTCTCATCCATGCTGACGACAGAAACTTCCAACTAATCTTATGGCGTGACAGTCCATCTCAACCACTATCTACATACCAATTGAATACTGTCACCTATGGAATGAACAGCTCTCCTTATCTTGCCATCCAAATTTTACATCAACTTGCTGATGACGAAGGCAATAAATTCCCTGACGCAGCTCAAGTGCTGAAGAATCACACTTACGTGGACGACATAATCACTGGAGCATACACCGAAGAAAGAGCTTTCGGATTACAAAATCAGTTGATAGCATTATTACAACGGGGAGGATTCGAACTTCGTAAATGGATTCACAACATTTACTCCATTCTTTGCCTGATTCCCATTTGGAATCCCCAGTATTTCTTCAGGAATCTGAACAACCATATTTTACTATCTTAGGTCTTCACTGGTCTGCAATGGAAGATACGTTTTCTTATAACTTTAATGTCCCGCACAATCATGTTCATACTAAAAGATCTGTCCTTAGTATGATTGTCAAAATTTATGATCTATGTTGTTTCCTCACGCCGATCATTACGTTAGCTAAATGTTTCATGCAACTTCTATGGAGAAAAGGATTACATTGGGATGAACCGTTGCCTCTTGAACTCACTGAAAAATGGAATTTTCTCATTACTGATACTAAGCTCTTGACACAAATCTCCATACATCGTTCATTATGTTTTTCCAATTCATGCGCTATTGAACTTCATGGATTTTGTGATACTTCTGAAAATGGATACGCTACCATAGTTTATTTTTGCTGTGAAACATCTAATCATGAAACCATTGGACTTTGATGAAATCAGTCCTGGCTAAAAGCCGTGTGTCCCAATCAAACTAGTAACATTGCCTCGTCTAGAACTGTGCGCCGCCCATCTATTAGCTCAAATTAGTGTCTCATTGTCAGTCAACATTTGACAATAAAGTTACCTCTGATAATGTATACTCTGGTGTGACTTAGCTGTAGTATTAACATGGCTACGCACTCCGTCTTATCGACTTAAAACGTATGTTGCCAACCGAGTGTCGCAGCCTCAAGAACTACTACCAACAGAATCTTGGAGACATGTTTCTCCATCTCAAAACTCTGCTGATTGTGCGTCACGCTGAATACCAGTATCTCAACTAATAAATCATCCTTTGTGGTGGAATGGCCCACCGTGGCTTCAGCTCCCTCCTGCTAATTGGCCTATCCCAACATTCACTCTTGTACAGTTAAACTCATCCCCCGAAATCAAACCAACTCCTTTGACAGTTCTGTCTACCACAAAACATGAAGATTCGTCCTTCCTATCTCAATTTTCATCTTGGGATACTTTACTTCGAACTGTAGCATAGATTCTACGATTCTGTCATAACTGTCAATCTATGGATCGTCGATCTGGTCATCTTCCCATCAGTGAACTGTACTGCACGTTTGCTTATCTTCAAGATGTTACAACTTGTTGCATTTGAGATGAACTCCCTCTCTTAAATAATCAAAGCAATTGCAATACACGTATTCAGCGACTGAACCCATTTCTATCTAGCGTGGTCATCTGACCACGGTTAGATTCAAGTAGGTGGGCGATTAACGAACTCCTCCTTATCCTTCGATGCCAGGCATCCTATTCTGTTGCCAAAACACCATCACGTCATCGACTTGTACATTGATTACTGTCATCGGTACCATTTACATGCTAGACTACAATTACTTCAACCATTAAAAACACATGAAGTTTGGATATTGTGTGCCCGAAACACGATCCGCTCACACATACACAAATGCATCACATGCTTTAAACAGAGACCAACTAATGCAATACCTTTGATGGGTGGTATCCCGTCCTCTCGTATTACTCCTGCTAAGTCATCCACCTCAATGGAGTCGATTGCGGTGGACCGTATACTATAAAGATGCTTAACTTCCGCTTTGTTAAATATACAAAAGTGTATATTTGTGTGTTCATATATATGGTTACTAAAGCTGTACAAATTGAGGTTGTTATTGATCTGACAACTGACGCTTTTATAGCAGCTCTCCAACGATCTCTGTCCCGACGTGGAGTATACACCGACAGTATACTCCGACTGTGCAATGAATTTTGTTGGAGCAAATGCTGCATTACGCAAGATTATTCAATCCACTATCCACGACTGCTCTGCAATTGATGTGATTCAGCGGTTTACATCCACCAATGGACTAAGCTTCCATTTCAATCCTCCTGCTGCTCCAAATCAAGGAGGCCTTTGGGAAAGCGCCATAAAAAGTGCCAAATACTATCTTTATCGGGTCATTGGGAATAACACTCTTACTCTCCCTGAATTTATCACTTTGACTGTTCGTGTGGAAGCAATGCTGTACTCACGTCCTTTGACGCCATTGACCCATTCCATCTATTGGCTCTAACTCCTAGTCACGTTTTGGTAGGTGGACCTTTGGAAATTTTTGTTTTTTATTTAGCTCCTGGTCTTCCGATTATCCCCCATGATAACTCATATGCACTATAACTATAATTTTTAGCCCGAAACTAGTTTTTTGTACAGTTTGCAATTGTTACAGTTTACACCGTGGTAGGTAATAGTTTAGGTGGTACACCGCCATTTACTTTCTTAGTTAGGTAGCAACTCGAATAGTTGTATAATAAACTATTAGTTTGGTTTTTTAGTTATTAAATATTCGAAAACCGCAATGAAACAAATTTCTAATGTTATGTAACATAGGGGGAAATTATACATTTTCGCATTATTATAATAACTATTTGAAAATATATCTGACACTGCATTTCCATCTCTAATACCTATAAGTAATACTTCGTGTGTTTAGTTTTTCAATCGGACACAAAACAAATTATAAATATTTTATTTAATTACGTCAATGCCTAATAATGATAAATAGTATACAATAGTATACTAATAGGTGACTTATATTGAATAGGTGAGTTAGAACTGAATAATAAGTATATGTACGTATTTTGAATGAACTGACGTATTGAATTAAATTTTGTTTAACTTATAAAATAAATATTCGCTTTAAGTTGTTTTATTTGAACGATACAAACATAAGGTCCCAGCTAGTATATCTGTTTTTACAATGATAGCTTCGTAGTAAAACTAGTTTTTTAAGGTAAATTATATTAATCGCTTGGTAATCTGTAATCAGTAGTTTAAATATCACAAATAAAGATGTAGGCATTTTTATATATCCCCTTTCAGTATTTCAATAAATGAAATACCATTTCTAGTGAATACGTTAAGGCATACTGGATGTGCTGTTTGTTATTTACATTATCCGAGATCTCCTTAGCACTCACGACACTTTACTCGATTTCGACTAACAAACACTCTAGTTTAATTTAAATTATAAATTTTCATCCTCAGACAAACTTTATCAATAGTAATGTTCTTGCGAGTTGTTGGAGCATTTTACAAATATATAAGTTTGTAATAGTAAGTTTGTTTACAAGTTATCTTGGTGCTGACACTTTCTTAGTCCTGAACGAACTAACCTGGTTATACTATCTTCCTGTGACTATGTACCCTCACTACTTAACCATTGATTTCGAAACTCTCAATGGAAAGAAAAAACAAATTAGCAGACAGAATCGTGGTGAATCTTGAATCTACAGGACTAGTGCTGATAAAATGTCAATGTGTTTGCGTTCTTATTCAATACCCAAGATAAGTCCTCCAAACTCTCAAGTTTTTAAAACTCCAATAAGATGTGATGATAGCATTTAGATCAGTAAATTCACTAACAGTAAGCCAATATCAATGTTACTGCAGTACAGTTTAACCCGTGAACAAGTACATAAAAACCCGAAATTGTGATTAAAGCGTTATTTAGTGAATGTTATCAAAATAACAGATTGTTTGGGAAATAGTTAGTTTTTACATTACATTTGTTTTATAAAACCTTTTTAGCGATTATACAAAATCTAGAGCATATTTAAATATTTTCTTACTCAAACTTTTTTATCATCTCCAATAAACAGATATTTTTAGATTTTTTGCTTATGATAGATACATTTGTCGATGCTCCAAGAAACTATCTTTTTGTTTTGTTTTGTTGCATCCTGCTTTGAAATATTAGCTCTTTAAATAATTAAATATAGATATATATGTATATAAACACATTAAACCTTAAAATATAGTCGCCGCCGTGCGTCGGTACAACCTAGCGTGCACGCACCGCGACGGGAGCATATTATAGTTACCAAAAATGACCGGTCTTGTTTTTAATTGTGTTTCTGTGATATTGTACTCTATATACTCGTGTTTAAATTTTAAATTTATATGACAAATCTTGAAGATGCTGCCTAAAGATGTGGTTGTTGTCACGAAACATGTAGCATAGTGCAACACAACAGGATATTAAAAGGTAACAAGTTTATTTTATTACTGATTTAAACATCAATATCCAGCAGTAGGAAAATGAATTTAGATCAAACATAGTGTTTAGTATGAGTCATAAAAATGTAATTTTGAATTTATAACCTAAATTAGTTTTCCCTAAAATATATTCTATTTAGTGAAAAACACATACAGACAAGGAATTGCCAAATTATTATGTTCCTTTTAATGTGTTCTATCCCATTTACGCAAAGTCAACTAAAGGATTACTCTTGAGCCAATGCCACATTTGCTTTTATATATGCTGAATATTATTATAACATATTTTATAATTAGGAAGCGCCATATTTTAGCTGACAATTTCGTTACGGGTTTCCTTGACGCATTATATTTTGACAGAAAATAATTATTTTCACGCTGATATAAACGAGAAACGTTGCCTTAAACCAGCTTACCAGACTGCAATATCCGTTCTGTTATCTCTCCTGAAATATCTAAGGCTAAATCTGACATTTCTGTAAACAGAGAAAATACATATTTAAATTTATTAAGAATTTCTATCTCTTACACAGTTCTTCATTATACTGTAAATTAGATTTTTTACTTACACATGGCAAAGTGCAATCTAGCTGTGGTGCATTTATCAATCTCATTGGTTTAAAGTATTTTAATATTACAAGGTATATGTATTTTTGTAATGGTGCATCCGAAAAATATTTCTTGTGAAAAATATGTCAAGGAGTTGATTGGTCAAGTTCGTGTAGTTTATTTTATAGCCGTAGTTAACCTACTATCACGGCCTATCTATATCGCAAGCCCAAGTAAAAAAACCTTTTGAATTGGGGAGCGAATTTGGTACAGACAGTTTGGTGGATAGGATAACTAAACTACGTCTCACAACACTACAAAGTATATTTACACTTATACCGTACTTACATACAAGACGGTAAAATATATACAAAAGATGGTAAAAGATGGCCTTGTACCATCTTTTGTGGTGTATATTTTACCGTCTTTTATAAGTGTAAATATAGTTTTTAGTGTTGCGAGACGTAGTTTATTTATCATATTTATTTGTAACAACACGTAACATGCTACTAAAGAAATTATTTTGTTGTAATCCTTAAAAGTAATCCATGTTACATTACTTTTTATTATCGATTGTTTTAGCTAATTTTGTACACCCTACGAAAAATATTTACTTATAAGCTTCAGATTATTGTTTTTTAATTCGTATTTATTTAACAACGAATTCCCTAGAGTAGAGCCTCATTCCGATTATTTGTTGTAAGTGTATATTTGGAATCGAGGGGTTTTTTTAAAGTCAGAGTTCAGACTACACGGCAGAAAATGTATAAACCTTTATTTGGGACAAAGATTCTATTCCCTTGCAAACAGTTATTTTGTATTAATATGTTTAATTGTGAATCAAACTTGTATTATAATTTAAACTAGAACTAATAGAATAAAGTCTCTCTATCAGCATCTTGAATCTCTGTAGTATAACGGATTTTAAAAGTATAACATTTCAAAATATTAAGGTTTTGCCAATCAAGATAGCTTTAACGGCGTTCGGTTTAAAGTATTCTCAAAAAATGGAAGATTCTGGCTTCATGCAAATATTATCCGTGATCGACGATAGTATACACAAAATCGTTTCAAGGATTTGTATAAATTGTATTGTTTGTGTTGAGGACCTAAGGAAAGGTAAATTAATTTATGATCGGTAGTTAGGATACCTAAACTGTATTCGATATCTGTTTGATTTAAAAAATTCTTTCCAAATGTGAATTATGTGTGGGGGTTGTTGTGTGTATTCATATATATAATGCAAAATCAAGTAGTAAGTTCCGTATTCATCAACATAAACTTGTCGATTTCACAATCTTCAATCCCATGCAGGAGTAAGACTCATTAAATCTTACCAGCTGCTTAAACTATATATATATATATATATATATATATATATATATATATATATATATATATAAAACATTCTTTCCTTAAGCAAAATAATTCATCATGCTCAAAATTATAATCCCAATACTTTATTGTATTTTAAAACTCGATTTTACCATGGAAAATAACTGTTTAAATTAAAATAAAATGTATTACTTTGTTTTAAAGTAAAATTAAACTAGGTAGCAATATTTTATTCTAAAATTGATCTCTTTATTAGTTAAATATATATTAGTTAAATATAGTTATATATAGTTTTGTTAGTTTTAACATTGCTGGTGACGAATGTTGGTTGTAATGGCAAAATAGCTGCTTTTATTATAACTAAAGTTAATAGAGGGGGGCTCACAACCGAAAGAAAAATATCTCGAATAAATTCCGATAAATCTCGAGTGTTCCGATAAATTGTTCAAGTTAACATGTAGTTTGATTGGGAAAGTATACCAACATGTGAATAACGATTATTTTGCTTGATATATTAAAGAGCTGGTTTAATGCAATGGCATAAAATACACCATAATTATTTAAACAAAAGTTACATGTTTTATTGCTGGTAGAGATATTTTAAATAAGGAAATTAAAACACAGAGTGAATGTGCCGTCGCGTGAAGATAGCTTTGTTGATATAACAGTCACGTGAGGATATTGCTGGTAGATAAAAGCAGTGTGTCGCTGTCAAGCCGTTACTTCAGTTTTCTAAAATATACATGACTGATGTAAAGTTCATTAATAAGCTTTTAAAGAAAACTTTCAGAAGTTATTCAGGTAAATTTATGTTTTCCTTTCATAAAGTAATTCATAACAATAAAGTAATTCAACTAACCGGTTATGAATCAACAAATTTAAATTGTACCTCGTAAAGGAATCGTAAGAAACGGTTAATTGTCAATATGACTTTATAATGTTGACCAAGTGTTGCCTGAAAGTCCGTTTTAATAATTCTTCAGAGGCCGCAGCTGCCGCGAGCATGTTGTGTTACGAGGCGGCTCCCAACGACCGTGTTTGTAAACAGCGCGCCGGACTGAAATATGCTGCTGTACACCGAGAGGGAACAACACACATTACTAGCTTTATATGCATTTCAGGACTTATTTTATACAACTTTTATTATCTATAATTTTTTTATAATACATTATAAAATAATGTACCCAATCAAAATTATTATTATAATTGCATTCATTTGTTAGGACTACTATAATATAATAATAATAAAATTAAGCCATATTGAACTAAGTGTGATTTTTTTATTTTCCAGGCAAAATGTTTCGGCCCTTATTCACGGTTAACGATAATTTCATGAATGTTTTGATTTAGATTATTTTGCCAAAATAAAAATACCAATTGTCTCAAGTATCGTGTCACAACCGAGAGGATTTTTGCCTTCTTTTATGAACACTGACAACCAATGTTAAAACATCTTCCATCTTATATTATAGACACAACAGACTTTCTGAACAAAATTGCCAATGTAAAACTGCCTCAAACCTCTGAAATAATACTTGTAACAGCTGATGTTGAATCACTGTACACAAATATTCCTCACGATGATGGTCTGAAGGCTGCCAAATGCTTCCTCAATTCTAGTCCCACTAACTCTAAACCCTCAACTAATTTGTTAAACACTCTCATGCATATGATATTGAACATGAATGATTTTAAGTTTTGGGCAGTCCATTTTTACAAATTAAAGGTACAGCGATTAGTATTCGTATGGCCCCATGTTTTGCTAAAACATGGGTTCATGGGTCTTGTTGAACAAAATTGTCTATCAAACTATCGTTTCTCTCCTCTTGTTTGGTTCACAAATAAGACTTACCCAATAGTTGTTAAATCAACTTCTGACACCCACAATGTGATTAACCAACTATCATTTAAACAGTGCCCAAAAGATTATGTTGGTCAAACATCGAATTCCGTGCGAGTCGTATGACTGGCCACAGTTTTGATGTGGTACATAAAGACAAAAAAAATACAATCATGCAACTCACCACAACCAAAATTTAGAAGGGTGCTATGAACTAAAAGCCCCTCACAAAATTAAACAACATCAAAATCCTAAATGTAACCATCTGGTATCAAGAAATTCTGAATTGGCACATAAGTTGGCATTGAAGACTAAGGTTCTTTAAATCTTAATTAATTTTTCGTCTAAAGTGATTCAACTCAGCTGATGTTTTACTTTAAATTTAAATCGAATTTGTTTACCTGTAACGTAATTTTTAAAATTCTGATGTAAAATATTTGTTTATTTTTATTTAATTACTGTTCAAATTCCGTTATTTCTCCTTTAAAGCTTGAAAACGTTTGTACTATAAACGAAAGTTCGCAAAAAACTTATTTTTCGCTATTTACATTTATATTTTGAATGTTTTAGTGTGTATATATATATATATATATATATATATATATATAATTCTAATAAACATCTTAATACAAAGTGCCCTTTTTTATTATTTATAACAATTTGGAAAATATATACAATATACAAATTTTAATTAATATATATAAATGTAATATATATACTCAGTAGCAATTAATAATTCCTAAAAACCCGGTGAATTTTAAGTTTGTAAAATGTATACATTATTTAAAAATGTTAATTTCTTGATTTTTCTGTTGATTTATACCCGGTTAGTTGAATAATTACTTCAGAGTAGAACATAACATAACTTCCCTAAATAACTTCTGACATTTTTCGTTAAAAGCTTACTGGTGAACTTTACACCACTCATGTTTACTTTAGAAAACTACACGTCAACATTTGAAATCCAAAAACGCTGAGAATTCATTTAGGAATTTATTTATGATGGTGTGTTAGAAACCTGCAGTTTCGTTTTTAATGATGAACCAGACGTCAAAGAACAATTAGCTTAATGAAACTGTCCATCAGAGTCGTCATTGTTTTTATTTTGTTTATAAATTAAAATTCGATTAATTATGATACTTTTAAATTTGGATGCAATAAACGTGTTTCGTTAAAGGCAAACCAAATATTTTAACAATTATTTTAATTACTATGCTATTGTATTAGCAGCCTCGAAGTACACAGACCATGTTCTTTTAAATATTAATGTAATAGCAACTTTCGACACGCGAAGTTCCGTTCCTTTATCTGCAATAAGAAAATAAGTATTAAGGGGTCCAGGACATAATTGGCATCAAGCAACAAAGCATTTTCTGTTACAACCTTTAATAGCATAAAATAATACCCCCGTTTCTGAAAATCTGCAAGCTATTCGAATTTACAATGAATAAGTAAGTTTCTCACTTCAATACGAAGCCACTTACTAAGTTTCATAAACATGTATTTATGAGTAAGTGAGGTACAATATTCTTAGGCATTAGGACTAAGTACACAGGTTGGCTGCAACAAGGACTAAATAAGGATTCAATGTAAACATGAAAGGATCACGACCAGATGAAGTCACATGCCTAATTTGGTCAATATAAACGAAGAAAGATATAAAATTTGACTTTATTTCTTTAACATAAACATTAAGGTGGAATACGTAGTTTTGCTGTCACGGGAACGACAAAAATATGTTTTTTTTTTAAATAAACAATAGACCAACACGTTATTAAAACACATAACAAGTTTTATCAACTAGTGTTCATAATTGAGCGGGTTATAACAAATTGTATTACCTTCCCAAAAGAATAACATTGGGCAACAAATATGTTTTTATAGAACTTTTAATATAATTTGTATGATTCATATTTGCAATTGATTGACGTAAACAAACGTTAAATAACTAGCATTATGTTTCTGGATATGAATTCATTGGTCAAAATTAAAGTGAGATTTTTAAAAATCCCAATTATGATAAAGCAAACAAATTTTCCCTTAGAGCATTCTTCCCATGAACCCGTTTTTAACAGGTTTTTTATTTTCTCCACAACCACTTAACCTAAGTTAGTACCAAATTGATATTTCTTTATTCTATGAAATGGTAAAAACCAAAGTTGCGTTGTTTTAAAATTAGAGGGTAACAATTAAGAAAACCTTTTTTTTACAATTTTAAACCACTATAAAATACTTTTACCATAGTCCGACCTTTCTAGTTTTCGAATTTAAAGTCATGCTATTAATTTCAACATTCAACGATTCTCTCAAAAGTTATAAGGCTTTTAATAGTGTATATTAAAAATAAAACATGTTAAGGGTATCAATATTAACAATACAAATATCAATATAATTGAACTAATGGTGCTTTAAGCACCTGGGGCCTCAAAATAAAACGTTATCGTCCTCGGACTACGTTTTACCATGCCATCTACGGTAATAGCTTCTTCCCTAAAGGGGAAATTTGCTAAAACTTCCTTCAAATGAAATACAGAGTTGAATATAGTTGGTTGAACGAAGGAACAATATTTTGGCTTTCTCAGAACAAAGATGTTTTTATTGAAGTATTACGGACGACTCGGAAATGGAACTTATGACATTTGTAACTACTTTGTACCTCCATTGTCTCTGCCTGCTCATTTTTGTTACAGTTACTGAAAATATCAGAGCAGTAATTAACTCGTTTATCAATGTATAATGTCCGTGGTGTTAAATTCAAGCAATGAATTTTATTTTTATTTTATAAGTAAAAAGGTTCAACATGGGGTGTTAAATAACTGTTTCCTAAGAACATATAGAATAAATGTTGAAAATATTGATTGGTTTGTCCAATTTATGTATATGAAGAGAGAGTTTGTGATCCCGAGACGGTAGGGTACACAGCACAATATGAGTTTTGCGTGTTTCCTCTTCACATACATAAATTAAAATAAAGTTGATGGTGTAGATTATAAACGATCATGCTCTACCGCTATTGAAGGTAAAGTTACTTACTAATTAACTATACTAAATTGAATAATAATGCTCATTATTTTAAATTCTGTCCATTCGTGCCGAATGTTAGTAACTATATAAACAACCAAGACTTTGACTTAGAGATTAAGTTAAAAGGTTTTTTATCAATACCTGTAGTTAAAGCCATCAGGGATAACCAACCCCCAAAACACAAAATACCCTAATAACTAAAGTATTTAATTTTTAATTGTTGTGGGATGTACAATTACTTTAATATGAAAGTATCACTAACGTTGTAAGGCGATTTTAAATACTCTCAGTCAAGTATGGATGGGCAAATCATGAAGAAACAAGATCTACATAGAAACACACATTGTAAAAGAGCAATTGAAGTTCGGTGATAAACATAAGATACTAAAATAATAGACTTTCTCTATTTATTAAAGTTTAAAAGTTATTTTTATTTGGTTATTAGTTCTATTTCTTTACAATAGCTAGGTTTTGTTTGACATTAGTCATCTCTCTGGATGTTTCTAAACCTCTCCCATCACGAATTGATCAATATCGATCACCACACTGATCGATATCTTAAAGAATGGCCTCTGCACATGCCAGGAAACATCCTTTGTTTCAAGGACAAAAAACTCAGTCTGCTTAAAAACGATTTTAGTGTGACGATAATTTTAATAACTAAAGATGTTGTGTTGTATTTCATTACATGGTGGCTGAAAAGTAAGTACTAAACACCCACTCCTTAACATTTTTGCTATTTAAGACATTTAAAATCCATTTGCGGCAACCTTCTCAGATAAGAGGGCCGGCATTAAGGAAGGCAAATTCCACATTTTATACCCCATTGGTATGGAGGGTTGGGTGAGGCAACCCAAAAAATGAAAATGGTCGTGTTATAAATCATTTAAACAACTTTGTAAGGCAAGAAAAATTACACAAAGGAAATTTAATTCAAGACTATCTAAAACAAAATGATGAATTTTAATTTAAACGAACTAAACTAAATTAAACTTTTCGTTTGGTTTTTGGTTTTGTAGATATTAGAATCCACATTGTGATAATCTTCATTATACATATTTTTTCAACAAGAACATAGATAAAAGAGGCAGCATTAACAGTTGCTGATCAAAGTTTGTATCCAATTTTGGGACTGAAAAGGGGAGGGGGCGTTACTTAAATTTACTTCATATAGACTTGTGATAAATAATCTTTAACATAACTAATAACAAAAATAATGCATCAATGTCCTAAACTAGTCAAAACTAAATTTAATGTGTATTTTTATGTTTCAGATATCGGGAGCCAGATACATCAGCTTTAAATCTTCCAAAAAACTATTTTGATATTTAAAACAATTCAAAACTTAACATCTTACCGCCGCTAACTTCCCTCACGTGTATATACAAGTTTGAGTGTAGAATGAGGATAAAAATATCATTATAGTAAAGATTTAATACAGCCAAGATTACAATTGCTTAAAACAAATATGTTTATAAAACTGTTTTGCAAAATTCCCTCCATCCCTAATCGTTTGATACTTTCAGTATGAAAGCCGAAGTAAAAACGATGTCAGGATATGTCAAGTGAAATCCCACCGAACACGACATTCGCGACTTTCCTCTACACAAGCGTGCTAGAGACCGGGAACAGTTCAGAAAATGATACCGGGGACGATGATCAGTCCAACAACAATCAGTTCATCCTACCGTTGTGGAAGCAACTACTGTGGACATTCCTGTACGCGGGCATGGTCGTGGTGGCTACTGGAGGCAACCTGATCGTCATCTGGATAGTGTTGGCACACAAGCGCATGCGCACCGTGACCAACTACTTCCTCGTCAACCTCTCCATCGCCGACGCCATGGTCTCCACCCTCAACGTCACCTTCAACTTCGTGTACATGCTCAACAGCGATTGGCCGTTCGGCACCCTCTACTGCAAAATCAGCCAGTTCGTGGCTGTGCTCTCCATCTGTGCTAGCGTCTTCACCTTGATGGCTATATCTATAGACAGGTTAGTTAGGTATGTTTCATATTGACAAGATATTGCGAAGTGGATGACATTGGACAGAAAACAATGTATAATAATATCAAACAGGCGCATCGTCCAAATTAAAATGAGCTATTTTATAGACTGAATTTTATGAAGATAAAATGTAAGGTTTGAAATATGTTCAGGAACAAATGTAATATACCTCTTGCAAATTAAATGTCTGTTCAGAGGTAAGATATTTCACATTAACGAGATCAATTTATAAGTACAGTACATTTTTATAAATCTAATGCATAATACTGTAGTAATCCTGTTTTAGATAGTGAGTTATTCAATTATGAGTCAGTGATTTTTTAGGGATATTTAATGTGGTATGGTAATGATTTCTTAATTGCGCATTACGGGACCTGGTTTTTGCAAGACAAGACTAGCTAAGAGATTCATAGCTTATGTGTAACTCAACTCGTTTTACTAAGCCCAGGGATTGTTTCTTTTTTCAAAACAATCTACGAAGTTTATAATACAGTATTAAACTTCGTTATTGTTCAGTTTTTCATGTCCAATTCCTCTTCTTGTTTTGTCGCAGGTACATGGCCATCACCCACCCCCTGATCCCGCGGATGGGTCGGCATACAACACTCGTCCTCTTCATCGCGATTATTATCTGGCTGGTCAGCTCCATATTCTCCAGGACCCAGTTCATCTTTTGTTTTTGTGACAGGCACATGGCCATCATCCACCCCCTGTCACCGAGGATGGGTCGGCGTGCAACATACGCCATTGCCATCGCCATCATTATCTGGATGGTCGGCTACATATACTCCATGACCTAGCTCATCTTTTGGTTTTGTCACAGGCACATGGCCATCATCCACCCTCTGAGGCCGCGGGTGGGTAGGCGTGCAACACTCTCCATCGCCATCATTATCTGGGTGGTCGGCTCCATATTCTCCATGACCCAGCTCATCTTTTGGTTTTGTCACAGGTACATGGCTATCATCCACCCCCTGAGGCCGCGAATGGGTCGGCGTGCAACACTCGCCATTGCCATCATTATCTGGGTGGTCGGATCCATCTTCTCCGTGCCGCAATTAATATTTTTCACCACGTTCGTGCAGGAGTTTCCTAACGGTGACCACAGGGTCATTTGCTACAGCGAATGGCCTGACGGTCCCACCACTGAGAGTTTCCTGGAATATATGTACGTAGCTTGATAAACTATAATTTAAAATAATCTTGAAATTGTAAGGGAGTTGTCTATGTGTTGCATATATATTCAAAAATACATCATTTTAAAATTTAAGTTAAAATTTGCCATTGAATTGTTATGCATTATTCAGATCATTTATATATCTTTAAGTTATGCACTTACTTTGTATTTATGTTCAGAGTAATTCTATGTTAAATACAGTTCAAATATAAAGGTAATATTACAGTATTTTGTTTTTCAAGGGATTAGTCTTCTTCGACTCCGTTTAAATAACTTACACTAGACGCTTTTTAAGGACGAGTAGGTAACCTATATATAATACATAGCCACGGGAATACTATACCAGAATCAAACTCACGTATGTGAATTATAAATCTTGAAAATTTAAGACCGACATCATGCCCCGTAGACCTCTGAAAATAGCCTAATGAAAACATACATAAGATAGATGCTCGGAAACCTATTTGGATTGATTGGGGGCCTTAGCCATGAAGTTGATTTTCACCCTACCTAAGGACTGTTAATTCAATAATACATATTATAATTTTAGAATACCAAAGTGATAAAGCTTGTTAAATGTAATGCATTTACTATTTAGGGTCTTGTAATAATGATGGTAAACACTTCATTTTACCATGGCCAATGAATATATATATATATATATATATATATATATATATATATATATGTCTTAATAACACATTAAACCACTTACCAGGATTCATAAGAAATATGCTCACAAATAAGCGATATTTAAAATACCCCCGTCGCAGCAAACCTGCATACTCAGCGAATTTCCAATGAATATATAAAATAACACATTAACACTTAACAGGATTCATTAGAAATATATTCACAATCAAGCGATATTTAAAATAATAATTATTCTCCATAAGAATAACATTGGGGATGAGTACGCAGGTTTGCTGCAACAAGAAACACAAAAAATGGATTTTTATGCAAATATCATAAGAACTCATCTAAGTAAAGTCACATACCAAGTTTCATTCATATACATTTATAAGTAAGCGATATATAACATTGTAATTATTCTCCATAAGAATAACATGGGGACCGATTACCTAGGTTTGCTGCTACGGGTACCATACGTGAAAATTTTGTATTTTGTGCAAACAACGTTAAACCCCAACCAGATGAAGCCATATAACAAATTTTGTCAGTTTATGTTCATAAATAAGCGAGATATACAATTTTTCTTTTTCTCCATAAGAATAACATTAGACAACGTACTGTGTTTAGCACTTTCAATATCTCAGGAACCAATTGACGTAGAGCAATGATAAAAATATCAAAATGTTTGTTTTTTATGCTGAATTAAATGGTAACAATTAAAATTTGACTTAAATAAAAAATACATGTGGAAACCCCAAAAAATTTTGGGGTACAAAACCCCCCAAAAATCCCCCTTTGGATTGTGTGATTCGTCTGGTTTTCGAACTCGTTCAAATAAATGGTGCTTTACATATTTGTACCAAATTTCATGAAGATCGGACCTTTTTTACGAGAGTTATCGTGCTTACGGACACACACATATATATATATATATATATATATATATAAATTTAAACGAATGGTGTTTTTGGCATCTGGGGACCTCAAAATGAAAAGTTATCATGGTCTCGGGCTTAAGTCTTGCTATGAGACCTACGGTAATAGCTTCTTCCCTATAGGGGAAATTCGCTAACATGAATTATTCTCCATAAGAATAACATTGGGGATGAGATCGCAGTTTTGCTGCCACAAGGAACCAAGGAAAATAATGGTTTTTTATAAAAATAGCAATAGTACTCATCTAAATCAAGTCACATAACTTATTTTATACATATACATTCATAAATAAGGGATATATAACATTTTAATTACTCTCCATAAGAATAACATGGGGACCGAGTACCTAGGTTTGCTGCTACGGGAACCATAGACGAACAATTGTTTTTTGTGCAAACAACAATAAACCACAACCAGTTTAAGCCATTTAACAAGTTTTGTCAGTTTATATTTATAAGTAAGCGAGATATAATTTTTTTCTTTTTCTCCATAAGAAAAACATTAGACAACGTACTGTGTTTAGCGCTTTCAATATCTCAGTAACCAATTGACGTAGAGCAAAGGTCAAAATACGTATTTATTTTTTTTTAAGTTGAATTCAATGGTGAAAATTGAAATTTGATTGAAATAAAAATTACATGTGAAACCCCCAAAAAAGGTTTTTGGGGTTCAAAATCCCCTAAAAACCCCCCTTCGGATGGTGCGATTCGTCTGGTTTTCGAACTCGTTCAAAAAAATGGTACTTTACACAATTGTGCCAAATTTCATTTAGATCGGACCTTTTTTACGAGAGTTATCGTGCTTACGGACACATACACACACACACACACATATATATACATATATAACAATTGGAACGAATGGTGTTTTTGGCATTTGGGAACCTCAAAATGAAAAGTTATCATTGTCTTGGGCTTAAGTCTTACCATGCCACCTATGGTAACAGCTTCTTCCCTATAGGGGAAATTCACTAAAAACAAGCAATCAATCTGATGTACATCCAAAACGAGGTTATTTTTTACATATTCTTTCATGGTATTAAATGCTTACGATTTATTTTGATGTAGGAAATAATACAAATTTTTTTTGATCCAAGATACAACGTGCTCTTCTTGATCTTGACCTATTTCTTGCCGATCTGCTCGATGAGCTTCACATATGTAAGAGTGGGCTTGGAATTGTGGGGAAGTCAGAGCATCGGCGAGTGTACCCAGCGTCAGATGGAGAACATCAAGTCCAAAAGACGAGTAAGTGTACTATACTCAAATGTTCTTTGCAATATTCAGGCACCATAAATATATTTTTAAGATATACATCGTATTTGAGACCTAGATATCGTGAAGCACCAGAATAATAATGCAGCAATGGTGTTTACTGTCTAGAGTAATCGCATAAAACATAACTGTGTTGTTATAATATGGCCATACCCACTCAGAACAGAGCAGCTGGGCCGCGACCGCGCCGGTCGAGTGCCCATTACTGTCGGCGATGGCTCTTAGCCTCAAACTGTGTTCTTATTACCTTGGGTAATACTTAATGATATGAGTTTAATGGTTTGAAATATCGTTCCAAAACCATTACTCTCGACCCAACCTAGTTTTTAAAGATTTGCATTTTCAATTCAAAAATGATTCTGTTATCAATGTGTGTGCGCGTACGTGCGTGAATTTAAAATACAAGTAACCATTGTGCTCTATAAACAATTTAATATACAAGTAGCATCTGCTCTACATTGGAGTGGAATAAATTAGTAGAAAGAAACACTGGAAAAAGTTATTCCAACCATTTTTTCGCAAATTACCGCTTTTGTATTAATAGAATTTTATTAATTTACACGTACATAATTTTGAAACCACTAAGGTTGTATTTAACTTTGTGTATCCGTTTAAAAAAACATAACATATGTGAAAGTGTTATATTCGTATACTAAGTTGTTCTAGAACTTTATTATTTAAATCAAAAATAACGCACAGATAACTTGAAAACAAACCATTTGTATACGTAGTTTTATATGATCTTTTGTTATATCTATATGAATATTCATAGCTAAATTATTGAAGCTGTTTTTTCGAGAACAACTTGTGTAAATAATAACATTAAATCTACGTTTAACGTTATTATAATGGCTTTGGACTGAGAATGCAGTTTTGCTGCAGGGTCAGTAGGAATTACTTTTCCCAACTATCAAGAGAAACACTACCAGTAGAAGGTTCCTAGCAGATTATATTAAACTATATTCCTAAATATAGTATTGTAGAACTATTGTCTTTATCACTTTTAATGTATCAGCAACTTTTATTAGCAGAATCATTTAAGATGTAGAACCGTTGTAATTTTTCTATTTATAATTATCAGGAATAATATTTTCACCGGTTAGACGTTAAACCTAAACCTAACTTTTAGTTAAAAATTTAATGCTAACGATTCATACAACAATGCTTACCTGAATAATGCATTGTCTATTTGTTTCGTATCGTTGTTCTATATTCAAAAGTGTCTGACTATGTTTACAAAGGATGTTTACAAAGAGTGAGTGATGACTCCGTTGTGACTGCGCAGGTGGTGAAGATGATGATAGTGGTGGTGTTGATTTTCGCCGTGTGTTGGCTGCCGTTCCACATCTACTTCATCATTACGTCTCACTTTCCCGAGATAACCAACTCGCCCTACATCCAGGATATCTTCCTCTTCATCTACTGGCTGGCAATGTCCAACTCTATGTACAATCCCATCATATACTGCTGGATGAATATGAGGTAAATGTTTCAAAAGGCCTTTTATAAATTAATTACATTCATCTCAAATACCTACAAGTATATTAGGGTGCAGTATATACATATTAAATAAAAATCACAGAAAACTGCTATACGCCAAATATTGGCATGCAGACTGAAAACTGTCAAAAGTAAACCCAGTTGTCGAAACTGCTGTTTTCTATGTCAATATATCTGACTGACACCCTGTTCTCTCTTGAGTCAGTCAAATGTGTCTGCTTTTTGTGTAGTTTTAAATTAATAACTATAGTAAATCATAGTGAAGAACATGAATCACTCTTGAGGAATTTAACTTTTGGAAGACACTCTTTCACAAAAAGAAATACCCCCGTAGCAGCAAACCTGCGTACTCAGCGAATTTCCAATGCATATATATGTATCTTAATACCACATAAAGCCACATACCAAGATTCATCAATATACATTCATAAATAAACTATTTATGACATTTTAATTATTCTCCATAAGAATAACATGGTGGCTGAGTATGCAGGTTTGCTGAAGCAAGGAACACAAAAAATGGGGTTTTATACAAATATCAATATAACTCATGTAGGTAAAGCCACATACCAAATTTCATTAATTTATTTTCATAATGAAGGGAGATAACACGTTACTTATTCTCCATAAGAATAACATGGGGCTGAGTACGCAGGTTTGCTGCTACGGGAGCCATTGGTAAAAAATTGTTTTTTTGAGCAAATATCAATGGTCCACAACCAGATGAAGTCGTATACCAAGTTTCGTCAGTATACGTTCATAAATAAGCGAGATATAAAATTTTTATTTTCCTCCATAAGAATAACATTAGACAACGTACTGTGTTTAGCACTTTCAATATCTCGGTAACCAATTGACGTAGAGAAATGATCAAAATACTAAATTTTGTGTTTTTTTAAGCTGAATCCAATGGTAAAAACTAAAATTTGACTATTTCCAAAATTATATGTAAAAAGTTCGAAAAACCCATTTTTGGGGTACAAAACCCCCCAAAAATACCCCTTCGGATAGAGCGATCTGGCTGGTTTTCGAACTTAAAGTCATAAATGTTGCTTTACACGTTTATACCAAATTTCATCAAAATCGGATCATTTTTACGAGAGTTATCGTGCTCACGGACACATATATATATATATATATATATATATAGATATATATATATATACAGTTTCGAACGAATGGTGTTTTTGGGGTCTGGGGACCTCAAAACGAAAAGTTATCATGGTCCCGGGCCTAGGTCTTACCATGCCGACCACGGTAATAGCTTCTTCCCTATAGGGGAAATTCGCTAAAACGGTATCACACGTAACACTAAAACATAATTCCGATAGCTTTAATCCCCCCCCCCTCAGAGATTGAGTCTCCTATCGGTTGATACTGTAATCATTTACTTCTTTGTGCCTGAAGGCGGATCTTTCAGTTTTAGTTAGGGTTCATTCACTTTTTACGTACCGTCTAGACCATCTTGTGTCTTGGGTTTCTACAACGTTGGAGTGAGAAGCAGTATATTCTTAAGAACGGGCCCCTCTTGCCTCCGGTATTTCATATATATATGAGTTCCAACAGGAATTTAGTAAAGTTACTGAGCTGTTTAACAAAGTTTGTTCTCTCATCCTCTTCCTTCTTTAGTTTTTCATTATTTGCAACTAGTCGCAAAACCTCTATATTTGTTTATGCATTAGAATCCCACATGTGATTTTAAGGTATGCCTGCCTTAAATATTTGTTTCATTATCACAGGAATTCCAATTACAATCAAATTATTATGTTTAATTATATGTTTCCACGGTGTGCATTTATCAAACAGTGCACATTCTGTTCTAAATAACCTCGTTTCCAGGCTCAAATACACATTTAAGAGGTTACAAGGCGAGACAGCTCCGACAAATTTTCCACCCAATACCTAATAGTTTGTATGAATTTGTTCTGTGTACTTTATAGGTTCCGTCGCGGGTTCAAACAGTTCTTCTCGTGCTGTCCGTTCGTGCACCTGACTCCAGACGGACTGACGCGGCGCGAGGCGGTCACCAGCCGATACAACAGCTGCACGGGCAGCCCAGAGGCACACTATCGCATCGTGCGCAACGGTAAATATCACGTAATCAAAATAAGGAAAACTCCACGAACAGTAACAAAGGCGGAAGTTTAGCTTATTCCTGATTTGAAAATTAACACTTCCTGAAACAGTAAATTGGTAATTTATTTTCTTCATAATGTAAGATACCAAACCATAATTCAATGTCTCAAATTGTATTCCAGTGAATCTTTGTTGAGTAGTTACAGAATTTAAAACTAGTCCTCACGAACTTTCATCAAAAATTATCTTTACAAATAAACGTTACAGACTGACCTCCGACGTAATATTCATAACAGAAATTAATAAATACCCCCGTCACAGCAAACCTGCGTACTCAGAGAATTTCTAATAAATATATATGTCTTAATAACACATTAAGCCACTTACCAAGATTCATAAGAAATATCTTCAAAAATAAGTGATATTTAAAATATTAATTATTCTCCATAAAAAATTACATTGAGGATGAGTACGCAGATTTGCTGCAACAAGGGACACAAAATTATGGGTTTTTATGCACATATCAATATAACTCATCTAAGTGAAGTCGAAAACCAAGTTTCATCCATATGCATTTATAAATAAGCGATATAAAGCATTTTAATTATCCTCCATAAAAAACGGAGACAGAGAGTACCTAAGTGTGCTGCTACGGGAACCATAGGCGAAAAATTGTTTGCTTTTTTTTGGTGCAAACAACAATAAACCCCAACCATATGCCAAGTTTCGTCAGTTTATGATCATAAGTATGCGAGATATAAAAATTGTCTTTTTCTCCATAAGAAAAACGTTAGACAACGGACTGTGTTTTGCACTTTCAATATCTCAGTAACCATGTATACATTGCCAATTTACGTAGAGCAATGATAAAAATACCAAATTGTTTGTTTCTTTAAGCTGAAATGAGTGGTAAAAATCAAAATTCGATTTGAATACACATTACATGTGGAAACCCCAAAAATGGGTTTGGGGTATGAAAAATAAACGAGCTATGATTGGAGCTTGTCACCTCAGGCGCGAAGCACTCGCGGGCGGCACGGTAGTGCCGTGACCTGACACAATTAAACAATTATTTACAATTATTGTATTATTTTTCATCCAATTTCTAAAATATATTTGTCATTACATTTGTAATTACATACCCAATAAATCGTTATTTCTATAATCTTTTTAGCACCTACTGATTTTGGAGTTATTGTTTAACGAATAATTAAAATGGCCGCCATCTTAAAACGGTTAAGTTTTAGAAAACCAAAACTTCATAGGGCAATAGACCTTATACCCATCAATATTTGTTGTAAGTTTTAAAAACATATCTTATGCGGTTCGTAAATTATGAATTCTTTTCTTTTGATGAAGAAAAATCTCATACAGACTCACACTCAGATATACAATATCCCAAAGTTTGTCGGTGTATTTCAGATACACCCTGTATATATATATATATATATATATATATATATATATATATATATATATATATATAAATATTAATAAAATAAAAACTGAATGCATATATACAAATTTGAACGAATGGTGTTTTGGCATCAGGTGACGAAAACGAAAAGTTATCATGTTCCCGGACCTAGTTCTTACTATGCCAACGACGTTAATAGCTTCTTCCCTTAAGGGGAAATTCGCTTACAGCAATTGAAGTTACGTTCATACATGAGACTCTGGCATTCCAGTATTCCACGAAGTTCCTTAACGCCATGAAAGCTCCGTTTTAACCGTGTTCACCACGAACATTTTAAGTAATGAAATCATTTCCCTTAAACATAATCCCCATTCCTTTTAAGACAGATTAAACTAAACTAAAAATACCTAAGAAATGATTGAGCCACTTTATATTCAAAATTCAAAGTAAGTTACTTCAGTACCTCTACCAGTGGGGTTGAGCAACACATGCGCACAATTTGAGTTGCATCATAAATTATTTATAATTGACTGATTTTCACACTTATTTTGAAAACATTGTAATAAAGCTGTGTTTGGTGATACGCAGGAGCTGTCCAGCCTGGGTCGACAGAGACCGGGCTGACGGCGCTGGGCGACTCGCCCTCCTACTACCACCACACCGCCGGCTACCGCGCGCGGCGACGCTGGAAGAACAACGGCACGGACTCCTGACAGGAGGGCCGCAGGGCTGCCCGGGTCCAGACCTGGATATAGCCGCCCTGCCAGGCCTACACGCTCACTCACACTTCGCTGCAGAGGGTGCACACAAACGAAAAATTGCGTTGTATTAACTAAATATCTTTTCAAAACATTCCGTTTTTTATATCTTCATGTATTTGCGTTTACACTTTCTGAAGTTTGTCTCTTTAACAATTTCATGGGCGGAAGTCACAAAACACATCAATGTTCGTAATTATTTGTTTAGGGTCTAGTAAAAAAAATCCCGGGGAAAAACCGGGTCCCCGGTGCTTTTCCAGGGGAAACATCCGTAAATTTTCTCACCGGATTTATACGTTTTGGGGTTATGAATTTGAATGTTAGGTTTGCTAGATAGAGAAGCAAAGGTAGCAGCTTCACTGAGAAAATAAAAAAAACCTAAAATATTCTACGATTATTCTATTTTTAGCATATATCTTGAAAACTATGCTTTTTATCAGAAAAACTGTTGAGTACAACATTTAAGGAAACAAGATTACTCAAACTACATTTGATATAGTGAGACGTAAAGGTGAAGTAATTTAAATTTGAAACAAAACAATACTTTCAAGGTAAATTTATCTAACGTCATATATTTGTGAAATAGATCTTTTAGCGTTAAAAGAACTGCTTATGCGTTCATGTATAAAATTCTTAAATAATTTAATAATTTATAAAATCCAGATAATTCAGTTTATATTTTATTGCTCCTAATAATATGGTCATAATATGGCTGGGAGAACATAATAATTCATAAACCTTCCAATCGAGCTTTTAACGCTAAAATATCTATTTCACAATTATATTACGTTAAAATCCATTTTTCTAGCCCCTGAGCTGCTTCTATGACTAAATTAAAATATTACCTACGTTATGTGCTGATTGACGTAGGTAATATTTTAATTTAGTTATATTACGTTGGATACATTTATCTTGAAAGTATTGTTAAGGTTATGAATTTATTACTTTTCCTTTTCTCCTTTATACCCTAATGTAATTTGAGTGAAAGACCAAATGTAATTATTCAACTCAGGTCTTAATTTTATATTAGTAAGCTGGATATGCACTAATTTGTTTAAAAAGTTGTTTCTAGCATGACAGTAAGACTAGAACATTGCTGATAAATAGGAGAGTGTGAGAGGGTGTTTTTCTCGTTTTGGCAAGATGGTCCTAAAAGTTGCCCTTTTTTAGCGCACTCTATCTTTTACATTCTTTGTCATGAACATACTGTTAATGTGAATATTGTAGGACATTTCGTCCCCTTTAATATTGTATCCAACAGTTTTTCCGATAAAACGCTTATTTTTCAATATGTACAGTATATTCAATATATTTTTCAATATATTCAATATATACTTTGTACTTCAAAGTCAAACAAAGTCATGAATATTTCAGAATTTTTATTGTAATTTCCTCAGTGAAAGGTATGTTTTACCTCTCTCGAGGTGGCAAACATGTAATTAGAATTAATTAGCCCAAAATCATACAGAACCGGCGAGAAAAAAAAAAAACTTCTGGAATTCTTTCCTGAATTGGGCTATTTTAAACACCATTTGTCTGGACTATAAAACCGAAGGTAAATCTAAATATACTTTAATAGTTGAGACCTGATTATCAAATATTTAACCTAAATTAAATTTGTGCTCCGTAAAAAATCTTTGGGAAAATATGTTCATTCTCTTTCTTTGTTTTAATTTTTTAGAGCCAATACTTTGAGGAAGTTTAAGCCGATATATGTAATTTATGTGAGATACTGTAAATAATGAGTAAAATCCAGTTTCTCATTTCAAACATTCCTCCTACCTCTGCATCGAAGTCCAACGCCCGCTTTAGGCTACTTCTACATGACTTGAAGGAGGTTGTATAAAATCGCTGTCAGTTCCTCTAATGTACTGTTACCTCTGCTATAGAATATAATATATATTTATACTGTGCAAGGTGTATAACTGTGATCACACTCGACGGGTTTCTTGTACATATTCCCGCCATTACATATAAATATTGTCACCATTTATCAAACTCATTGCACAAAGAAGGGACGATAATTATCATATTTCTATTCTAACTATTTGTAACCAATTTTAAATGTAGGAGTCGGCTGTAGTGGTTTTAAAAACATTTTATAATTCTGTTTGTATCAAGATGTTTAGTCAAGATGTTTGACTATAATTTTTTGGAAATAATTAATTCCTTAAACAGAAGAAAGACTAAGAAATACTAAAACTTAGGCGTTGAACTTATGCTTTTAGGTTTCTATTATTTAAAACGTTCTTTTAATTTAACATACTACAGTTAAACATGATTTGAACTGAGGGCCCTTTTTGAAGCTATAATTTATGGAAAAAATACTTAACATACTTTACAAAAACAAAATAAACTAGATGACAAATTTAGGAAATATTTTAGGTGTTTCACTTTCAGCTTGAAATGATTTTACGTGATTGATTTGTTAATGTAAAGTAAGTTAGTATTTTGTTGACTATGATAATTGGATAAGTCCCGAAATATACTGCCCATAAATTGAAGACATTTTTATATTTAAAACGGTACTCAGTTTAATTTTACTATTATTTAATTTAGCAAATATCATGCCAAACCACTTACAATTAAACGTTTAAATGCTGTTAAAACTATATCGACAATTTAAATTTAATTAAAAGTGTCATGTTAAAATACTAGTGTTCAATAAGATTTGTATCCATTACAATACAATTATCATTGCGTCAATAATGAAATAGCCCCAAATATCCCGCGAAACTGAGATATTTATTTATAACAAGTAATGATAGGTTATAGGAGGAAAAAATAGACTTCGGATGTTTAAGCTAGTTCAAAGCATTGTATACATAATTACACAATGAGAAGTTTTATTGTTATTTATGCAAATTTTATAAACATGAATCACATTTGTGTGGAGGGTTTCCTAATTGCATAATATGTTTCAATAGTTTATTTATGTTATGAATACTAATTTCGTAAACTATTTGTAATACGAATTTATAAGCAAAATGTATTCCAAAATAAGTCCACCAAAGACTTTTGTAATGGTTCCCTCTAGAAGTTCTCGATCCTACATTAATTGTAAGGGAAGAAAAACGCTTTGTAATATAACAATGTACAGACAAAAATAAATCACTATCCCTAATTTTGTTAACATGTGTTGTATTTACTCCCTGTCCAACTTCCTACAACATACAAACTGTATTACAAAGATCATCAATAAGGCTACTGCGCTTGGAACAGCAGCTCCTGTAACTAATCAACAAGATCATCATCAAAGCACGCAGTACACCAGTTCAATATTGTTACTAAGATGATATTAAAACCCTCATATGAATCTATTTCATAGGCTAAATGTTTTTGTGGTCTGGCCTGGTGAAGACAAATAAACTTTGCTTTAAGATTGTTTGTGTCTAAAATATCCCAGCGCTTACGCATTGTATACAATGGGTGTAACGAAAACCAAATACTTTTCACTGTTTAAAAAGATCAAAGGCCAAAATTCCTCTTATCTTCTCGTCCTATATTTTGACCTCTCGACGAAAAAACTCACGTACTCAACACGTTGTGTTGGGTAAAATTCCCGTTGTTATAATGAATCTTATAACGGAATAAAATCATGCAACTTTATAAAACCAGATATTCATTATGTAGATCCCAATTATAAACCATTATTTAAGAACTCCTGATAATATTTTTTCTCTGTTTTAGAATAATAATCATTATATTAATGTGAATTTCCCTCAGAGGAGGCCCGAACCATTAGAACTTGTCATTTTAGTCAGGCAAACAGCTAACATGTCTAAATAAATTTAAGTTTTCAGAAAATAGTCAAAGGCAGGGGAAACCCCGGTGCCTCAATACTTTGATTCAACGCCGCCAGGTTGGTTGTTCGTAACAGTCACTCCTAGTGCCTTACTAAATACTCGACTTTTCCACTTCCTACATCTGTGCTCGCTGTAATAAACACTCTTCCCGTTGAAGGGTTGCCCGCCCAGTAACACGGCTACCGTTTATGGTACTGCCATAAATAGTTATGTAATAGTAATTCAATAGCTGTGAGCGGAAGTGATGGTCTTTGACTACAAAGCCATTTAATTTAAAATTATAACACTCACCAATATTTTTTAAATTTTGTTTACCATGCCGTTGTCATCTTATGATATTTTAAATGTTTTATTAAAATACAAACTTGAGTGAGAACTATTTTCAGAGTCTGGTCAGTTGACTTTGCTGTGGTCAAATACTGCATTAGCGCATTCCTTGTAGAGAACCCTCTGAGGTATTTGGGCTGAATTTACTGAATAATACGTGAGAATGATTTAACGAACAAACTCTTATCCCAAAACTAATGTTATACTTTAAGGGTTTTTAAATTATTATTATGTTTTCGTACTAAAAGAAGTAGCCTTATCTGGGTTTCCACTTTTTATTGGAAATATCAATAATATTCAATTAATAAATATGAATGTTAATAATCAAACTTAGTTAAAACATGAATACATATTGAATCTATAACATTTAATTAGAGTATTATCAAATTCGGATGACAATGGAAGAAAATAACGTTATTCATCTGAAACAATAAAAAAAATAATTTCGTGCAAATTGAATTTCATATTGTACAGATGCAAACATCTGGCACATGTGAAGCTGTGAGGGTGGGTCCAACACTGGCCAGCAGTCGGCATCTCGTGATACAGTCGTGCGTTTATAATTGACGTCTGTTTGTTATTGGAACACAAGCCTGTCCACTGTTTACGGTGCTCCTAAAATAACAGCTGCGGACTATTGGCTACCGTGTTTATTCTGAAGTGATTCCCGTTCAGGCAACGATCCAACGAGTTTGCGAACATGTAAATGGGGCAAACAGTGACTGATTGTAGTCCTCGGCGATTATGAGCATTAATGTTTGTTTTAATATTTTATAAATGGAACTCTTTATATGTACACATAGTACAGGAAAACTGCAGGGGGAGACCAGTCAAAACATTGGCTTGTTCAGTAGGTGATACGTGTGGAAATAAATATGCATTAAACGTTTTGAATGTTTATAGCTATGTATTTCTTGTTAAAATCAATTATACACCGATAGATCTGTAATTATTTAGTTTTAATTACTTAATATAAGAGTTTCAATAACATCAATACGTATCAATCATACATTATCTATCGTTATTACCAAGTACTATCAATTCTAAATCAAGTTTATTAATTCAAAATTGCGATGTTAATGTGATTGTTTGTGAAAATAACAACTAAATTCCAATTATAAACATCAACAAAACAAATATTTGTATAGTTAAAATGTAACTTCCCGTAAAAGTTGTAAAAAAATGTTCTTGAATTAATAATGTATAAGTTTAAATATTAACTGCATCGAGATCACGGTTTTTTAATTTAAAAAAGAATATTAAAAGAATTCTTTTAACTAATTTGAAATTCATAGTTTTCTTAGATTCCTCCGCCTTATATAATCTACTTTAACTTTATATGAAATAACTAATAATCCTTTACAAAATTAATATTAAACCATTCATCATGATTTCATCTATATCAACTCTTCAACGAAGGGCTTAGTTTACAGAAGAAAAAAATTAAATGGCTTCATGATTGTAAAGTGAATAATCATAAGAGTAAGTTTTCTAATGTAATACTTTTGTTACTGGTGACAGTGAGGTAACCCCCCCCCCCACCACAGTAACCTTGTGCATCTGAAATAAATCAATATGCTATGAAAATTTACTTTTTATAACAAGGACTTTAAACGATTAGAATCTCAAATAATATAAACCCTCAAAAATGGATATTTTGTAATTAAACTGAATTAGTCATTATAACAACTGGTGAATATTTATGAACTTTTTATAATATATTTTAAATATTTTTTTCTTATTTCATTCATAGAGTTGGTAACATCACACTACAACAGCTTTCAATACTTTCAATTAAATAATATGTATTTATTCCCTTCATCCCTGTCTATTTCTTGTTCAAATCATCTGCCATGTTTCAATCAGCTGACTTTTGTTTATTTTCAATCATTGTTATCAAACCAAAATAAAACACTCTCACATTACATTTTCCCTCTTGAGCTTTCATACAACAGTTTTCCTTTTCATTACCTTAATTCAACCGCATATTTCATCCCGCAATCTTTCATTAATATGGACATTTATTTTTATTATATTGTGCAACTTACAAACTGTTATTTGAAGTGTATAGAAAAACAGAACAACTAGTGAAAGAAGAACAGTGTGTTGAAGAAGATGGTGAGTCAAAGCAGAACTGATTCTTGGATGTAAATCAAATCAAATAAATATCATTGTATCACCTTCTTTGTCATATTTCATTCCGCAAAAGGTCCTCCGTAAAAACATAAACAATTCAAATCAAAATTCAATTATTTTTCAATATTAATTTTTTCTCTATCCACCAACAACAATTAGATACTGGTCATATGGCGATTTTCTGCTACCAAGAATTTCATTATTGAAAAACTGCTTGGACAGATGCCGTTGAACGGTCTTCTGCGAAAAACTCGCCACCACACCATCAGGAAAATAATAGCTGATCAGTTCAGGAAACAATATGAAGTTTAAGGGAAAGTGATTGGAATTGAAGACTGTGTGAGACGCAGCAGTAGTTAGTTGTCTAGTGAAACAACGACCGAGAACTTAAAATGGGTCCCACTGGTCAATTAATCAAGGATGGAACAAAATTACGATAAACCTTTGGAAGAGTACCTGGAGAAAGTGATAATGTTTTAACAAAATTTAACTATTATTCGGAACAAATACGAAAGATTTAAAGTAAATGGCCTTTTTACAAGAGCAAGATAAAACAGCCCAAAGCAAGTACAAGACTTTTTGAACACATTTAATCTAGACAACGATATACTAAATGTAGTATTGTCAACTTCCATAAAATGTTCAAAAAGTTACTCCTAGAAACCACCTTTGGAAAATATTAATAACAATTAAATTGAATCCTATAATATTCTTTGAAACATAATTAAAAAAACAACTTCAATTACATTCATTTAAATTATTTTATTTTATTAGTTGCGGATTTGAAGTAAAATTATTTTTGTTGTGTGACTTGTTGGTAGAGGGAGGGAGAGATCCCTACACCAATATAGTCCTCGCCTAGGGGCTATCTGTTTTTGTTTTATAATATTCGTAGATGGACAAAAGTTGGCAGTGATTCCGAACCACCGGGCCGCGATATTTTCACCTGATCAAAGGAACGCGCTCCAACTTCTACACCAGGACACTCTTCAAAAGGTTGAATAGAAAGCAAAAATTGAGATAACAATTTACCCCAGACCAAATTCATTATTGGTTTTGAACAAAACTTGAATAAACTTAAGTTAGTGTAACTTATGTTTAATTTGTATCTGCTCTCGTGTTATTTCTTATCTTTAAACTACTATTAGTGAACACATTAGTCAGGTAGGGAACTTTAGCAACTACGTTATAGCACTAAAAATGTTGATTTTATTTATAATACATTAAACTTCTAGGGACACAAAGAATGCAGGGTCATAACGGTTAGTTCGCTGAAATATAAGTGCAGTTTAACTATATTGTTCCCGTTGTTACGGTGAACAGTTCGTCATATACGAGTTTAGGGGTTGTTACTGTTATAACACATGTACTGGGCAGAGCAGGTGAGATGGAGGGAGGTAAGAGCCGGGGGTGAGTCAGTCAAGTAAGCGGAGGAACAGAAGGGTCTCTTCACTTGAGTGTCTAAAGACCCTCATTACCTACTGGATGAAACGCCTCGTTTACGGAACAAGCCAAGTTTAGACCAATTTTTAAATGCTATTTTCATGTAAGTTTGGTACCTTGAGTGACCACGCTACACTAATTATTTGTATTATCTTTCTAATGGTCTTTACGTTAATACTTTACACCACAAAATTGCTTCGCTGCTTCGTTTTTATTTGTTTCAGCTAATCACAATCAGTCAAATTTGCTCATTCCAACGAAGATTAAACTAACTTTTTTGCCATAGTTTACTAGAATACCCCCGTCATCGCAGCAAACCTTCGGACTTAGCGAATTTCCAAAACATGTATATGTTTATTACTACTACATAAAGTCCTTAGCAGTTTGTTAAAAATGCATACATAAATAAGTGATATATATATATATATATATATATATATATATATAGAGAGAGAGAGAGAGAGAGAGCATTTGATTCGTTCTCCTTAGAAATAAATATTAGGGCTGAGTACGCGGTTTTTCTCCAAGAAGGAATATAAGGAATGTTTTTTTACGCAATTGTCAATAGAACTCAAACAGGTGAAGCAACATACCACGTTGTATTAATTTATGTTCATAACTAAAGGAGATAGAAAACATTACTTATTCTCCATAAGAATAACATTAGGGATGAGTAAGCAGGTCTGCTGCTACAAGAACACTGAACAAATACAATTTATTGTGTGCAAATACCAATATACCATAACTAGATAAAGCCACATACCAAGTTTCATCAATATACATTCATAAATAATCGAGATATAAAATTTGATTTATTCTCCTTAAGGAAACAACGTAATAGGGCACTTTGAGTATTTCTTTGGGTTGGACGTAGAATCATAATTTAAACACTAAAATAATTAATACAAATATTAATTAATTAAAAATAAAATTTAATTTAATAATAAATAAGACAGCTGAAGTCTTTGGTAACAACAAATGCGCAGTTTTCAGTAAAATTAACCTAAAACCCTTTTCCCCATAAGATTAACATGGGACATTTTATGATTTTTACTTTCTCGCCTTATACATAGTATATGGATAAAGTATTGGTTTCGTCAAAATTTTCGAATTTGAGTTCTTAGTGGAAATATTCGTTTTGGTGGTTTTGGGTTCTTAACCCAAAAAAGTTATTTTTACGTGATGTCTGTGGGTCTATCTGTCTGTCTGTCTGTCTATCTGTCTGTCTGTATGGATGTGTACAGAGCTAGTGCCCTAACCAATGGTCCGACTTTCCTGAACTTTGGTATGTAGGTATTAATCCACGACATCTCCAGGCGTTTTTTTCCATTTTTTGGAATGTTTGATTTTTAAGGATAATTATCTCCCAAAAACCGCCAAAAAACATGAAACATAAAGATTTCTCAAAAACAGCTCTAACGATTTTGATTAAACTTTAGTTGTTTGTAGAACTTAAGTTTTCCAACAAAATGACACCACCCGCATTTCTGTAACAATTCGGGTTCAGATATTACAAGACTTAAAATATCAAAAATTCTGTTTTTTTAATTTATCATAGAAAACATAAATATAAAAAATATTACTATTCACCATTAAAAAGAGCTCAGAAAACTAAATAATTTAGTACTTTGAATTACTATTCCAAAATTACTGGTTGCGGAGAAAATTTAAATTTTCATTTTGCAGTAAACGCAGTACATTGTCCAATGTTATTCTTATGGGGAATACAAAAATTACAATTTCTCTCTTATTTATGGATCAATTTCGTTCAAACTTGATATGCTTGTCAAGTTCTGTACATTCGTCCGTGCTTTGTATTCTATATTTAGTAAATAAAAAATAAATTTATTCATTAAAATAGGACTATAAGGGAGAAAGTATGTGTCAGTTTCCTGATACCGGCTATTTTACGGGTGTTACCGTGTTAACGGTCACCAAAAAAGCTGAAAATTCTTTTTCTCGTATAAACCCATGTACAAAATTGGAACAAATAGTGTTTAGTGCAGTTACATATTGTTCAATGGTATGTTGAGTTCATCAATCACAATGAGTAAAAGTAAATGTTTCAAAACAATATTTCTGTTCACCAATGTCACTAAGAGAAAGTCGGAACCTCCCCCTGCGCGGGGAGCTACAATAGGGTTGTAAAAGACCTAACGGTACCATCGCCTTTGTCACTCGAGCCTGGTCGGCAGGGCGGTGGCATTGGGATGGTCAGTTATTCTCAAACTCAGTATAGGACAGGGAGACATCCTCTCTTGTAATTCATTCATAGTTTTCTCTTAGCTCATTCATAGTTTAATTTAGTTCAATGCAGTTTAATCACATTATAAGTACAGTCCACTTTATAGGTTTTAACAGTACATAATTAAATATCAGTTCTTTACTCAAATGTATTATTTTATTCTCAAATTCCAAAACTTTGACACTATCACTCGTCGCAACATGGTCCACCGTAGCTAGATTATTATTCAGTGAGCGAACGGAACAGTATTTCAAGAAGTGTATCGTGACCAGTGAACAGTTAGCAGCGCACTACAGTGACTATCAGTGACAGTGTGAACAGTGACACAAGTGTTCAGTGATTTGGGATTACCTCGCAACTGCAGTAAGTCATCCTATCTCATCCTAGTATTACTAAAATCCTTATCAATTCCTTTAAGCAAGCTCTTTATAAATTGGTTAGTATTTATCAAGAATGACGGAACCATTGAAAACTTTGTGTAGTAAACGAGGCCAAATAAAAGCCAAGGCCACTAGATTCAAGACTTATTTAGAATCAATAGAAATCAGTAAGGACACGTCACAGTTAAAAAGTAGGTTAGCTAAATCTGAGGAGTGTTACCATGACTTTGAATCAGTACAAAATGACATTGAACCGATTGATTCGGACAACACTGATCACAATACAGAACGAATATCCTTTGAAAACCTGTATTTTGAACTAATTGCCAAAGCAGAGTCCTATTTAGTGGAAAAACAACCAGTTTTAGATACAAACACATGTAGCTCAACAGAGTCGAATAATAGCAGCATAAATGTAAAATTGTCAACCATAAAATTGACTCCATTTGGCGGGAAGTACGAGGAATGGACCTCATTCCAAGAAATATTCCATTATCATTAATGATAACACATCTCTCACAGACACACAGAAATTCCACTATTTGAAAACATCCCTTCATGGACCCGCTATCAGCGTTATAGAATCACTAGAAGTAACCTCCGCAATCTACACAACCGCTTGGACCCTACTCAAAGAGAGATTCGAAAACAAAAGACTCATAATCAACAGACCCATAGCTTCTCTCCACAACATCAGTAAAATTGAAAAGGAATATAGAATAGTATTAAGATCATTAATAGACACAGTAAATAAACATTTACGTGCCTTAGAGAACCTGGGGCAGCCAGTAACTAGTTGGGACCAGTAATTAGTTCCTGAACCAAATCTTACAGTTATTCCGCAGAATAGACTCTCTAACTGGCAACGATTGCAGCAGATCACACAACACTTCTGGTTACGCTGGTCACGCGAGTATCTCTCGTCTCTGCAGCAGCGCCCGAAGTGGAGGTCCGATGCAGCCAACCTCCAGCCCAATCAACTTGTGATCATCAAAGATGACAACCTGCCTCCTTTCAAGTTGGTCACCGTGAGAGTCATCGATGTCCTTCTAGGAGCCGACAACAAAGTCAGAGTTGCGACAGTCAAGACGGCGACAGGCATCTTCAGAAGGGCCGTGAACAAGCTGTACCCATAGAGCCTGCGTCATCGTGTGAATCAGTGTCATGTGACAACAAAACTGGCCTGTCTGTGTAGTGAGTGGTCAGTGCACTAAATCAGCGAATCATCTAAACTCTTGTATATATATATATATATATATATATATATATATATATATATATATATATATATATATATATATATATATTGTATAATGTAACTGAAGATAGTTGTTTTTATTTTCTATTTTCAACAATCAACTGCTCATGTTAAAAGTTAGAATTAGTTTATATCTAATTTGTTTTAATAATTTTATTATTTCACATTGCTGTCTTTATTTGATTGATAAACAATTTATGTTGCTGTCAATTTTGTATCAATATAAAAGTTAGTTTTTTGTTGTTTGCTTACCTAAAGCTGTCTATTTTTCTCTATTATATTGTTTTATATTATCCTTGAATTAATTAATTATTATGTGGTTAATAAATCACTATGCATTGCAACTATTATTAGTAATAATAATAATTTGATAAGTTGCAAGTGAATGTGTTATGGCTTCATTAAGATTTCATATTGTTTTCAATTTGAATATGTATTATAGTTAGGAGCTTTAATTGAAAGTACTGTAATATAGTTTCCAACACGTATTAATAATGATTAAATGCAATTTGTAAAGTGTTTGTATTTGCAACATTTACTAAATATTAATATTATTACCAATAATATTTATAACAAGATATATTTTTACTTCTTCGATAATGTCTGTAAATGATAATGATTTGCAATTCTTAAAAGTAGTTGAAAGCAAGCTTTCAAGGGGGGAGAATGCTCACTGGTATGTTTAATTGGATTGAGTGAAAGGAAATCCTTATACATAACTTTACTGCTTAGACTGGTAAGAGAATCAACTCGAACTGGCGTGTCTGTGACCTAAATAACTCAAAAACGCCTCTACAGATCCACTTCAAACTTTAGAGATAGATTCTATAGTACGAAATCTCGGTCGAGTTCGTTATTGGGAATATTTGGTTATGTAATAATAAAATTACCTTTAAAACAAATCTATTTTTTATCCCATAAGATTAACATTGGGAGCCATTTTAGTGGAACTTGAATCGTTGATATTTAGCCAACGTCTATGTTTCAACTGTAGAGTAACGTAAGTATTGCCATTGATTCACTAAAGAACTGTAATTATTCATGTTCATGTTGACTAGAAAAAAAACACTTCTTATCGTAACTTGAAACACAAAAACTAAGGTATAAATATTATTAGCTTTTAAAAGTTGTATGTATATTTTATTTTATAATAATTAAAAGATGCATTATTATTTTAAATACTATTATAATAAATAACTTTATTGGTACCGTACTCTATGTAAAAAAATGCAGGCCGAACTATGATGGGACTTTGGCCAGTCCAGGTCCCCAGACTCCAGACGACAAAATTATAACCGAAAGGAAAGATGTCAACAAGAAAAGTATTGAAGTTATAAACCTTCTTCATACGTGATTAAAGTGATTAAACGCTAATATATGTAATTATTCACATTATAATTTCCACTCATTAACAGTAGAAAGTCTTAATTTGTTCAAAAAATTATTACCTCGCTTATAAAACTTACGGTAAGTTACCAAATAAAATTAAATGTTTTGGTTATTTATTTGACGGCTATCACCAATGCAACTTTACAATATAGGTAATAATAATTAACATTTGTAAGAACAGAAAAAAGAACAAACTATAGCTACCCATGCATTGTGCTTTTAACTATGACAATATGTTATTCAAATTTAATGTGGCATATTAGTTTTCACCAACCTATTTCCTAGCCTATTTCCTTTTTGTCTGATTGAAAACTGAAGTATAATATAAATTTATTTTCCTAAAAAAATTATAATTGCATTACCAGAACTACCCTAGACCTCGTGCGGATCTTCGTGAAGCCTGGGTGTTATTGGTAAAAGTGGTTGGAAAGGGTTTTTTAGGGGGGGGGGAAGCGATTGATATCTATTCTTAGACTATTGACTAAAAAAAATCGCTTGTGAGAATCATCTGTTACGTGCCAAACCAAAACATTGCAAACGCGAAGTGGTTGTTAAGCAAAGATCGTATGTAGGTTAAGTCTGTCCCACACATCTCGCGAACAGGCCTAAACATTCGACCGAACATCCTCCCGAATGTTCACTGGACATTCCGTCCCATATTCTTGCTACCAGTACACAATGACCCACCAAAAGCGAGCGCGATAGTTTACTCTGTGTGCTCGTTTATGTTCGGGACAGTTCACCTCGCCATTATTCGTGTTTGCCTGTGCTCTGTTTTTGTCTGGTTTTTGGCTTGAATCAAATGTGACGAGCGGAAGAGAATGGGCGAGCATGGTATTGCATGGTATTGGGCGAGCGTGTACTGGTTACTTCATTGTGCACATTCGTTTAATTTGGTGCAGAATTCGTTGCCACGACTCGTTCCGATCTTTCGATGGAGCATTCGAGCGAATCATTCGGCGATAGTGTACTGTTGCCAAAGAGTTTGTGCATCTCCCACACTTCTCGGGATTACTCCGAACATTCAGAGTTCGGCTGTATGTGTTCGGGCGTATTCGCGAGAAGTGCGGGACAGCATTTATCGATTAGGCCTAACACAAATCATTTTCATTTGCCTTCAACCTAGCGAGTTCACTGCTGCGTCCATATGTTTAGACATTAGTTCGATAGGAAAAATATTAAAATTACAAATAAACAATCAGCAACAGCAATAAACTTTTTTAAGACTAAAAACCAGCTTATCGTACAAGAACTATACTGCCTACACCAGGGAAACAGTTCATCGGCTTGTGTTGACGATTCCATGTGAAAAAAAAACTCAAGAAGCCTAATGTAATCATTTACAATTTGTTAAGACATAATTTAAAATACAACACTCAATAACATAAAGAGTGTATTGTCAATTATGGTTTAAATACCATACTCGTTTTTATGAAGACTGTCATAAAAACTTAAATACTATACGTTCACCCAGTAAAACATATTTAATATTACACAGCCAAATTTTTCCCGCAGGAATAGTATTACGACATATGGTATTGTGAGCTTCCCCTCCAACGCTGATCCCCCCCCACTCTTCTGCTGGCACCCCCTACTCAGACGTCATGACGATCCGCACGAGGTCTATATATAAGTGTTTATTCAAACTCAATAAGGCAATAAGGCAAACTCAATAAGTTTGGTCCTTTTTGGAGGTTAATATTTGTAAGGTATGCCTATCGACTTTAATTTTCTAAGCATAATTTATGATGTCCATACACCACTGTTTTAATCAAATTGTTGTCTAAATTTCTTCATTTTTATCCAAAATAAACATTTTATAAAATTGTTCCGTAAGGTCAAACTTAGTCTCTGGATAATTGTGGCTTTTGGCACAAGTTCATCCTAGGCCTACGTTTTGATTGAAAATGATCAATTTCATTGAACTAACCTCATATGCATTTACCTCTAGAGTGTGGAAATCACATTTGTTTTTTCCAGAAACAAGGGTAAAGTGATACAAATTTTAAATCCAAAATAGGCTATGACTTTTGTTTAACTTACATTTAATTTACCCAGGCGAATCCAATATGGTTTCGATCTTACTCGGCTCGGGTATACTTTCATAAGTGGAACAAAATAAAGAACCAAATGAAATTGTTCGATAGGCTACGGTATATTAATTAGGTTGATATTTTTAACACTGATTAATATTTAATTGCTTGTATGTTTGTAATTAGGTACCATACTTACGTCATGTTTGTTTAGTTTAGTTTGTTATTCAATTAAACTTAAAATAAAAATGAAATGAACAAACATAACATGATAATGTTATTCCTGACAATGCATGTTTAAAGTAATATTGGAACCGACGTTTGTTATCTGGACAAACTTCAAGACACCTAAACTGAAACATAACATACCGTATCGTAAAACCGGCTAGACCCGGACAGGGGGTCTTGACCTGGACACATACATATTTGTAAACATAAATATTTCTAAACTAACCTGCAAACTTGAGTAATCGTTCGTTATAGGTAGGCCTACATTTGTTTAGAGCAGAACATGCTCTAAACAGAGCGCGGCATTGTTCCGAAAATGCATAGCTCCGAAAGGCACTACTCCGAAATAAATAGGTATTTTCGAAGGCATTAGTCCGAAATGCATTACTCCGAAAATCAATACTCCGAAATCAGTGTTCCGAAAAGCATTGTTCCGAAAAAAAATTGGAGTAGTGCGTTTCGGAGTAATGGTTTTGGAGCAGTGCACTTCGGAGTACTGCATTTCGGAGTTAGGCATTTGTGGTTCAATTTAATTTGGAGTGGACAAAGGGGTTAGAGGAGGATTTGAGATGGCGGTATTAGCCAATGAATAGACTAACTCGCCCCACCCACGAATGTACGCCGTGTTGCCGCGTTTACACGCAGGCTCTTCGTAATATCCGCAAAGAGGCCTAAATTTCCAGTGCATTTCAGAGTTGTAAAATCAAGTGCGTGGCTTTGTTCCACAAATTCACAACTCCGAAAGGCAGACCTTCGAAAAAATACCAATTTTAAAAGGCATTAGTCCGAAATGCGTAGCTACGAAAATCAGTAGTCCGAAAATGCACTACTCCTAAAGCAGTGTTCCGAAATGCACTTTTCCAAAAATATTTTCGGAGTAGTGTCTTTCGGAGCTACGAATTTTCGGAGCAGTGCATGGATCTCTGCTCTAAACGAGACATGCTCTAATCATTTATCACTCACGTCTTTTCACAGAAATAAAATATTATGTCTAACTAAGACATGTCATTTTTTACGTTTTTCCGATTGTTTTCGTGAATAAGGGATCATTTTATTTGAAATATAAGCGTGCATAATTCCATGCTATTTAAGGCCACTCCTCTTTGTCTGCTATGTAAAAGATACTGCACAAACTCTTCAAAAAATACCACAAGACAACTTGGTGTTTCATGCAGATGATTCAAATCTGAAAGTGTCAGCACAAACTGTTGACGATGTTGAAATTTTATCTTTCCTAGAATTGGAAAATATAATAGACTTTTTTTACAATCATAAATTTAAATTAAATTTATCAGAAAGCAATTTTGTTTCCTTTAAGACTGCTCAGTGCAGTAGAAAGATTGAACCAACAATTGCAATCGATTCTAGGGTAATAGAAATCGAAAAGTTTACTTGATTTTTGGGGTTGGAAATAGATGAGAATTTGAATTGGAATTGTCATGTGCGAAAAGTTCTTTCTAAAATTAACTCAGGAATTTACGCTTTACGCAGGATGTCATTTTTATGCACTGATATAAGTGTGTTAAAAATGATATACCATGCCCATACTCATTCCCATATTTTATTTGGCTTGGCTTTTTATGGGTCAACAAAAAAAGAAGACTTAAATGACATTTTGAAGAAACAAAAGAAAGCTGGCAGAATAATTTTAAATTTGAAACCTGATCACTCTGCAAAAGAACATTTCAAAACTTTAAAAATATTAACTGCATATAGACAATATATTTATGATACGGTATTAATAGCAATTATAAATCCTTTAAAACAGAAATATGATCAGTCTCATCAATATAATACTCAAAATAAAAATACCATCATACCCACTCACCATAGATTAACATTTTATGAAAAAAGAAACCTTCATATATTGGATCAAAATTCTTATGTAAACTTCCCGTTATTTTAAAAACTGAAAATAATATCAATACATTTAAGAAAATGTTACAAAATTATCTACTTGAAAAACAACTATACTCATTTGAGGAGTTTTATAACTCGTAGTCCATAGCCTTTAGATTTTAGTTTGGAATTTGACACTATTCTCATGTATTATGTATACATATTGTGAATAAAGATGATTTGATTTGATTAGAGATAAACAACATATATGTAAAAAAATTTTCATATTAACGACAGGCCTATTCCAGTATTGACCCGGACACTTTAATTATACTCCATGGATGTGACTCTTCTCAACCGTTACGACTCGTTTCTGCCATAAACGCAGTATTCCCGCCATAACTAATAACAAAATTGTGGTTTTTAGCTCTGATACGGTATTAATTATAAGAGCAGTGGCGAAAAAGTATTCTTTGTCTAAATCGACCATAAGTGATCATGTCCTTGGGTAATATAATGGGCCCCTTGTTTCAAACTGTATTTTAAACGCCTTTTCCCCTAACGGTTCTTTGTTTAGTTTCATTTTAGTTGCAAAGAATAAACAGCTGAAACGCCTGAAGAATACCCTTTTTTCATCCTCAACCCATAGCAATTTTGTATTTATTTCACTTTTAAGCCTTTGATTGGTGCAAAGGCATCTGCAGACCTCAAAACACCGTCCAACTACGGACAGAAGAGATTAGTTTATACGTTATAACGTTAGTTAGGTGGATGTCCGGTTCAAGACCGTTTGTGGAGGTTAACCCGGACACTTTTATTTATTTTTAGCGAATTTACCCTTTTGGAATTAGCAAATTTCCCCTATAGGAAAGAAGCTATTACCGTGGTCGGCATGGTAAGACCTAGGCCCGGGACCACAATAACTTTTCTTTTTGAGGTCCCCAGATGCCAAAAAAACACCATTCGTTCAAAACTGTATATAATATATATTTGTCCGTGAGCACGATAACTCTCGTAAAAATAGTCCGATTGTGACGGAATTTGGTATAATTGTTTAAAGCAGCATTTATGACTTTAAGTTCGAAAACCAGACAGATCGACCTATCCGAAGGGGTATTTTGGTGGGGGGGGGGGGGTTTGTACCCTAAAAATAAGTTTTTTAGTTTTTTACAAATAATCGTTGACAAAGTCAAATTTTGGTTTTTTCCATTGGAATCAGCTTAAAAATACGCACAATTTGGTGTTTTGATCATTGCTCTACGTTAAATGGTTACAGATATATTGAAAGTGCTAAAGACAGTACGTTGTCCGATGTTATTCTTATGGAGAATAAGAAAAATTGTATATCTCGCTTATTTATGTACTTTCCTGATGAAACTTGGTATATTGATTGCTTCATATCGTTGTGGTATATTGATATTTGCACTAAGAATCATTTTTCGGCCGATAGTTCCCGTAGCAGCAAACCTACGTACTCAGCTCCCATGTTATTCTTATGGAGAATAAGTAACGTGTTATCTCCCTTAATTATGAACATAAATTAATAAAATTTGTTATGTGGCTTTACCTTCTTGAGTTATATTGATATTTGTATAAAACCCCATTTGTTGTGTTCCTTGCTTCAGCAACCCTGCATACTCAGCCGCCATGTTATTCTTATGGAAAATAATTAAAATGGTATAAATCGTTTATTTATGAATGTATATTGATGAAACTTTGTATTTGGCTTTATGTGTTATTAAGATACATATATATATATATATATATATATATATATGCATTGGGAATTCTCTGAGTACACAGGTTGGCTGCTACGGGTGTATTTATCTTTGCTATAATAACATCCAACATAATAATATATAAGTTAAGCTAAAGGTAAATGGATATTGTGAATAGTACACACACTTTAAAATGGTCTGGTTTTTATGGTGACATGTTAATGGGAAGGCACTATAACCTAAAAATAGTAAAAAAGTGTCCAGGTCAAGCTTGTTTTACGGTAGGCCTAACTGAAACCTAAATAACCAAAACCTTAATAGGCCTAACTGAAACCATAACCGAATAACCTAAATAATCGTTATACCCTATCGAACAATTTCATTCGGTTTTTTATATCGTTCCACTTATGAAAGTCTACCCTGGTTTCGGTTTTTTAGATTTCAGTTATATTCGATCTCAAAAGATATTGTCTTATAAATTGTCTGGCTAACAAATGTTGATTCTACTAATCATGTTTTTCATCTTAAACATGTTTTGCCGGGAACAACCACTGTAAGGGATTTATGGAAATCACACTAAGCACTGATAAGAATATCCAGTCTTTTAGTCCCCCAACAATGTGTTAAGGTTTGAGCAAGTTTGAGGAGCCGTTAGAACAAAACATTTTCTCAATAAGAATAACATGGCGGCTTTTTATGCCACTGGGGCAGAGTCCTGAGGTCTTGAGGAAAAACAAAAAAGTACCTATCTGCAATTTGTTGATCCTCTACAACATTATGGTCCGGAGCAGTTTTGAGTAGGCGTTTTCAAAATCCTCTGGGACATACACGCAAATGCACAACCATTACATTATAAGTATAGATTTTTCTCAATACAAAATACTTTTAACTCCCGAAACAGCCCGATTAACATTTTTTTTTAATTCTTTACGTAAATCTATTAGCAAAAACTACTGTGCCAATTTTAACTGTTTTAGTATTAAATTAAAGGTTTTGGCCTGCAGTTTGTCATAATTACATTTCATTTATTTTTAGGTGTTTTTAACGCACAATGTTTGCGTTTATTATTCCCATAACAAATTTTGTTCAACTTTCAATAAATCACTTACGGTACATTACTAGCAAAATCTATTAAATATAATACTTATATAGGTTATAATAGCTTAACCTATATAACTTATAATAGGTTTAGACATACACTAATGTCATCAATATCTTTGTTTAGTTTAGATGTGTTGTTTCTAATAGTAAATTAATTTTAATTTTTGGCTCTCATAAGAGCACATGTTCAAATATCAACAACATTTCTTTTGTAAATCCACTAACAAAAACTAAAGGACCGATTTAAATAGTTTTGATCTGAAATTTAAGCTCCTGTCCTATAGAGATTGGTACTTTTATTTCCAGAAACCAGGTTTTTCTCAGTGAAAAATTACTTTTCATGTTTAACAAGTAAAAGAGATGATCCTGTTTAACATTTTGATCAAATTTAGTTGAACTATTTTCCAGAAATTGGAATTATATATGTGTTAATGGACTGTGCAGGACTTGTCCTTCCAGGCCGATTATTAAATTTGTTTACTAAGTTTTCTCTAACTTTTTGCGTATGTGTGAACTAATACATTTTAAAAATGGAAGGAAACGTCGTTCCTATCTTGTATAATAAATTTTGTTTCCCCCCACCTACTTAGTTAAGTCAAATTTTACTCCTTGTATTGAATGAGTATAGTGTTACTTTGTCTCCCGGAACAGAATCAGCTGACATTTCGTTGCAATCATTAATGCTGCAGCTATAAGTGAATCGGATCAGCTGATTGATATTTTGCTCCAGCTGCAATTAACGTTCCGAGTTTAGTTATTACGCATTACGCAACCAAAATGGAAAGCGATTGTGAATGTGAATACTTATCAATACTTGTGGCTTTTGGGGTGTGGGAAAAATGTTGTGTGTAAATTTATCGCCCTGGCCTACGGCGTCGGGCGCCAACAATTTCCCTTAGGGAACAAAGTTGCACTTTACTCCCTTAATACACAAATAAATATTGTTTCAAGCAGAAGTCCCCGTATTATTTTTTACTGCAAAGAAATTTTGCATAACTTAAACTTGAGATAGTCAATAATATAAAACACAAGTGGGATTATAATACACCGTTACTTAAAAAGAATGTGATCATAATGTTTTTAGTTACTTAAATGCTACACAGCGTCTGTAATCATTAATATATATAACTAGCTGGCCCAACAGACGTTGTCCTGTCCTAATGTCATTGAATTTGTTTTATTTCAAATACTCGTTCATTTTCAAGATAAGCATGTTCGCTTCGCTCACTCGCTTCCCGGATTAGCTCATGCGCTATGCTCACTTGAATATAAAAAAAAGAGTTTGAGTTGCCATTCAAGTTCTCTTTTTATTTCCAAAATGAGAGTTTCCATTCAAGTAGCTTTTTATTTCTATAATCAACATATGTATATGCCTTTCAAGTATGTTTACAGCTGTTTGACGTAACTAACTGAACTTAGATTAAATCAATAGGAACTTTGAAGGCCTGTGGGGCAGAGCTCTTAGGTCGGATCAAAAATTGTCTTTTATAAGAACCTTGGCCTGACATAAACGAACTCAACAAGAAATAATTATTCAATTTGGTCCACTAATTCTCAAGTAATGGCGTAACCAAGGGAAATAGGGATCCATTTGAGCGAATTTACCATATAGGGCATATAGGGCGAATTTACCTATTACCGTTGTCGGCATGGCAAGACCTAGGTCCATGACCATGATAACTTTTCATTTTGAGTTCCCCAGATGCCAAAAACACCATTCTTTCAAAAACTGTATATATATATATATATATATATATATGTGTGTGTGTGTGTGTGTGTGTGTGTGTGTGTGTCCGTGAGCACGATAACTGTCGTAAAATTCATCCGATTTTGACAAAATTTGGTATAAACGTGTAAAGCAGCATTTATGACTTTAAGTTCGAAAACCAGACTGATCGACCTATCCAAACAGGTATTTTGTGGGGGGTTTTGTATCCCAAAAGTGGGTTTCTTGAGCTTTTTATATATAATTGTAGAAAAAGTCAAATTTCAGTTTTTTCCATTGGAATCAGCTTAGAAAGACGCACAATTTAGTGTTTTGATCATTGCTCTACGTCAAATGGTTACAGAGATATCGAAAGTGCTAAACGCAGTATGTTGTCCAATGTTATTCTTACGGAGAATAAGATAAATTGTATATCTCGCTTATTTATATACTTTTGCTGATGAAACTTGGTATATTACTTCATATCGGTGTGGTCTATTGATATTTGCACTAAACAAACATTTTTTGGCCGATAGTTCCCATAGCAGCAAACCTGTATACTAAGTCCCATGTTATTCTTATGGAGAATAAGTAACATGTTATCTCCCTTAATTATGAACATAAATTATTCACATTTGGTATGTGGCTTTACCTACTTGAGTTATATTGATATTTGTATTAAACCCCATTTTTGGAGTTCCTTGCTTCAGCAAACCTGCACACTCAGCCGCCATGTTATTCTTATGGAGAATAATTAAAATGTCATAAATCGTTATTTATGAATGTATATTGATGAAACTTGATATGTGGCTTTATGTGGCATTAAGATACATATATATGCATTGGAAATTTTCTGAGTACGCAGGTTTGCTGCTACGGGGGTATTCATATATTAAGATGTATACAAAATCTTGGACCTTGACACAATGACTCGTGGATTCTAAGAAGTGGGTCAAAAAGTTTTAATTTCTTCCCAGATTATATTTAACATAAGATACTACTTTTCCTTTCTTTTTGAAATGAGGCAATTTATTCTTCTTAAAAACAAATTGCATGATTTAAGCCTTATTCTTTTTTAAGTTCTGCATTTATAGGTTACCTTTGTATTTGAACAACCGTATCAAGCTACAATAACAATGCACAAGGCACAGCCCCCCTCCCCCCAGTAAGGTTAATGTGTTACATTAAAACCTCTGGATTAGAGTTTAAAATATTTAGGCATTCAAAACCAACTGACTGATTTTAAAACGTATTGTTCATCAAGTTCTGTATTTATACTTATAGATTTTTACAGCAATATTTAGCTACAGTAAAATAAATATCCTGATGGGTCCTCCAGTGGAACCAAAGTGTAAATAACTACAGGGTGTTTCAAAAAGGACTTTAAAACTTTGAAAATTCATATAAAATGATTCCTAAAATGTATAGAGCTCGTTTTAGTGTTGATTTATAGGGAAACACATCAAGTTTTGACTTGCGTAGTCCGCTAGTGGCCTAAATTGCGCCGCATAAGCCGCACAAGCGCTAGCGGCAGTTACGTTAAAGATGGCTGCCGTCACTGGACCCGAGCGTGTTAGCTGTGTGTTTTTGTTTGAAGAATTGAAGTCGGCGACAACAGTTCAACGTAATTTTCGTACCAATTATGCTAAAGATCCTTCTAGTAGGCTTTGGATCCTTTGGGTCGATTTCGTAGGGCTGTTGACAAAAATTTTTCTCACGTGCTCAACGACTTTGTCAGATGTGCTTGGACGACCTGAGGATTTCTCATGTTTTACTGAGCACCCTGTTTCTACAACACATCTAAGCCACTCATAAATTGTAGGCCTACTAGAAGGATCTTTATCGTACTTGGTATGAAAATTACGCTGAAGTGTTTGTCGCCGACTTCGATTCTTCAAACCAGAACACACAGCTAGCACGCTCGGGTCCAGTGACGGCAGCCATCTTTAACGTAACTGCCGCTAGCGCTTGTGCGGCTTATGCAGCGCAATTATGCCACTAGCGGATTACGCGAGTCAAAACTCGATGTGTTTTCCTATAAAACAACACTAAAACGAGCTCTATACATTTTTGGAATAGTTTTATAGGAATTTTCAAAGTTGTAAAGTCCTTTTTGAAACACTCTGTACTTTTAAACCACATGCTCTCACTGATTGGGGACCTTTATTGCCGCCAACATATTATATTTTATCAAAATCTTTAGCTAATACTATTATGAGGGCCTAGATGATACAGCCCTCAGTGAGACTGAGGGGTGAGTAACTACTTCATTTGCACTTTGTCTGACTGATTGACAGATATCAGGCCTCATTGTTTGTCATGTTCTGGATTTGTACGTCATTGTCAAGCTGCAGTTATAATAGAGGGCCCATGTCAATTGTCAATTGTCAATTGAAACTTTTTTTGTATTTTTAACTGTGAGCTCAATCCTTATACGCGATATAAGAGCGTACTCCTAGTTTATCAATCATAATGAGTAAAAATACATGTTTCAAATCAATATTTCTGTTCACCAATGTCACTAAGAGAAAGTCGGAACCTCCCCCTGCGCGGGGAGCTACAATAGGGTTGTAAAAGACCTAACGGTACCATCGCCTTTGTCACTCGAGCCTGGTCGGCAGGGCGGTGGCATTGGGATGGTCAGTTGTTCTCAAACTCAGTTTAGGACAGGGAGACATCCTCTCTTGTAATTCATTCATAGTTTTCTCTTAGCTCATTCATAGTTTAATATAGTTCAATATAGTTCAATCACATTATAAGTACAGTCCACTTTATAGTTTTTAACATTACATAATTAAATATCAGTTCTTTACTCAAATGTATTATTTTATTTCCTAATTCCAAAACCTTGACGTAATCACTCGTCGCAACACCTATTATTTTCCGACAAAAAATTGTTTTATATCTGCAATATTCAGATAGAAGAATATCAGTTACAATAAAATATATATTTACGAACAGTACCCTATACTCTACTTTTACCCTTCCACGATGCAACCTACGGTAATAGCTTCTTTCCTACAGAGGGAATTCGCTAAAACTTCGTTACTTTTACGTGTTTTTCCTGAGAGGTCTAGCTCATAATTTCATAACTAGAAATAACGTAAACGTAAAAGTTGAATAAGCAATTTCCGTTTAACGAGTACCTGCAGTTTAAAACATTCTTCTTTCTAATTAATTGTTTATGTTCATATACACATACAATGAATGACAAGTTAAATTATAAAGAATTTTTTAAAGTCTACTTTACATTAACTACGTGCTTTAGGTCCATTAACAGAACACAGGTAATTACTTTCTGATTCCAGGATTTAGTTTCAGGTTGGCGATGTAGGTTGAGTTCGCTTTGCATAATTAAACATAAAGAAGCAACAAAATAGTCTCATGCCATGACGCAGTTAATTAATATGGTTGTACTTAACTAAATTGGTTATACATAACTGAATATTCTGAAGTTCTAATATAAACAAATCAAGTTCGTTTAATCTTCTGGTCAAGATGTATTGCCAGAGTTGTAAGGTCGCACAAGTGCATCTTAAATGACTGAACGACTACTTATGTAACCGGGACCAATGGCTTATATTCTGAAGACTTGTGGCAGCCTGAGTCCAAAAGTCACATGGATGTTACCGGAAATTGAACCAGAGTATTTTGGGTGGTAGGCCAGAAATCAACCCCGCACTCAGCTATTACTGCCACTAGTAGGGTGATACGCAACATCATAACTTGGATAATAATAATAATAACGAGTTTATAATTATAAGTTGCTATTACATACGTTGCTGCTAATTTTAAATCCAGTAGCATGTATTAACAAATATTACTGTTCAAATTGTTTAAACAAGTTATAAATACAAGTTTTAAAAATTATTGTCAAAGAACCCAAAAAACGATATCCATAAAATAACGAATTTGTCATTTACGTCGTAAAAATGTAATTCAAATAATATCCGAAGTAAAATTTTAAGCGATTGGGTTCAAAACCAATAATTTTCAGTTTTTAGTAAAACGCTGAAGCACTTGCTAACAGTCGTGCTATATATTCAACATAAAACATTCTGTCACTTCTGGATGAGTGAGGCTAAGTGGCTAGCGTAATAATAAAATGCTTAAATTTGTGTTGATTTTAATGAAACTTGAATATTTAAACCACCGGGAAGTACAATCCAGCAGTTGTAGCACGTGATATGATGATCGGTTGCCACTCGGCCGACACATGTCCAGCATGTCTGTTAACTGCTCATTACTATTGAAGGGCCACATAATACAAATTTACTGTTTTAGTCGACCCAATTCGTAGAAAACCATTTGAACACTGTCACGCTCATATACTCTGCCTATGATGTATAGTTGACAAATAAGTTACAATCCCTAGATTTCTTTTGCACATTCTAATAATTGAACGTACATAAGTTGTTTCGGTTTTTCAAAATATCCGTAACTTGGGATTTTTGAAGTTACGAGTATTATATGAGTATTAAATGTATATTTTAAGTATTATATGAGTGTCATAAACTGAGTTTTTAAACTTTTGTCTCTTTTTAGCAGATTTCCCCTTTAGCGAAGGAGCTGTTGCCGCAAGTAAGACTTATGCCCGAGACCATGATAACCTTTTTTAAGGTCCCCAGATGCTATAAACATTATTCGTACAAATTTATAATTAAAAATAGTTCATACATTAACGAGTTCGCACGCAGCACGCTGACGTGAGGGAAGTGAATTTCCACAAAAAAAGTTTAAAACTCAAAATATGTGTAAAAACATACATGTATTCAAATTTTTATTAAAATCTGAAAACATTGATTTTTTGGCTGTTCTGATGCTCCTGGTTTCATTTACCTGCAAAACTGGGAATACAATTTTGCGCATTATAATGTGAGGAGAAGGTCCAGGCAGGCTTGAAAGTCGGCGTGAGTTGCTGGGGATGATAAAAGTACTCTATCAAATTAATGACAGACTTTTCTAGTGTAAAACCCCCATAAGACAACGTACTGTGTTTAGTCGAAACCCATTTTCTTTAATAACTCGGTAAATATTTATGCGAGAATGAAGAGAGAGAGCTTAAAACTTTCGCCTCACTAATTCCCATCTTTGTACATGCAATAATTTTAAATCCGGGGCTTTTCGGACCCTTTTTGGTCACAAAAACTCGAAATTTGAAAGATTAATCCCCAAAAAAAGGGTTTAGAGTTTTCAAATTGTTTTACCCAACGAACTTGTCCAACTAATTACAGACAGGAACATACCTACCAAATTTGAAGTTAATGGTACAAAAAATGCGACCGCTAGAGTGCATGCACATATATATATATATATATATATATATATATATATATATATATATATATATATAATTTTGAAAGACCCCCCCAAAACGTGTTCAGGGGGTCACGTTAAGCAGTCACAAATCAGCAGTCAAGGGATGAAAGGAAATGCTCAACTTCTCACTGAATTTAGAGAAAACACATACTTGGAAACAAGACACTGCTGTTTTATCAGTTGAGTATGCTGTTCTTCTTACAAAGTATGTTAATAGGTTGGCTGCCACATGAGCTTAAATGCTTAGCTTAAATGGTTTCCAAGCTTATGTTTAAGTTCACTAAAGAGTAGAAAACCAAAAGACCAAGAGAACATTTTTTTTATAGCTCCAATTCTTTTCTTGTAAAACAGGTGGCTTAATCATGCCATTCACCCTGGATGGGATTACAATACCGTTGAGATGTTCCACTGAGGTTAATTGGTTATGGTAGCATTTAAAGAGAGCTCCCTTAGTTTAATCTTGTTTTTTTAACTTACAAATTGAGTTTTAATTTAGTCAAACACGGAAATCACTAGTGCTGATTACTTACACATTGGATTAAGTACAACAAAGGACCTACAATACTAAAAGCTATACAAGTTTAGTTGATAGTGATATTAAAACGTATAACTGAAATATAAGCTACTCTGTGTAAATACTAAGTAGTAAACATATTGTGGTTAAAAACATGCTATTTAATGCTTCGATGAGCGCATCTTAGAGATAGACATTACAAATTATGGGTCTGGGATCTAATAAACTGCGCAAAAACATAAACGAAGTACATAAACAGCTGAGTCATTAGTGTTATTTACACATAAACCTAAAGTACCAGAAAACCAGTCCCACGTTGACTGTAATACTTGATTTAATATGAAATAAACGTTAAAGGTTAAACTAAGACCTTAACAACCATACTTCAATACATTTAGAGAAACATGCATGCAGTTCTGCGATAGCACATTTAAAGTCACTCTCAAGGGACCTCTTGCCTTTACTAGGTAATTAATATTAAATGTTATGTAGGTGACTAATAGTAAGTTATATAAGTAATTTATCACAACAAATATTTCTTGACCATGGACGAGAAAGTTGTCCTTAACAATCATGGACAAAAATATATACATAGACAAATATTAATTATAACATTGAAAGTATAAATATATATAGTATATATTTATAGTAAAGCTTTACTCTGTGTCCCTGTGTTCAATTTTCTTATCTGTGTAAAAGGCGTAATGACATTGTACAAACCATTTTGGGATGTCTTCAAGAATCGTCTTCCTCTATAAAATGCACCCGATAAAATAACTGAGGGAATCACATCCTATCGTTAAATGAATATTAGTATAATCAATTAAATTATATTTATTTTTTATTTAAATATGATTTCTTATGGTATAGCTCTTTTGTTATTTGACTTTGGCAGTATATGATATACCAAATTCAATATTTTCCTTGATACCTTTTTAATCGTGAAATCTTTGTTATTAAAATTTGTCGCTCCTTTGTGTTTCAATGGTAACTAAACATCTGCAACGCACAATATCTTAATATCTAATGTTTTAATTTTTATTATGTACTTTTTTACATTAGAGCAACTTTTCATAATGTGTAAGAAAATTAGGACAATTATAAATGCATCAAGTTCTTCATATATGTCATCTTCACCTTCACAAATCTTTTACCTACTTTGTTCGCTCTGATCCTACTTGATTTCAATAACACACTACTACCTGTTAACATTCTTCTCCAACTCACCATGATGTAATTTTAATAGATAGCGCCGAGTTACACTGATTGCCTAGACGCGTTGGGCACTTCGTGACGTGCTCACGACTTATACATTATTAGTCAGCCTTGTACATATGTGCTTACGGTATACACACTAATGTACAAACTACACGACTTGTTTGTGTGTGACAATGTGACTGCTAGCCTGCGGACATTATGTTGCGTGGCTGCTACAAACAAGACTATTTATTTAATACTGCAGCAATTGAAATCCCAGCGCCCCAGACAAGGTTATTTACAAGGTTATATACTGTGAAACCTTTAATTTTGTCTTATCGTTTTAATTGTATTAGTTTATGTGTTCCAGCAAACGCGATATTTACAATTGGTACAAAACACTCAAACTAATAAGTAGATAATGTTAAACCAGTAATTCCTTGCGTTGAGTGTTAGATATTTTACGTTTTAGGACACTGGTAAATGAAAGGGTTTATAATCCTTCTGGTGGTTCCTTTATGATTGCCGTTACCATTGTCAGTTTATTGCTGTAAGATTTAAAGATTATGATACAGCAAACTAATGTAGAGGCAATATACATTGCAAAAGTATTACATTCGTACTATAAATCTAGTATTAGTGAAGTAATTAATTTAAGTTGTCATGTTGTGCAGTTTTAAATATTGAAAGCCAATGTATTACATAATTTCCTAAGTTATACATAATGTATTTGGGTTATTTCAATATAGTGTGTGTATGGTACTTATGGGAATGTCAAATGAGACGGAGAATAATCCGTTTTCATAATAAACATTAGCCAATTAATATTGTCTGGCTATACAGTAATTTGTTGCAAGATAAAAAACAAACAAAAATCATTCTGTGAAAAGCTTATATTGCTCAATGGAGAGTTAAAAAGGTAACTCTGCATACAGTGTATAAGACGACTGTGACATTGTTTCAATAATCTACTGAATCTAGCTCACTGTTTAAATCCGTTTGTGCAGTGGCCGGACTTCCTAAATCGTCATAAAAGTTAAACTCTTAAATAGGTAAAATGCTTCAAAACTCTATAAAATATTTAAATTATAATGTTTTGTGATTTATTACAATTCTGCCTCGTTAAAAATGTTATTTTATCTTTTATAATTTTCAGAATATTAAAATATTGTTACATATTAACTAAATATTAAGTATCGTTAGTAACACTAATATTAAATAAACAAGACGTGAAAATCATTATATCAATAATTTTCATATGCTACTTCTCTATATTAATACTGAAATAAAACATAGCAGTTGGTTTTAGAAGATAGCATAGCTTTACATGTAGCTGCTTACTTCTGCTTTAATTAATTAATTCTAAACAAAGCAGTATAAAATATTGTGTAGTCTGTTAATTTCAAAACTATTAACTGTTTGAAGGAGATTATGAAAATGGTGATTAAATTTACTGATTTATACGTCAAATACATAATATAAGTATTCTGTAAGTAGTGTAAACATCATTAGTCAGTTCGTTTAATCACTTAGAGCGATTCATTAGTTCAACAGAATTGTGTGAATCATATTCATAAACAAACCATGGGTCAGCGACATGACAAGCACCACCCACGTGGGGTATAAATAACCTAATCCGGCACACGAAGAGATATATTTTGGAGTTAACAGATTTATAGCCCAGGCTCTTTAACGAAACATAATCTCGGGCAAATAAATTTGGACTCTGTCGTACAACGAGCCACTCTTCAAGATCACGCTTATACAAAGTGCCAATTTTATAAAAATAAAAACGTTCATAATCCAGGATTACAATTGGTAATACCTACAGTATATTACTAATATACAAATATAATGTCACTCCATAGCAACTGGCTAATACTTAAACATTTAACAAACATTTTGTATAGGTGCAAGTAGTCTGGTTAATTCATTTTTTGTGTTTTTGACTACCCCAATCCTCAAAATAACCCTTTGGTGAGGCGATTTAGGAAACCCGTTTTCTACTAGATCTTTTATTGACAAGGTACAATTTATTGTTGAGGCCTTTAAGAATATTCTTATCAGTAGACAAGTATTTTTGGTGTTAATCTGTTCCTTTTCCCCCAAGTTATATTTTGTGAAAGTAGACAAATGTAAATAATACAAATCCTTTCGAATTTTAATCAGCTCAAGGGTTTTTTATTAGTAAATAAGCTCAAAGTCTTTCAAAATTATACGTGGATGAGATACAAATTCAAAGAAATTGTAGGTATATAAATGTCATCTTTTGAATAGTATTAAGTTACTGAAAAATATAAAACATCTAGTTTGTTTTAGCGAATTACCCTATACAATCAAATCAACTTTTCATAATGTGTAAGAAAATTAGGATAGTTATAAATGCATCAAGTTCTTCACATATGTCATCTTGACATTCACAAATCTTTTACCTACTTTGTTCGCTCTGATTCTACTTGATTTCAATAACACACTACTACCAACAATAATAAGTAACCACAATAAACAAAGCCCTATAGTGTATGTATAGAGCTATATGTATAGGTATCTATAGGTATAGGGGTATAGGGCTAGTACATGAGGTGGCATATTACGACCATGACCTAAGCCCAACACCATGATAACTTTTCGTTTTGAAGCGTCCCACACGATTCGTCCAAATCTTTATAAATGGATGTAAAGGTATGGTGATGTTTATATATACGTGTGTGTTTGTGTGTGTGTGTGTGTGTGTGTGTGTGTGTGTGTGTGTGTGTGTGTGTGTGTGTCCGTAAGCACAACTTTCGTAAAAAAGGTCCGATATTCATAAGTATAAGTATTGTGGTATAAGTAGTGTGGTTTTAGGAGTTCTGGCTCATTTGATTGACAGCTTCCGGTGACGTGACATTTAGTGACGTATCTGTAACGTATTAGTGACGTAGTTGGCAACGTAGTTGTGACGTCACGGTGACGTAGGTCAGTTCAAGTTCATCCTGAGGATGTTTAAAAAAGGCTATCTTGCACAAGTTTGATTCAATAGTTTTCATTCGATAAAGATATCGAATGAAACTATCGAATTAAACCTGTGCAAGATAGTTTCTGTAACTTTTTTTCTTTATTTACAATAATATACATCGAATAAAACATGTGCAAGATAGTGGATTTAATTTTAACTTTTTATTTATTTACAGAAATGTACACATAGTCAATGATTGTCAGAAACCCACTGATTCTCCGGTGCCCGTTGATTCTGTAGATGTGTAGGGTTCACATTCTCCACAATAATACTTCATTCTCGGCGCGGGTAAAAGTGATGATGGTAGCCACGATGACGTCTCCGATTCCGTGGAGCTTCTTACATTGAACGAGGCGAGAGGTCCACACTCCAAAACTATTTCTATTTCCCTGTGTAGGTGGAAGGTTGAAGATGTTCCCCACGGTTCGTGAGCTAAAGAGTTTGTTGTAGAAATATCCAATGTTACTTTGTAACCGTTTACAATCAAAACTTTTAAGTCATCGGAAAAAGTTGCAAATCATGAACTGTAGAAAGATGAACAGTATTGTGGTGGACACATTTAATTTTGAGAGCCATGATGTTACCTCGTGTACGGCTACTCGCTGAGTGTGAATCCCCACCACCTCGCCTTCCTTTTATACACACCCCTCAGCCTTTTTATCACATCTACGATATGAATATTTTCATCACGTAACCTATTGGAGTTCTGCATATAATGCAATGGTTATACACCAGCTCGCAATCACTGCATGCACAAAAGTGTCTACAAGGTAAAAATAGTAAATTTTTCTCAGAGGATAAACATACTACACATTCGTTTCCTTCGCTCTTATTTTCTTCGGTTGATGTTTCTGAAGTTTTAACAGGATGAGGTTTATATATATATTTTTTCCGATGGTTTTGTACAAACACTCTTCCTTTTTGAACTAACAGATAAGCACACCTGTCAAACCATCGTGCATGTTCTTCCCATGGGTTATCTGTCGCTTGCCAATCCTGCAATAATCCACCGCAATTGTAAGAAATGGTCTTATCATCTTGCCCCACGTAAAAGAAATCAGCATCTGCGAACTCCATTCTAGACTTGTATAGAAACGAGTCTTATAATAATGCATCAAACGTATCCAATTTCGATTGTAATAGTGCATATTTTGGAAATCTCAATTTTCTTTTTGATACTATATCTTCCATTCTGTTTTTGTAGGTTAGTAAAATATATCGTATCAAGGCAAGAGACGGAGGTAAACTGACGGAGTGTAATCGTGTAGGACAGGAACCTGCCCGTCCCCCACCACACCAGTCCCCCCACCACAACGTTCCCCCACCAAATCATCGACATTAAGTATGGTAGTTTAGTACATTAAATCATAAACATACAACCAAAGAAGGTTGAAGTTGAGTGTAATGATTAACACAGTGTTTATGATCTGAACGTGGCTATATGTATTGACTACAAAAACTAATTTACAAAGGTATTTACATAATCTTTAAGTCTTGCTTTACATATTTACATAAACTCTAATGGCGTGAATCTGATATTGGAACCTCTTGGACTGCGCTTCACCAAGCGAAAGCGTTCTCCACACCCGCTGTTGTAGCACTCGAAGTCGGTGTTGCTCAGGACTACGTTGAATCGCGTAGGCAAGTAGACAACTTGATGTTAATAGTAGGTCTAGACGAGATTTTGGTCCGGTGAAGCATGATGCTCGGTCGATGTGAATGTGAAGTATTAATACTTAACATATCAAAGGTACACTTAAACTGGTTTATTAGTTCCTTCTTGAATGTTCCAAACACAATTTTGTTTGTTTCAAACCTGCACATCACCCTCAGGTGTGATGCAATCGTTATTGGCGACAACATCGACGCCACTCACTGCTGTCACTGCCCTTCTGCGTTTCCCGTCGATTTTTGTTGTGCTACATTCATTACTATCGGTTTTACACCTCTCCGCTATCGGTATCACTGTCTGTTTCAAACCGGTAACTCTCGGTACTCCGGCATATCGGTCCACCCACAAGTTTTCCAAACGTGTTACGATGTTCATAAGCATGATGTATATTTCATAGTCTTTATTTTCGTCCAAATAAAAATCGCAACTATGTGTGTGACGACACCTGTGGTATAAATAGATGTTCAAGAACACATTACCCCAATTTGCGGGATTCTGTACTGTAAATTGATAACCGGCATCGGTCCAACTGACTGATGGTGAACCGTTCGAATTCTTTATCACATGCCCGAAGCCTCCAGGTAACTCCGGAGGATCACCATAGACACTTCCACTGATGTTGTCGTTTATGCAACTGCTATTGACACAGGTGGTGCTGACGTTCTGCAAACTTCTCCTTGCTAAGATGTGTGTTGGTAGTGGTCTCGGTTGCGTGAACTGATGGTTTCTTCGCTCCTTTGTAACATCGGGACAGAGGTATCGTTGATGGTGACGAAGTCCACTCTGCGTCGTGAATGACCTCCCGCAGTTCGGATACTCGCAGGTCGATGGTTCCGATGATGGTGCAATGGTGGAGACTGATTGTGGTAGTGATGATGGTACTCATGGTGTTGGTGGTTGTGGTCTGGAGTTTGTGGAGGAAGGTACATGGCACTGTCTTCCATCGCTTCCAACTCCTCCAATAACATAAGGATTGATTTAACCACTTTGGCTGCACTTTTCATATTTTAGTGGATTCTGCAACAGCACTAGTCGAACTGATAGTACGATGCGAATTAGTATCTGCTCAATGAATTTTCTGAGATGATCTCATAGGCAGATAACTCATCACTACTATAATTAGATGATATCCGTTGAAGATTCATTCATAATGTGCTTTAAAATATTTACAAAATTGTGAGAGGTAAGAATGTTGTTGTATGCAGAGTCATAGTGCATACTACAAATGTTCATATATTCTTTGGCTTTGTTCAATATGTCAACTCCGTTGGGAACATTCTCTATCATGAAACAAACTCTAAAACCTTCTTTCTTCGCTTTGCTTAAAGCTGTGTTAAAGTTTCTTTTCTCTATACGGATACGCTTGTATTCAAACACTCCGTAATCCTTCAGTAGTGATTCTTTTATTAACACATAGAAAGCATGTTTAAGTTCATCGTCGTTAGGGAAGACTGCTACTTTGGGCGCTTGGTCACGCAACAACTGATTCATGGATTTGTTTTCAGCATCAAAATTATTTTCATCGTGGTTTATTGTCGATTTTTCTTACATTTTACTGCCTTCATCGCTTCTACATATTCTAAAATGTCAGCTACCTCCTTAGCACAAACCACGGATTAGTTTCACTATCAAATAGTATAGTAACGTTTCAATTTTTAAGCACCTACGCTGTAATGCAAGACATGATTCACAAACACGAGAAGCGCAGGGAGGTTTATCCAACACGGTGGCAGGGGATAGAATAACGCTGTAATCATCAGCCTGTAGGTTCAGTAATTCCTACACGCACTTCATCCCTCAGCTGACCAATTAGAGAGCAGTAGGGGTGGTTGGAGACTCCTGTCTCAGGGGGAGCATGAGCAACCCCCCCCCCCCCCGAGGTCTCGTCTGTGACACTTTTGCCCCCCCCCGGAGACTCCTGTCTCAGGGGGAGCATGAGCAACCCCCCCCCGACTCACACTACGCTATTAGCCTTTATGCCTAGGGGCCCGCACCGCGACCATGCCTTGGGACTTGGCGATAGACGACTCACCCTCTTAGGCAATGATTATATATTTTTATATTTTTTTGTTGATGCAAAGATAAACTGCATTTGTTTATCATTGTACCAACGGGTTTTCTTTTTATATCTTTTTTTTTTTTTTTTTTGTCATTTATTTTCATTTTTACAATATAATCTTAAAAACTATTTGGAGGATGCAGCTTCGGCAGACGCCCTCTCATCAGGTGTAGCAGCAGCAGCAGCATCAGCAGCCATCCGCAAAGCATCGGCAGCTGCCTTCACCGCAATCTCCAGCTCCTCCTCCAGATCACTCACCGAGCGCCAATCCGCATCATGCTCAGCATACTCTTCCGGGCATTTGGGTTGACCACACCACTTCGTAAATGCATAACCATATGCATCAGTCAACTCCGATTGGATTGTTGCGATAGGACGATGTCGGTAGTATGCGTCCTCCACAAATTCCAATGTACGGACCAAATCAGCATCGGACATGGTCATGGCTCTGCTGTTATATCTGAACTGAAGCCCGAAGCGCCCGAGAGCGTGGTGAGGGTGGGAGAAACTAGTTTCCCACCCTGCGGGCGAGTATTAACAATAGACCCTTCTACAATAGGACAGCGGATGCGATTTATTTCATGAATGCAACAAAGGGTCCAAGGCCCTTTCACATGTCCATTGTAGGAGGGTAGTTTACAACCCAGCGGGCCATAAACAAGAGACCCTTCTCAGAATTTTCGGACAGCGGATGAGATTTATTGTCGGGCGTCATTCTCCAACAAAGGACTCTTTCAGTTAGATTCCTTTGAATTCGATTAGGGGAGGGTAGTTTACTACCCAGCAGGTGGTCACAAACAAGACACCATTCCACAATATGCCATTCGAAACGTAAGTCTTTGTCACATCCCCACCACCACCGCCAGAGCGCGTAATATCACACACACACATTCTGTCCAGACATCGCAATGGAAGAGGAACAAGTTTTGCCCGGGGACACGTACGAGGAATTTATTCAAAATTTCATCGATTTGATGCGTCGGGAAATAAGGCAGCAAAGACTGTGTATTAAGAGCATCACCATCAAAGGTGAAAAACCAATTGGCGAAGATAAAGTCACGATGTCGCGCGAGTTCAGTTGGAATCCGGACATTTTTTCAAGAATTTTCATTTTCATGGTGAACATGGTGAAAGCGGACTACACAACCATGGAAACAACGCTGCAGCACGATTCAGCATGGTACGAGGAATAAGCAGCATCAAACAGACTCCAAGTCAACCAGACAACATAAAAGGCCTTCATCAAGGCCACCTAAGCTTTTCATGTTAGGGACTAGAAGGAAATATTCCTGAGATAGGAAGATTTCCCAATGTGGGAGTTACCCCCACAGAGTCAAGTTGCTGCCAGGACCCATTCAAGAGAGCATCGCTGAGAATATGAGGAAGGAGATTCTCCGAGTAAAAGAGGATTGGGAGTTATGCTATGATCATATGGGCATCATGTTCGCTGGCTCAACAAAATATACGGATCGACGGGATCTATTGGAGAAAGAAGAAACGGAAGAGTGGTCAGGGCTCACGGCAAAATATCAGCAGCTGATTAAACAGTGGAAGCGATGTGAGTTCGGACCAATCCCACAATAAACATTCTTTCCGGAACATAGGGTCAGACTCCGAGCCCCACTAAAAGCGAGCAACATAACAATAAACTATTCGCAGAAGGTCGGGAAACGGAACAATGCCGCTCTAACCGTCGCTCTATAGAACTTCCCCCACCAAAACTAGGGGCGCCATACCGCATCACCAGCGCCCCTCCAGTTCAGTTTGGGAGTTCAGTGAGTGCAGACGTATTAGTCCAGCTCTACCCTTTTATTTAAGCTATTGACTGATTATTGTGAATTGTGATTCATACCTTGAACAATTAAAACGCTTGTGCTGTGCTGTTGTGTTTGTGATAACGAGCAACAATATTCAAGATGAACGTTACACATCAATGCAACATTTGCGGCAGCACGTTCCCGCGCAGACATAGTATGATGAACCACTACGCATCATTCCACGGCGGATTCATCCCACACCAGCAAGGTACGTCATTGTGTGTTACGATATCAATTTAATAAAGACTTAAATTTGATTTATTTTCAATTATAACAGTTCTTAATATTTATGAAATAATTCTTTCACATATGAGTAAACTAATAGTTATTTTGATTAAATAGACAGAAATGTAGTTTGTTCATATAACTAGAGAGTAAGGGCAGTTTTATTTTTAACAAATAGAGATATAGACAGTGAACTAATTTGAGAATAAATTTAGTAAGTGTAATTTGAATAAATAGCCAGAAATGTAGTTTGTTCATATAACTAGAGAGTGAGGGCAGTTTTATTTTTAACAAATAGAGAATAAATGTTGTATGTGTAAGTAACACCCCCCCCCCATGATTACCCTTGGGGGGGGAGTTTTCGGGGTTGTTCTTTTACAAGTCTATTTTCTGTTGTAACGGTTTAACAAAATCTATCACTATCCGTTTATCACGTTTGCAGATGACGCAGTGGCTTGCCGCCTATGCAACACCAGATTCATGGACCGATGCGTCTTAGAGCGTCACATGGCGACTGTCCACCGAGTCGACCCGCCCAGGGAGGTGCTTGTGTCGCAGCAGTCAACTGTCGGCATCAACCCAAGCTCCGTTGCAGGTGAGAATCTACATTAAAATAGCGTTTTCCTTGAAACTATTTACCTTCACATAAATATTTAACTAGGTGCCGAAAGAAGAATGCTTAGCTATATTTAACTGACCAACTGTGGAAGAGGAGAAGGGATCAGAAGAAGAAGAAGAAGAAGAAGATTACAATCGATGCTCGCTAATTAACATTTCTCATTAACAGTTTCATATTGAAATATGAAATAGCTTCAGTTATCCTAATTTTATTTTCAGATGGAGGTCCTGGTCCCGACCGTCACACATGTCAACAATGCAACCGCCACTTCAGTAGATCATCCAACTTGCGGCGGCATGTGGACACAGTCCACAGCAGAGTCCACAGGTTCCTATGCGATACATGCGGGACCGTGTTTACGAGAGCTGAGCACCTGCAGCGTCATACCGAGCAATTCCACGGCTATGGACGGGCGCGCATTTTCCCTTGTGCTTACTGTGGTCAGGAATTCGGTCGGATGTACAACAAAGACCAGCATGAGCGATACTTCTGTAACGTCATGAAGGACCTTGTTCGGAACCGCGCGCCTTTGGAGTTAAAGGATCCTCAGCCAGGACCCAGCACCGACCCACAGCCAGGACCCAGCACCGCTCAGCAGCCTGGACCCAGTGTCGATCCACAACCAGGTACCAGTTCAGGCATTCAACCCGAAGATGAAGCGATGGCGGTGGATGATGATCATTCCGTCCACCCTCTATTCAAGCTCATCCAGCGCGGTTTCCTCTATCGTTTGCTGACATACCGACTACATAGACCGATGGAGAGCTTCGTCACAATCGGTGAAGTGATGGTGTTGCTATTTGACTCCCTCACGGAGTTGTTGGCGACTGTCTTGGGGACTCATCACAGCATCAAGACCAACTTCGTCATGGAGTGCGATTTCGTTAACGTGTTTGGAACCTCATCATGTACGCGCACGTTCAAGATGAAGAACGTTCCACTGACCAAGACCTCTGACCTGAGAAAATATATCGCAGACGCTTTTGCGAAGCTCATCAGGGAGAAGGATCAGTGCGAACAGATTGGCTCAGGTTGGTCATACATGCGGGTCCGCGATTTGGAGGTTAGAATTAATAGATACCTCCCGTTAGGTCAAGAAGGCCGATCATATATCCCACTGCCCGCGAGTATTGAGAACACACACTCAATAGTCAACGTGCGGAATGATGATGAGCGTTGTTTTATGTACGCCATCCTGGGCAAGTTTGTTCAAGAAAATCCATACAGACAGGCAGTATACACACCCATCATCATATCTCAATACGATTGGACCGGACTGCAATTTCCCGTTCCTCTGAAGAGTATCAAGACGTTTGAGCGGAACAACAACATCAGCATCAACGTCTATGGCATCGATCAGACGTATGTGGGGAAGAAACCTAACGGGCTACCCAAGTACGAGGACACCGTCTTTCCCTTGAGGATTTGTAAACAGGAGCGTGAAGATCATTGCGACCTTTTGTATGTGACTGAGGAGGGAAACAGTCATTATGCATACATCAAAGACCTGAGTCGATTGATTCGACCCCAACTAACATCGCACCGAGGTAGGATATTCATCTGCAAGCGTTGCTTCGCTCATTTCGATAACCGTCCGAACAAGCTCGGTCTGACGGGTGTCCAGCGTCTGGAGGAGCATAAGCGGTACTGCGGAGCACATGCCCCTATCCGCATGGATGTTCCGAAGAAGACGGAAATCAAATTCAGCCACCCAGAATTCACCCGGCGCGAGCGATTCACCATTTACGCCGACTTCGAGTGCGCCCTGCGCCCTGTCGCGGAGATGGAAGAACAAGTAGATGTGCCGAACGCAGGAGCAGCCACACACATTCACATCCCATACGCATTCGCGTATCAAATCATCGACTCGTACGGTCTGGAGGAGTTTGAGCCTCGTGTCTACTTCGGAGATGACGCGTCCTCCACCTTCATGGAGATGCTGAAGACAGATGTTGAGCGATTGTGGACCTTCCTGTACGAAGCGAGAAATCTCCGGCCTGTCCTGACCCCGGCGGAGACGATGCAGTACAACGCGGCAACGGCTTGCTACCTCTGCGGGAAATTCTATTCGAAGGAAGATCCAAAGGTTCGTGATCACAACCACGCACCACCGTACGAGTTCCGTGGCGCTGCGCACAGATCATGTAACCTGCGCTACAGGGAGCAGCGTGTGGTCAACTGCTACTTCCACAACCTCTCCAACTACGACGCACACTTCATAGTGCGGGAGTTGGCCATCGATCCGGGTGATGTTGAGGTGTTACCACACACGGAAGAGAGGTACATAGCTTTCACGAAGCGGTTCCTGTTCGACCGAGCGGCAGCACCGGCTACGATGCGGGGGCGAGGCCAAAGACAACCTGGATTCTGCGTCAGGTTCCTCGACACCTACCGGTTCCTGGCTTTGAGCCTCGCCAGCCTCGCAGCGGCGCTTCCAACATCCCAACTCTTGGAGACGAGAAAGAGATTCCCAGAAGACCACCTGTTCAATCTAGTCCGTAGGAAAGGTGTGTTTCCATACAACTTCGTAACATCGTACGGAGTGTTGGAAGATACCAAGGAGTTGCCAGCACAACGTGATTTCCACAACGATATGACCCTGGAGGACATTGAGGACCAGGATTACGAGCACGCTCGCAACGTGTGGGAAGCATTCGCATGTAGTAACCTCAAGGACTATGCCGAGAAGTACCTGCGTTGTGACATTGCGTTGTTGACAGATGTTTTCGAGCGTTTCAGGGACAAGTCAATTACCGAATACGGACTAGACCCTGCACACTACTTCACTCTACCATCGTATGCCTGGGATGTTATGCTAAGGAACTGTCGAGTGGAGCTACATACAATTCAGGACTATGAAATGTACCTCTTCTTCGAACAGGGCATCAGGGGAGGCATTTCCCAGGCGATCACCCGTTATGCCAAGGCCAATCACGACAAGTGTCGTCCCGAGGATCGCCGTTTTGAAGAGCCAACGCGTCACCTGCTGTACGTGGACGCCAACAACCTATACGGTTGGGCCATGTCCCAGTGCCTTCCCCAGGGACACTTCCAATGGCTCGACCGTGAGGAGATTGATGCGTTGGATATCGCCACGCTGGACCCCGAAGGACCCACGGGATACGTCTTGGAAGTGGATCTTCACTACCCTGCCCACCTACACGACCTTCACAAGGACCTTCCCTACTGCTGTGAGACCAAACGTCCGCCAGGAGGGAAATTCAAGAAGCTCATGACGACGCTGGATGACAAGAAGAACTACATCTGTCATTACAGAGTCCTCCAACAGGCGCTGGAAAACGGACTGGAGCTTGTGAACGTACATCGCGTCATCTCGTTCCGTCAGTCACGGTGGTTAGAGAGCTACATCTTAATGAACACCGAGCTGCGGAAGAAGGCCAAGACCACGTTCGATCAAGACTTTTTCAAGCTTATGAACAATGCGGTCTTCGGCAAGACGATCGAGAATGTTCGCAAGCGAATGAATGCCAAACTGGTGTGCACACCTGAGAAGTTCTCAAAGTATGTTGCGAAGTCAAACTTCCGTGACCGCACCTACTTCACAAATGATGTTGCAATAGTCCACATGACGAAAGTCAACATCGTCCTGGACAAACCGCTTTACGTCGGAATGTGTGTGCTCGATCTTAGCAAGTGGTTAATGTACGACTTCCTTCGGAAGATGAAGAACCGGTACGGCGATCGTCTGAAGGTGGACTACATGGACACCGACAGCTTCGTGTTCGACATCCAGACAGATGATGTTTATCGCGACATGTTGGAGTATCTGGATGATTTCGATACCAGCGCCTACCCCCAGAACCACCCATGTTACAGCCCCACCAACGCCAAAGTCATCGGAAAGTTCAAGGATGAGTGCAACGGTCTTCCGCTGCTCGAGTACCTCGGCCTTCGCTCCAAATTATATTTTATGGATAGTCTCAAGTGTGATGAGAGGACCGAGGAAGACGAGCTGCAGATCAAGACAGTGAAGCGTGCAAAGGGAGTCGCCAGAGGAGTGGTGAAACACTCACTAACCTCAGACGACTATCGGGAATGTCTCTTCAACGGTGTACTGAAGAGAACCGTGAACACCAGGTTTCAGTCCCGAAATCATCGCGTATTCACTGTTCAAGTTGAGAAGCTCTCCTTGAGCTATAACGATGATAAGCGACACATCCTCCCGGACAGAGTCAATACCCTGCCGTGGGGGCACAAAGACATTCCTCAACCACCACCACCAACACCACCTCAGCCAGACGACAACCCTCAAGACGATGAAGAGGTGGCGGATGAGGAGCGTTGAGTGGTTGTGTTATATTGCCAAAGACCCTGACTTGACTTGTAAATTATTTTGAAAATCTAGTCATTAGTTTGTATCGAGTCTCGTAAAACTTAGAAATGTTCTCCTTTTTTCTTTTTGTTCTAGTCATTAGTTTGTGTCGAGTCTCATTTTTGCTAGTCAATCTCAAATGTTCAGGAGCACATACTCGATGTAAAATATATATATAAGGTGTGTAAATAAATAGCCAAATTGTTTGTATATACATTCGTATTTTTTTTCTCCCCTCACATAGTCTTAAGATACAAAAGTAAACTACCAATTCAAATGTATGACTACTTGCTAAAAGTGTAATTGCTAAAGGAGGTGAGGATATGAATGTTACTTTAGAATCATTGTATGATAGGTATGTCCAAAATTGGGACAGCCCTAGTGTTTCACAAACACGCATTAGTAGGACTTTCCTACCTGGGTTAGAGTAATTGAAGGGGGGTGTATCGATACACCCCCCTTTGCAGTATATGTTCAAAGCATTACATTCCTCATTTTTCTCAAAATTTGCATTCAATATGTGTCTGACTAATTGCTAAAAGTAAATACTAAAGGAGGCGAGGATGGGAAATAATAAGAATGTTTCTTTTTATTCTGAGTACACAACTAGTTTATTGAGAAAAAATGCAAAATTCAATTGGTATACATTTGTGCAAAGAGTCTTCTGATCAGTGCATCATTGTGGCCAGTAGAAGAGTGTTCAAAGAGCTGCACAAAGTCCGTCATCTTCATACCGTAGTGGGTGCGGCAGTACAGGAACACAAGGCAGTATTGACCGCAGACCAGAGTGTTGTCACTTTGAATGCGATGCTCGTTGTACAGGTAGCGACGAGCGTTGCGTCTCAGGAATCCTTGGTAGAATTGAATATGTGGCGGTTGACCGTAGCTGTCAAAGAATTCAATTATTCCTCCTCCTTTGTTAAGGTAGAAAGCGACCCAGTGAGTGCCGTCTTCATTGTGTGGATCAGTGTTCACAATCATAGCAGTAGATGGTGAAATATAATGGGGCAATTGATCCGCAGCGTAGACACCAACATTCTGTACGGGCAGTTTAGCCATACACTTTTGTATCTCTAAGGTATTCATTCTACTGTGTCGACGCCACAGTCAGTAGTAGGAGTAGTACTAGTAGCAAAACAAAAGCAGGAACTGGTATCACTCTCACCATCGTCAGCGTTATCATCAGCGTCATCGATATTTGTACTTAGATGTAGCCAACCGCGCAATGTGATACAATTGGTTAGAGCGCATCGTGTGTGAGCTGTTCTGTGGTGGCGACATCGCACTGCGTTTGTTGATAGTAGACAGTTGATTGACGATAGTGATCCGCAGCCAATATCGTTGATATCGATGACATTAGTAGTACAGTGATCCGTGATGAAATTGTATCGTACAAACTCTTTTTTCTCAGCACCTTTGACATAGACAATCGGTCGTTTGGCGATACATGCACGTAACTTTTCCTCTAGCACATGATACCAGATATCACCTTGGTCCCATTCCAATCCGTGACAGTGTTTTGTGAGCCAATAGCTTTCACGCAGTTTCTCTTGTGATAGGAAATCTCGGCTGAATGGTGATTTGGCGATATGATGCATTAGCAGTGTTCCACTGGCCAATTCCAAGACGCACACTTCCTTCAGAATGTAGTCATTTGAGTTGTCCTTGAAACATTGAAAATCCACAATAATTGGAGATGCTAAATTTGTACGCTGTGCTCTGCATAAACGATCCATCTTGTGCGAGTGTTGGTTGATGACTGAGGAGGACGATGACGCCGCCGCCGACGATCTAACCGCCAAAGTCCGCAGACACGTTGCGATGACGATCGATTTCTATGACGTTGTCAAACTCTGCGTATACCAGACAGTTGACAGTCTCTGTGAGCCCAGTGTCGAAAGCAATCTCCATACGCACACTGCCGTTGCGCACTAGGTTCCAATGAGTTGTGTCGCTTGCTGACATATCAGGTGTTAGATCGAATGCCATCAGACAGTATCCATCGTCGTAATCGTCTCTATTTATGAGATTACCAGCATCGCTAAAGTGTATGCCGGAGCCTGAAAACAGACTGTGATACGCCATCACGTATTTTCCCTTGCCGGTTTCGTAGTGTGGTTGTAGCGGTTTGGACGGCACTTGTTCACCGTCCACGTACAGCGAGAAGTAGTTGGTTTTGAAATTTTGAAAGTTAAATGGATTCTTTTTTAAATCGCCATTATAAGCGGCGTTGGTGACCAGTCCGACAATAATTCTTTTCGGCACTTGACCTAGAAAGACATTGTCCAAAGTTTTGCTCCTCACTCCAAACGGCAGTGTGAATGTTTTCAATTCCACTCTGGTGATTGGGTATTTAGCTGTGCCGGTCTGAAGCGTCTTGCTGTGCGCCAACAGTACCGTGGGGCTAACTTTACACCTTCGTATCCAGAGATTCGCATCAACAATGTGCACCTTGTAGTCACCATCATCCGCCATAATGGAGAAGGAATCTTTTGACCGGATCAGTTTAAAACGCAGTTCCACACCGTTCAACAGGAACTTGTTCTGATTACACATGTCCACATGTAGGCGACCGAGCATATCGATTTCACGACTTTTATTTGTCATTTTTCGTCTCGCCTTTAGTCCATCGTTATCGTCCAGAGTATTGTCCATATAGCCGGCGTCGTCCGCGTTCCACAGTCCACATGTTAAATGTGATTTCCTAGCATCATAGCCGTAATTCATCAATGTTTCGATATACGCTCGATATGCATAAGTGTTGTTTTGTGGTGTGACCAGTTTCTGATTCATACTCATATCGACTTGACTGAATAACGAGTGCAGCCAATTGTTGACTGGGCCAATTTTATTCGATTCTTCGACATCTGCGATTGCCGCTCCTGTCGACTTGACAATAGACGCTGTAACTTCCAACATTGTTTGCGAAAGATCGGTGTATTCTTCGCCGTTGCCGGGCACAACAAACTCGATGGGCGAATCATCAGTCAGTGTGGAGATTGGTTTGTACTGAATCCATTTGCCGCTCTCGATACTGGTCTGCGTCGGTGGTAGGGAGAATAAGTCCAATTCCGTCTTGACGCATTCACACGACTTTTGATGTAGAAACGACATTGCTAGCGTGTGTGTTAATTGAATATATCGCGTATAGACGTTCTCCTCACTGCTTTCCTCGTCTTCCTCGTCTTCTTCTTCTTCTTTCTAACTGTCCTTCTCTTCTTGCCCTTCTTGGATGACGACGACGACGACCTTCCTCGAAGGAGTTTCGCCAAAGACTGAGGTGTGACACGACGGCCGCCGGACATGGCGCGCTTCGCGTACCTCTTACGCGAGAGTATCGCGTTAGTCTTTCGCGCAGGAGTAGCGCGCCGGGGTTTCGCGGTATTTTTTCGCGTTACGCGACGGTGTTTCGTGCGAGAGCCGCCGCCGCCGCCACCACTTAGCACACGTTGAAGTTTGCCGTCCGCCCTGCGTTTTAGCGAGTCTGTAAACTGGCTGAAATGATCTCTAGCGGCTTCTTTGGGGTCCCGCTGGTGCATGGCCATGTCGCCCAAGAATCCAACACCGGATTTCAACGCCTCTTTGGCCACAGCAGAGGCTCCCGACTTGAGTAGCGGTGTGATGGTGCGGAACATACCGCCTAGGAAACTGCCAATTCCATGTCCTCGCTGGTAGGGTGCACCGCGAAATACCCTCTCGATACTGCCGCCGGTCTGCTGCAATTGTTGGCGGCGATAGTACGCCAAGTAGGGATCGTTTGTATTCATCATTGCTGAGCTCCTCTTTTGAAATGAAGCTTCACGTACGACGTCCCAAAGAGGAATGACGCTTTTTTACTAGCGTGATCCCTTAGGTCAATATCGATCGTTTCAAATGTTCCTTTCATAACTGGCGCATAATGAGGACTGATGAAATGCACAGTCTTATGCGCGCCGTGTGTGTAGTTCTCTCTGTCAATGTTGACAATTTTCAAAAGCGGCGGTGTAGTGTCCCCAATCAGCTGCGGTTCAATCAGATCACAATACACGTACAAGTGTGTCGGCAGTCCCATAGTCAGATTAGGTGGCCATATCGCTGTGAGGTCATTTGACAAAACGTTCTCGAACGGATCGAAACCCAACTGGAGAGACAGCGCTTCGGTGAAATGTACTTTGCTTATACCGTCCACCATTGTCGTGATCTTGACTCTGTCCTGCTCTTTGTCATACTCAAAGTACAAGTACTGGGTGACATCCTTCGCTTTATTGATCATTTTCAATAAATCGGTTATGTTCTCTTAATAGCCGGGATTCATCTTTAGCATAATGTGCTCGACACTGAGTGTGACGGGAATACTCGGCAGAACGAGTTTATAGTCGAGCCAAATACACGATTCCTCGTCCACAGTCATAAAGGAACATGGATAATGCGCTTCGACCAAAGCCATCTCCCACTCGCCATCGCCTTCTAATCGAATTTGTCTCGGCAGATGTGTAGTGTACTTGGACACTGTGTTTTTTGGAAAATAATCCTTTGAGCTGTTGCTGGGCAATGTCAAATAGAACTGGTTGCTATTAGGCATTTTGCAAATCTTGCGCTCTTACCCAAGAATTGAACTCGTCTCCGTAACCTTCCCACTTGACGAAATAACGCTTACTGCGACCGCGACCCTTAGCGTCTAATATTTCAGCAATCTTGAACAGATGGTCGTTGTATATTGTCACTTTTTGTAATTCGTATTCGTAAAACTGACCAGTCACTTGTTCACCTTTGAGATCCGACAAAGTGTACATTGGTAGAGGCATCAATGTGTTTACACGACGCACCACAAACACTTCTTTACTCCAATTAGTCTCGTAACCTTTTGCGAATGTGCCCTTCTCCTTAGATATGCGCACTGTGGTGCCAACTTTCAGTTTTGCCTTAACACGACGCGGTATCTTACCAAACATGCGACGCCATACCTGATGCAATATTCGCTTATTGTCGACAGTCACATCGACTGGTCGTATTCTATTGCCTAGACTCCTGTGAGCACTGTTGTTGTATGCACTAACCAGTTTGTCCAACACATCTACATAACGATATGTGTTTTTGTAAGTCAAATATCGCCACATGCGTGTTTTCAAAGTGCGATTCACGCGTTCCACTACGGCCGCTTTAACATCTGGGTTTTGTGTAGTGACATAGATGATTCCGTATTGTTTGAATAATTTTTTCGTCTTGGCACCGGTGAATTCAGTACCTTTGTCGGTTTGTAAACAGCGAGGTGTGTCGGTCGCTTCGGCAAATATCTCCTCGAAAGCGTTGGCCACTTCAGCTCCTTCTTTCCGCCTCAACGTTCGCACATACAGGTGTTTGCTAAACACGTCTATTACAGTCAGTAGGTAGTTGACACCGTCGTTGTGTTTACTAAGACCACGCATATCGTTCAAGTCCGCTTGCCACAATTCAAATGGACCAAACACTATGTAAGGATTGCGCGGGAAACGCTTGCGTGCCGGTTTGTGCAATGTGTAAGTGTCCTGTGTTTGTAACCATTCAATCACTTTGCGTTTTGAAACTGGTTTTGCAGCTCGCGTTAAAGGAGCTACACCGCTATACGACGAAGGTTCGATGGGATTGTAATACAAACGCTCCATAATACTGAAAACCTATCCTGTGTACGGTTCCCAATTGTCCAAATTTGACGACGGCTTGTTTCTATTTGATAAATCAAACTGCTCTGTCGCTCGCGCCGGTGTAGATGTTACACGTTTTCCTCTTGCCGATCGAAGCCGATTTACTAGCGGTGTTCTCAGTGTTGATTCAGTTGATGTGTCCACTTCATCGTCTGATCCTTCTCCTCCTGTGAATGATGATCGATATTCGGCATTTATTTCCTTAAGCGCTCTTAGATTATTCATATAGTCCTTTGGCACGTTCATCGCTTTCAATGCGTTGAGCACTTCCCGCCATCCTGGCGGTGTGTAATCACGCATACGCACCTTTACTATGCAATTTAAGATATCCACTAGATTTGAGTCTGGGATTTTTACACCGTTGATGTACACTGAATAGTCACTGTCCCAACTGATTAAGCTGCCATCACGTTTCATGAAACGTAAAAGATTGCGGGCATCAGATCTGTAAGTTTTGGAAAACGTTTCCACAAGCTCTTCCACTGGACCGCCTTCCGCAGCGGGGTGCGATCGTCGACTATGCTCATTCCCACCCGTCTCCACGATTGGTATGCTAATCGGTTGACGTCTATTCTCTGCAATATGCAAGAAGCGATGTAACGCTTGTTTGTACAATTTCCACTTTTCACTATCGTCCATGCGTTTGTTATTCAATATTTGTTGCATCTCCGCGTCGAGGCTGTTTTCACTGGATAGATTAGTCGGTCTGTTATCCGTAGCATTTGATTGCAGTCGATCAATCAACTCTTGTGGCACAACTACCATCTTCTTTGCATGTTCCATTTTTGCACTAATGACTAGCTACTTTTCTAAAGTGTAACTTCACGCACGACGTTCCAAAGTGGAATGGCAAATGATTACCAATGTTATCTCTTAAGTCAATTTCCACACTGTCAAAAGATCTATTCATAACAGGCACATAGTGCGGATCGATGAATGATGTTGATTTATGCAAACCGTATACATAAGTAGACGTGGTTATATTGACAATTTTCAATAACGGTGCGACTGTATCGCCGACCATCTGCGGCTCGACTAAATCACAATACACGTACATGTGTGACGGTAAGCCAAGACGAATGTTGGGCGAACGGATGCTTTTGTTAACTGCATCACCTTCCAGCGTCAATTCATTCGGATCGAACCCCAATTGAAGCGCTAACGTTGGACTTAATGTAAGTTTTACAACATCAGTTCCCATCGATACTTCAATGAATTTGTTGTATGAGTTTTCAACGGTGAACTTTACACCAAAAGTAATCGCTAGTTCTTGCGAATTGATATGATCACACAATTCTTGAATATTTGCGTAATCACCAGTCTTCAATTTAATTCTGTGGTTTTGTTTTGGAGTAGCCGACACAACTGGCGTTACATCGGCAGTGCTGTCCATAACCCGCGCCAACGCTTCTATGTTCACTTTTGCTTCCTCTTGCGGTTGTATGCAAATGTCAATTGTTTCGTCATTACCGACTGATAGAAATGTCATTGGATAGTGCGCTTCCACAAGTGCAATTTCCCAGTCGCCAGCGTCCAGTTGAATAGCTCTCGGCAAATGTGTTATGTAATTTGCAACTGTATTTTTCGGATAATACTGCATCGAACTGTTGCTGGGCAGCGTCAAATAGAACTGATTGTTGATGCCAGTCATTTTTATCTACTCAATGCTGCTTGTAGTACTGCGCTCAAAAGTAATGGTATAAAGATTCCACCGCCTTTTTGTATGAGATACTTTCGTTTCTTTGACCAGCCTTCGCCGCGTTTCACCAATCGACGTAGCGTCGCCTTGTGTTTGCTTAACTGACTTTTACTCTTCTTCGCCAGAGGAACGTTACCGCGCAACACGTTGTATGCGCACTCACACACTGAGCGAATGCGGCTCTTGTCACACACCTTTAACAGTGCCTTCCGCTCCTTGGGTGTTGCGTGTATGAAAGCCGTAAGCAGAGCTGCGTCCTTCCGCAAGCACGACATGATTACTACTGATGGCGAAATTACCTTTTCTTTGGCAAGTACACATAGTTGGTAGAATCGTCTGGAAATATGCAACTTCGTATTCGCATATTCTCGTCTGTTGATTGTTTCAAGTCTATCAGTAGGTAGCCGTGTGGATTCCTCGTAGCGTCAGCGTACGCCTCCTCGATGAATTTCGGGCTGTCTGGATATATTTGTCTGGCCAAGTACTTAATCTGAACTCTATCTCTAGGATTCTTAAAACACACAATGTAATGCGCATTCAATGAGATGTCCCTCTGCCCGCGTCCTTGATGAAACAAATTTTGTGTAATGAAAAACACACTAATGTTGCGATGATGGCAACCTTTTGTGAAAAGATCCACCACACGGTTGTCGGCCTCACGCATCATATCGTCTATAATCACAAGTATCGGCTCGTTACCAGAAAAATCCTCCAAGTTTGGTAGACCTTCTATGTGGTTAATGGTGACATTTTTCGAGTTACCACCGCCACCACCACCACTACCATAATGCCAGTTTATACTGGTAAATGGTGTGTCACACATTTCTGTAATGTGCTTTATAAACTTTGACACAAACTGTGACTTGCCACAACCCGAAGGTCCCGCCACAATGGCTGAGAACGGATGTTTCCACATCAAGCCCATGATTACTACTGAGCTAAACGCCTCACAGTTACCATACTCACACTCTTAAACTTACTACTAAAGGACATTTTTGGGGTTAAGTGAAATAAATAACACAGTGGTTATGTTCTGAACGTGACTATAAGTATTGACTACGAAAACTAATTTACAAAGGTATTAACGTAATCTTCAAGTCTTGCTTTACATAAACTCCAACGGTGTGAATCTGCTATTGGAACCCCTCGGGCTGCGCTTCACCAAGCGAAGGCGTTCTCCAAATCCGCCGTTGTAGCGCTCGATGTCGGTGTTGCTCAGGGCCTCGTTGAAGCGCCTAGGCAGGTAGACTCGCAGAAAGAAGTCGTCCCCGACCTGCCCCTCCAGGATCACGATGATCGTCTCGCCAAAGGGTGTGGTGGCTCGCTCCATCGCAGTGATGAGATAGCCGCATTCCTCTCGGAGATCGGCTATCCTGGTGTAGAGCGGAGAGTCGGACTTGCAGTTGTTGAGGGTAGCTCTCAGGTCCGCGGTTGTTGCAGTGCCGTTCAAAATCGAAAACTCTGGCTTGAAAGTGCTGCTGCTGTTCGACATCTCTAGTAGTAGTTGGAGTAGGTCTATGTGAGGTGGTGGTCTGGTGGCGAATGATGCTCAATCGGGCGGGGCTCCGCCTTATAAACCCTCGCCGCCATTTTCTTCTAAGTGGGGGGTCCGAAGGGTCGGGCGCAGGTGTTCACACAAAAGACCGACGCGTCGAGACCGGTCTGGGATGCAGCTGCTCTAATTGAATGCTTGCGCCACTCGTTGTTTCTTCCTCACAGCTCGCTTCTTCGACGTTGGCTGCGAAACTGCACTGCGTTGTGTAACAGTTTGAGTTAAGCCTGTAATTTTCGGTACTCCTGTTGATTTATCGATCCACATTTTTTCCACTTTATCAACTACTTGTTTAACACTTTGGTGCATTTCACCATCTTTGTCCAAAAATAAACCACACATGAACACCATATCTGTACCATCATACATTTCCATTTTCAATAACATTTGTCCTTTGTTTCCCGGGTTTTGAACAGCAAAAGTATTCCCATCGTCCATCCATGACACTATGGGACAGTCATCTGTTGGTTTCGGCACCCATCCTGGTTTCTTGGTTTCCACTTCGATGGGAGTTGCCCTCCTTCGTCTCTTGCAGGCAGTGGTCGGTTTTACAAATGACGTCTGAGGTGATGCCAATGTCTGATCACTAGCATTATTGTTCATAACCTCAATCTCCTGAATAAAGGATTTGATATAGTCGTCCGCAGAAGCGTAAGCGTCCATGTTCACGTCCTTACCGTGTGACTTCAACCGTACTACTGACTGGCGGTGCGTCTGCTCACCCTTGAAGTAAACTGTACGCACTCGCTGTCAGACAATATTTCTGTTTGGCGATCGCTTTTATTCACCCGCTGAAGTCAACTGTTACGTTACGGTGACGATCGATCTCGATGACGTTGTCCAGTTCGGCGTACACTATACAGTTGACGGTCTCGGGCAACGCTTTGGAGAATCCAATTTCGATACGTAGATTACCGTTGCGCAGGAGATTCCAGTGACTCGACTCAGCCGCGGACATGTCCGGTGTTAGATCGAATGCCATCAGACAATTACCGTACGGATAGTCACCTCTCTTGATCTCATTACCTGCGTCGGAGAACTGGATTCCGGTGCCGGTGACTAATGTGTAATAAGAGAGTATATATGTCTCACTATTCAATGTGTAAACGGGCTGTAACGGTTTGGCCGGTACTTGTTCACCGTCCACGTACAATGCGAGATAATTCATATCGTAGTGTTGAAAGTTGTAAGGATTCTTCTTGAAATCTCCGTTGAACGCAAGATTACTGACCAGTCCAATTATCACACGTTTCGGTAGCTGGCCGAGAAATGCACTGTCTAAAGCCTTACTCATTATGCCGGAGGGTAGTGTGAACGATTTCACTTCTACACGCGTGATCGGATACTTGGCCGTGCCGGTCTCGAGAGTTTTGCTGTGCGCCAACAATACGCTCGGATTGATCTTACATCGACGTACGAAAAGACTAATCTCTTTAATTGTCACCTTGTAGGTAGTTAGCGTTTTGGACATTATACAAAACGAGTTTCTGGATCTGTTAAGTTGCAATCGCATCTCGACACCGTTCAACATGAATTTGTTCTGATTGCACAGATCGATGTGCAATCGACCGACCATATCGCAAACATCGCTTTCTTTCGTGTGATCGCGACGCTTTTTCAATCCCTCATTCAATTCGTCGCAATCGTCCATTTGTCCGGCCGAATCTTCAAAAAACAGCTCGCTAGTCAGGTGCGAATTCTTCGCACTACATCCGTAGTTCAATAGGTTTTCCAAGTAGGCACGGTAAGCGTACGTGTTAGTTTGTGGGGACACCAGTTTATGATTGAGATAAAGATCCACTTGACTGAATATCGAGTGGAGCCAATTGTTCACCGGACCCACCTCTTTAGCAGGTTGCCCACCGTCCGCTTTAGTGTCGTCCTGTTTCACAATAGCGGCTTTCACGTGTAATAACGTTTGTGTCAGGTCCGTGTACTCGTCACCGTGACCGGGTATTACAAACTCTATTGGCGAATCGTCCGTCAGCGATGAGATCGGTTTGGATTGAACCCATTTACCGCTCTCGATGCTGGTCTGCGTAGGCGGTAACGAAAACAAGTCCAGTTCAGTCTTCACACATTCACACGATTTCTGATGAATAAACGACATTGTTATCGAATTAATTGAAAATATCCCATGTTCTCCTACGTCGTTTCGTTACAGTTCTACGACGTTTGTCTAACGATGTTATCCTTCTGTTGGTCCTTATCCTCTTTGTAATGGCTCTTTGTTTAAACTTTCCACCTACTTGCCCTCTTTATAGTTCTCCTTTGTCTTTGCATACGTCCGGTAGACGTCCGTCTTCGAAGAAGTCTATCGAGAGACTGTGGCGTGTCGCGACCCGCTTCTTATAACCACCACCGCTCAATACGCGCTCCAATTTCTCGTCCGCCTGGTGTTCTGTTTATTTAATTACTAGGGGGAGATTTTCGCTCCCCCATACTTCAGGAATTGTTGAAGACTAGAACAAGAATGAGAGCAGGGGTGTTTACCAACTGGTGATTTATTGCTCGGAGTTCGACGCGGGTGGTCTATAATTATGGGTTCCTAGAAGGGTCGGGTGCAGCTGCTTCCCAGACAGGCCTCGGGGAATTTCCGCTCGTTAAAAGCTTTCAGGGTGCTGGGTCCTTTGTCGACGTTTGCCGCCTCGGCAATAAATCACATCCACTGTCAGGGGTAAAAGCAACCCTCCTCTAATGTAATTCGATACGGGCGGACTATAATGGGTTCCTGGAAGGGTCGGGCGCAGCTGCATCCCAGACCGGTCTCGACTCGCCGGGTTTTTTGTTTGAACACCTGCGATCAACAGCCCACCACGCACGGCGCGGCCCTAGCAGCAAAGTTTAGTTTAGTCTTGAGTTTCGAAGCGTCAACAGCTACGAAGAGATCATGGCCAACATCGAGTGGGAATGTGACATCACAGACGTCGAGTTGGAGGATGTATGTGTTGCGGCGGAAACGTCGATGAATAGCAATAATAAGAAGAGGCCGTTTGACGATGAAGATGATTACTTTGAAGGTGATGAGTTCTACAACCGAAAAGACGACGATGATTGCACCTTGAAGCATTTCCATAAGAAGAGGCTATGGCGCAATGACAAAAAGTTCAAGCACGTTCATGAGCCAAAAATGTATTCAACTACCCAAGATCTTGACGACGCTCTGTACTCCAAACAACGGGGAATCAACAGCATGTGGAACCATTGCCCGCTGGACGATTTGGAATGGGAATATTGGCAGCGGGACATGGACTACAAGATGAATTTCTACCCTATTGAAGAGGAGCACATCTACGCCATTGAACTTGAGCAGAAGTACATGATGCTTGTTGAAATGTGGTGGAATCGTCGAACGGATGAACTCCACCCAGATGAAATAACAAAGTTTTTCATAAATAAAAAATAAATGTTTCCCAACACCTTAGCCTCCACCTGATCCCACCATCATAATCGGCCTTTTTCAAGGCCACAAAAGCTTTTCATGTTAGGGATTAGAAGGAAATCTTAAAGGAGATTTCTTCTAAGTGTTGGTGCGGGCCTCTAGACAAAAGTGTCACAGACGAGACCTCGGGGGGGGGGGCAAAAGTGTCACAGACGAGACCTCGGGGGGGGGGGGGGGGGTTGCTCATGCTCCCCCTGAGACAGGAGTCTCCGGGGGGGGGGGCAAAAGTGTCACAGACGAGACCTCGGGGGGGGGGGGGTTGCTCATGCTCCCCCTGAGACAGGAGTCTCCAACCACCCCTACTGAGAGCAGAGCGGGTAATTTTGACCAACCGGAGACCGGTTTATTTCGACCCATAGTGATATTTTAACAGGTTACAACCTGATTTATACTGAAGACAAAACTTACCATAGGAGCTGGGGTTTGAAAAAAAATTTGCGAAAAAATCCTCGGAAAAAATCACCGGGAAAAATGTACAAAAAATCCGCGAAAAAATCAAAAAAAACCGCGGAAAAAATCCGCAAAAACAAAATCCGGGGGGGTGCACCCGCAACGATACCCGCCACCGCCAGAACCGGCCAATATACACTATTAACGGGAGAATGGTTTATCTAAAGTCTTAACAACATTTTGTATTTTTTGTTAAAGTATTCTTTTTATAAGTTTGACAAAAAACTGAAAAAAGTAAGTCGTCATTTATATATTTGTTTTAGGAAATATACTTATTTGACTAAAAACATCGCTGAAAACACCTTATAAAACAAATCAAGAATCACTCAAGAATCCTTTGATATGAAATATGACTCATGGTCATTCATAAGTGAACGTAAAATCATTCCGTTAAACATTACTTCTTATGGAGTATAAATTCACCATGACCGCCGCGCGCCGTCTCCGAAGTCATTGAAAATTATTGTCAAAGACGAATAGCTTTAGTATTGATTTACATGTGTGTTAATGTTGTTTGTTTCATGTTTTCTATTATTCTAATATCAAACCCCAGCAACAACACAGCTGTGTGATCGAGGGCCTCAGATGGTGGCCGCCGCGCCACTCGAGCGGCTGTTACCTCGCTACAGTAATGGGTTTCAGTACTCGACCTGACTCTATTATACAGCAGTCGGGGCTTTTAGAGCTCATACTACCTAAATAATACGGAATAGATTTTACCCTTTACAACAAATGATATACCGTATGTGGTCATAAAATTACCACTATTGTAATTGATTAAAATAGTGTAATTTGTTTTTGTTACTTACATTATTTTAAACTTTCACGATTATTTTATATTTTTGTATTTTTTAACATTAGTTGGGGGGAGGTCTATGGAAGAAAACAAAATCTATTTCGTATCTCCATCATCACGAAATCCTGAAATATTCCTGTAATCTTGGGTTAAACTACCTAAAATATTGATTTATAATCATGGTCAGGGTATGTTCGCGAACATGGGAAATATCCTTAAGCCATTTCCTATCTTCCTTTTAAGTGCACCCTGGGTAACGCTAATATAATCACGATCGATATTGATTGTTTAGCTATCACTATTGTGATCTGTCAGCTATAGCAGGGTTTGAGTTGAGATAACACCTCAAACGGTTCTTCTCTGGACCACAATAGTAACAATGTACGAAGTATTTGCTCTGTTAGAGAAGTTCCCCTATAGGGAATTAGCGAATTTCCCCTATAGGGAAGAAGCTATTACCGTAGTCGGCATGGTAAGACCTAGGCCTGGGACCATGATAACTTTTCGTTTTGAGGTCCCCAGACCCAAAACACCATTCGTTCGAAACTGTATATATATGTGTGTGTGTGTGTGTGTGTGTGTGTGTGTGTGTGTGTGTGTGTGTGTGTGTGTGTGTGTGTGTGTGTCCGTGGGTGTAATAACTCTCGTAAAAAAGGTCCGATTTTTATGAAATTCGGTCCAAACGTGTAAAGCGGCATTTATGACTTTAAGTTCGAAAACCAGACAGATTGACCTATCCGGAGGGGTATTTGGGGGGGGGGGTTTGTACCCCAAAAATGTTTTTTTTTAGTTTTAAACATATAATTTTTGAAAAAGTGAAATTTTATTTTTTTCCATTGGAATCAGCTTAAAAAGACGCACAATTTGGTGTTTTAATCATTCTTCTACGTTAATTTGTTACTGAGATATTAAAAGTCCTAAACACAGTACGTTGTCCAATGTTATTCTTATGGAGGATAAGAAAAATTGTATATCTCGCTTATTTATCAACTCATCCTGACTTGGTATATTGCTTCATTTCATTGTGGTCTATTGATATTTGCACAAAAACCCATTTTTTTGCCGATAGTTCCCGTAGCAGCAAACCTGCATACTCAGCCCCATATTATTCTTATAGAGAATAAGTAACGTGTTATCTCCTTTAATTATGAACATAAATTAATAGAACTTGGTAGTGGCTTTAACTAGTTGAGTTATGTTGATAATTATATAAAATCCCATTTTTAGTGTTCCTTATTTCAGCAAACCTGCATACTCAACGCCTTGTTATTCTTATGGAAAATAATTAAAATGTCATAAATCGTTTATTTATGAATGTATATTGATGAAACTTGGTATGTGGCTTTATGTGGTGTTAATATCAATTAATATGCATTGAAAATTCGCTGAGTATGCAGGTTTGCTGCTATGGGGGTATTTTTTTTTTAATATATGTTATTTTAAAAGGGTTGAGCTAGTGTAAATGTGAGAGCATCAGTAAAGTCCTAATGAATTGTTGTATTGATATTCTGGTACCCTAAAAGTATTTCGTTGAAGATATAGAGAACTGTGTAAAAGGCAATACCTGACTTTATAGCTCGAGATTCTATCAGTCACAGGACAAATCAAATGGTTGCATACGTGAAGCAGGAATTTGACAATCTATCATTTGACCATAAGAGATTTACTAGCGATATTTCTGTTCTGGAAGTAAAGGTCCCCAAAACTAAAATAGTAAACGCTTATAAGCCATCCAATATCAGGTGGCTAGACTTTTTACTTCTAGTATTTAACTTCCTCTCCCAAATGCTCGAGACTTCAATACACATTACAACCAGTTATTATTTAATGACATTAATGACATGTCCCAATGGGGCGAAACTAGGATGGAAAAACAACCTTTACCTAGTCTCTCATGCCGAAGACACACGGACATTTCATTTTCCCGTAGGCGTCGTGGTTATTCCTCTCCTCGACCTTTGTGACCGGTCAATGAATCCGATGTCTCATTTGAAGGAAAGTTGTTGGTATACTCCCTCATTCCTAAAAAGGCCTGCACTTGTATCAAAGGGAACTATTGAACCCTTGTTAGGAATTTCGCTCTAACTAAGTGTAATTTGTCTGAAGTAGATTGGGACTACTTATTACGAAGCATGAAAAATTAGGCTACTAAGATAATTACAAATAAAAGTACATGGAAGTACAACAGATAATTGACTTATCTCTTAAAAATGTAATGACAAATCGATATTTGTAATTGGTTTAGCTCGTGTAATTACGTATTTGATCTTAACTTTTAAAACCATCCGTACAGTTGATAATTACTGAAGTAACATTACAAAACAAACACATTTATTTAATATACAATCTTACATAACTGTAAGAAAAAGCGTGAAAATATTACAGACTTTTTTCCATACAATATTTCTCTCTGTCAGAAAAACGTTTTTACAGCGTCAACTAAAATAAATACCCCCGTAGCATCAAACCTGCGTACTCAGCGAATTTCCAATGCATATATATGTATCTTATTACCAAATAAAGCCACATACCAAGTTTCATCAATATACATTCATAAATAAACGATTTATGACATTTTAATTATTCTCCATAAGAATAACATGGCAGCTGAGTATGCAGGTTTGCTGAAGTAAGGAACACAAAAAATGGGGTTTTATACAAATATCAATATAACTCATGTAGGTAAAGTCACATACCAAATTTCATTAATTTATTTTTATAATGAAGGCAGATAACACGTTACTTATTCTCCATAAGAATAACATGGGGCTGAGTACGCAGGTTTGCTGCCACGGGAGCCTTGACTAAAAAATTGTTTTTTTGAGCAAATATCAATTGTCCACAACTAGATGAAGCCGTATACTAAGTTTCGTCAGTATTCATTCATAAATAAGCGAGATATAACATTTTTATTTTCCTCCATAAGAATAACATTAGACAACGTACTGTGTTTAGCACTTTCAATATCTCGGTAACCAATTGACTTTAGGTAACCAATTGACTTTGACGTAGAGAAATGATCAAAATACCAAATTGTGTGTTTTTTTAAGCTGAATCCAATGGGAAAAAATAAAATTTGACTATTTCCAAAATTATATGTAAAAAATTCGAAAAACGCATTTTTGGGATACAAAACCCCCCCAAAATACCCCTTCGGATAGAGCGATCTGGCTGGTTTTCGAACTTAAAGTCATAAATGTTGCTTTACACGTTTATACCAAATTTCATCAAAATCGGATAATTTATACGAGAGTTATCGTGCTCACGGACACATATATATATATATATATATATATATATATATATATATATATATATATACAGTTTCGAACGAATGGTGTTTTTGGGGTCTGGGGACCTCAAAACGAAAAGTTATCATGGTCCCGGGCCTAGGTCTTACCATGCCGACTACGGTAATAGCTTCTTCCCTATAGGGGAAATTCGCTAAAAATACATTTGATTAAAAGGACATAGATTGATATCATAAAACCCGTAGCTTAATATTAGACTACTCTATCGAGTGTAAAGTCAGGAAAACGTTGTTTTTGCTTGACTTCACACCATCTGATGTATTTAATTGCATTTAATTTGAAACGAAGTGTAAACATTGATGTTGTTTACTTAAATATGGCTGACTTGTTGCAAAATACTTATTTGTTCAGATTTCTTGCCATTAATACTTAATTATTTTTCTTGAAAACTGCATAAGTTATGCGATTTTTTCGTTCCACTTAAACTAGGTAGAAATTTAAAGGTAGAATACTTGATGATTTTCTTAGTGGGAAATAACAGAAACGTAACTGTTTGTAATGATCTTAGAAATATTGATTTTCTGATACTTCGTTAATGAATATTCTGATGAGGAGGATTCATTTTCATAGTGTTTAGCTACAACAAAAATGCTGTAATTTAATTTACTTTTAAAATCAAAGGGGTGGATCCCTGATCAATCCTGATCAGGGCCTAGAGTTCTCGTGATGTTCTGAGGCTCTGTGGGCATAATTGTCTGATTGTTAGACATAAAGTGACATTACAGTCAACTTATAAAACAATTTTTAATATGACAAACATAAATGACAAACGTGAGATGTCATCGGTATCGATGATATCATTAATATTATAACAAACTCAGTGTATTAATTATGAAAGTGCAATTTTATATATGTACGATTCTATTGATACAATCTTCAATTTATTAATTAAAAGTTACAAATTGTCTCTTCGTTGGTGATAGGGAACATATAGCAAATATCAGAAAACCCTTTTGCCCTTTTTTATACTTATAACAAAAAATACTGGAATAATATTAATTCAAAATAAGTAGATATTTTACTTAGTGGAAAACTTTGTAGAAGAGTTGGAATAGGTTTTAACGAATGACTAATTTGTTATGGTACTATTATTTAAAATAAGAGGATAGTTTCTGACATACAAATATTTAATCGTTTAATCACTATATAAAACCAAGGAATAGAAGATATTTTTGTAACTAAGGAGAAATGAAAGCAAAGTACGATGAAAGAAACGTTTTGCAAGATCACGTGTTAGATAAAAAATGTTTATTGTATTTTAGCTTCCCGATCAACCGCAGCAGTCCGATATTCAGGCCCAAATATTTTCCTACTCATTGTCTACTGGGAAACAATTTTCCTGTTTCCTAATATATAATATAGGTTGGATAATAATATAAAATAATAATTACGATTATACGTTTCGTGTAACGGAGCGAAAATAATGTATATTGTTATATCAGTTATGCAAAGACAACTTCAATTGATAACTATTGTTAATATCGCATATCACAAATTTAAATTATACATGGAATTGATGGTATCGTCAAATGATTCAACGTTGCAACGGTGGCATCCAGAAAGTTTTTACAAAACCATGCATTCCAGTTGATTCGATTCCGGCTCTGACCTGTCATTGGTTCGTTTGAATTGCTAATCAACAACCCGGGTTTTCATATTCAATTGATAAAAACCTGTACAACACACTAACCGTGGAAACTTAGAATATTGATGAATTATTGTATAAAGAATCATTTCAAACGAAAATCAATGTCGTTCATAGAAACAACTGAGTAGCAACGGTTAGTGGGCTACCGTTTACATCTGCGTGACCCTATCGGCAAAGTTTTAATGTGCAAAACTCTTAAGGCTAATAATATACAAGGGAATTTATTTCCTCATTGATCACTTAAATTTGTCCATCTTCAACTATGGATCGATTCATAAATAATCGAGTAGTACATATTAGCATAAGAAAAACTCGGCCTAAGTTCACAGTTTGATTGTAATGGAATGTTTTTGTAATTGTTGTTTTTTTAATTTTTTTTATACATCAATACATTAAAATCAAATAAAGCAAGTAACCAAGTTTTACTAAACTTTAATATTTGTAACCAAACAACATTTTTGTTCATTAACATAGTACGTGTTGTTATTACTACGGCATGTGATTCAAACTTCTTACAGTACTTCTGAATATATATACATTTTTACTGAATATAAGAAATACATTTTTGTCTATTTTGATCGGTAACTCCGATCATCATCAGATCCAATGATGAGAATGCAATTCGAGTCATTTTCACGGGTTTAACATGAGCCAAACCAGTATATTGATAAAACATACATTTTAATAAATAACAAACTTGAAACATAGGTTAATATGTTACGCATTTTAACGCCCCTGCATATATTCTATTGGACAATGGCATTATAAAGAAATGTGCAGATTTAGGGAGTCTATCGGAAACATCTATCCATCAACGAGGTACGAAAGTATACATTTCACAACGGAGAGGGACATATCGGTCAAACTGTACGTGTACATCGCCAGCCCTGCAATACTGATGTCGACAGCTCACGAAACGGTGTTAGTCAATCAACGTCTCTCGAAAAGCCTGGTTGAGGTTATTGCACCTGGTGATGGGTGATATATATATTTTATGTGTTATTTTACATTTTCATCAATTTAAGGATTTATGAGACCATAAATACGTTTTTAAATTTTGTATGGCCTCTTAAAGCTTTACATAAACAAAAAGAGAGCGAGATATATAACTTAGTTTACTTCAATATTATAACTAAAAGTATTTTTTTAAATTCAGTCATGACACACTTACCAACTAAATCAACAAAAACTCAAAATATACACAAACAAAATAAGGTAACATGATAACAATAATTTCCAATGATATTTATTGGATGAACGAAGTGAGTCCATATACTCAACGGGATGTAATAAAATACGTCTTACAACACTTAAGAATATATTTACACTTATACTGATTCACATACATAAGGTAAACATATATATATATAAGATGGTACAAGGCTATCTATTTAGACCAGTCACACCGGTCATCATCAGGCCAATAAGAGAACAGACAGAATCAAAAAGGCGTTCCTGCTTATATCTGAATTACCTGAAATACCTCCTTCGCCACCGAGACCAGCAATGCCGGATAGATTGTGTCACTAGACAGTAGGGGGGTTTGGCCGATTGTTTTTACGGAGGGACGTGGTGGGGCTGCGGATGGGGGGGCTGTGGAGGGCGAGGCTGCGGGGGGCAAGTTTTTTTAAATTACCCTAATACTCATGCTAATTACCATTAATTATTGTTAATGATCATAATTACCCTAATTAATATTCATAACTTTTTTGCCACCCCCTCATTAGTGAATTTCTTTGGAAAGTGAACTATTAGCATGACCCGCACGGTGAAACTTAAGCCCGGGACCACCATAGAAGTTCCTAACGTGACCCCCTGAACACGTTTTGCGGGGTGGTTCAAAATTTTATATATATATATATATAAAACAGAAAAACATACCTGAAGGTTAATACAAAATCACATAAAATCAAGCCAATTAGACAAATCACCAAAAGGTTCAGCGTGTCGTCACTTAGAAGTCTCGAACAGGCATGCCAACTAGTAACCGAATCAAAGTGCCCAAAAGGCCTAAACCTTCGTTAAACATAAAGAAAAAGTCACACAAAGCTCCAATTGTTTAATATATATAGATGTACAAATTTACTGTTTTAAAAACATATGATTTCTGATAAGATTTACAACACATGGTACTCAGTTAGTTGTTATCAAATATGTAGGTTATCTAATTTTGTATCAAGTTCTGAAGATATACACCGAACCGAAATATAAACTTTTTTTGTAGATAATTTTGGTTTTATGTGATTTATATATATATATATATATATATATATATATATATAGACATATATATATAGACATATATATATAGACATATATATATATATATATATATATATATATATATATATATACATGTGTTTGCACTCTAGCGGTCGCATTTTTTGTCCGATTAACTTAAAATTTGGTAGGGACGTTCCTTTCTGTAATCAATTGGACAAGTTCGTTGGGCAAAAGAATCGTAAAACTCCAAACCCCTTTTTTGGGGATTAATCTTTCAAATTTCGAGTTTTTGGCCCCAAAAAGGGTCTAAAGTGCCCCAAATGTACAATTAATGCACGTAAAAAGATGGGAATTAGTAAGACGAAAGTTCTAAGCCCTCTCTCGTCATTCTGGCATAAATATTTACCAAGTTATTAAAGAAAATGGGTTTCGACTAAACACAGTACGTTGTTTTATGGGGGTTTTACACTAGAAAAGCCTGCTACTCCTTTGTTAAAGTACTTTTATCATCCCCAGCAACCTCACGCCTACTTTCAAGCCTGACTGGACCTTCTCCTAACATTATAATGCGCAAAATTGTATTCCCAGCTTTGCAGGTAAATGAAACCAGGAGCATCAGAACACCCGAAAAATCTATGTTTTCAGATTTCAATAAAAATGTGAATACAACTATGTTTTTTCACAAATTTTAAGTTTTAAAAGTTTTTATGTGGAAATTCACTTCCCTCACGTCAGCGTGCTGCGTGTGATCTCGTTTTGATATCCACCACTTCCCCCCCCCGACGACACACATGACAGTGATTGATTATTACGATACACCGACAAAGGAGCCACCCCACACTCCCCACAGACATTTGTCCAGCCGGGGATCAATAACAAAGGACCCTTGTCCGAATTCCATAATAGGTGGGTTGATTAACGAAACATACCTGCGATGCAGCTGTATCCGACCGTGTTTGACCATGACAGTGATTGACAATAATGATATTGGGGTTGGTTTTATTATGGGAGGGTCAGTAACAAAGGACCTTTGTCAAAATTCCATTATAGGAGGGTTGATTAACGACAGACACCTGCATTGTAGCTGTGCCCGACTGTGAGAAACACTCCGAAGGGTGCTTACCGGGTTGATTTATGATAACAGCACCTGCGACACTAGATCACCTGAGCAGCCGCAACCTGTGGGAAACGACCCGCTGAGCGCTTCACAACCCACGACCATCATTATGATTTTTGTGTTCACATTCTCAGACAGATGTTGGGTTTTTTACCACAACACATTCGTATAATACCCCACACCACACAGAGACCATCGTCAGAGTTGGTTTAGAGTTCCGAGAGTACAGTCGATTAGTGTGTGCGCCATCTATACTTCTTGTGTCCTGTTCCCTGGATTGTTAAACGTAAGTGCTATTCATTATTATCTAATATATATATATATATATATATACATATATATATATATATATGTTTATTTAATATGTTTAATTTATTTTTATAAAAGAGTACCAATCTTCAATAGAATAATTAAGAAATGAATTTAATATTGCCACTGATCTTCTATTACATTATTTGTAGTTATAAAAGTAAGATTATCATATCACCATACTACAATTAACATCAATGCCTAGCCTCTCATGCTATAAAGCAACCATTGGTGCAAGTAGAAATATCAATAAATTATTTGAGTTTTGCACTAGATTTTATAATACCACATATAGTAATATCATTTATGAATCTGTAGATTGTATCAGAGCAACCATCGATACAAGTATAAATGTGTCGAAATATCAATAAATTATTTGGGTTTTGCACTACATTATGTAATATAAAAAAGAAAAAGTGACATCATTGATTAATCTGTATATGTATCATAATTATCTTGAATCATATATGTGTCCCCACTAATTAAAAAAATAATTTAATATTGTGAATAAATTTTAAAGCATTTTCTATTACATAGTTTCTCATACTCTACAACAACCATTGCTACAAGTAGAAATGTCATTGAATTGTTTTAGTTTTTTGGAATATGTTATAAAAAAGTAGAAATGCACCGTAAGGTCAATAAATTTTAAAATAAATATTAGTTTTGAACATCATCGTATAATATTGTAAATAGTAACATCATTGTTTAGACTCATATGTACCCCGTTTTAAAAGACAGTTTCAATAATTAGATATTTTTTGATTTACAGATCATGAATGTCGACCGCCCCTTCTCTTGCGCCGTATGTGGCGCTGCATATCAGAGGATGGGCCACGTCGTCCGACACGCCCGTATGGCACACGGAGGGGATCAGCTAGTCTGCCCAGAGCCTGGATACGACACCCGTTTCAGCAGGGCAGATGCGCTTCAGCGACACATCACAACAATCAAGCTCCCAATTCCACCACAGCCAGGCAACCCCGCTTTCCGTTCTGGTTAGTATTATATTGTTATTCATTTACTCACATTAATCTATATAATATTATGTGATATCAATAAATTTCAATGTGTTTTTTTTGAAATACGTTATACAAAACTGTAAATAGTAACAACATGGATCAGTCTCTAAATAGTAACATCACTGTTTAGTCTCTGAAAACTAACATCATAGTTTAGTCTCTCATGCTATAGAGCAATTATTGTCACAAATGTAACTTACAGTCATTTTAGTTTTGCAATATGTCAGATGACACTAAATAGTAATATCACTGCTTAGTCTAAATTGTATCGTAATTGTTTATCCTCCTATGTACCCCCATCCTCTCGGAATTTTTCCCCCATTTTCTTTTTGTATTACTGGAGATTACAATACTGATACTATCGTTTTGTTATTTCAGATGTTGCTGCAATGCCGAGACCAGTAGATGCGCCACCGAGACCAGCAGATGCTTCTAACATCATCCCCGCCCAGAAACCAGTCGCTAACCCAAGAGGTAAGAACCAAATAATTCACAACACGGCTTTCTAATTTTAATTAATCTATCTAACATTATATTAATATTGATTAGCCTCTCATACAATCCAACATAGTATTTCATTTTAAAGCTTCATTCAATTTGTCACTATTCATTATAGCTAACAGAAGTTATATCTCTCTTTCTGGGGTTCCATTATTTTAATTCATATTCATATATCCAACAAACATTATATTAATATTGATTATTGATTATGATTATATATATTGATTCCAGGAAGGGCAGCCTTGTCTGGTACACGGACGGCTCTCTCATTGAAGGAAAATCTGGCTACGGGGTGTACAGTGAATCACCTAGAACAGAACTCTGTGCAAGTCTGGGACAACACTGTACTATTTTTCAAGCAGAAATTTGTGGCATCATGGTTTGTGCCAATCTCGGCATTGCCAGACGCTATTGCGACAGGCATATAGTAATCTTGTCAGATTGTCAGGCTGCTCTCAAGGCTCTTGACTCCAACGAAATCAAGTCAAAATTGGTGTGGGAATGTTACAACACTCTCTGCAAACTCGCGACACGCAACTCGGTGCATCTTGGTTGGGTACCTGGCCATGTAGGCATAGGTGGCAATGAGTGTGCAGATAAGCTTGCTAAAAGAGGTTCCGGTATGCCATTCTTTGGTCCAGAGCCAAGCTGTGGCATAAGCAAAACAACTGCTTTTCACACAATAAACAAATGGTCCAGGGACTTACATCGCCAGCAATGGCAAGGTCATACTGGTCAAGCACTTGGCAAAAGGCTGCTAGCAGATACTAGCTCTTACTTCACTAACTGGTTGGTGAGGTTGGGCAGAGGTCGGGTTAAGCAGTTGATTGCTCTGATAACTGGACATGGCCATTTCAGGAAACATCTCCACACTCTCGGACTCAGAAATGAAAGTCAGGTGTGTAGGCTCTGCAATCAGTCTGAAGAGACTGCCAAGCACATCATACTGGACTGCGAGAGACTCGGGGCAAGGAGAAGGGCTCTGTTCGGTTGTAAGCAACCAGGTGATGAAAGGGACGCTAGTATTGGTAAAAAACTCCTGGATCTCGTAAAGGGTACGGGCATTGGTTTGCCATACTAACGTACAAGGGACACACAATAAGCTTCGGTTGACGTGTGAGGATCTTTGAATCTTTGGATCTCTGAATCCGTCCCTTTAACAACACATAAACATAAACATAATATTGATTAGCCTCTTATACAATCCAAGATAGTGTTTAATTTTAAAGTATCTTTCAAGTTGCCACTTCATCCCTGCTAAACTACGACTATGTTAGCTGTATCATAGCTAACAGAAGTTATATCTTTCTTTCCAGGATTCCATAATTTTAATTCATATATCTAACAAACATTATATTAGTATTGTTTAGCATCACATTTTCCTCAAAACCAATGTATTTTAATTTAAAACCTCTTTCAGTTTGTCACTGATCATCATAGCTAACCGAAATTATATCTCTCTTTCTAGGGTTCCCATGTGTCCAATGCTGCCACGTTTATTCAAGGATGGACTCGGCATATGCGCTACGAATGTCAAGGGCGTTAGGAGCGAGCAATCAAGCAGTCGCAGGTCCCACTGGTATCACACATCCTGTAGATCTCGTGGCTGCAGGACGGAGCGGGGTGCAACCACCTTCACCAGCACTTCATCGTCATCATCGTCGAGAGGCAGCAGCATCGATGAACATGACTATTCGACAGTGCTTCTTGAAGGTTTGACTCCCGAAGGTTTCGAAGAATTCCAAACATCGTTTCGTAGTAGGCGTTCATACCGCCTATTAGAACCCGCAGATCACCACGTTACGTTGCAGGAATTCCTCGGAACCGTTCGGGACCGTATGATAACTCTCATGCGTCGCGTACTCGATCACTTCAACGCCATTAAGATGAACGTTTAGGTCAACTGTGAGTTTGCGAATGTACATGACAATACTTGTGAGCAAAACTTAAAAACAGAGAACGTCTTCATTTTCCGTACATTTGATCTGGATGAAATGTGCTCAGATTTATTTCAGTCCATACTTGCGGAAAAGGAGGCGTGCCAGATGAAGGGTTCTGGGTGGAGCTTCGTCAGGGTGCTAGATATACAGTTAAGAGTCAATATCTACAACCCTCTCGGAGGAAGTTCATTCATTCCACTACCTCAAGATATCGCAATGAAAAAAACTGTGGTTAATGTGCTCAATGATGAGGACGAACGTTGCTTCGAGTACTCTATTCTAACGAAGTACATCATTGATCTGGGTAACCGACAAATAAAACCGTTTAAATTCAATGCAGAACTTCGGGCCCGGGCCCATTTGAACTTTGATGTCCCCAATTCCCCGTTAGGAAAGAGCAAATTCGAACTTTTGAGCGCAACAATCCCGGCGTAAGCGTAAACGTGTATGGTTTGGACACAACTGAAGATAAGCGAGATGGGCAGTTACAAAACATCGTATATCCACTTCGTGTGGTAAAACGGGAACTGCCCAATCATTTTGATCTATTGTTCCTGACAAACGAAGACAAAACCGATTATGCGTTCATCAAAGATTTCGAGAGGTTGGTAGGACGTCAGATGAGTCATCGTGGCCAAAGACTATTCATCTGTAATAGATCCTTTGCCACGTTCGACAATCGTCAGACAACATTGGGTCTGCGCGAGGAGCAACGCCTTGAAGAACACCGTAGTTCCTGCTATGACCATGCTCCTCTGCGTACAGATCTATAAGAAGACGCGGACATTAGATTCCACCGATCGAGCGATCGCAACGTAGTCAATTAACAATCTACGATGACTTTGAGAGCGCTCTGGTACCATTTAACCATGAAGAACCTCTCGACCCTACTCCAACGATTAAACCACCAGCTTGGGATCCTGCAAAAAACAGAGGAGGAGGAGGGAGACAACGCAGTGGAATAGAGTCGAACAAGGTCAGGACATTAAATGTCCACATACCGTATATTTTCGCTTATTACATTCGCGAGGACATCCGAAGTGCAGAAGAGGGAGACAACGACGACAACGAGGATCCAGTGACGCGTGACACATTTTCAAAATTGCGCTTATACAGGGGTGAGGACGCTGCCAAAAAAATCATTAATATGCTGCGGGAGGATGTTAAGAAGATTGGCGACATATTATATGTCAGCTGCTGACCCAGAAACCGCCCGTAGCTCACAGATCAAGAGGAGGCAGCGTTCCAACAGGAGACCCCTTGTCACGTCTGTCGACAAGAGTTTATCTGGGGTGATGTGGCTGATTTGAAGGTTAGAGACCACAAACACTCTCCCCCATACAAGTACAGAGGAGCGGCGCACAGCTCCTGCAACATTCGCTTAAAAGAGCAGGCACTGTCAACGTGTACATCCTCAATCTGTCAAACTACGACGCGCAATTCATCATCAGGGAGCTCTCAGTTGATATAGGAGACGTTTATGTGCTAGCAAATACCAAGGAGAAATATATAACATTCTCCAAACATTTTAAATATCCCAGAGCGGGCCGGCGTAACTCCACCAAACTTCAGTTCGTCGGCTCGTACAGATTCCTATTAACGTCGCTAGCGAAATTGGCACCAATCTTACCAGTCGACAAGAAGACAATATGCCGAGCTCGATTCACAGACCCGGAAGAGTTTGAGTTGCTACGTCGTAAGGGAGCACATAACGTCGCAGGAGGTACTAAATGAAAATGTAATACCGCCACTTGGTATCTTCGGAAATTACATCAAAGAAGAAGACTACGCACACGCCAAACGCGTCTGGGCCAAGTTCGTTTGTCAGACCCTCGGAGATTATTCAGACATATATCTTCTAACGGACGTCCTGATTTGTGAGGGTTTTAGAGATATGTGCATGAAACATTACAACTTGGATCCTGCACATTATCTGACGCTAACATCATGCGCGTGGGACGTGATACTGTTCAAGCCCGGTGTGGTCCACTATACCCTACAGGATGTAGATCAATATCTGTTTTTTGAGAAGGGTATTCGAGGTAGACTAACCCAGTGTGTAACCCGACACGTCACCATCAATAACCAATATACAAGAGGAACATGCGGCGATCGAAACCGTCAGGTTGCATCTACAAGTAGAGGTGGCGTCGAGAATGATAATGATACATATTTAATTTATTACGACGCCAATAATTTGTACGGTTGGGCAATGTAGGAGCTAATCTCATCTGGAGGATTCGAGTGGCTATCACAGACGGAACGCGACGACTTGAACATAGAGTGTCTACCAGCGGACGGCGAGTACGAATATGTTTTAGAGGTGGATCTTGAGTACCCCAGAGATCTAGCCCTCCATGATAAACACTGTGAATTGCCGTTTCGTCCAGAGGTGAGAAGAGCGCCGGCAGACCGTCTCCCATACACACCAGACGAACTTCTGACGAGCGGCGCGGGAAGGTCTAACAAATTAATGGCCACCGTGATGAATAAGGAAGTATACGTAATCCATTACCGCTATATACAGTAAGCGTTGGCAAATGGATTACGTATTCAACGAATCCACCGGGTAATGCGCTTCAAGTAATCAACATGGTTGATGTCATACGTTACTTTGAATACCAAAATGAGACAGCAGGCTAGGAACAAGTTTGAGGCGCAGCTGTTTAAGCTAATGGTCAATGCTGACTATGTTATGAGTCTCCAAAATGTTCGAAAACATCTGAATTTTAAACGGGTGACCTCCCGAAAAATCTACACAAAGTAAGTGGCCAAGTCAAATTTCGACCGCATATGGTACAGTGAGAACTTGGTCCTACTGCAGATGAAAGTGCGTGTGGTCTTGAGCAAGCCAGTTTATGTAGGTATGAGCATTTTGGACCACAGCAAAAGGTGGATTTATGGATTCCACTATGACATGGTAGAGCGATACGGATTAGATAAGATTAGAATGACCTACATGGACACTGATGGGATCATTCTGATGGACACTGATGGGACACCAGCAACTATCCCTAGAATTACATCTGTTACAGCGGACAGGACGACAGAGTCCTGTGGAAATTCAAGGACGAAGCCGGTGGGGTGGTTATTAGGACATTCATCGGCCTGATAGCGAAGCTATACTGCGTAGTGTAGGGCGGAATGACGTGCAGTATGGATGATGGAGATGTTAATGAAATCGTCCACGAAAAAGGCGAAGGGTGTTAATTGTGCCGTAGTGGAAAAAGGTTTGACTGTGGCTGACTATGAACAGTTTTGTTTCAGAAAACAGTCAAAAGTATAGGTAATAAACGCTTTCAGAGCCGTCCCCACATCATTTGTACTGTTGTGGTGACAAAGCGTTCGTTGGAACCATTTGACGACAAACTTTATGTCCAACCGGAGGATGGTGTCAACACTCTTCCCAGGGGACATTATCTTATACCCCCAGCGTCACCACCATTACCACCTGAATCATTCCTTCCGTCGCCAACACTACCGTCTTCAGAATATCCAACAACTACGTCACCGCCAGCAGTGTTGGTGGAAATTGAAGACCACAGCAAGTAACTCTGCAGTAGTGAGTGCGCGAATCGCGACGACGCATGAGAGTAAAGACAAAATGGTGGGGAGAAACTTGTGAATAGTGTAGTTTTAAATGTGTTGTATTCTAGTTACTATTTTGTAAAAGTGTTATTAATAATCATATCATCTAACAAGTGGTTTCAAAAAATATGTATCTTGTAGTTTTCACTTGTTGATAAATCTAGTCATCATTGTACAGTATTAATAAATCTAGTCTCATCTTTTATACTTGTTCAATTTTTTTTCTTTCCCAAACTAGTCTTAAGTTAGACATAGTGGTGAAAACAGACTCTCATTAAAATCATTAATATCCAATTTAGCCTTGTTTTTTTTCTTAGATAATTAGAGTCTAAACTAATTACTAAAGTAAATACTAAAGGAGGAGGATGGAAAATACCAAGAATATTTTTGTATTCTGAGTAAACAAATAGTTTATTGAAAAACAGTAATTATTTGAAAAAATTAAATTGGCATACATTTTTACGAAGAGTCTTCTGATCAGTGCATCGTTGCGAGGAGTAGAAGAGTCATCAAAGAGCGTCACAAAGTCCTTCATGCCATAGTGGGTGCGGCAGTACAGGTATACAAGACAGTAGTGGCCGCAGACCAGAGTGTTGTCACTTTGAAGGTGATGCTCGATGTACAGGTAGCGACGAGCGTTGCGTCTCAGGAATCCTTGGTAGAATTTTAGATGTGGAAGTAGACCGTAGCTGTCAAAGAATTCAACAAATCCTCCTCCTTTGCTCAGATATAAAACAACCCAGTGAGTGCCATCTTCATTTGTCGATCAGTATTCACAATCATAGCAGTAGATGGTGAGATATAATGTGGTAAATGATCCGCAGCGTAGACACCAACATTCTGTACAGGCATTTTAGACAGATACTTTTTGATCTCTATGGTATTCATTCTACGATATCGATACGGTCAGTAGTAGTAGTAGTACTAGTAGTAAAACAGAAGCAGGAACTGGTATCATCATCAATATCTGTACTCAGATATAACCAACCAAATAATGTGATACAATTGGTTAGGTCCATCGTGTGTGAGCTGTCTTTTGATGGCGACATCGCACCGCGTTTATAATAGTAGATTGTTGATTGATGATAGCGATCCACAACTAATATCGTTAATATCAATGACATTAGTAGCGCAATGATCCGTGATTAAATTGCAGAGTACATATTCTTTATTCTCAGCACCTCTGACATAGGTAATCGGTCATTTGGCGATACATGCGCTTTATTTTTTCCTCTAGTACATGTAAGGTATAAGACACAATAAATAGAAAATCAACTTTGTTGTAAAATCCTAACACGCCTTCCCAACTCATATTCCAACACAGTAAACTGGAAAAATTGAAAAATAAACAGTAAAAAAATAGTGACAACTAAGCATCTGTATTAAACATGTGATCTGACAAAAACAGTCATTTTGAAACAGACTAAATATATTACACATCCTTCCCTCCCACAGAAGCTGTGAAACGATATCTTAATTGATCTGCATGTCTCCTGTGATGCTTTCAATTGTTTTCAATTAGATAAGAGTTTCTACCAATCCTTTCAATTACTTTGCCTCCAGTATAGCCTTTTCTGTCGTTATTCAAAACCCATCCAAGTTGGCCATCGTGAAACTCTTTCCACCTTTTTACTCTGTTAGAGTACTTCTTCTGGGTAGTTAACTTATTCTCTATTGTACTGTCATTATTAAGTTTTAGAAGTGAGAGGTTAGTGTTGATTTACCTACCAAGTAAAGCTTCAGCAGGATACCGACTTGTTATTGAATGTGGGGTTGATTTGTAGGAAAGCAAAAACTGGTTTAATCTCATTTCAAGATCGATTTTATCGTGTCGTGATGCGCTGTAACGAGATTTGAAAGTACGCACAGTTCTTTCCTCAAGCACATTACTTTTGGGGTGGTTGGAAACGTTGTTATATATTTAATGTTGTTTTCACTACAAAACAGTTTGAATGCATCACTAGTAAATTGAGCCCATTGTCAGATACCAAAATCTGTGGATTTCCAAATCTTGCAAATACGTCCTGTAATATTGATACTGATTTCTTTGTGCGCGTTTTCATTTGTACAACTTCCAACCATTTAGATGTCGCATCAACTACGACAAACCAGTAGTGTCCTTCAAAACGTCCTGTAAAGTCTATGTGTAGTCGTGTCCAAACATATTTAGGGAAACTCCATGAAATCAAAGTCGTTTCAGGGTCAACTGGTCGGTTTTTTGACAAATTTTGCAGCGTTTAACTATTGTTTCTATGTCTCTATCAATGTTAAACCACCAAACGTGAAGCTTTGCAAAAGATTTCATTGCTGTGATTCCTGGATGACCCTCATGCAAAATTCTCAAAACCTGGTTTTGTAAGGTATTTGGAATGACGTGTCTTCCCTTCCATAGCAAAATATTCTCTTCATATGACAATTCTTCTGCTTTGTTGAGCCAAGGCTTCAAAACAGGATCGTTTATAGTCGATTTTATTGTCCACCCATTTTCAACCCAGTTTACTGGTTGTAACACTCAGTCGTTTGAAGTTTCATTGCGCAATGTTCTGCGAGATAACTGGATATTCTCAGCCTTCATAGCAAATATGGTTTCCCAAATTCTGAGTTTTCAACACTTTCTGTTTCTGGCAAAGGTAAACGTGACAGACCATCAGCTACCAAATATCGTTTGCTTTTTATTTATTCGATTTCATAGTCATATGAGTTCAGGATCAAAACCCACCGAGTCATGCGGTCAGATGTTACTTTTGGGAGTTCCGAATGTTTGCGAAATAGTCGGATTAAGGGTTTGTGATCTGTGCGAAGGGCAAAGTTATTACCAAACAAATACAGATGGAACCTTTTTACGACAAAAATTAGTCCCAGAGCCTTACGATCGATGACTGAATACCGTTTCTCACATGGTTTCAAACTACGAGATGCAAATGCTATTGGTTTTTCTGAACCATCAAGCAAGTGGTACGAAATCATGGCTCCAATACCATCTTCTGACGCATCAGATGACACAATTATCTTGTGTTCTGGATTGAAATGTACTAGAGTATCCGATGAGCACAAATTATTCCTTAGTTGCTGTACGATGTTACTGTATTATTCAGTCCAATGCCACTCAACACCTTTTTGCAAAGATCTATTAAGTGGAGAGCTGATACATTGTAGATTAGGTTCAAACCTTGGGTAGTAGTTTACTGTTTGCAGAAAAGACCTCAACTGTTTTGTGTTCTTAGGTTTGGGCATTTTATGGATTGCTTTGATATGTTCTTCTGTAGGGTGTATTCCTGTTTTGTCTAATCTATGTCCCAAATAAGTGACTGAGTCTTGTAGCCACATACACTTCTCAATTTTCAAACGGACGCCAGCTTTCTACAGTTTGTTAAGTACTAATCTGAGCCGATCGACTTGATCTTCAAGAGTTTTTCCAGTTATAATGACATCGTCCAAAAACCATCCTACACCAAGTATACCTGCTAAGATCTGATCCATTGCTTTCTGAAAAACAGCTGGTGCCGAGGCAACACCATAACACATTCGTTTATATCTGAAAAACTTGAGGTGAGTTGAAATGACAAGTAACTCTTGTGAGTCTGGATCAACCGGCATTTGTAGGTAAGTGTCTTTTAAGTCTAGCGTAGTAAACCGAACTCCCCCTCGAAGTTTGTCGACAATTTCTTCAAATCTTGGCAATGGGTGTGGTTCGACGTGAATGTGACTTTAAATTCACCACAAATGCGCATTTCATTGCTCGATTTAAGTTTTACTTCTACAGGAGAGGCTCCATTTCACTGGTGTGAGATTTGTATCCATGGGTTCTAATACTCCAGCTGATATCAGGCGAGATATTTCCTGTTCGACAGCTTCTCTCAGTGCAAATGGAATTGGTCTTGGCTTCAAAAAGCCAAGAAGCTTTGTTTTAGATTCTTTTGCTATGTGAATTACAGCTGTGTGTCCAATCATAGTTCCGAGTCCTGGAGAGAATATATGTTTTTGCGAGATCACTGACTACTTGGTCATTTTTAATGTCTGGTTTATGTACTGTACATAACTGTGCTCCTGGAGGTAGTGGAAGGTCGAAAGATAGAGCCCAATCCATGCCAAAAAGCGGTATATCATTTTGTTTGACTACTATTACTGTTAGCATTAGTCGCTTCCCAAAAGCTCGTACTAAAATTTTAGTTTCACATAAGCACTTAATAGGTACACAAGTATATGCTGTCAGTTGGGGTGAATATGTAAGACCAGGGGAGCCTATTTCTTTCCATAGATCTTTACTAATAAGGGAAGATGATGCACCTGGATCATAAAACATTTGAACATGTACTCCATTTAATTTAACCAAAATCATTGCTATAGAACCTTGAGGCTTTGTACAGGGATTTATGTTAGATTTGTAACTGTAAAAGCTTGATGAATCTGAATTAATACTATTGCGTTTCATATTATTTGCCCTCTGATTTATGTTTTCTATGACAGCACAGTTCATTTTCACGCAACATTGTCCAAAATGGTGCATTATTCCACATTCGAAACATTGTTTCCCTACATCGGGACATTTTCACCCGACTTATGTATTTGATTCCTACATTTAAAACAGTTTATACTTTTCTGTAGTGTGATTACTTTATGTTTACTTTGAACATTTTTATTTGAATGGGTAGTATTGTTTGAAATGCGATTAGCACTAGGCCAGTTATGTTTACTTGCATGTTCGACAAGTCGTTCATGTATTTTGTCCACGCTTTCAAGAGTGAGGGCTGTTTTTAAAACATCTTCTAATCCACAGTCGACATCGGAGTGTACACGTAGCAATTCTCTCTGCCAGCTGTTGTTGGCTACTCCTACAATTAGTTGGTCCCTAATTATTTCCTTGAACGAATCCCCATACCACAATTTGCAGCTTTAGCTTTTAGAGAGTTTGAATATTCAGTAAAAAATTGGTCTTCCTGTCGAAAGCAGTTAGCAAATTATACTCTTTCGCCTATTGTACTATGAGACGGTTTATAATACCTGTCCAGAATGTTCAACACAGCATTAAAATCAAATGTGCTTATATCACTGGGTTTTGTTTGATCAACGAGAATTTTCAAAGTTTCTGCACCTATTTTAGATAGCAATAAATCTCGCTTTGTGTCATTATCTTAAATTGTTTGACTCTCAATTGAACTAAAAATCTATGCCTGTAGTATATCCACTCTTCTTCACCGGGTTTAAACTGTTCAATATGTACAAAATGTTTTATTGGACTTGTCATTCCTGTGTCAGTGTAAGTTTGCATTTTTCATGGCATCCTGTCCGCAGTGCCTCTTTTCAGATATAAGACACAATAACTAGAAAATAAAATTTATTGTAAAATCCTAACATACCATCACAACTCATATTCAAACACAGTAAACTGGGAAAATGTAAAAATAAACAGTAAGCAAATAGTGAAATTCAGGCATCTGTATGAAACATGTGATCGGACAAAAACAGTCATTTTGAAACAGATTTAAGATATTACAGTACATGATACCAGATATCACCTTGATCCCATTCCAATCCATGACAGTGTTTTGTGAGCCAATAGCTTTCACATAGTTTCACTTGTGTGAGGAAATCTCGATGAAATGGTGATTTGGCGATATGATGTATTAACAGTGTCCCACTGTCGAATTACAAGACAAACACTTCCTTCAGAAGATAGTCATTGTTGTTGTCCTTGAAACATTAAAAATCCAAAATATTGGGAGATGCTAAATGTTTACGCGGTACTATGCATAAACGATCCATCTTGTACAAATGTTGGTTGTTAACAGATGCTCTAATCGTCAAAGTCTGCATTTAAATTGCGATGACGATCAATTTCGATAACGTTATCAAACTCTGCATATACCTGACAGTTGACAGTCTCTGTGAAAGCCGTGTCGAAAGCAATCTCCATACGTACACTACCGTTATGCACTAGGTTCCAGTGAGTAATGTCACTTGCTGACAGATCCAGTGTTAGAACGAATGCCATCAGACAATATCCATCATGGTAATCATCTATATTTATCAGATTACCAGCATCGCTAAAGTGTATACCAGAGCCTGAAAACAGACCGTGATATGCCATTACGTATTTTCCTTTGCACCGTCATAGTGTGGCTGGTCACGTACAGTGAGAAGAAGTTGGTTTTGAAATTTTTGAAATTATATGGATTCTTTTTTAAATCACCATTATACGATACGTTAGTGACTAAACCGACAATAATTTATTTCGGCACTTGACCTAGACATTGTCCAAAGTATTGTTCCTTATTCCCGACGCAAGTGTGAATTTTTTCAATTCCACTCTGGTGATTGGGTATCTAGCAGTGCCGGTCTGAAGCGTCTTGCTGTGTGCCAACAGCAAAGTCGGGCTAACCTTAGATCTTCGTATCAAGAGATTCGCATCAGCAATATGTAACTTGTATTCAAGATCATGCGACATTATGGAGAAAGTATCTTTTGATCGGATTAATTTAAATCGCAGTTCCATACCGTTCAACAGGAACTTGTTCTGATTACACATGTCAACATGTAGATGACTGACAATATCGATTTCACGACTTTTACTTGTCATTTTTCGTCTCGCCTTTAATTCGTCATTATTGTCCTCAGGATTGTCCATGTGGCCGGCATCATCTAATTGCCATAGACCACTTGTAAAATTAGATTTCCTAGCATCGAAACCGTAATTCATCAATGTTTCAGCATACGCTCGATATGCATAAGTGTTGTTTTCGAGTGTAATTAGTTTCTGATTCATACACATATCCACTTGACTAAATGATGAATGTAACCAATCGTTGATGGGTCCAACTAGTTTCGCTTCTTTGGCATCGGTGATTGGCAATCCTGTCGGTTTTACTATAGACGCTGTAATTTCAAACATTGTCTCTGAAAGATCAGTGTATTCTTCACCATTGCCGGGCACTATAAACTCAATGGGCGAATCATCGGTCAGGGTGCAGATAGGTTTTTACTGAACCCATTTACCACTCCCGATACAGGTCTGCGTAGGTGGTAGGGAGAATAAATCGAATTCCGTGTTGGTACATTCACAAGACTTTTGATGTAGAAACGACATTGCTAGCGTGTTAATTGAATATATCACCTACAGACGTTCTCTTAACTTTCTTCTTTCTAACTGTCCTCCACATGCTACTACTCTTCTTGGATGACGTCCTTCCTCGAAGGAGTTTCGAGGTGGGAGGTGGGATGCAAGGTGGCGGGCGTGTCTCTCAGTAGCCTCGAAGCTTGAAAGGAAGCCGTTTGGGGCGGATAGAAGAGCGGGTGGGCGTAGGTCAAAACACGGCGGATGACTGAGGAGTACAGGCGGGTGAGAGTGGGTTTGGAGCAGCCACGGCTGCGTGGGTTTAGGATACGGAGGGCACGGAAACGGGTGGTTGCTCTCTTCTTGGATTCACGGAAATGAGGGACGAAGGACAGTCTGGAGTCTAGGGTGACGCCTAGGTAGGTGCAGAATGTTTTGAGGGGGAGACGGACGTTATTCAGGAAGGTGGGGTCTCTCTTGGTGCGGGAGAAAAGGCGGGCGTGGAAGTTAAAGAAGCAAAGTTAGGTTTCGGAAGCGTTGAGGAGTATGCACCATTTTTGCAGTAGGAGAGGTAATTCTGGAGGGTTTGGGAGGTTTTCCTGATAAGGGTATTGTGATATTTCTCGGAAATCCAGAAGGCGGTGTCGTCAGAAAATTGGGCAAGGCCACAGGAGGTGTCGGTGGGATTGTGTGGAATCGGGGCAGGGAGGTCACGGACATAGATGACATAGATGAACGCCGGCACGTACGGTGAAAGGAGAGGAGAGGGAGCCACGGAATCGGACCTGGGCCGTTCGGCCGTCAAGGAAGTGGGATATCCACCTGATGATAGGAGCGGGGAGTTGGAGGTCCAGGAGCTTGACACGGAGACCGTTGTGCCAGACGGTGTCAAAAGCTTTCTGGACATCCATGAGGGCAAGGATTGAGGGACGGTGTAGAGCGTTTTTTGTTTGGAGGCATGTAACGACCGGACGAAGCTGGTCGTACATGTTGACTCCGAGATGGAAACCGGCTTGGGTGATGGGGAGGAGGCCGAGTGAGTTGAGGTGGAGGTGGATCATGGAGGCGAGGATTTTCTCGGAAAGTTTCGAGAGGGTGGAAGTGAGGCTGATGGGGTGGTAATTGTTAGGATTCCGGGAGTCTTTGTGGGGCTTGGCAAAGAGGATACATGTGCGTGCTTCCAGGATCTCGGGGAGAAGCCCAGAAGGAGGACGGAGGTGTAGAGGGTGGCAAGCAGAGTTACCAGAAGTGGGGGAGCATTTTGGGGAGGAGATTGGAAATGCTGTCAGGACCAGGGTTAGTGTTTCGCAGGTGCCTTCTAACCGGATTTGTCTCGGCATATGTGTAGTATAATTGGACACTGGTTTTTTGGAAAATAATCCTTTGAGCTATTGCTGGTCAAAGTTAAATATAATTGATTGCTATTATGCAATTTGTAAATCTTGCACTCGTACCCAATAATTGAACTCATCTCCGTAAACACACCGCCAATTGACGAAATAACGGTTACTGCGACCTCGGCCCTTAGTGTCTAGTATTTTATCAATTTTGAACATATAATCGTTGTATAGTGTTAATTTTTGTAATTCATATTCCTAAACCGTCCAGCCACTTCTTCTCCTTTGAGTTCTGCCAAAGTGTACATTGGCAGTAGCATCTATGTGTTTACTCGTCGCACCACAAACACTTCTTTACTCCAATTAGTCTCGAAACCTATTGCGAATGTACCTTTCTCTTTAGATATTCGCACTGTGGTGCCAGCTTTCAGTTTTGGCTTAACACGTCGCGGTATCTTACCAAACATGTGTCGCCATACCTGATATAATATTCACTTATTGGTCGCAGTCACATCAACTGGGCGTATTCTATTGCGTACACTCCTTTAGTACTGTTATTGTAAGCATTTACCAGATTGTCCAGAACATCTACATAACGATATGTGTTCTTGTAAGTCAAATTTCATCACATGCGTGTTTTCAAAGTGCGATTCACACATTCCACTACAGCCGCTTTAACATCTGGATTTTGTGTAGTGACATAAATAATTCCATATTGTTTGAATAATGTTTTCGTCTTGGCACCAGTGAACTCAGTACCTTTGTCAGTTTGTAAACAGCGAGGTGTCTTGGTCGCCTCCACAAATATCTCTTCGAAAGCGTTGGCCACTTTAGCTCCTTCTTCCTCTTCAACGCCCTCACGTATAGGCGTTTTTTAAACACGTCTATTACATTCAATAAGTAGTGGACACCATAATTGTGTTTACTAAGACCACGCATATCATTCAAGTCCGCTTGCCACAGTTTAAGTGGACCAAACAATATCTACGGATTGCGCGGGAAACATTTACGTGCTGGTTTGTGCAAAGTGTAAGTGTCCTGAGTTTGTAACCATTCAATCACTTTGCGTTTTGAAACTGGTTTTGTAGCTCACGCTGTAGAAGCTAGACCACCATCCGATGGTGGTTCGTTCGGATTGCAATACAAACATTCCATAACGAAAACCTACCCTGTGTTCGGTTCCGACTTGTCTAAATTTGAAAGTTGGCCTGTCCTATTTAAAATCTATTTTAAATACTCCCCTGTCGCTTGTATTAGTGTAGATATTGATCTTTTCCGTCTAGCCAATCGTAGTCGATTTATAATCGGTGTCCGCAGTAATGAGTCAGTTACCCTGTTTGCATCTTCTTCATCATCTGATCCTCTGGTGAATGTTGCTCGATATTCGGCATTTATTTCTTTTAGTGCTCTGATAATATTAAAAAGTCCTTTGGCACGTTCATCGCTTTCAATGCATTTAGCACTTCGGGCCATTCTGGTGGTTTTTAATTGCGAATACGCACTTTTACTATACAATTTAATATATCTACTAGATATGATTCTGGTATTTGTTCACCATTAATATAAACTGAATAGCCACCGTCCCAACTGATTAAACTACCTTCACGTTTCATGAAACACAAACGATTGCATGCGCTGGATTGATACTGATAAAAAAAATACTTTTTCTTTGGTACACATACACATAATTCGTATGATTGTCTGGAAATATGCAACTACGTACTCGTTTATGCTCGTCTGTTGATTGTTTTAAGTCTATCAGTAGGTATCCGTGTGGATTTTTTGTGGCGTCTGTGTACGCTTCCTCGATGAATTTTGGACTGTCTGGAGATATTTGCCTGGCTAAGCACCTAATCTGCACCCTATCTCTAGGATTCTTAAAACACACAATGTAGTGAGCGTTCAAAAAGATGTCCCACTGCCTTCGCCCCTGATGGAATAGATTTTTAGTGATGAAAAACACACTAATGTTGCGATGATGACATCCTTCAGTGAAAAAATCCACCACACGATTGTCAGCCTCATGCATCATATAGTCTATAATTACAAGTATCGATTTATTACCAGAAAAATCCTCCAATTTGGCAGTCCTTCTATGTGGTTAATGTTTAAGCTATTTGAGTCACCTCCACCACTGCCATAATGCCAGTTTATACTGGCAAATTTTGTGTCACACATTTTTGTAATGTGTTTTATAAACTTTGACATAAATTTTGACTTACCACAACCCGATGGTCCCGCCACACTGGCTGAAAATCGAGATCATGATCACTATTGATCGAAAATTACCACACTCTCTAAAGACTTACAAATACACTATGATGGATTTATTTTGGGGTTAATTATAATAAACAACACAGTGGTTATGTTCAGAATTTGGCTATAAATATTGAACTAAAAAACTTTCAAAATGTTACAGAGATATTTAAATATTTCCTTTCTTCATGTCTTGCTTTATACAAACTCCAACGGTGTGTATTTGGTCCCTGGTCTGGCACTGTATTTCAGTAGGTGAAGACGCTCTCCGAAACCACTGTGTTATCGCTCGATGTCGATGTCGCTCACCATTATGTTGAAAGGTCTAGGCAGGATACTCGCAGGAAGTTGTCCCCGACCTGCCCCTCCAGGATGGCGATGATGGTCTCACCAAATGGTGCAGTGAAGCGCTCCTTTGCAATAATAAGGTAGCTGCACTCCTCATGGAGATCTCCTAACCTGGTGTGGATTGGAGAATCCGAAATAACAGTTGTTGAGTGCAGTTCTCAGGTCAACATCTGCGTCGGTAACTCACGAGCTCGGAAGCGTTATTCATGATGCTAGAAGTAGGAGGATGTGAACTAGTCGCAAAGGTTGCTGGTAATGATACTCACCATGCAGCGCCCTCGCCTTATAACCGGATGGTGCCGCCATTTTGCTTACAGGTGTTCGTTGCAACTGCTCCAGCAAAAAACAGGCAGGTCTAGACTCGAATGTAGGTGTTCCGTGCAGGTGTTCACACATAAAACCAACACGTCGAGATCTGTCTGGGAACGTAGCTGCTCTAATTGATTGATGACGCCGCCGCCGCTCGCTTCTTCGGCGTTGATTGTGAACCTGTACTGCGTTGTGTAACAGTTTGAGTTAATCCTGTAATTTTCGGTACTCCTGATAATTTATCAATCCACATATTTTCCACTTTATTAACTAATTGTTAAACACTTTCTAATTGTTGGACACTTTTCTTAGTGCATTTCACTATCTTTGTCCAAAAATAATCTACACATGTACACCATATCTGTACTGACGTATAATTACATTTTTAATGATATTTGTCATTTGTTTCCTAGGTTTTGAACAGCAAATGTATTACCATAATCCAACCATGACACTAAGGGGCAATCATCTAATAGTTTTGGTACCCACCCTGGTTTATTAGTTTCCAATTCGATGGTACTTGGTCTCTTTCGCCTCTTGCTGACATTTGATGGCTTTAGAGATGACGTCTGAGGCGTCGTTAATGAATGATCACTAGCATTATTGTTCATAACCTCAATCTCATCAATAAATGATTTTATATAATCGTCCAAGGAAACGTAAGCGTTCATGTACGTACCGTGCGACTTATACCGTACTACTGACTGGTGTTGTGTCTGCTCACTCTCGAAGTAAACTGTGCGCACTCTTTGTGACACATCTTGTTGCAACAGACTGGATGTTTCATTTTTTCTTCCAGCATCAGTTCCAATGGCCCACGGAATCTCATTTCATCTATCACAATTTAAGTTCATGTTAACTGCTGCACATCCTCAGTCGATTCGTACGTGTAATGGCTATTTAGATTTTCATTAAATATAACAGATATTTTTACTTTTTTCTGTCATAATATATCTTTCCGTAATGCTCATCATAAAATTGCGTCCCTCACTCGATCTAACGCCGACTTGATTGCTAACTTTTCACGTAATGTAAGGCATTTTAAATAACGTATCTTGTCCATTGACGCATTGATCACTCTTCTTGCATCATCCATTGTACAGTAATTTACAACTTACACACAAAAACAGTATATCAAGACAGTTTGAGCTTCAAAACAACACTGAAAAGTGATGCGATGTTGGATCAGTGTAGAATGTTCTATGTTGTCACTATTATGGCCCTCCGCTGTACAATAACACCAACCCCAATATCATTATCGACAATCACTCATGGTCAAACACGGTCGGACACAGCTGCATCGCAGACGTGTGTCGTTAATCAACCCTCCTATAATGGAATTCGGACAAGGGTCCTTTGTTAACGATCCCCCGCTGGACAATTAAACCAACCCTAAAAGTCTGGGAATGTGGGGTGGCTACTTTGTCGGTATATTGTAATCATCAATCACTGTCATGTGTGTCGTCGGGAGGGGGGAGCAAAATGGCGGATACAAAAACCCAGGGGGGAGAAAAAAAGAATATTAATTAGGGTAATTATGGTAATTAACATTAATTAATGGTAATTAACATTAATATTAACTAGGGTAATTAAAATTAGCCCCCTCCGCAGCCCCACCGGAAATGCAATCTGCCAAACTCCCCTACTCTATATTATAAAAATAAAATTACTAAATTTAAATTCCATGGATAGAAAATAGTGAAAGATAATTATGGCGGTGGATTAGACCATACCTAACAATACATCTTCAAAGAACTCTTCAAGATTATAGTATGGCTTCTTCTTCAGCCAATGTTTCAGCTCAGTGCAATTTTTCAGGTCAGGCCATAAGTTTTTCACCTATGCAGGTAGGTGATTGTAAATCTTCAAAGAAAGTGTCGGGAAAGAGGTTTTGGTTTTGACAGCCTGCAGATGGTGGTGTCGATGTCCAGACGATGCCTTGTACCATGACTATGAAAGTTGTTTCTTGCGGAACATTAATGTAGGTTAGATTTTACATGTGTGGCCGATAGGTAGATGTAGTGACTTTATATAGTTATTATTCCAGTGCTGACAAAAGTGGTTTGCAGTGGTCCAGCCGTTTACTGTAAGTTATGGTTCTTACGGTTTTTTTTCTGTAGTTTAAAAACTTTAATACATGTAGATGCATGGCCCCAAAGTAACAGTCCATAACTTAAAATACTGTGAAAGAGTGCATGGCACACTACGAGTAGATAATAATCACTGACCAGACGAGTTAACTTCCTAAGAAGGTAGAAAACCCTGGCCAATCTCTTACAAACTTCTTCAACATGGTTTGCCTAGGTTAGTTTTTGGTCGATTGTAAACTTGATTTAAACTTTGACACTATTGGTTACCTATTGGTTACCGAAATTCCGGATATAGGTTCCTAAATGTGCCACCGAAGTCGAAGTTAACTTGTTCATTTATCAATTTATCTCTATCTTTACACTTTTCTTAACATATAAACAATTCTTCCCACGCATTCATTTCATTTTCCTTTTTACAATTCTTGAGGATACTGGGGTTTTCTTCTGTTTTCCCTATGGTGTGACCATTTTGTAAAAGATGTTTCGCTAGATTTGATCTTTCCGGTTTCCTGTTCTTCCAAGCTGATACATAGTTCTTGAATCTTTTAACAAAATTACCAGTTTGACCAGTATAAAAGTGATCACAGTTGTTACAATTAATTTTGTAAACGCCGGGCATGCCGAATTTGTTACAATCTTCTATCTTGGTATTTAGTATTTCGCTCATTGTGTTTTTCGATATGTAGGCTATATTAACTCCATATCTCTTGAATCGATTTGCGACCTTTTGTATCTTAGTTCCTGTGAAGCTGAACGTTACAAAATTACTTGATGTTTCTTTTCTTCCGTCAAACGTTGTTATTCTACGCAGTTTTTCTTGGTTCTTTATTTTCCTCGGTTGTTTGGTATTTTTCTTGGTTGTTTGGATTTTCGCTCCTATTTCGTCAATTATTGACGGGTTGAATCCGTTGGCTCGAGCAATCGCCTTAATAGTTAATATATCGGGTGTTGAAAGTTCATTACCAATACTATATCCTTATACTCTTATTTTGACTTTATTGATTGATAACAGACTTATTCCTTAAATATTATTAGAAAGATTACATATATTTTACAAGAGTCGGCTATGGTAATATAGTAATGGATATTATTTAGACCGTGCTGCATTATGTGGCGTTTAAGACTACACTTACATTCTTGGCATTTGGTTTACACTACACTTCCAACACATTTCTTACTGTAATCTGACCATGTAATATCTGCTGTCTTTGTATTTTCCCATCTCTTTATTTTGCGCTATTTATATATAAATGATGTAACGGCTATATCCAATAAAACTTATATGTGCTAAGTTTTAGCACAATTGGACAATCGTCATTTATGTTTTACTTTACAGCACACATTTAACAAAGAACAGGTCAATTTAGATGCCTGATCTAGTGCTTATACAACAGATGCAGTCTTGTGGAATATGCGTATCTGTATTTAATAACATAAAGGTGGAAGTGATTGGTCATTACTTTACAACACATTTACCATAACAATTGCATATTCTGCCAACTCTGGTACTTATACAAAGGATTATGTATTCTATAGAATAGCATGGACGTACCTGTAGAACAATTAGAAGTTTGCAATATTTATAACAGTTTATATTATAATACATGCATAGATTACTGCACAGGATACATATAAGAATGCAGAGTTTAATTATTCGTACAAAACCCAATACTAAGTATACAAGGACTAAGAATAGTTTGACAGTAAAATATTATAGACTTTGGACATTTTAGGTACAAATGCGGGATGACATTGTTAGTTTATAATATCAAATGTTAATTATATTGAGACTATAGCAGTAGACTTATTTAGTCAAATTTGGAATTATAGTAATAGTTTAGAGGGGCACTCCATCATTGTATAACATATTTGCACACATATGGGACAGAAAATTTAATAAACAATATACACGTCTAATAATCTATCAACATAATATATCCAAGACAGTTTATTCTTATATGTTATAGATGTAGAATTAGTACCAGAATGGTTGGACAAAATCAATAACATTAGGATTGTAAGGTATTTCTAAGGTATTGTAAGAGGTGTAAGAGTCAAAAATTGGAGATAACATTGTGGAATCAAATAAAACTCTTAATTTGGCATTTTTACATATATTATACTAATAGTGGGCCATAACCGAAAACAAATTTTCACAATTAAAGTAGGATAACATTTTGGACAATAACACCCGTTTGTATTTGTAAATAAAGAAGTTATCAGATATCAAAATTATGGTGTTTAAATATCGTCTTAGGCAATAACAACAAGTTTTGATGATGGTGATAGTACATGCCTTTGGGTAATATATCTGACACTAAAAAGTTGACAGTTAAAAAATAGTATATAATACGTTTTAACTCTGCAAAGTATATAATTTGTTAACAGTTGTTGGCATATAAATCCAAAATTCTGTTATCCATTAAGGATCTGGTAATCTGTAGTATGATTCGTTGTTGTATGTAATATTTATACATAAACAAATATAGTACAACGTGATATCGATCAATAAACACCAAAATCGGTATTTTAGGAATGTATGCTAATTATACAATAGATGTGGGCTATAACATACATAACAATCGATAAAATAAATAAGCTGGTCCTATTGTAATTTAAATTAAGATAACGGAATTGGGAGACAATTATATGGATTTTAGCTTAAGACAACAACATATGCAATAATCAATTAAATCGTTCAAAGTTAGTAGTATTTTGCAAAATTACAGTTACATAGTATGGGGATAAAACATGGGCTATAACATATCCGAAAATCGGACGATACTATAGTAATTTACAAAATATTGTTTAAATTTAATTTTGGTGATTGTTGGAGGAATTTACTTATGCATGGGGAAAGTAACATATCCCAATACATATGGACCATAAACTCCAAAGTTAGTATTTTGTGGATATATTATATACAAAGTATTGGAATTGGAGATATTATGTGACAATTATACTATGACATAACCTACTATAACATATTTTAACATATCCGAAAATCTAATTAGATGGTAAATAAGCTGACATTTGGCACTATTGTATTTTTTTTATCTGACCGTAATTATAGGTGGAATTTATTATTGCATTAGGACAATAACACAAATATTAGACAAATCATAAACACTAAAGTAATTTAAGGATTTATTATATACAAATTATTGAATTTGGGAAAATATATGGTAATTTCACATGGATGGGACATATCCAAAAGTCAAATCAGACATTAAGTTGGCAATTAGCAGTAATTTAAAAAAAATATTGTTTAAATTTGGAAATCATAGGTGGAATTTACTAATGTATTAACTTAGGGCAGTAACCAAGTTGCAAACAAATCCATAAACACCAAAGTTAGTTTATGTGGATATGCATATAAGGTATATAAAGTATCGAATATGGAAATTATGTATGGTAAATTTTACATGGGGCTATATCAGAAAATAAGTTAAATGGTAAATTAAGAAGTCTGCAATTGGCACTATAATTTACAAAATTATGTTTAAATTATGTTTATGTTAGCAGAGCGTGGTTCAGTGATTGTGGTCCTAGTCATAGGTTGTGGACCTCATTGGTTTATGACTTGGAGACTGGAAGACCCGGTCACTGGCCACGTGCTGAATTTTTCTGTTGGAAGGGCAGTGGATGGATTTAGGTTTTGGTATTTCTGGACTGGCCGACTCTCGGGAGCATTGTTGTTCTGGTGGGGAGTGTGCATTCTGTGTTTATTTTTTTCCAATTAGGAGCTCGTCCTTAGCCGAGGCACCGGTTGGAATCTGGTTAATGTCTTGCTCCAAACTTTAGGGCAAGAATTTTCTAAAGTATAGCCGAAACCCAAAATTAAATCTTGTTTGTGTGCTAACCCCACCAGACAAGTGTTAGGTGTTGTTGTTTAGTGTATATATCGGTGTATGTATGTGTGTGAATCATTGTTCAGTTCTTGCGGTTTGTGCGGTATGGATGGGCAGGTTCTTCTGTTCGGGACTTCATCAGACTGATAGGCATTTCGGTCCAGGAGTCTTAGGAGGTTAAGTTTTGTCTAGTGTTTACCATCAAATTTTTCATTGTAGGGTAGGTCATCTACTAGTTGGGAGCAGAATGGGACCCGTTATCCCTGAACCTATTTTACGCCCCACAACGGCGCCATCTCTGAAGGGGGACAGGGGAAGTGGAGGTTTGGAGTTTTGTTTTGCCAAGCTTCTTTATATTCTATAATATTCTTTTACCGACAGAGTCCTCTATGGCTGTCTTTTGAAATCGGTAAAAGAATATTATTCCGTTGCAGTAGTCCAGAATTAAATTTGGGGTGAACATTGGATTCCTCTGCATTCTCATACACTTCCTGTTTCAGCATAAATAACATAAGCATAGCTTAACTTATCTGAAAATGCAGCGCTCTGTTTTATTTAGTATACTTTGAAGTATTAGGGAAGCATACAGATTTAGACGCTAATCCAAGTTTACAAAAAAAAATTATTTAACACATATTTTGATCTCATTATATTAGTTATTATAAACTAATAATATTAATGGTTGTCTTGCTTTTTGTACGATGCTATAATTATTGAATTCTTCAAAATTTGTCACTCAGTAATAACCTACTCTTAATTATTTATTCTTTATTAGAGTTTCGTCTTCCCTAAAAGGTGTTTGGGTTTTTATGGCAGTGTGAGCAATTAACCTGAATAGTATGATTCGCAATAGTGTGTTGTGATACTAAGAACATGTTTATACAGATTGCAACTCTGTCGTATATGTTAACATTTATAATCACTTTTAAATTAATTATCTTACAAATTGAATACGTTTTGACGAAAATAATTTTAAAATAAAATCTTCGTTCATCCTCTTGTGGGAAGTATGAGCCTACACCTAGTATTATTAATACTAAGTATGTAGTATGTTGCTGGCTTTTTGTTATTGTTGTTCATGAATATATTCGGACAGTTTTAAATATAAAAATGTATCATATGTTACAATCAAAATGTCTTTCCACGTACCCGGAAAACATGTTGCTGCCACAAATATTTCGCTGGCTTTGAAAAGGATTGCGTCTCAAACGTGTTTAAATTTAGTTTTAAATATATCGAGGCTATTCCGGTCATATATTGCAATGTTTATTTTTCCTCAATCGCTTGAGGTTCAAACCATCTGGACAAATTAAAAGTCTGAGTCAATTTGGATCAAAGTAGGATTAAATATCTCACCTTATATTTTCAGAATTGTTTAAATCGAAATTGGCAAAACGAAATACAATTTATTTCTATGTATCGTGTGAGTAAGATGCTCATCATAATTAAAACTAAATGTACATAAGTTTGCAATTGTTCGAGGCCTGGCGGTCGAAACTTTAGCTTCAGAAATGTTTTCCCTGCGTTTAGAAAGTAGTGTCGGTTAATAATATTTAAGAAATTCATGTATCCAGCAATTTTTGTAATTTGTAATAGGTATTTTTAATAATCTGTTTATGTAACAACGTATATTAAGTTGTAACTGATTCTGTAATTTTATTTTTTATTTACAAAGAAGAAAATTCATTGTATTTTAATCACTGAACAGGACTTAAAGATATAAAGTAATTTTATAAGTAGTTGAATTATATTAATACTTTTATGTTTATGCAGATTACCGTTAGATACAATCATGTACGATTTTATATGTCATATGTTTATACGTGGGTTTAGTAAAGTTACACTTATTAACACGCAATAATTTAATGAGAAAGTGTGTGCATACAAATATTAATCTGAATATACCTTTTTTATCATAAAAAGATTGTATTTCGAAGCATAGTGAGGAATCATTAATTTAAACGTACGAATAAAAGTATGAAAAGTGAGGTACATTTTTAAAGTCATTACACTAAATGAAGTTTAGTGATAGAATTCAATACACCACGATCAAAAACATTTTATGCAATAACATATTATGTTTGCTGCTATTAAACAAGGGAAGTTGTAAACAATGACAACAACGTAACGGACAATGAGGTATCAGAGTCTGCAAACATTGGGCCGCACGACAAATATGCTTGTCACAAACGCAGTGTGCATATATTTTAATTTTCTAAACAAGTTTATCGATTTTATTCATCTTAAATTGAGCTCAAGTAATTATACTAATATATGATATTTGTTTATAGGAAGAACAACTAGTTTTACAAGATAAATCACGGCACAAACTCAAAAATGCATGTATATAAAAATATATTAACAGATATTTTACTCAATAAAAATGAAATACTGACATATTGTGATTTAAATAATTATTGTACTAAAAAGAGAGCCATCTCTCAATTATTTCCTGTATAGGGATGTACATTGAAAACTGTAGAGTAAACTGTAAATATCCAGTGAAACTGTGTATTGCTGCTTTGGTTATACATTTATAGACTCTGTACCTAAAATGGAACATAACATTCTGAGCATAATTTTGTATACCTGTTGAATTTTCGTATTTTAACCGTTTTAAAATAGCGGATTATTTAGATAACAATCTTAAAACCATAAACTGTGGAAAAACGTAAAGGCATTGTTATTTTATTAATAATAAGTGTAAAACTAATTCGTAATTTTTTGAATTATTTTTAGTTCAAGTTTTACATATATTGATTTAATAACAAGAGAAAATTCACCAACCAGTTAACGGTACTTTAAAATAAAAATTGAAATAAGTAACAAATCCAATAATGTTTACTAGGGTAAATTATGTTGTACTAATATTAATTTTCATACTAAGGCTTTTCGTGCCAGTTTCAAAATAATAAATTCCTAAATTTATAATTAGCTATTAGCGATTCAAATATAAATATTCAATTATCAGTTAATATGTTTGTTTTATTTTTCTAAATTTACCCAACATACATCCTATTACAATACAGGGTGATTACAAATGAAATAGACAACTTCAATAGCCTCTACAAAATTAAACTGGTGTATTTCAACATAGTAAGTGATATAGGTTTGTAGGGAATTTCTTAAAGTTTATGTTGGTACAACTGTTGCTGGCTATTGTTGTTGGCTGCTTCCTGTTACAACAACCAGTTTAGCAATATGGCCGCTACTCAAGTGGAGAAAGCTTATTGTGTTCTTGAATTAGCCAAAACAAACTCTGTTACTGTTGTGCAGCGTCATTTCAGAACAATATACGGTAAACCACCACCAACAAGGCAATCAATTTATGACTGGTATAAACGTTTTGAAAGCAGTGGATGTGTGTGTAAGAAGAAGAGTACTGGAAGACCTTCTGTTAGAGAAGACAAAATTGATAGTGTTCGTGATGTTTTTGTACGAAGTCTAGGAAAATCGACTAGATCAGCAAGTTTAGAATTGCAAATTCCTCAACCTACTGTGTGGAAAATTCTGCGGAAACGTTTGAAAATGACACCTTATAAATTACAGTTAGTACAAAGTTTAAATGACAATGATAAAGTTGTACGTAAAAATTTGTGTCAGGAGATGCAACATTGTCTTGAAAATGACGACACATTGTTTAATCGCCTAATTTTCAGTGATGAATGCACTTTTTACATTAGTGGAAAAGTTAATAGACATAATGTTCGAATATGGGGAACAGAAAACCCAAGAGAGACTGTACAGCATATACGCGATTCTCCTAAAGTGAACGTGTTTTGTGCTTTATCTTGTGAAAACGTTTACGGGCCGTTCTTCTTCCAAGAACCATCAGTAACCGGAATAATTTATCTGGACATGTTAACCGAATGGTTAATGCCTCAACTCCATGAAGATAGTTGTAACTTCATTTTTGTACAAGATGGAGCTCCGTCTCACTGGCACTCAGACGTCAGAGGGTATCTGGATGAACATCTTCCTAGACGATGGATCGGCCGCGCAAGTGAGGAAAACGTTGTGTTTCAGCCGTGGCTACCTCGTAGTCCGGACCTAACGCCCTGCGACTATTTCTTGTGGGGCTATGTAAAAGACAGAGTTTTCGTACCACCGCTTCCTGTTGATATCGATGATCTTAAACAACGAATCACAAATGCTCTTGCTACAGTTGACCGTGAGATGCTTAGTCGTGTGTGGTCAGAATTCGACTACCGTGTTGATATCTTTCGTGTTGCAAATGTTGCACACATTGAACATCTGTAAATATTTTCAATAAAAACTTAAAGAATTCTTCTATATAATCATGTAAGTAATGATCTAAACTTTTAAACAATTAATTTTCTACAAGCTATCCAAAATGTCTATTTCATTTGTAATCACCCTGTAATTTGAATGATAACTTTATAAATATAGATGATTTGAACTATAAGATAGATTATCGACTACATTACTTAAAACTTTACACGAAATACCTTTGACTTTTATGAGATCTTTTCATAAAATGCGCATCGTCAATAATGTTTAAGTTACGATGCTACAGTAAAACAAATATAAAATAGCGTTGTAAAATTTAGTGACTGCAGACAATATTGAAACATCAGATTCAATATAATTAATTGTTGCCAAATATGTTGTTTTGTCCATTTTAGCGAATTTCCCCTATAGGGAAGAAGCTATTACCGTAGGTGGCATGGTAAGACTTAAGCCCGAGACCATGATAACTTTTAGTTTTGAGGTCCCCAGATGCCAAAAACACTATTCGTTCAAATTTATATATATATATGTGTGTGTGTGTGTGTGTGTGTGTGTGTGTGTGTCCGTTACCGCGATAACTTTTGAAAAAGCACTCGATTTTTATGAAATTTTGCACAAATGGGGAGATTAATATTTATGAATTTAAGTTCGAAAACCAGATCGATCGGTCCATGACCCCCATGGACCGATCGATCTTTAAATTTTTCCAAAAATCAGTTTTTTGAACTTTTTACCCTAAAATTTTGAAAAACACTAGATTTTGGTTCTAACCATTTTGTAGAGCTCAAAAAAACAAACAACTTAGTATTTTGAATCATTAAGCTAGGTTTTGTGGTTGTGGAGAAAAGTCAAAAAATGTGTCCATAAAATTTCTCATGTTAATCTTTTGGGAATACGGTTTTTAGATTTTACACTAATAATACAGATAATTTCACTAAAAACTCCACATTTATTTCTACCAATCAGTTTAGCTCTACAAAACAATCATTTTGGCGTTTTAATTGTTGTTTTACGTCCAACCGTTGCAGTGATATTCAAAGTGCTAAACACAGTACGTTGTCCAATGTTATCCTTAGGGAGAATAAATAAAATGTTATATTTCGATTATTTATGTATGTACATTGATGAAACTTGGTATGTGGCTTCAACTAGCTGTCGTATATTGATAATAGTACAAAAAAAGTTCTTTGTTGATCTTTACCGGTAGCAGCAAGCCTGCATACTCGGCCCCCATGTTATTCATATAGAGAATAAGTAAAGTTTTTGAACCTAAATTAATAAAACTTGGTATGTAGCTTCACCTGGTTGAGTTATATTGATAATTGCAAAAAACACCCTAACTTATCTTCCTTGTTGCAGCAAACCTGTGTACTCATTTATAATGTTATTCTTATGGAGAATAAATAAAATGATATATAACTTATTAATGAATGTATTTTTGTGAAACTTGGTAAGTGGCTCTAGGTAGTAGTGATACCCATACATTTGCATAGGAAATTCGCTGAGTACGCAGGTTTGCTGCGACGGGGGTATTATTTTATCACTTTTTGCGCTTGCAAAACCCGTCCACTCTAGAAAAACGCTACTAAGATACAAGGTTTAATTTAATTTTTATTTAATGTAAATCTGGTTGAAATTCCTAAGAACAATTTAGTTTATTTAATTATAGAGATATCAAACACAAGGTCATAAACCGTTAAAATAGTAAAAGCTGTGAACATTATGTTTGAAGTACTTTATATAACAATTAATTAAATACAATCGCGATATTCACAAATTTTAACCTCATTAAAAGTTTTTTATTTCAACCATTCAGTGTACTTAGTATAGTTTACCCCTTCACAGCACTGATTGGGTACTGTTTTGGGCGACTTATCAGCCATAAAATAATTCTTAACCATTTACAAAAATATGAGAGTTTTAATAATATACTAAATATATAGATACATTGCTGAAGGACATTATGTTAGGTTTTGACAACATTTATTTGATACCTAATCACAAATGTTGGTGAGGAAAAACAATTTCTCAAAGCCCAAGTTGAACAAGGTCGAAGTTTTAGTTAAGTGGCTGTTAGGAGATGGCATGACCGGTGAGAAACAGTTCCTCCGGATGTTCGAAACAAATGCTACAAAGGCAGGTCTGATAAAGGGTGGCCCAGAAAGTGCCTGCTTTGTAAGGGGACAACATTTGTGCATAGCTCAAATATAAGGAAAGACTGGGGCGTATCGATTTTTTTATCAAAGAATTTTTCCATCACAATTTGATAAAAAAACTATAAATAGTGTATTTTATTAACCAACGTTGTAAGTTATTACCGTCAGTAGTTTTATACTAAAGATTGTATGACAACAGTTAAGACATATGTGCAGAGTAAACAAATAAGCCTCTGTTTCATATTATAGGTTTAAGTGAGAAGCAGAATACCATTGCATTTCCATGAATAATTACGGTAAAAATAAAACCTATAAAAATTATACTTAATTTTAAAGTGTTAATTAACAAAAGAGAAAGTCGGGCATTTTCGTGCTTATTTAAACTTCAGTGATTCCTACATTTTTCGATACCTCTTTAGACATCTCCGATTGAAACAACGAAAAATAAATAATTGTATGACAACATAACAATTCAATTTTAACTAATTAAGACAGACTTAACAAATAATATCTATATAAATTTGATGATCTAAATGTAATTAGCAAGTTTTTTTTACTTTATTGTGTATTATTTCCTTTTATAAATTTGAAGCCAAGCCTTGGAGAGCTTACCTCCATCTTCCCAATTTTTATTTATTAGTGTTTTATCCTTTCTATGGATTCTATAATTTTTATTTTTAATAAGTATCCTTTGTGCAATAAATTAACGCGAATATTCTTTAATACCCCCCACCCTTCACAAGTGTGTACAGCTTAAATTTGTATTGCTTATTTATTTCCCTTGTCATATATAACGGCATGTTGCGAAGGGTAAAAACAGTAAAATGTGTAAACGTGTAAAAAGTGGCCGCAATTAACGATTTCTCACTCTAGCCTTTAAGGCTAGATAGTAATAAGTTTAAGATTTAAACACAAATTTTCAATTTGTTTTTAACTTGTTCGGTGTGTGTTGTACAAAAAACTCCTTAGGAAACACCTGAAGTAGGTTTATAATTATTGCCCTCGAAATGTATTAATATTTAAAAATAAAATATATATACATCCTACCAAAACACATCGTTGTACCGGAAGTAAAAACGTCCGGAACCCCCTCTATTTTTTTAATTCTAAAAATAATAAACTAATATAGTTTAGGTAGTTATAATAACTTAAGGTGTTCTATATTGTGATATTATTCAAAATGTTTAGTGCACCCCAAAAATAGGGGAATTTGGGGCAACCCAAAATAGTTAAATGTAAATGGGTTACATTTACCTGTTAAATGAGGGGTTAATTGTTGAGTGACCCCTCATTTTGAAGAATTATAAAAAATAGTCAAATGGTGGAAACTAGAGACCGCTATCTCTTCCCTAACCAAAATGGCAGCCAGTCTAAATAAAACAAAAACCTTGAATACAAATCTGGAAGGCAATATTTTTTTGTTTTATTATTAATACGATAAAATAAACTGATTTCTTTCGAGTTGTGATATTAACTTCAGGCGTACTATGTTTTGACACTTTTTAAAAATATTGCAGATCCCCCAACATTTCCTTTTCCGATTTGAATACAATCTTTTGGGAATTTTGACTGGCTGCCATTTTGGTTAGGAAAGACAGCGGTCTCTAATTTTCACCATTTACCTGATTTTAGATAGTCCTTTAACATGAGGGTCACTCCCAGGGGGTTTACATTTAAATTTGTGTGTTGCCTCCGAATTCCGCAATTTTTTAAGAACATTTAAAATTGTCAATACTGTCAAAAAATACTACTCCTCAAGTTACTATCTCCAGCTAAAATATATTTATTCATAAATAATTTATTAATATATATTATCACCTTCTTCCACTGAGGTTGCCGTAAAACGAAGGTTACTATTCACATTAAATTTAGGCTTCATATTATTAATACTTAAACAAATTTTGTTCCCAAATTTTCTTCCTTTTTAAATTTTTGTTTAGATGATTTTTCATGATTGAAATCTAAGATTTTACAGCCAATGTTGATATTGTCAATAACACATTCTTTTTAAATTTGAATCTAGTCCAAAATTCACTACAAAATTTTGAAATTGTTCCACGTGATCAATATAAACCGATAACTTCTATTCTTTAACATCCATATTTTCCCTCGAAGAAGTTTATCGTTGGCTCATATATTCTTTTTTTTCAACGTCAGCGTCTATAGGCTGATCTGATCCAATTTAAAACCTGACCGTTGGGTCTATTATTGCATTTTAAACAACCCTCTTAAACAACTCTTACCCTATATTATTATATTATAATACGTGTGTATTTGTTGTTCTTGTCAATAGCTATAATATCGGTTCTTCTTATTGATCCGTTCCCCGCTGTTCCAGTCACTTCTTCAAATGCCTCATATCCTCTTTCTTTTAGTTCTTGGGCTATAATATTCCGAATTGCGTGGTGCCTTTTGTTTCACAAGAGCTCCCCAAACGGACATACTCCAAGGACATGAGGTAAAGTTTCATATATATATTTCTTGACAACAGGACAATGCCTGCACCGGTCACCATCCTTGGATCTTCCATGGGTCGCTCTTACAGGGGCTACTTCAAATAATTGCTGATCTAATAATTGTATCTATATCATTAAGAAACCCTTTATTTAATTTAGTCAATGAAATTTGAAATGGGTAAACCATTGTAGGCCAAATACATTTATTAAAAACAAATATTTTCTGGTCTGTTTTTAAATATGGCGTTGATGTATGTTTATTGAATTTTTCAGTGAGTGATTTAACCATTTTTGTTGTATCGGCTATCTAAATATTTATTTGTTCTCCAGGGTTAAGAGATTTGATCTCAATCCCTTCCAAATTAAAATCTTAAACTTTCCTTGTTCAATATTTATGATTTTGTTTTTGAATTATTAAGTTTTAGTCTATTTCTTCGAATAAAGGCAAAATCATATCATATAAAGTTATTACATCATCCTTACTCTTACCAATGAGAACCGTATCATCAGCAAATACAAGAATGGATATTGCTGGTAAATTTTCCTCAAGTTGATACCCAAATACTGATCTAACATTTTCTTCGCTTATTTCATCGAGTATATGATCTATGCTGATATTATACAAAGTTGGTGATAATAGAGCTACTTGAAATACACCACGGTTTAGGGGTATAGGTTTGGTTTTCCCTCTAACCGTCTCTACTTGGGTGACATTTGCTTTTTGTAACTCAACAATTGTATCTACTAATTTGTATGGTATTGGTAGATTACGTAAGGCCGGTTCAAGATGTTTATGACCAATGTTGACATATGCCTTTGTTATATCTACAACACTGAATTGAATATGTTAGCATTAACGTAAGTCTTCGTTGTTGAAATAAACCCTTGTTGGACTGGGTTGAATGCGACATACCTTTTTAATCTCTTATCAATGATCTTTTCAAAAACTCTTCTTATAAGCTAGCAAATTGATATTGGTCTCCAATTATTTTTAAAAATTAAAAAAATTGCGGATAAACTTTTAAGTCCAACATTGTTTATGCGTGAAACAAGTACGCCACCACACAGGTGCTTAGAGACTTTAAACATAAGGGAGTCCTAGTTTGGAGCTAGTTTTGTGATGATATGCAACTAATAAACTCAATTAGAAAGATAAGCAACACATGACTTGATACGATTTTTACTACTGAAGTTCTTTGAACCATCTCTCACACTGATTGCCTCGTTCGTTCACTTCAACTTTTAGCTTTGACCTGTAACACCGCGTTCTATTATATTTGTACAGGGATCAAAGAATTACATTCAAAAGGCAATATATTATTAAAAACAGCTTTTAAAAAATCAAAATAATTATGGAAGCATATGTTTTTGTTTTAAACTTTTTTAAATTAAAAAAAAATGAATGTATCTTACATTTGTTTTTGTTTTTTTCAATAAAATAATTAACATGTGTGAATAATAAACATTCCCAAAAACATATAGGTTCAAATTACCCGTACTAAAAAAAACTTTTGAACAGTTTGTACCCACTTACGGTTCAAATTTGGATCATAGACGTTTTATAGGACTAGTATAATTATAAATACGCGAAAGTATCCGAGTACAAAGTAAAGGTTTGAAGTGGCTAAAAATGTTGATCTTATGAGGAAATATTTTGATTTTTACTTTCTCCCCCCATACATAGTATATGGAGAAAGTATTGTTTTCGTAAACATTTTCGAATTTGAGTTGTTAGTGGAAATATTCGTTTTGGTGCTCCCTGAACCCAAAAAAGTGGTTTTTACGTGATGTCTGTCTGTGTGTGTGTGTGTGTGTGTGTGTGTGTGTGTGTGTGTGTGTGTGTGTGTGTGTGTGTGTGTGTGTCTGTGTGGATGTTTACAGAGCTAGAGCCCTAACCTATGGGCCGATTTTTATGAAATTTGGTATGTTGGTACTAATCCATGATATCTCCAGGCTTTTTTTCATTTTTTTGGATTTTTGATTTTTAAGGGTAATTATCCCCCCAAAACCGCCAAAAAACAAGAAAAATCCAAATTTCTCAAAAACGGCTCTAACGATTTTGATTAAACTTTCGTGGTTTGTAGAACTTTAGGTTTGAAACAAAATGACACCACCCGCATTTCTTGAAAAATTCGGGTTCAGAAATTACAGGACTTAAAACATACAAAATTCAATTTTTACTTTCTCCCCATATACATAGTATATGGAGAAAGTTTTGTTTTCGTAAAAATTTTCGAATTTGAGTTGTTAGTGGAAATATTTGTTTTGGTGCTCCCTGAACCCAAAAAAGTGGTTTTTACGTGATGTCTGTCTGTGTGTGTGTGTGTGTGTGTGTGTCCGTGTTTGTGTGTGTGTGTGTGTGTCTGTGTGGATGTTTACAGAGCTAGAGCCCTAACCTATGGGCCGATTTTTATGAAATTTGGTATGTAGGTACTGATCCATGATATCTCCAAGCATTTTTTTAATTTTTTTGGATTTTTGATTTTTAAGGGTAGGTATCCCCCAAAAAACATGAAAAATCCAAATTTCTCAAAAACGGCTCTAACCATTTTGATTAAACTTTCGTGGTTTGTAGAACTTTAGGTTTGCAACAAAATGACACCACCCGCATTTCTTAAAAAATTCGGGTTCAGAAATTACAGGACTTAAAACATACAAAATTCAATTTTTTGGATTTTTTATAAAAAATCATAAATGTTAAAAAAGATTACTATTCACCATTAAAAAGAGCTCAAAAAACTAAATAAATAAGTATTTTAAATTACTATTCTACGATTGCTAGTTACCGAGAAAATTGAAATTTTCATTTAGCGGTAAACACAGTACGTTGTCCAATGTTATTCTTATGGGGAATACAAATATAACTATTTCTCTCTTATTTACTGATCAATTTCATTAAAATTTGATATGCAGGTCAAGTTAGCATTGACCAACAGATGATGTTCGAAATGTGTTGCTATTTAACCCTGGGGGGGCAAGGGGGCATTTCCCCTCTCAAAACCACTGTGTGTAGCAACGGACTCTATAGTGCCTCCCAAAGAGGGATTTGGGTGGATATTTCTGAAAACAACTATTTTAGACAATTTTCTGTACATTTATCTATACTTCATATTCTATATTTAGTAAATAACAAATATTTTTGTCATTAAAATTTGGCTAAAAGGAAGAAAGTATGTGTCAGTTTCCTGATACCGTTTATTTCTATAAAAATCATGTACCAATCATGTAACCTAGACTCTTTTCTAACTACTGCAGCGCGCTATACAAACGCTCCGCGCACCATTTAAAATTCTCCTTGTACAGCTCGCTGTGGCTGTGATATAGGATTGGTCAGGTAACTGATATTTAATTTTATTTTAGATTTTAGCAAAGATATTTCACAATGGACACTAACGAAAACTCGTGAGACGGTGTAAATTAACGTTATGAAACTGTTTGAAAGATGAATAAAAAAATTAAATTGATCCCTACATAATGAATTTAAATAATATACTGCAAAGTTCTTATTTCCGCTAATGGTTTCGGACAATTAACGGCCACATGTACAAAACATGAAATTGATGAAAGCGGTATGAATTTAGACGTCTGATAATTAATTAAAAGAGGATGGAGTTATAGGGAAAACGAAGTTTATAGAGAGGAGCGGTGTGACACGGAAGCAGTTGATTCATTAACTTTCGTCTCGTCATCTCATCTAACGAACACTCATTTAAAAGAATCTTTTTGAACCATGGAAATATATTCTTTGACGTTTCAATCCACTTTATTTTAACAAGCTGTTTCAATATTCGTAACACATTAACTAGAAATACGTTCGTTCTACTTTTAGAGGCCAAGCAAAGTTTAACGAGATACCGCGGTCCGTTTAAGATGGAGGGCTCTTCACTAAGCTCACTCTTCTCTCAGTTCCGGTGGGCGAGTATGCCACCCTCATTCGTCTTACTACAGGGTGGCACTAAAAATTCCACAGGCTATACATGTTCTGACTATACACCCTATAAACACATGAGGGAAATTAGTTTCACCCATAAGAATTTCAGTTCCCTAAATGGAGGAGGCTGAAATTGTGATATCATATTGATTTGTGATATGGATGGTTAAGACAAACAGAAAGATTGTCAAATCATGTGGCAAAGACATGAAAATTAATTTCCTTAACTGTATTTATCAACTAACATGTGATTTTATAAACATATGTTGTTTAAATTTGAAAGACAAATTCTGTTTACGTTTGTTATTATTTTAGAAAAGAGAAAAACTATACTGAACTTTTGTATTTCTGAAATGTAAAAATAAAACTTTATTCACGCTCCACAATCTAATTTATTTTACTATTATGTGGTTTTAAATTAACTTTCCGTCACCAGTTCAAAGTTTTTATAGTTTCCTACATGCTCAGGTTTCGACGCGGTTGCATCATGTTCACGTAGTGCAGGTCAATTTTTATCAAGCTAAAACTGCATTTCGGGCTAGAAGACGTCGTCAACTTTTTTTTAAACACACGAAAACACGAGACACACACATTTTAACATTTAAATAAAACTACCGTGAGTATAAGCACGGCACGAAACCCGCTATTTGATTCCGTCGCAGTAGGAGGTGGCGGCGCTAGGACACTGAGGTCGACGGTGACGTTGACCAGATGTTGTTATCGGGTGCCTTGATAATGGACCGGCCCCTGGGGGGTGGGAGTTAGCAGTTATCAAGGTAGATGGACTCACCCGCCGAACTTCATTTTTAATAATTTGATTAAATATTAAATGTGAGCTGTATTGGAGTTTTTTGTCTAATACTGATTCGCTATCTCTTCTGAAGGCTTTGTAAATGTGGAACTCCTCTTTACAAACGAATTACAAAGAGGAGTTCCACATTTACAAAGCCTTCAGACAAGATAGCGAATCAGTATTAAACGAAAAACTCCAATACAGCTCAACCAATTAACTAACTCCAATTTCAACTCAACCCTATTGGTGTCGTAGCAGATATTAAAAAAGCATTTCTTCAACCAAACTTAAACAAATTATATGTACAAGATTTTTATGGTTGGAATGTTTGTCAATGTCAGTTAATCAAAACAATATTATGGAGTTAAGATTTTCTAGAGTTCCTTTTGGAGTAATTACAAGTTCATTTTTACTAAGTGACACTTTAAACTCTAATTATTAAAAATGAACGGGCGAGTCCATCTACCTTGATAACTGTTAACTCCCACCCCCAAGGACAAGTCCATTATCAAGGCACCCAATAACAACATCTGAACAGGCAATTTAAGATGGCTGGCTTTTCTTATTTTACTGGCTCCTTAACTGTGAATCATCACCTGTCCCATAGTTACTTAATTGGAGAAACTAAGAAACTAAAAACTTCCTTTTATGTAGATAATATGATAACTGGGGTAGAAAGCAATCAAGAAGCTCTTAATCTGTCTAACTTTGTAATTGATTTATTCTCACAAGCGAGTATGAATCTTCAAGGATGGTGCTCAAATTAACAGACCCTCAAGGAGAACATTCCACAAGGTAACCTTACTAAGGAAGATGAGTCTAATGTAAATGTCTTAGGCGTAAAATGGGACAGTAACAGGGACGCTTTATCCTTGAAACCAATAAGTTGCGAATACGGTATTTGTAGAAAGAGATCTGTTTGAAACTTGTGTCCTCGATGTTTGACCCCTCTGGTCTATTCAGTCCAGTAATATTAAAGGAAAACGTGTTCATTCAAAATTTGTGGGAAGAAAATATTGATTGGGATGTGACACTTACAAAAGAAAAATGTACTGAGTAGCAGAACATAAAGCAAGACCTTTTTGAGATTTCCAATGTTTCCATACCAAGGTATATAGGTTTAGAATCAACTAGAATAGAATTAAATTGTTTCACCGATGCTTCAAACATTTGCTACGCAACTAAAGTTTATGTACGTGTACTTGTTAAAGGGGTTGTAAAATCTAAACTATGTTCTCAAAGAGCCACTTAACTCCTAAAGCGAAGAAAAATATTCATATGCCTCATTTGGAACTACTAGGAGTTTTAATCGGATCATGTGCCTTAAACCTTGTGGTTACAAATTTAGAGCAATTGGTATCAAGAAAGTGTCTTTGGACAGATTCTCAGTGTGTCTTACACTTGTCCAACACTGCAAAGATATTACATAAATTCACCGAACAAAGGATTTCTGAAATAAAGTCAAACAAAGACTTCGTATTTAAATATGTTCCTTCAGTGGAAAATCCATTGGACGTGGCAACTCGTGGCATGACTATCAATGAACTAAGTAAGTTTAAAATATGGTGGGCAGGTACTCAGTGGTTTAATCTGCCTGAAATTGAATGGTCAAACTGGAAATTCAATCCTCTTGAACATATTGAAGAAGACGTCAAAGAAGAATTAACAGCACTTAATGAAACCTCTGATGAAACAATTCTATAATCTCCCTTTGGAATTGATATTAATAATTTTTCTAATATTATCAAACCATTAAGGGTGATGCGAGCGATTCATTTCGAGGTCTAAAAGACAACCAGGAGTTCCAACAACTACTAATGTGACTGAGGAACTCCAGTTAGCTAGAATAAAGTGGGAGAACTACGTCCTAAGAAAACACTTTTCTCAAACTACATAAAGATGATTCACTTAAAATACAATTAAAACGGTTTCTTGACGATGATGAATTGCTTAGGTGTTCTGGAAGACTATTGAATGCTGAACTTCCAATATCCCAGAAACACCCGAAACTTCTACCCAAAAATTAAGAATTTACAACTCTAGTGATTCAACACTTCCATAATGCACCATTTCATGTTGGAGTTCAACAATATTTTGGAAGAAATAAGAAAAGAAGACTAGAGAGTGTGTGGTAGGTCTCAAGTCTACAAAACTATCAAGAAATGCCTAACTTGTATTAGGTGGGAGAGTGGACCTTATAAATTACCACCCATGCCTCCTCTTCCAAAAGAAAGAGTTACAGAGCAGATGCCATTTACTTACAATGGGCTTGATTACTTCGGTCCATTATACATAAAATATCATAATAGTAATAATAATGGCAATGTTAGAAAAGTTTATGTATGCATATTTACTTGTCTTACAACCAGAGCCATTCATCTTGAAATGGTTTAATAATCACAACTGATGAATTCCTGCTGTGTCTCAAACGATTCGTAAGCAGAAGAGGAAAACCAAAACAGAATTTTCTGGACAATGCATCTCAGTTCAAACTAGCAACCACATTTATTGAAGAAATTTGGGAAAAGAACTTTATCGATTCTGACGTTTGATCTTATATAAGTAATAAGGGATGTGAGCTTTGTTTCATTCCTTAACTTTCATATGGATGGGTGGTTTTTATGAGAGGCTAATATCATTAGTAAACAGGTGTTTGAGAAAGACAATTGGTCCAACAGTTCTAACTTTTAACAGTTGGAAACAACTGACTGAAATTGAGGCAATGTTAAATTCAAGACCTCTGGTATACGTATCTTCCAGTGAAGCTAGCTTATCAGATTACATTATAACTCCAGGCATTTCTTAAATATTCATGGAAATAAGGGAATTGGTATGAATAAAAATTAAATATGTGAGAAACTAGTTGATCCAGACTTCAAGATATTTCTAATTCTGCAAACTTGCTTGAAACCTGGAAGAAAGGGCAGAATCTTATTAACACATTTTGGACACTTTTGAAAAAAGATTATCTAACTAGCTTGCTAGAAAGAACTCAAAATGAAATCAAGCAGGCACGAAACCGATCTAAACAATTTCGTGGCACTGGAGATATTGACCTACAACATGACAATCTACCTAGAGGAAGATCGCTATCTCTTGGTCGAATCTGTGAACTTCATTTAAGCAGAGATGGATGTATCAGAAGTGCAAAAGTCATCCTAACTAACAAAAATAAACTTGTTCGACCATTAAACTTACTCTTTCCTCTTGAAGTAACGTACGATGACAGTTGTAACGAAATTGACGTAAAGAAAAGAAACCGTCCACGAAGAAAGACTGCTGTTTTCGCGGATGAAAAGATCAAGGGTTGGACTGAAGAACTTTCTAGTGTGGCAAAGCCATGAAAATTAATTTCCTTAACTGTATTTATCAACTAACACGTGATTTTAGAAACATATGTTGTTTAAATTTGAAAGGCAAATTCTGTTTACTTTTATTATTGCTTTAGAAAAGAGAAAAACTGTTCTGAACTTTTGTAACACTGAAGTGTAAAAATACAACTTTATTCATGCTTCCACAATCTAATTTTTTGTACTATGTTCAACTTACTGACAGACAAAATACACTCTCTCTCTTATACAAACAATTAATAGATGAGCAAATAAAATAAACATATTACTAAACTTCTATTCGTAGCTTGGGGGAATTTTTATTTTAATACAGGATCATAATATGAGGTAACCTTTTATAAAACAGTTTCAAGGTAAAATAAATTCCCTTTTTTAATTCGGTAAACCAGAAACTAATTTCAGCAACATATTTTTAATGAAGTAAAATTTATACTATAAGTTTTCGTTAAAATCATAGGAAATTAATTTGTTGCCAGAAACGTGCACATATATGCATTTCATGGACGATCATAGCAATAAAATGCCTAAATGCACCATATGCACACAGTTTAAACACTCTTTACTTCCATAAACTTCCTTTGTACCTCATTATATTTTTCACTGTTATTTACTATCGTCTTCTCGTATTTGTAAATACACAAACTTACTAAACATATCGTATATGTTAAATACCCCCGTCGCAGCAAACCTGCGGACTCAGCGAATTTCCAATGCATAATATTTGTCTGAATTCCACATAAAGCCGCAAACCAAGTTTCATACAAATATATTCACATATAAGCAATTTTAATTATTCTCCATAAGAATAACATTGGTAATGAGTATGTAGGTTTGCTGAAACAAGGAACAGATACAATTGGTTTTTATGCAAATATAAATAGAATTTAACTAGGCGAAGCCACATACTAAGTTTTATCGATATTCAATCATAAATAAGCGATATATGACATTCTAGTTATTCTCCATAAGAATAACATGGGGGCTGAGAAAGCAGGTTTGCTGCAACAAGGAACAGAAAAATGGGTTTTTATATAATTATCAATATAACTCAACCAAGTGAAGCTACATACCAAGTTTTATTAATTTATGTTCATAATTAAAGGAGTCAGTACATTTTACTTATTCTCCATAAGAATAACATGGGGGCTGAGTACGCAGGTTTGCTGCTACGGGAATAATCAACAAAAATTAATTTTTTTGTGCAAATATCAATATACCAGTACTACTTGAAGCCACATACCAAGTTTCATCAACATACATTAATAAATAATCGAGATATCAAATTTTATTTATTCTCCATAAGGATAACATTGGACAACGTACTGTGTTTAGCACTTCGAATATCTCTGCAACGGTTGGGCGTAGAATCACAATTTAAACACCAAAATGATTGTTTTGTGGAACTGAACAGATTGGTAAAAGCAAATGTGAAGTTTACATTAAAATAAACTGAGGAAAAGCCAAAAACCTTTTTCCCATAAGATTAACATGGGAAATTTTATGAGCAGGTTTTTTTCGATTTTCTCCGCAACCACTTAACCTAGGTTAATAATTAAAAATACTAAATTATTTGTTTTTTTAAGCTCTATAACATGGTCAAAACCAAAATTAAGTTTTTTAAAAATTGTAGGGTGAAAATGCAAAAAACTGATTTTTGGAAAATTTAAAACCCCCATAAACCCCCCTTCCCATGGTCCGATTTTTCTGGTTTTCGAACTTAAAGTCATGAATGTCATTTTACACATTTGAGCCAAATTTCATCAAAATCGGACGTTTTTTACCCAAGTTATCGTGTTAACGGACACACATATATATATATATATATATATACATATATAGAAATTTGAACGAATAGTGTTTTTGGCATCTGGGGACCTCAAAACAAAAAGTTATCATGGTCTCGGGCTTAAGTCTTGCCATGAGACCTACGGTAATAGCTTCTTCCCTATAGGGGAAATTCGCTAAAAACAGACTATATGTCCTTTTTACGTTCTTGCAAGCTTTTAATTTGGTTTATTGAGTATCTTTGGCCTCCAGGCGTATAAAAGGTCTTTATAATGCTGCCGGTAGGTCACCCTCTCTCGGTTCACCTGGTCATTCCTGAACTCAATGTGTGTTTCTATAGAACAACCGCTAAGCTTATTAGAGATAATTTAAAAAAAAGCTTACCGTACCTATCTTCAAAATGGCTTATTTTCAAAAGGGAAGGATTTGCCGATAGTATAACTTAGTCAAACGAAGGGGAATAATTATTCTAAGAACTACTGTATGTATTATTTTGAACTTGACAAATTGTATAGTTCAACTCGAAAGTTAAAGACAAACCACGCTCCGAAATGGCATTAAAAAAACAACTAGGCGTATAGTAGAGTTGTATACAACGTTTAAATTTAATACTCTAACAATAGACAAAATAATTAGCATTAATTTATCAACTGTGATAACAATTATTAGATTTTATTCACAATTTGGATATGAATTTTGGTTGCACTTAACAAGCGCTTTCATTAGACGGATATAAAAGAAAAGAAACTTCACAAAACAAGGCGAAACTCAAGAACGAGGATTGAGAGATTTTACTATTGTGTTTCCTCACAATGAAGTGTATCATCAGCTGCGTCGAAAACAACTCCTTTTCGTATAATAAATTAAAAGGACTCACTTAATTACTGTTTTCTTGTTTTATGGCTAGGCGTGTTTTGATATTTTCCTAAATTTATACGAGTGTAATTCAAACTAAACTGTAGTATCTAAGACTTAGGCTAGTAGAGATAAGCATATTGTAGTAGATAAGCCGTCATATATTTTATATTTTCTAGCGACAAATTTTTGCCAAACCTCAAAGCCACTAATGTTACAAACTCCTATTTATATAATGTATACTTAGTATTAACTAACTATACACTAACTATATACGTTGATCTGTAATAACAGGTAAAACAACTATAAGAATACCCGTTTTCTGTTGGGTATTCGCGGTTATTACTACTAGTTGGATCCCAGTTGTGTATACTGCTATCTATTGTTAGACCTTACAAATTTCAAACATTGACACACACTTGTGGTTCCACTGTGTGTATATTGTTTTTACGAATTATCATAAATTTATAAACCTTGCACATGCTTTTGGCTCCACTGTGAACATACCATTGCTAAAACAAGCTGATTCTTAAAATCTTGAAAACCTTATGCGGCCTCCACAGATGGGCGTGAGTGTGTGGATAGGTAGTTTGGCACCACTCGTGTTGTTGCAGCTGAGGTTTTACGTTATAAAATGAACATTGGGCCAGTGAGTGTGCCTTTAGTGGTTATGTGCATCAACATGTTTAATTGTTAACTAACCACTGAACAAAAACTATACAACGTTTTCTAGATAAGGTTGAAACGTGAAATTTGTCAGGCACATATCATGTTACCCCAACAAAAGATTTGCAAATAGTTTAAATTTCTACTTTATCAATATTTCTATTTGCCTGTAGCGGCTCAACTAAATTCCCTATCGACGGACGGAAACCACCAGTACTTATTGTTTTAAGATGATCTACAATTTTGGTTCAGTAACCTATTGTCGGAACTAACCCTTTTTACCTTCGGTAGAAGAAGTGTTTGTTCAGATTAGTTTACTTTCTCCGCCTTAACAATATATGGAGAAAGTATCGTTTTCGTCAAAATTTTCGAGTTGGAGTTATTTGCTTAAATATTGGTTTTGATGCTCCCTGAACCCAACAAGTTGTTTTTTGGGTGACATTTGTTCTTCTGTCTGTGTGACTGCCTATCTGAGTGCATACAGGTCTACAGACCTCACCACAGTAGTTTTCGTCGTAAATATCCCCAAAATGCTGTTAAAAAAGATGAAAATAAAGAAATCCCCAAAACAGCACCTACGATTTCATTTAAATGTTAGTGGTTTGCAATGGTTCAGGGCTGTAAGAAAAACACCAGCATTTCTGACAAAATTCGGGTTCAGAAATTATAGAGCTTATAAAGCTCCCAAAATTATTTTCTTTTAGCGAATTTCCCCTATAGGGAAGAAGCTATTACCGTAGTCGGCATGGTAAGACCCGATAACCGGGACCATGATAACTTTTCGTTTTGAGGTCCCCTGACCCCAAAAACATCATTCATTCGAAACTGTATATAAATATATATATGGGTGTGTGTGTGTGTGTGTGTGTGTGTGTGTGTGTGTGTGTGTATGTATGTCTGTGAGCACGATAACTCTCGTAAAAATAATCCGATTTTGATGAAATTTGGCATAAACGAGCAAAGCAATATTTGTGCCTTTAAGTTCGAAAAGCAGCCAGATCGCTCTATCCAAAGGGATATTTTGGAGGGGTTTTGTACCCCAAAAATGTTTTTTTTTTTAAATTTTTTATATAATTTTTGAAAAAGTCAAATATTTGTTTTTACCATTGGATTCAGCTTAAAAAACACACAATTTGGTATTTTGATCTTTCTTTTACGTCAATTGGTTACCAAGATATTGAAAGTGCTAAACACAGTACGTTGTCTAATGTTATTCTTGTGGGGGAAAAGACAAAATTTATATCTCGCTTATTTATGAACGTATACTGACGAAATATACGGCTTTATCTGGTTGTGGTCTATTGATATTTGCTCAAAAACAAATTTTTGCCAAAGGATCCCTTAGCAGCAAACCTGCGTACTCACTCCCCATGTTATTCTTATGGAGAATAATTAAATGATATCTCTCTCTTAATTATGAACATTAATGAATAAAAACTGGTATACGTCTTCACCTAGTTAAGTTCTATTGAAATTAGCGTAAAAAACCATTTATTGTGTTCCTTTTTGCAGCAAACCTGCGTACTCAGTCCCAATGTTATTCTTATGGAGAATAATTAAAATTGCATATATCGCTTATTTGTGAAGATATTTTTATGAAACTTGGTAAGTGGCTTTATGTAGTATTAAGATATTATATCTACATTGGAAATTCGCTGAGTATGCAGGTTTGCTGCGACGGGGGTATTTATAAAATTGTAAGTTTTTAATAAAATGTTCTTCTATCAACCAAGCAACCATAAAATTGTGACGTCACTCACGTACCGTGACGTTCGAAGGTGCCTGCCTGGATGAGCTCGGTGGATGCCGGGTTTGTTTCCACGGGTCGTGAAGGATTTTGTAGGGAAAGGAAATATTGGCTCAGATATGGGACCACATTAATGTGGTCAGATCAAGTGGTTCTAATGGTTAGAGCCTACATAACAACATCATCACAGCCACAATAAGGAATGCTGGGTTTGCACTAGCAGGATGCCAGTATATGCTTGTGTTTACACTAGCAGGTTACGTCTATGGTCTATAAATGCTAAGGATTTCTCTAGCGGGACTTAGGCGAGTCGCTAGGATTTCTCTAGCAGGACGAGGCGATGGCTAGGATTTCTCTAGAAGGACGGGGTTAGTGTGCTAAGATTTCTCTAGCAGGACGGGGTTTGTGACGCATAGCGGCACGCTATTTTATATAATACACTCTAGCTGTGTCGCGGAGCCACTGCCAGGAGCACTTCGCCTGCCGCGCCGTTGTCAGAGCGAAGGCCCTTTTTTCCCTTCTTGTCAACCAAAGACTCTCAACGGCTCTCCACCTTCCTACTCAACCCTCTTCACCGACGGACGTCTTCAACTTTCGCTTTTCACTAAGTCTTCCAAATGGATAAGTTGTAGTATTAGAAATATAGTTCTTTAGAGACAGTATGGCTGGCTAAACAGCTCCATAAGGGGAAAACCCATAAGGTTCGCCCCGATACCGGAAATGTAGGAAACTAGAAATTGAGTTCGGGGAAATCGCCCCGAACACTTTGCAACAGGTTTATTTTCACCACGTTTAAGCAGTAATTAATTAGACTCCCCAGAAGATTTTCCTAGATTCTCACAAGATTCTCCATAGATTCTCAGAAGATTCTCGTTAGTTTTTCAATAGCTTGCAGTAAATTTCTACATTCAATTAGCTTAAAGAGTAGTTACCATGCTTTGGGCAGTTGTTTTAGCAACCTCAGATACTGATCTCAATATAATACCAGGTGTTTTGGAAGAATAGTATATTAGTTCATTACAGTTATTTAGATTAAATCAAAGCTGGCTAGGTAGGCTTTCTGGTCTCGGGTAAAGGTCTCCGAGCCTCTGGTTCCCCACGCACGTTTCCAGTTCAATTATATAGTTTGGTACAGGTATTAGACCACAGGTTTGGAAGAGGCAGCAGCCCTTCCATTCAGGCATTGCAGTTCCATTATTCCCCTATTAGTAGCAGAGTCAGCACGCTTAAGAACACAGTTCCTACAATAAAAAACCCACAATACACCCAACCTTTTTTCGCTACAGGTTCGTGTGCTAAGATTTCTCTAGCGGGACTTAGTTGAGTCGCTAGGATGTCTCTAGCAGGACGAGGTGATGGCTCGTTTTCCTCTAGCAGGACGGGGTTCGTGTGCTAAGATTTCTCTAGCAGGAGTGGTTCGTGTGCTTGGATTTCTCTAGCAGGATGAGGTTCGTGTACTAAACCAGGCGAGTAGGGACTATTGGCCGGTTGTGGCTATGGGGGGTGTGGAGGGTGGAAAACTTGCAATCCCCTCCCCCCGGCACCACAGCCCGCCCCCATGGGGTTTTCACCCCATTTTGCCCCCACCAGAAGCCCCCTCCGCTTTTTCGCGTAATTTTTTCCCCAATTGTTTTTCCAATTCTTTTATGAATTTTTCAAACCCCCGCCCCTATGGTAGGTTTCGACTTTAGTATAAAACAGGGTTTAACCTGTTAAAACATCACTCTGGGATTTTTCAAAATAAACCGCTCTCCAATTGGTCAAAATTACACACTCTGCTCTCTAATTGGTCGGCTGAGGGATGAAGTGTATGTAGTAAGTACTGAACCTACAAGCTGAGGATTGCTGCGTCATTCTGACCCCTGCCGCCGTGTTGGATAAACCTCCCTGCGCTTCTCGTGTTTGTGAATCTTGTCTTACATTACAGCGTACGTGTTTATAAATCGAAACGTTACTATACTATTTGATAGTGAAACTAATCCGTGGTTTAGTGCAAAGGAGGTAGCTGATATTTTGGAATATGTAGAAAAGAAAAAGGCAGTAAGAGATCATGTAAGAGCAAAACACAAAATAGATTACAAAGATTTCAAGAAAGGCCAATCGACCATAATTTTATTTATACATCCACAAATTATTCTTATAAATGAACCCGGATTATGTTCATTAGTTATGAAGTCTAAAATGAAATTAACAGAACATTTCCAGGACTGGATTAGACAAGACGTCCTACCATCGAAATCTAGATGGGCTAGACTAAATGGGTTGAGCTGGACGTTATGTAAGCAAAAACAACTATCTGGTCCTCTCGTTTACTCTGATATTATTTATAAAAATGTAATGTTTCAGCAAGAAAATTGGAGCAGGTCTGTATGTGAATCAGTATAAGTGTAAATATATCTTAAGTCTTCTAAGACGTCTTTTACTACCTCCCGCATATTCCAAATATAATTTTGTTTGTTTCATACCTGCACATCACCCTCAGGTGTGATGCAATCGTTATTGCCGACAACATCGACGCCACTCACTGTTGTCACTGCCCTTCTGCGTTTCCCGTCGATTTTTGTTGTGCTAAATTCATTACTATCGGTTTTACACTTCTCCGCTATCGGTATCACTGTCTGTTTCAATCAGGTAACTCTCGGTACCCCGGAATATCGGTCCAACCACAAGTTTTCCTAACGTGTTACGATGTTCATAAGCATGATGTATATTTCATAGTCTTTATTTTCGTCCAAATATAAATCGCAACTATGTGTGTGACGACACCTGTGGTATAAATGGATGTTCAAGAACACATTACCCCGATTTGCGGGATTCTGTACTGTATATTGATAACCGGCATCGGTCCAACTGACTGATGGTGAAACGTTCAAATTATTTATCACGAGCCCGAAGTCTTCAGGTAACTCCAGAGGATCACCATAGACACTTTCACTGATGTTGTCGTTTATGCAACTGCTATCGACACAGGTGGTACTGACGTTCTGCGGACCTCTCCTTGCGGAGATTTGTGTTGACAGTGGTCTCGGTTGCGATAAATTATGGTTTCTTCGCTCCTTTATAACATCGGGACAATGGTATCGTTGATGACGATGAAGTCCACTTTGTGTTGTGAATGACCTCCCGTAGTGCGGAAACTTGCAGATTGACGCTTCCGATGATGGTACAGTGGTGGAGACTATTGTATGATGATGATGGTATTGATGGTGTTGGTGGTTGGTCTGGAGTTTGTGGTGGAAGGTACATGGCACTGTCTTCCATCGCTTCCAACTCTTCTAACAACATAAGGATTGATTTATCCACTTCAAATGCACTTGTCATATTTGAATGTACTCTGCGACAGCACTAGTCGAACTGATGGTACGATGCGAATTCGTGTCTGCTCAATGAATGTTCTGTGTTCTCGGCATATAACTCATTAATACTGTAATTAGATTATGTTCGTTGAAGTTTCATTCATTACGTGCTTTACAATATTTACTAAATTGTAAGAGGCAAGAATGTTGTTATATGTTGAGTTATAGTGCATACCACAAATGTTAATATATTCTTTGGCTTTATTCAAGGTGTTAACTCCGTTGGGAACATTCTCTATCATGAAACAAACTTCGAAACCTTGACTCTTCGCTTTACTTAAAGCGTTGTTAAAGTCTATTTTCTCTATACGCATACACTTGTATTCACACACTCCGTAATCTTTCAGTGGTGATTCTTTTAATAACACACAGAAAACATGTCTCAAAATTATTTCCATCTTGGTTAATTGTCGATTGTTTTTTGATTGAGTTTGCAAACAACTGAGTGATCTGAGCGTTTTCGTAATTAAGAAGTAGATTTTCATTTATAAGATCGTACTCTCCAACTTTCGTATAACTCTTTGAATAGTACATTTACCTGCTCCAATTTTCTTGCTGAAACATTGCATTTTATAAATAATATCAGAGTAAACAAGAGGACCAGATAGTTGTTTTTGCTTACATAACGTCCAACGTTTCATCTTGGTTAGTTGTCGACTGTTTTCGATTGAGTTTGCGATCAACTGAATGAGCTGAGCGTTTTCGTTCTTAAGAAGTTGATTTTCATTTAGAAGTTTGTACTCTCCATGCTTTCGTAGAGATGGTAGGACGTCTTCTGAAATCAAGTCCTGGAAATGTTCTGTTAATTTAATTTTAGGCTTCATAACTAATTAGTATAATCCGGGCTCAATTATAAGAATACTTTGTGGATGTATAAATTACATTATGGTCGATTCGCTTTTCTTTAAATCTTTGTAATGTATTTTTGTGTTTTGTTCTTACATGATCTCTCACTACATTTTTCGGTTATACATATTCCAAAATATCAGCTACCTCCTTAGCACAAAACCACGGATTAGTTTCACGTTCAAATAGTATATTAAGTTTTGATTTTTAAACACGTACGCTGTAATGTAAGACATGATTCACAAACACGAGAATTGCAGGGAGGTTTATCCAACACGGCGGCAGGGGATAGAATTACGCTGCAATCCTCAGCCTGTAGGTTCAGTACTTCCTGCATCCACTTCATCCTCAGCCGACCAATTAGAGAGCAGATTGTGTATTTTTGACCAACCGGAGAGCGGTTTATTTCGACCAATCGGAGAGTGGTTTATTTCTACCAATCCCAGAGTGATGGTTTAACTGGTTATACCCTGTTTTATACTAAAAACGAAACCTACCATAGTGGCGGGGGTTTAAAAAAATTCGCACTAAAATCCGCGAAAAAACAATCCGCTGGAAAATAAATCCGTGAAAAAACCGGGGGGAGAAAAAGTTGTATATGCAAGTGGCAATGTCACTTTCTGCATACTTAAAATTGATGCAGCATATATTTATCACCATTTAATACCATATATTGTGGAATCTCTAGTAAAACTCAGACGCAAAATCTGTAATCCAAGTTGCTCTAGATATAGCCAACTTTTTCTTATTGCACAACACGTGTGTATTGTCATCTCTAGCGGTGAAATTGCCTGATTAAAACGCACCTCCACAAGGCAAAATAAAATTCAGCATCTCTCTTTTCCATCACAACAACTAGTGAGATTCTGATCGTGATTGTTTTATGATGTTATGAGGGATACATAATGTTATGTTTGTATTATATGTTTGTGCATTTCTTTAAATGTTTGTGTTATGTTATGTTCCATGATACATATTGCACATGCAAATAGGAAGAAAGAGAAATATATATAACCAAGCAATATGTGGTAATGAAAGAAGTGCAATTTATACATCGGAAAAATAACATAAGTGTAAGTATTTTAACTACACAAATTTCAATAAAACGTGCAAAAAATAATAACAACTCCATAATAATACAGTAATATTAACAATAATATAAGACTAGTAGACCGTCGTGGCTTCGCTCGCGATCGCAGTACACTGTTATGTTTGAGAAGTTAGTTTCATTTGTTAAAGAACCTGGAGGACCGAGGTTTGCTCGAAAAGCCAGTCAGTTTGTTAAAAATGCCTAGAGTGTTTTTATTCACGATTCCTCTCCAAGGCGAGCGTATTTGTTTTGCTTATTGCGTATTGCTCGTATATTTTTATTTTGGACATGTCCGTTTTATACTCAATCTTTAGTTTGCATAGTTCTTGCAATTTATATATAACCTAATAATGTATTTTTAAAGTTATGTACGCATTGCGTCTAATCACTATTCCCACAAAATCACATTATACTTTACCAAGTGAGTGTTATTTTTACAATTGAATGGTTGTTTTTGATTAGCTGTTATGATCCATTTGTTTTTATTTACAAATCTTAACCATAACCCCAATGTTGTTTTTTTTAATACATTGCTCTACAATTCTTTTAGCGAATTTCCCCTATAGGGAAGAAGCTATTACCGTAGTCGGCATGGTAAGACCTAGGCCCGGGACCATGATACTTTTCGTTTTGAGGTCCCCAGACCCTAAAAACACCATTCGTTCGAAACTGTGTGTATATATATATATATATATATATGTGTGTGTGTGTGTGTGTCCGTGAGCACGATAACTCTCGTAAAAGTTATCCGATTTTGATGAAATTTGGTATAAACGTGTAAAGCAACATTTATGACTTTAAGTTCGAAAACCAGCCAGATCGCTCTATCCGAAGGGGTATTTTGGGGGGGTTTTGTACTCCAAAAATGGGGTTTTCGAATTTTTTACATATAATTTTGGAAATATTCAAATTTTAGTTTTTCCCTTTGGATTCAGCTTAAAAAACACACAATTTGGTATTTTGATCATTTCTCTACGTCAATTGGTTACCGAGATATTGAAAGTGCTAAACACAGTACGTTGTCTAATGTTATTCTTACGGAGGAAAATAAAAATTTTATATCTCGCTTATTTATGAACGTATACTGACGAAACTTGGTATACGACTTCATCTGGTTGTGGACCATTGATATTTGCTCAAAAAAACAATTTTTTACCAATGGCTCTCGTCATTATCAAAATAAATAAATGAAATTTGGTATGTGGCCTTACCTACATGAGTTGTATTGATATTTGTATAAAACACCATTTTTTGTACTCCTTGCTTCAGCAAACCTGCATACTCAGCCACCATGTTATTCTTATGGAGAATATTTAAAATGTTATAAATCGTTTATTTATTAATGTATATTGATGAAACTTGGTATGTGGCTTTATGTGGTATTAAGATACATACATAGTCATTGGAAATTCGCTGAGTACGCAGGTTTGCTGCTACGAGGGTATTTTTTATATGGATGTGGTCTGATTAGAACACATTTATTAACCCATAAATTCGACAGTTCCAACATTTGGTAAAGCATTGTTGGAGCAGGAGTAGGCAAAGGTTTTATTCTCATGTATTTACTATCCTCCCAACAAATGTATGATCAATCGGTTCAGTTAACAACGAACATCAGTGATGAATAAATTAAAATTGTAAAGGCCGACGGAGCAGATACGTCCCAAAGGGCAGACAGGATAGAAAGTGTAGTGCATCTGTTTCTGACTATAGTGGATTGCCTGCTGTCTTTCTACCAAATGTATGCTCAATCGGTCTAGTATGTATATATTTAACATGGAAATGTTGAAGGGCGTTAGGGCCTAGCCTCATTGGAACGGGAATAAGCCCATATATATATTTTTTTTTTGATGGACACATCTTCTTTCAAATATCTGCTCAATAACTCCTGTAGTTTGTTGGACTTATTGAAGGTGGACTTAAAAACATATACAATATTCGGTATTATAATCACAATGGCTACTTAGACAAACTGAGCTTTAAATACTTTGTTGCAAGGGCTTTCGTGCTCTGTATAGCCAATGATTTATTACCGTGCCGTTATTTTAAATGGTTTAGTATACCTTTGTAGAGTAGTAAAGCAGTACGTGTTTCCTCGGTTCTGTGATAACATACAATTAGCTGACTAAATGCTCATTAGAACAAATATGGTGCATGCTGTAGTGAAATATTAAGTAACCCCGACTGCCCTTAAGATCGACTTTGTAGCAGTGCCGGACAAAGGGGCATAACCCTAATGACGTACTTTCATTTAAAATAGCCAAAATGATTCCTCCTCCACACGAAAATAGGCAACATATTTGATTTCATTCAGTACAGTCTTTTTTTGATTATCGCTGACCAAATCTGGCTTATAAACAAACAGACGGATATACAAAAGTTGACACAAATTTAAATATCTCCGTTGCATAGAATATTTCACTAATAACTTATTTTATTTATATGGATAAATAAATTCCTTTACTGTGACATCTGGTATTGCTAATAACCTTTCCATAATGTATTAACAGCTGGAATTCAAACCAAATTATTCGCAATGTTAATCTTATGGGCTAGAAACGAACTTTGAGAGCTCGTGGGGCGAAGCCTCGTGGTCGGGAGTGCATGGAAACCCCAAAAGGCACATCTAGAGAGGCAGAGCTTTCGATTGATACCAACTATGTATATAAAATAATATTTTTAGGGGTCGAAAATTGCCGAACAAAAATCAAGAAATTATTTTAATAATATAGATAGATATATTTTACGTATATAATAATAATTTATTCAGGTAGATGTTGCTAAGGGGAAACGAACTTCACTCTTCCGTCAGCACTTCTGATGGATTCTGTAGACTCATCGAAGAAGTCTGCATGAGCTGAAGGCGAGCTTCCAAACCTAAGTCTAGAGATGCGTAGAGATGTTATATGCGTAGTATGATGTCTAAATCTTCTACGAAAAATGGTCATAGGACGATTTCACCGAGGAACCACAAGGGGAAGTCAGACCAAGGGACAATCAAGTATGCCGTTTAACAGCTTAAAGCGTTGAAGGTAAAAACTGGATTTCTAACTCACTGATCGATATACTGAGAAACGTGAATCCACATCTATTCACAACAAACAAACAAAGCAGACCTCGATTCTATCTATCATGTTGTCATAACCAAGTTTGTATGGTGACCATAAAACCGAAAACTATTCTAAGACAGACCAAATCAAGGATTTATACAGGATGACACGTGACAAAGGCGATCGAAAATCTCTGGTAGACCTCATAATAAAACCCTAAAGTGAGCGTGCTGTGAACATAATTTAGGCTAACCCTCTACGATGTACTGATTTCACACACAAAAAATCAATGTTTGAATAAACATGACTTTTCTATGGCCATCAATAGAATCTCGTCAATTATACAGTACGTAAATATCGTAAACATACAAATATTATAGCTCGTTAAAAATAATAAAATAAAAGATTGTTTATATTATTTTATCGAAGTTAAATGTTCTATGACAACTTGTGAAGGAAATAAAAAATATCCCCTAATTCAAGCCAGTACAAGATAGATAACTTTTGATAGTTTCTTATACTTCTGTGACCAGCAACAATTTATGCGGATTTTATTTAACGATTTTACCTAAGATGTCATTGATATCTCGTATTTAAATAAACTCAGTTACGTATACGTACGTACCTCGCCCCGTTTTTTCATACTTTGTTGGGTATGTTTACAATGACACACGCTTGCTTCCAAAATTCATTTAAGAAGAGTAAACGGAGTCCATTAAAATCTTCTAAAAGAAGCATTCTGTTCGCTATACTAGCGTTTATATTAATTCAACGTTAAATTTATTGTATTTCCCATGAATCACTTAGGGTAATTTTACCACTATATTTCTTCCAGTTTTAACTAGCCACGATTATATTTCTGAAATCTTTGTCAATACTTACCCCTTTATGTGTAATGGCAAGATCTAACAACGATTCTTGTATATTGAATCGTAGGTTTATTTAAAGTTGTTGCATGTAAATATTTCGACATTTTGTGTGTTTCAGGTCACGGAATAAAAATATTTCTACTAAACCTTGCATTTTTATTGAATGTGACAGACTAGCGAGGTAGGATGTCGCTTGACGTGAGGATGACTTATTACATTTCTCGAAGCAGATGTGAACGTCAAACATCTTTAGAAGCATAGGGCAAGTAAATACCCTCGCAGCAGCAATTTTCGATCTCAGAGGTTTTCTAATTAAATGAGACAGCCTTTTAGAAATATTACTTATAAATTAAAAGAAAAGTCAGTACTTAATACTTGTAATACTTGTAGTGTACTTAATTTAATATAACAAATCCTTTTGAGTTGCTTACACATGAGGTATGTGAAAAAAACTGTTTATCCAAATTATTTTTCTAAATAAAATTGTATGTATACAACATTTTTAATCTTAAAATTAATAATTTTGTATTCCTTTATAAGCTTAGTTAACAATTGTGGGAAGGACTTAAATAGAATCATTATTTTGGAGAAACTACAGACTGGGGTGTTAACTATCAAGCGGATATCGAAATCAAGCAAGGAATGACGCCGGAAGTCAGAGCAATAAACAACGTCACCAGCATATATTGTCTATGTATCAACCAATGATCTAGGCTTTAGTCAACAAGTTAAACTTTTATTAGATTTATAAAATAAGGTCATAGAAATTAACTGCATCGAAGATACTACTCTCCACATTAAACTCTAGGGATGTTTTCGATTGTTATTGTAGCTGACTAATTTTGAAGTGAAAAATCATTCACAACCACGATAAAAAGGTGTTTACCAGTTAACACATCTCGTTAATTCCTTTCATATAAGCGGGAATTCCTACAACAGCGGGAATAATTACACTTCAACAGTTTTCAACTTTGTAATATTTGTAATTTACAATTTATACAAATTTTCATTCTCTACGGAGACTTCAGATCAGATCCGGCAAGCGATAACTTGTCTCAGACGACTAATTACTTGATCTGAGTTGCAATCCTCTAATTCTATTGATGATAACTGTGTCAAACAGACAGTGAATAACGTCTGATGTCGTCGTAGACACGCCTTAACTAAATCCAATATTGGTATTATATATCTGTTATCATTCCTTGTGAAAGATTCTCGTTTTCAGTGATTATAACTCTTGTTATTCCGTATTTTATGATTCCAATTATAAAAGCGTATTTTATGTAGCAGATTTTAGTTTTACTATGTTAAGTACTACACTATACCATAGTGTAAACTAATTTATATTCAAATTTTAATTTCAAAATGTAAAAATTAGGTGATCAAGTTACAATCATTTACATTTTGATGGTCAAATAAAAATTATGACATGTTTACAGTTCAACATGAATAGTTCAACAAATATTAAATACTATTCAGTTGATTTAGTGTGATATTAAAGTAGTCATCATTAAAAGTATCAGATTAATGTGTTTTAGAACTGAATAATAGACTAACATAAATCAGTTCATTTTATTGATTACTAATTTCCAAAGGAAGTGAAGATCGATTAAGTGATATGCGACCAACAATTCTGCCGATTGACTGACTTTTGATGAAAATATTATTTCCACATCGGTGTAGAATTAGGTCGAATGCGCTTTATCAATCTCCAAATTAATACCAATATTTAGACGTTTTGTTCCCATTATTTTAATCAATATCATCTGATATTTTTTATTGTGTCCTTATACGATATTATGTATTAATCAGGAAATTAATTTTTTGTGTTGAGCAACTTGAAAAACAATCTAGTTTCTTTACCTTGTTCTCATGCTATGATCACACGCTGTGTAACTTTAAGTGTGTACAAATCTTGCTTTTACCCTCATGGTATATTCAAAATATAATAAAATATGTCTGTATTTCTGTATTCGTAAGATGCGAGGACCCTTTCAGGTGTTGAAATTCTTGCCAAAATGGCGAAGAGACCTAATTAATCAAAAGACGAGTTGTATCAATTTGTTTGCTAGTTTTATAGTATAGTAAAAAAGAAACAGCTTAAAATTGTTAAAAAAAGTCAAAAACGCATTAAAAAAACATAAATTAAAAGAACATTTCTACCTCTTATTTTATGTGGTACGCATATTTAAAAATTATGGTATACTATGATAAATAGATTAAATGGCTTAAAGATAAGAGATATCACTTGTTACTTGTAAGCAAACGCACAGTAGGTTTCAAATTAATTAAGAAATATTATCCTAAGTTTAGGTAGTTAACTAGCCAAACTACCTTTTTGGCTTAAAAGTTCAAATTTTGCTTAATATCTAGTTCAATTACTCCAAAATGTGCAGTTTTTAAGATTTTCCTTTAAAAATAATTTGAATGGCCTATCAAAATCAAAAGTTTTTGATTTTGACGTAGGTTACCACCGAACGTAACGTCAACAACACAATGGAAAAGCCCACTCAAAGTTACGCCTAGTAAGCTTAGAAAAAACAAATTTCATACAAGAACGCTTTGAGGACAAGTTTGGTCGTAATAGCATGGCTCTTAGTTGAGACATTATTGCAAAATATGTTATCAAACATACATACGTTCATACTTTCTACATGCCTCCTTAGTTCAACATTAACACTACAATGCTTCTAGCAATGTCTGTTTATATAAACAAAATCAGTTTAAAAGGCCATTTTTATTTTCCTTAAATTGTATAGTCTTCAAGGAGAGAATGTATTGAACTGTTGTTTGAATCCACTTTACTTACAAAATATATGGGAGTTTACGGAAATTACTATAATATCACCAGCATATGTATGTCGATTATCTTCATAAAAATAGCTTATGAAAAATTTCAAGTTATCACAGTTCCTTTTGACAATTTATAACTTAAGTCTTTAACAATTTTATTTAAGGGTTTACGATGGGAAATCCCAATCCCACATCAGCAGTTTTTATCTTAAGACACAGTTGTACTGACTTAATAGTGTATACTATAAACACCCCTGGCCACTATTTCGAAAACTAAATTTGTTGGTGCTAAAATAAGTTATACTCAAGTAATATAATGTTTCAATAATGGGTGGATAAACTCATATTTTTTAGAGAATACTAGCTTATTCTACAATTTATTTTAATAAGTTAAATAATATAAGTTAAAAAGGAACGTAATCAATCCCAGAGGTAACATTACTTATCGCCCGATAATTCTCTTGGTTGTCTAGAGTTAACTCCCTGACTCCAATGGTATTCCCGATCGTCATAGTGGGTTACGTATCAGGTTGATCCACGTCATCTTGAACACTTGCTAAACTGCGGGCTAATAGCCCAGTCAATGAAGATATAAATAAGGCAGTTGTTGGAATTAATTCCTGGAGAGCTGGATTTTTCAATGCCGTTAGACCATGTTGAGGTGTGTATTTTCCCAAAAGTCCCCGATCCTCCCCCTTGTGCTTTTCCCTCACCACCAGACCCCCCTTTTTTTAGATAAATTTGCAGTCTCTTAGAAAATTAGCTACAACTCAAAAACGAGTTAAGATAACACTACAATCTTTTTTATCCTATTTGCAACGAAATTCTCTACAAATAATGTACTTACCACATTCGCGAAAATGTTCATAGTTTTGTCAGAAAAGTTACATAAACTTAAAAAATTAATTGTTACAGTTTAATTTGATAAAACTTTCCCTCGTAAATTTTGTACATGAGGTCATACGACAAAATTTTTTGAGTCAAACTTGTAGTACATGATTTAAGCTTTAAAATTATGTATGTTTTAGTAATAGTTTGCGCATAGTGTTGAAAATATATAGTGGATGGATTTCACATGACTCGGGCTTGTTCTGCGCCACAACCCTTTAATTTGCAACAATGAAATCTCTTTACTCATATGGCTGTTATTTCCTGCTTTATATAGAACATATTTAACGTTCTTTAGTTCCTTAAATACATATACAGACCGTTGTGGATACCCATACATGAGTATTATGCATGTGTTACAATAGCTAAGGCCTTATGTTTGCTTCTAAATGTTATTTGTTATCGTTAACATTAATACTAATAATGACACAACAAATTGAGTAAAAACAACATTGTATTTTAATCACGGTACATACAAGTATGTTATCAACAGACTACTAAGCATAATTACCTACCAAATAACAATTTTTTCCAACTAGTCATCAAAGTCGTCATGGTATTGCAGCGAATTAGTACATGATAGCCCATTACAATGTTCCCACATGGCCGAACATATAAAGCCAGATTTTCTGCAGCCACAATAATGTCCACATCCTGTCTTCCATGAGCACGAAACCATTGATAATAGGTTATCAGGAGCCGTAGGATTTATACTTATAACTGGTCTTAAGATTTCTCTTCGTTCATCACACTTTTTGGTTTGTTCATATCTCAAACCCCAATCAGGGTATGAGTTTGTTCCCTAACCAACTTTGCACTTGCAAGTAAACTCTGAAGAGGTGTAACTTCATGTAGATTCTTCATGTAGAGGGGTAACTGAGCTAACTCGAAGTCTGACTTTAAAGAAGACTTTTTAGTTATTCTTGTAAAAGGAAAATACCGAGCTTCGTTTAAGTTAGAGAACTTACTCAGCCCATACAGTAACAGAACAAACCTTTCTCAATTCATAGCTATGGTTTCTTTGGAAGAACTTTTATTTAGGAACAGTTCTGCCGCATGTTTTCCCTCTTCATTTGCTTTGATTAACTCGATAGCTTTTATTTTTCCAACTCCAAAAAGATAAGGTTGTATCACAACCAGACACGGCGTGTGCAAACAGCATGAGTCTAACTACATGTTTGTATACGCTTTTCAATTTGCCTATGTCGTAGCAAATGCTCGATGAATTCCTTCTTCCAACATCTTTACGAAAGTAAATGGCCTTGATCTCGGGTGCCAATGCAATTAGAAGGATTAAAATTACCGTGTCATTTCTCACAACAATACTTCTGGGAAATGATTCAAGCGCTTTAATTCTAGCATTTACAACTTCAGTGTCTGCATCATCATCAGCTGTAATGGGTTTTATTCCAGACTTGTCTAACTCTTTACATATAGTCTAGTGAAATTAGACAAAACATTGCCTTGGACAAACAATTTGCCTGGACAAAATTTATAACAGGTTGAAAACGTTCAGAACCATGTCCTGAGTGGCTCACACAAAGTCCCAAGAAATCCCAATTGGGGAACGGCCGCCATATTGGAAATTTGGAGTTTTTGCTTATATCTTTTGAAGTAATTGTTCGAAAGGCTTTATTTATGTCTCAAATTTCATGTATGAGCTTATTATATAATTAAAGAGTTTAAGGCGTTATAAGTGTACATTTTGTTTATATTAACTTAAAAAATAAATATAATAATGATACAAATTTACTAAATGAAGCTTTTCTAATTTTCTTTTTCGTTGTGCTACAGAAACCAGCTGTTGTGCGTTCAGCGAGCGGGAGCTCTGCGAGTCGCAGCTGCGTATCGCACAGTCTCCGAGCCGGCCGTTTTAGTGATTGCCGGAGTTATCCCCGTCCATTTTCTGGCAAGCGAGTGACAGACAATCCACCGCCGGAGATTTGAGGCTGACAGAGCGATGGTCGCCTCTGAAGAACGTGAGCGCACTCTTACTGAGTGGCAGGGCAGTTGGGAGGCCGAGTCGAGGGGTCGGTGGACCGCGAGACTGATTCTGGACTCCGCACATGGACAGAGAGGAAGAACGGCAAGGTGGGGTACTACGTGACCCAGCTTTTTTCGGGTCACGTGTAATTCAGAATATTCCTCCACAAAACAGGGAAGTAGGACAGCCCCAACTGTATATACTGTCCAGGTGTCACCGATACCGTAGAGCACACCATCTTTGCATGTGGCAGGTGGTATAACCTCCGAGCGTCCGTGGTGGCTGAGATCGGTCCTCTGGATCTAGGCATAGTCGTGGGGGCAATGCTCCGTGGGGATGAAGCCTGGAACCGGGTGGTGCGATTCGTCGAAGCCCTACCGAAGGCGAAGAAGTCCGATCTAGTTTGGGTTTTTTAACGTTCAGCCAACTGAGTAGTCCCTAACGGGCTAAATACAAGTGGCCTAGTCTTGATTGTGTGTCAAACGGTTTCAGGCTAGTCCCTCGGTGGCGAGGGGGAGTTTTTAGTGGGTGCGAGTCCCATACTACCGGTAACACTACCGGTGTGTATAATGCATTTCCTCCTCCTCCTCCCCCCAAAAAAATTGCTTTTACCTTTACTCATCTCCTCGTTAAGTTTTAAAAAATATGATATCACAGGTATTGTTACTACGAATCTATGTATACTTTTCTATTAGTATTTTCAAATCTAATCGCAACCTAAATTCTTGAAATATTTATAATACAACGTATTTACTAATTTATTTTTAATTGTAACAGTTTCAGCATTTTTACCAGCTAATCTCATATCCCTTGTCACAATTATAGTGTTTAATAGTCATTAGTAACATCAATATTTATTGAACCATGCAAAATGGTTATATTCCACTAATATATTTTAATTGTGTTTCATATTTATTAGCGGTATTCCTGTAAGTATTTATTTTATTAGTTAACTTTGCCTTTTCTTGAGCTATTCATGATTAATCGATTGTAAACTCACTCGATACAATGTCTATGAACCAAGCTTTTGTAACTACAAAGGCTATTTTGGTATTAAAGACGACATAAGAGAGAGATTCTTAAGCTACACGATATTGGTATTTTGCAAAACTCCAAGTAATTAATTTTTGAAGTTTGTTCCTGTGTCTTCAATTAGGTATAACATCTCGTTATTACAAAACTAAAAAATTTTTCACAATAAACAATATTACAAGCAACATTTAAATACAAACCAAAAATGTAGTATGGTTAATAGATAAATAAGAGTTGTCAAAGCTCTCATACCTTCTTTTTAACACCTGTGACATTAGGATTTTTAAACTTGTTTAGCTTGCCACAAAAATATACAAGTTGTCTCACAAACATCTGGATCCATTTACATTCACAAACGCCATACATCGCCAGAAGTGTTTCTTTAATCAACACACAAAACACATGTTTGAGTTCTGGATCTTCAGGGAAAACTTTTATCAACCCCTTTGCTATTATTGCTATGGGGAACACAAAAATTACTATTTCTCTCTTATTTATTGGTAAATTTCGTTCAAAATTGATATGCATATGATCAAGTTAGCATTGACCAACAGAGGAAATTCGAAATATATTGACCCTTAATAACCATGAGGGGGTGGAATAGGGGGCATTTCCCCTCTTAAAACCACGTGTGTAGCGATGGATTCTGTAGGGCCTCCTAAACAGGGATTTGGGTGGATATTTTTGAAAACAACTTGTTTACAAAATTTTCTGTACATTCGACCGTGATTTGAATTCTATGTTTAGTAAATAAAAAGTAATTTATTCATTAAAGTTGGGCTAAAAGGGAGAAAGTATGTGTCAGTTTCCTGATACCGTTTATTACTCAAGTTATCGCATTCACGGAAACATAAAACGGGTGTTCAAAAAGTCTGGAAACCCATTAATATTTATTTTATTAATAAATGCAGAAAAATGAAACTCTAGGATGACGTCCTCACTGTAGTTACTTATTTTTTGGCCATTTTACCTTTTTTCGCTTTGGGAGGACGTCCTGTGAAGGAAGTATAACAAATCTTAAATGTAAGCATAGGTCCAAATATTCGTTATTTTAAAGGTTAGAGGAACACATTGCCGCAATCCCGACTGAAAAAGGGCCATTCGTTTGGAAATGGAAGTCTCTCAAAGTTTGTTTGATTTTAATGCTAATACAATGGCAAATAACGTTATTGGCAGATCTAATCAATTGCTGATTCAGATTATTGATAGCCAGGACATAAACATTATTTTTTTTATAAAAATCCCAGATTATTTAGTTTTTGCGGTCTTCTAAACTTTACTGAAACTTAAAGAATTACATTGATAATGTTTAAAAGTTGGGTTTTCCCACTGACCTTTGTGGTTTGTCCCATCTTATCTCTTGCATTATCTCTCGTACATGTTAAGCTATGCACCCTGACTGGTTCATTAGTTGACAACGTATTACATTAGTTTGTGATATTCATTTCTATTAAGCTTTACATTAGATTACAATGCCACTTAGTGAGACGGAGCGAATAACCATTCTGATGATGAGGGGTTGTGGGAATAGAACTCGTTCGTATGAGGAGGTAAGCCGCTTGTTCAATGAAACTCACCCCATTAGACCACCTATTCAAAAATAAAAAATGTTGAAGACCATACAGCGCTTTAGAGAAACCATATCAGTAAAAGATCGGCCAAGATCCGGACGGCCAAAATCAGCAACCAATGAAGAAATGGCCCTTGAAACACTTCTGTGTTTCGTGGAAAATCCGCACCTATATTAGAAAGTCAGCACAGGTTCCATCCATAAAATACTTTACGAAAATAAATTGCATCCCTTTAAGATACAACTTCACCAAGACCTAAATGAAGATAACGCAGACCGGAGGCTGCTACTGTGAAATTGTAATGAACATGCCATTATTCTCGATGAAAACTTTCCAAAACTAGTCCTGTTTTCTGATGAGGCAAGTTTCTGTCTGAATAGTACTGTGAATTGACATAATTCACATTACTGCTCTCAAGAAAACCTACGGTGGATGGCAGAATCACACACACAACACCCACAACAAGTAAATGTTTGGGCCGTATTGCTTGGTACTCGTGTTGTGGATACGAATTTCATTGAAGGGAACTTGAATGCAACCACCTACTTTGAATTACTGGAAACTAGGGTGTTACCGCATTTAAGGGAATTACTGGGCCCTCAGTTTGAGGATATCTGGTTCCAGCAAGATGGGGCCCCTCCTCATTTTGGGTTGCGTGTCAGAGAACTGTTAGATGACATCTTTGAGGACAGATGGATTGGTAGAAGGGGTACAATTGAGTGGCCACCAAGATCCCCTGACCTTTCACCCTTGGGTTATTTTTTTGGGGGGCATTCTGATGGGTAACGTTTATACAACTAAGCCGGCCAACATTGAAGCCCTAAAGGAACGAATAGTAGAAGAGGCACACAATATTACGGAAGAAATGATTGATCTACCATGCCATGATTAATCCATGCCATGATAAGCCATGATTGGGTACTACCAGCGCATGGCACATTGCAAAGCTACACAAGGACTCCACCTCGAGCACCTTCCATCTGTAATACCTTCCAAGGTTTGTTTATTTTTTTATAATTATTGTCTTTCAAAGTAAGTAATTTAAACATAAACAACTGACATACTGTCTGTTCAATTTCATTTATAATGATAATTGTCCCCAATTACATCTATGCACTCCTAAAGTTTTTAAACAATGAAATCGAACATTCCTGATATTTCCTATCCCTCCACACTCCAGTTGTGAAATTCTCATAGTTAAAACACTAAAATAACCAACACGGTTGAGTATTCACTTCTGCCTCTTAATCTCCGCAACCTAAAGTTAACAAACTATGAGAGGCTGCTATTTCCAAACGAATGGTCCTTTTTCAGTCGGAATTGCGGCAATGTGTTCCTCTAAAAAAGACCTTTAAAATGATAACTCGACCTATGCTTACATTTAAGATTTTTAGACTTCCTCCACAGGACGTCCCCCCAAAGCGAAAAAGACAGTTAAAATGGCCAAAAAGTCAGTAACTACAGTGAGGACATAATACTAGAGTTTCATTGTTCTGAGTTTATTAATAAAATAAATATTAAAGGGTTTCCTGACTTTTTGAACACCCTGTGTATATATATAAATTTGAACGAATAGTGTTCTTGTCATCTGGGGACCTCAAAACAAAAGGTTATAATGGTCTCGGGCCTAAGTCTTACCATGAGAACTACGGTAATAGCTTTTTCCCTACAGGGGAAATTCACTAAAAACGGGCAACGCAAGAAAATGGCATGCAAGTTTACAAAAACTACGTAAAATTGGGCAATTTATCACCGCAAGGTTCAAGGCAATAAGATTTCTGAAAAATGTATACCGATTCACTACAGGGCGTGGTTAAAACAATAAATGTTCTTACCAGTGAGAACCTAAAATTATATTTTGTGATGTTAAGGAATGAGTAGCTGGTTTATTAGTCAATGCAGTCATGGTATTATAAACAAATATTAAATTAAGATTCAAATTATAAATACTTAATAGAAAATACTTTTTTCGTAACTGTAGCTTGTCACAAAACGAATGCACGCGAAAGCCTATTTAGATTGTTGCTTACTGCATTACCGATATTACCGAACAGATTTTGAAATCAAAATAATGTATGACGGTAACTAATAGATTTTTAACTGCTTTTTTAAGGTTTAATAATTAAAAATTGTGAGTTTCGGCAATTTACCTTGGGATTACAAGGTAAAATCTACCTGCATACCAATATGTTAGAAGAAGATGACTGATATGGTAGGACATTTTTATCAGGGTTTTGATTCCCGCCAGTTACCAACGTGTTTAGCTATGTGAAATGTCTAGTCCCCTTGTTACGGAACCTACCCTAAGCTGCAGCCCCATCTGGAAAGCAGAAATAAATAGGTCTCCGAGGCGAGGAGAATTCCCTCCACGAAAAACTTTACGAAACATTGTACTATACTATTAAATATCGGATTATTTATATATTTAATATAAATTATGGCCATGAGGATGATCACTTTCCTCGGTATTAAAACAAATAAATTAAAACTACTATTCTAAAGAAAAAATTAAAATTAGTGAAACATTGCATGTTATGCTGCATTTAAACTTAAAAGTAAGTAACGACGTAAGACCACAAAGAGACAGGTTGTTTCTATTAACTGATCCCTCATATTAAGTATTAGCGCTACATCATTACCAATTCTTTGCATTTTACATAAGTTTGCATAATCATATTTTAGCATTATTTGTGTTGATATAAGATTTAAATCAACTAAAAGACAGTCTTAGTGTTTTTGTTGTAAAAAGAATGTGCCCAACGCCACAACAACTTTTTATATTCTTCTTTTCCGAATTTACTTATGTTTCCACATGCAAAATTGCACTTACATATTGACATACTTAAATAACTTGGCATAACAAACTTTGCAAACAAAAGTTTGTTTGATACAACTAGCCGGAACCTGACAGCTCACCTTTTATTGTTTTGGATTATTTTTAGTGAGTAGAGTTACTAGCTTTTTTGGTTCATAATTAATATATTTAGGTGTTTGACTAAGTATTACATGTGTAAGTACATCAACAGGCCTCTTAATTTGTTGATTCTAACATTTGAGATTAACGAAGTAATTTTAATAATTTAATGCATGCCATAAACGTGTGACTGGTTAGATATGACACAATTCTATAACTATTTACCACGAATAATTGTTACCTTCCAACAAAATTCCAAAACATGAGATTGTTCAAAATTTGGAAAAACTTGGTTTTAAAATTTTAAGCTAATCAAATATAATACAAATTAATATAATATGACTATTAATAAATATATTTTACGATAAATACTTGATCTCGAAAAAATTAGGTTTTTAAATTATTGGTAATTTTATAATTATTGTAGTTAGGTGTTGATAAGAAAAATGCTGTTAGAGCGATGACAAGCATTGTTTAAAAGGGTGGAACGCTGCACAAATTGAAAAAGTTAGGATAAGAGAGATTTATTGTGGCATTTTCATTTTAGAATAAACCAATGCTGTGTCCCACGTTATATGGATGACTCACAATATGTAATGGTAACACGTTTATATACTAAGTTGTTTTTGTCACTAGGAGGGGATACACTAGGAATGCAATATAAAAGGAATTCAAAGACACTGGCATGTAAAAACTTGGATAAAAACACCCTTTACCCTGAAAAAATTTAAATCTTGAAAATAATCATCACGATTCATTGGGAGTAGCTAATGATCATTATCTTTAAGCTTATGTGATTTAGTTTAAAAAAAATATCAAATAGCATATATATATTATTTTAAATATTTGGTAACCAACTTTGGTACGAAGAAGAAATATTCACATCCTAAAAGATGATCGTATACTTTAATGAATTCCAGTTTGTATTTATCACAGATTGTTTTAAAAAGCTTTTATCTATTCTTAGTGATGTATGTTTTAATTTAAAATGAAATGGTTATAAATTAATTGAGCTTAAAACAGATTAATCAACTTATTTATACTCATTCGATGATATTTTTATAATATAACTAGCTGGCTTGACAGACGTTGTCCTGTCCTAATGTCATTGAATTTGTTTTATGTCAAATACTCGTTCATTTTCAAGATGAGCTCGTTAGCTTGGCTCACTCGCCTCCCGAATTGGCTCGTTCGCTACGATCACTCGCCTATCGAAAAAAGAGTTTGAGTTGCCATTCAAGTAGTTTTTAGCGAATTTCTCCTATAGGGAAGAAGCTATTACCGTAGGTCTCATGGTAAGACTTAAGCCCGAGACCATGATAACTTTTTGTTTTGAGGTCCCCAGATGCCAAACACACTATTAGTTCAAATTTATATATATATATATGTGTGTGTGTGTATGTGTGTCCGTTAACACGATAACTTGAGTAAAAAACGTCCGATTTCGATGAAATTTGGCTCAAATGTGTAAGGTGACATTCATGACTTTAAGTTCGAAAACCAGAAAAATCGGACCATGGGAAGGTGGGTTTATGGGGGTTTTAAATTTCCCAAAAATCAGTTTTTTGCATTTTTCACCCTACAATTTTTGAAACACTCAATTTTGGTTTTGAGCATTTTATAGAGCTTAAAAAAAACAAATAATTTAGTATTTTTAATTATTACCCTAGGTTAAGTGATTGCGGAGAAAATCCAAAGAACCTGCTCATAAAATCTCCCATGTTAATCTTATAGGAAAAAGGTTTTTGGCTTTTCCTCAGTTCATTTTAGTGTAAACTTCACATTTGCTTTTACTAATCAATTCAGCTCTATAAAAAAATAATTTTGGTGTTTAAATTGTGATTCTACGTCCAACCGTTGCAGAGATATTCAAAGTGCTCAGTACGTTGTCCAATGTTATCCTTATGGAGAATAATTAAAACTTGATATCTTGATTGTTTATGAATATAGATTGATGAAACTTGGTATGCGGCTCCACGTAGTACTGGTATATTGATATTTGCACAAACAATTGATTTTTTGTTGATTATCCCAGTAGAATCAAACCTGCATGCTTAGCCCTAATGTTATTCTTATGGAGAATAAGTAAAGCTTTATATCCCCCTTAATTATGAACATAAATTAATACAACTTAGTATGTAGCTTCACCTGGTTGAGTTATATTGATAATTGCATAAAAACACATATTTTGTGTTCCTTGTTGCAGCAAACCTGCGTACTCAGCCCTATGTTATTCTTATGGAGAATAAATAAAATGCTATGGATCACTTATTTATTTATGTATTTTTATGAAACTTGGTAAGTGGCTTTATATGGTAGTGAGAAACATGTGCAAGCATTGTAAATTCGCTGAGTACGCAGTTTTGCTGCGACGGGGGTATTTATTTCCATAATGAAAATATGTTTATGCCTTTCAAGTATGTTTACCGCTGTTTGGTGTAACTAACTGAACTTTGATCAAATCAATGGGAACTTTGAAGGCCTGTGGGACAGAGCCCTTAGGTCAGATTAAAAATGCACTTTTAGAAGAACCTTGTCCTGACATTAACGAACACAACAAAAAAAGAATTATTCAATTTGGTGCACTCATTCTCAAGTGATAGTGTCACCAAGGGAAATAGGCATTCATTTTTATATAGGCCTATTAAGATTTGCACCAGTATTGAAATAATACTGGAATACAATCAAAGCGTTTCAGTTTCGTACTAGTTAACAACAACAAAATACCTGTACCTTTAGCCATAAGGCATGAACGGCAAGTATTTACTTTGATTACTATCTTATTTCGACAATAACAGCTTTGCCAAAATATAATTTAATTAATGACTGGGCATTCAAAACTTGTCAGCATTTGACATTTGATAAAAAACAAGCCAATCTCGTTAATTTCAAGGTTTAGGAGTTGAGGCTGGTATTGACAACCGCTTAATAACAGAATCCCCCCCCCCCCATCATAGAAGAAGAATCCACCACATTTGGATATACGCGCTACGAAGCCTTTCAAATTTGTAATTGTCTTTTGGTGTAAGTATACCACTAATATTATAACACAGAGTATTAAATATAAGCTTTGATATAAATTGCTCTAATTCATGTGACTTGAAACAGTGTGGGCTTGACAACTTGGCTTTAACATTTAATACCGGTATTGAAAACAAAACTTGCCTAAATTGCATGTATATTAATTTTCATTTTTTTCATAGCTTCAATCGCTCATTAGTTGTGTAACTATATCTATTCTATATGATAAATCTTAAGGACATATTAGTTAAACTTAAGTTTCCATGACCAGTGTTAAGCTTAATTTGGTGAATGAGGACTTTTAGTATTACTTATTTTCGCGTCTGCGTGAAGGTCATGTTAAACTATTAATATTTATAATTTTAAAGTAAGAATATTTGTATTCTTGAAAGAATTATTTTTATATAAACCTCCAGAATTGTGTACAAAATGTATATTTAAAAGTCAGAATCTATTAATACTACCTTAAAATATTACGAAGATAACGCCAAGTATAAGCTAAATACATTTCAAAACAAAGATAAAAAGCTGTTAAAAGTTGTTTTACAAAATAGGATTAATGTGAATCCTGAGCGCTCCGCGCTTGTGCAAAGTAGTTGCTTTTAAAACGACATTTTCAATAATGTAACCTTCAACGTTACTGTTCAAGTAATTTTAAGGACATGTAGATAATCATTTGCCTTATCCAGTGATTCTGAGTCCTACAAAAGTTTGAGTCTTATAGAAAAAGAAAAAAACTAAAACGGTGATTCAGTCTTTACAAATTTACTGTACCGGTAGCTTGACTGGCTCAGACTAAATATTAAATTCAAGTTGGAGATACTCAAGCATAAAATGTATTGGGTAAATGGTAAGAAAGCCGTTAGTTGGATTATGTATTACAAAAAATCTGTAGTAAAAGTATATTTAATGTTTCTAATGTAAAAAAATAGAAAACATAAACTGATAAATCAAAAATTATGTCAAAAATAGCTTCAGCGAAATCGATTAACAAAAATAACATTGTTTTAAACTTAATTTTAATTATAATTAGTGCAAATTAATCAGTATCACTAGTAATTTAATTAGTAAGTAGTAGTAGTTAGTAAGTAGTAAGTTTTAATTAGTATCACTAGTGCAAAATTATGGATTTTCTAATTTTAAAATAATTGTACATTGACGAGAAATCCAGGCTTTTCATAACAAATTTCACGGTTTTGAGTGCTTATAAAATAATTTCCAAACAAATTAGAAAATCTAGGTTTTTAACACTGCGTCAAATAGTTTTATTTCCATTGACTGTGAAAACAGATGTTTGATTTTTGACAATGTATTTTGTAACAACATTTATATTATGTTTAGGTTTCAATCACAGACCATTATTGAGCTTTAATAATGTTCGGCATCATATTTATGAAAGACTGGATACTGTTCACTAAAGTATTCATTTTGAATAATTAACTTATTAGGCCCACAAATATATTTAGTTATTTAGTGTACTAATGTGTTAGTGTATTTGGTTAAATACTCGTGTGTTAGTAGTGTGTTTTCGTTTTCCACATAGTTAGATAAGTGACTGATTTCTCTGAGCTGTAACATATAGCGTTAATGTGCCATCATTGCAATAGACAGAACGGTGTTCTGACTCGCTTTAAATGTCCCACTTAAGTGTATTTTTAGGACCAAGTCACAACAAAATTAACGCTATCTGTTGGAGAAATTAAAGGCGGCCGTCTTGGTGGTCTAAGAATTAATTTGTGCTTCACAAAAAAGAAATAATAATTGTTTTTATACCTTCCTTGTTTTTTTTTTGTATTAAATTTGAAGACTGCACCATTTTCTTTTGGAAACCTTGTATATAAGTATAGCTCAATCAACAATACAACAGGCCTAAAAGTTGAAAATGATCAGGTAAAGTGTTCCTCTATTGTATAAAAAGACTTATCTATCAAACATTTGTTTGGTTTTACTTAAAATAATTCAGACTCGAGAATTTATTGAGTTCATCGGAAGACATATTTTGTTCTGTCAACACAACAATGTTAGGATTAATCTCATCTAATATAATTTCTCATCTAGTCTTGATGGTAAATTCTAAAGTCTTAGCACAATTGAACAATTGTTATTTATTTTTTACTTTACGGCACACATTTAACAGACAAAAAACAGGTAAATTGACACTCCTATTCTAGAGCTTATACAACAAATTATATCTGCGCTAAGGTTCCAGTCTTGTAGAATGTGTCTCGACGTATCTGTATTTAATAAGGACGTGTAAGTGTGTTTATAAGATTTAGGATTGGTCATCACTTTATAACACATTTAACGTAACAATTACATATGCCAACTCTATGTGTGTTTTATAGAATAGAATTAGAAAGAACGCATCTGTAGAACAATGTAATTAGAATTTGCCCATTTAATGATAAGACTCGTGTATTAGCACTATATGTAACAGTTTATACTATAGGGTCAAACACGCATGAATTACTCTATTACACAGGATGTCTCATTCTGATACATATAAGAATGTAGGAGTTACTTACTAGTACAAACCCGATATTAAGTATACAAGAACTAAGGAAGAATAGTTTTTACAGTAAAATATTATAGAATTTGGACTTGATTGCAGGTACAAATGTGGGATTGATGGCACCATTAGTTTATAATATCAAATGTTAGTTATATTGTGACTACAGCGGTAAACTTATTTAGACATTTAGAAATAATCATAGTTGGCATATTACATCTGTATTTAATTTCGAATTATAGTAATAGCTTAGAGGGGGCATTCCATCATTGTATAACATATTTGAACATATTTGCGGACATGTGGGACAGAAAACTTTATGTACAACATGTCTAATAATCTGTTAAAATAATATATCCAAGACAGTTTGTTCTTACATTTATATATGTAGAATAAATAAACATACCAGAATATTTAACTTCGGACAAATCAACAACAGTAGGATTGTAAGTAAGAAACATGTCACAGCAAATAATTTAAATTGATTATAGAATATCCTCCTATTGTGCACTAGCCTTGGTCAAGAACAAATATTTACAATTATAAACAAAATCCTCTGTAATTTACAAAAAATAAATAAACCTCTTAATAATTTGGTATTTTTACATGTAATAGTGGGCCATAACCGTCTTCACAGTTAAAGTAAGATTAAATTTTGGACAATAACCCTAGTTTGGATTTGTAAATATCACAAATTAAGAGGTGATTACATATCGTCTTAGGCAATAACAACAAATTTTGATGATGGTGATAGTACCTTCGGGTAATATATATCTAACATTAAGAAGTTAACAATTACAAATTAAAGTAATAGTATATAATACGTTTTAACTCTGAAAATTATATAATAACAGTATGTGTGTTATTAGTATATAATCCTAAAAGTCAACATCCATTATAAATTACGGGTCTGGTAGTCTGCACTATAATTTGTTGTTGTATGTAGTATTTATACATAAACTAGTATAGTACAATATGATATTGATCAATAAGCACCAAAGTCGGTGTTTTAGGAATAATGTGTGCTAATTATACAATCGTGGGCTATAACATACATGATAATCGATAAAATCAAGAAGCTGGTCCTATTATAATTTAAATTTAAGACAACGGAATTGGGAGATAATTATATGGGGTTTAGCCTAAGACAACAACATATGCAGTAATCAATTAAATCGTCCAAAGTTAGCCGTATTTTGCAAAAATACAGTTACATAGTATCTAAATGGGGATAAAACATGGGATATAACATATCCAAAAATAAAATTGGATGGCACTACCGTAATTTACAATATATCATGCATGTGCATAGGAAAGTAACACATCCTAATATCTATTGATTCGGACCATAAACTCCAAAGTAATTTTTTTTGATACATTATATGCAAAGTATTGGAATTGGAGATACGATGTGGCAATTGTACTATATCATATCCGAAACCAAATCAGATGGTGAATAACCAGGCTTTTGGCAATATTATAATATATATTTTTTTAATTTGGCCGTAATATTGAATATGGAAATTATATGGGAAAGTTATGCACTAGCCTAGGACATTAAACAAATTACAAAAAAATCGGTATTTATACATTATACAGAGTATCGAATTTGGTACTTTTACATAATTGGGGCTATAACATATCTAAAAGTCAAATCAGTAAATAAGTTGGCACTTAGTACTTAAGTAGGGGGCATTGGCCGATTCAAAACCAGCAAAGGCTAGTGAGGAGCCCCCCCACGACATCAGCATGCAAGTGAGGAGCCCCCCCCCGACCGGCATCAGCATGCAAGTGAGGAGCCCCCCCCCCCGACCGGCATCAGCATGCAAGTGAGGAGCCCCCCCCCGGACCAACATCAGCATGCAAGTGAGGAGCCCCCCCCCCGACCGGCATCAGCATGCAAGTGAGGAGCCCCCCCGTCGCCTGTATCACTTTTCGTGATGACTTTGAACATGAGGAAAAAACTTTTGAAAATGAATAACTAGCCTATTTACCCACCGATTCCCACGGGACTTTTTCCAGAGTGTAGGCCTATCCCAGAGGAAGCGAATGACGAAAGAACCCCATAGATCCGCCATCAAACAAGGCCGCTATTAATTTATAACCGCGTTTTCCTTATGGGATCTCAGCTGTTTACCGACCGATTTTGACAAAACTTCACCATATGTCGGGCAGCGACCTAAGTAAACCGTCCCTTAAAGAAAATTGAAAATCCACCGTTAAACGGACCCGTTAATAATTTTTGAACGCGTTTTCCTTATGGGATCTCAGCTGTTTACCGACCGATTTTGATGAAACTTCACCACATGTCGGGCAGCGGCCTAAGTAAACCATCCTCAAGGAAAATTGAAAATCCGCTGTTAAACGGGTCCGCTATTTATTTTTAAACGAGTTTTCCTCATGGGATCTCGGCTGTTTACCGACCGAATTTTATGTGACTTCGTTACACGTTGTATACCAGCATGACTAAACCAAACTGCAAGCGGCTCCGCGGCGTCACGTGTTGAGGCAGCCCCCCCCCCCCGACCGGCATCAGCATGCAAGTGAGGAGCCCCCCCCTGACTGGCATCAGCATGCAAGTGAGGAGCCCCCCACGAAAACCTCGCTTTCGCTTCTATTATTTTCTTTGACGTTTTATAACGTTTATTTTAGATAGAAGAGGAAATTAAGGGAAAGGGTTAACAGTTCATTTAATTCTTATCAAATTTTTATAATTGCGTCAGCAGGAGTTGGCTTTGCTCCTCGAGCTTCCGCATTTCTTCTTCCATCCGCGCGTAGATGTCCTGCACGGCTGCGACTGCGGCGGCGACGGCGTCCCCGACGGGAGCGGCGTCCGACACTCCAGACATGTCCCCCACGTCCTGGAGCAACGTCAGGAGGTCCTCCTCAGGGGACTAAGGAAGGGCGGCGGTGTCGTCCAGGACGGGAGCGGAGGCCGGCGCCCCGGACATGTTCTCCATGTCCAGGACACACGTCCAGAGGTCCTCCTCCTCAGAGTTTCGGGGAAGAGTGACACCCTCGACGGGACCGGTGGTCGCGGCATCCCCGACGGGACCGGCGGCTGTGGCGTCCCCGACAGGACCGGCGGCGTCCCCGACAGGACCGGCGGCGTCCCCGACGGGACCGGCGGCGTCCGCGAAGGGATAAGGCGGCGGCAGGGGTCGCTGCGGCTCGGCGTCCGCGAAGGGATAAGGCGGCTGCGGGGGTCACTGCGGCTCGAGCGGAGTTGAGACGGGTGTTGGTAGAATCGCCCGTACCTCAGCCGCCTCGTGCGTTCGTGCGTGGCTCCTCGCCTCAGTCAGCCTTTGAAAGGTTGTTCCGCAGACGGAACATTTGTATAGCGGCGCGTGACCGTGGCGTCTCCGCGCGTGGCGGAGCAGGTTGTCCGTGCGGCTGCAGGTCTTGAACAGTAGGGGCAGGGGTGAATCTTGTCAGGCGGTCGCGGAGAGACTGACGACAGCGGTAACGACGAGTACACAAATAAACAGTCGGAACTTTCCCTAGAGAAACCAGGCGGTTGCGGAGAGAATGACGACAGCGGCAACGACGAGTACACAATCAAACAGTCGGAACTTTCCCTAGATTGACGACAGCGGCAACGACGATTACACAAATAAACAGTCGGAATTTTCCCTAGATAAACAACAGTCGAAATGTTCCTCAGAACAGATCGCCTGAGGACCCCCCCCCAAATGACGTCAGCCCCCCCGTGACGTCAGCTCCCCCCAGGAAAGGCACCTGTCCCGCATTCATCCCTTCTGTCCCTTACCTCGATCCCTGTACCTTAAAGAAATAAAAAAAATGAATTCGTTGCAGACACGCGATTGCGCAACAGGCTGTGCCGACATCGCGCGCTTTTTCCAGAAGGGCCGAGAGGGCGTGCGCGTACCTCCGCTTTTTCCAGAAGGTTCGAGAGGGCGTGCGCGCCTCCGGAGGGGTACAAATAGACCCTAGGTCCGACGGCGCACGGTCTCAGTTTCGTCCGAGACTTCTTCACGAGCGGCCACAGCAGCAACATGAGTTCCATGAGCAACGCGGCCGAAGTGGATCGAACGATCCTCTGTTTTATGGAGGAGTGGAACGCGACCAACGAAGAGAACGCCAACGCCACCGCCCCCATACCGCCGCAGCAACGGATGACGGCTAAAAAGAGGAAGTCCAACGGCGGGTGGACCGCGAATAAAGAAGTGCCTGGCGATTCCCCGACATTGAGTTGGACCGCGGGCGAGCACCAGTATACGGTGAAGAACCCGGCCAACAACGGCAATGTCCTTCTCAAGATGAACGTTTTCCAAGGAGGTCGCTCGACTTGGACCTGCGGCCTGTATTTGTTCGAGCGGCGGGACGACGAGATCTGCATGATTCTGACGGATCTGCTGACTAGGTTGCAGAACCTATGGTTGGTCAACCGCGAGACGGGAGAGCCTAGATTCAACGGAATCGTCAGGACCGTCAGTCCGCTGCCCGCCTGGAGGAAGATCACGACCTCCACCACCACCGCTGTCGCCATCCCTGAAAAGCGGAAAAAGACGAAAAAATAAATGAAATAAACGAAGTAATTCGATCCTTCCCTTTCCTACTTTTCCTTAATGTACACCATTGTAAAAAAATAAATAAAAAAATAAAAAAAAATAACGTAATAAGACGAATGAGCGTGTTCCTCGAGGTACATTTCCAGCCTCACCACCACTCCACTCCTCCTCTACTCCGCTGTCCCTCCACTCCGCTGTCCCTCCACTCCTCCTCCACTCCGATGTCCCTCCACTCCTCCTCCACTCCTCCACTCCGCTGCCCCTCCACTCCTCCTCCACTCCGCTACCCCTCCACTCCGCTGTCCCTCCACTCCGCTGTCCCTCCACTCCTCCTCCACTCCGCTGTCCCTCCACTCCGTCAGTTGGTGTTTTCATCACTACACCTCCTCCGCGGGCACGTGGTCGTTGCTTACAAAAGGCAACTCGGTGGCGAGAGCCGGTCATTCTGCATCCAGCCGCTGCGCCATGCTCAACACGGACCAGAAGATGGACCTCAGGACAGCCCTCAACAGTTGCAAGGCTGCGGGCTACACTCGCATCGCAGACCTACAAGACAACGTGGTGTATCCCATTCACTCGTTTGAGCGAGTGGACACACCGTACGGCGAGGTGGTGATGGTCACCTTGGCGGGTCTTGTCGGTGATGACCCAATTCACATCTACATGCCTCGGCGGTACCTTGCAGTCCTGGACGATAACACCATCACGCAGTACAACGTTGGTGTGGGGCCGAGGATGAGCCTTGTGAAGAGGAGTGGTCCTCCAGGCAGTAAAAGTCCTCTCCTCGAATTTGTATAAATAAATGGTATTCCTTATTCCCTTATTTCCCTTCAAAATAAAAAAAAACAAGAAAAAGAATTTAGTTACAAGAGCCGAGGTGGCGGTGCATGGTGGTCAGAAGAAGCCATGGACTTGAGGTGGAAACACCCGTTCACCACCATCGTGGCCGGGCCCTCGGGCAGCGGCAAGTCGCACTTCGTGGCTCGCTTCATAGAGCACGCCGACCAGATGTGCGATACGCGGTTCGCCCGTATCACCTGGCACTACGGCAGTGGTGGCGGTGGTGGTAAGAGCCGTGCGGACTCTGCCGTGCGCTACGTAGCTGGTCTGCCAGACCTGGACGACTACGACGGTAGCGAGACCGCCCTGGTCATCGTCGAAGACATGATGCGCGAGGCTGGCCCCGGCGTTGCGGACCTGTTCACCAAGGGCTCGCACCACCGCAACATGAGCGTGTTCTTCATCACGCAAAACCTGTTTCACCAGGGCAGGGGTCAGCGCGACATATCGCTGAACGCTCATTACATAGTGTGTTTCAAGATTCCCAGGGACCGCGCTCAGATCAAACACCTGGCCCGTCAAGTATACCCAGATAACCCCAACTTCGTAGAGGAGGCTTACGTGGACGCCACGCGCGACCCGCACGCCTACCTGCTCATAGACTTGAAACAGTCCACGCCTGAAGAGATGCGCATACGTTCGGCCATTTTCCCAGACGACCCGGTAAACTACGTGTACCTGCCCAAGAAGAAGTGATAAATAGACCGAGCGCACGCCAGCGTCAGTCATCATGTCACACCGCGTGAAGAAAGACGCGGCGCTGCTGAGGGCCCTAATACACGCTACGCCCAAAGAACGCAAGGCCCTGTTAAAAGCGTGCGACAAGAGTCGCATCAAGTCATTGTGCGAGTGCGCGTATAACGTGCTACGCGGAAACGTACCGCTTTCCCCCTGCCTCAAACGCAAATTGAGCAAACACAAACAGGCGCTCAGACGGCTGGTGAAACGCGGCGAGGGTTGGGCCAAGAAGCGGCACTACCTCGTCCAACGGGGCGGAGGGATCCTCCTACCTCTGCTGTTGAACGCTGTTCTGCCCGTTCTAGCGCAGAAGCTAATCGGACATGGAGTACGCTAGGAACATGGTGGTTGTACCACAGGAGCTCGTAGAGCGGATGCGCGAGGGGCCCAGCGACAGTGGTGGTGGCGCTGCTACCAGTGTCACCAAGCCGTCCAGCCTGGACGCTGAGATGCATCGCATATTGAGTGACAAGCGGCTGGATGACACCGAGAAGTGGAAACAGTACCAACAGGTGTTGTAGCGGTTCCTGTACTTCTCTGCGGCCAAGCGCCAGCCTATAGGCCTACCCATTTTCCAGGAGGAAGAAACGAGCGAGGGGCCCGGCCGCACGCAACGCGAGTCCGTCGCCCTAGTGAAAGAGATCGTGGAGACCTTCCCCAAGATCTACAAGCCAGATGCGCGCAGCCTGTTGCGGATCATGAACCGCCGAGACAGTCCCATCACTTGGGACGCTGACTGGGGCGTGTACGTGAACGGTCAGAAGATCACCGGCGCTAATATAGTGGACATCCTACACGCCATAGTGAGAGTGCGAAAGCTTGACAGCTTACCTCTCGGTTGGGAAGAGGTGATGAGCGCGTTGAGGACCATGAACGTGCCCAAGCAACATGTGGGCAACTCCGTGGCGTTAGCGTTTCTAGGCGTGGACACCACGTCGAGCCCCTCGGGAAGCGCTTTAGCTACGTCCACACCCATACCGCTGAGGACCACACCGATGCCTGAACGCCTAAGACCGAGGCTCCAAACAGCTGCCAGGCGAAAGATATTAACTGGGGATACCGGCAAGGAGTGGTCATTGGACAACTGGGAGCCGTTCCTACCGTAATGGAGAAGTTGTACTACGACCCGAGCCAGTCCGGTTCCCTCGGCGGGGTGGTCGCCCTGGCCAGAGCCGCGCGCCTACTGAAACGTCAGGTAGCCGACTGGCTGCGCGCTCAGGACACCTACACGCTGCACAAGCCGGCGCGCAAGCGGTTTCCCCGCACCCGCTACGTCGTGTTCGGGCCCCGGGAGCTGTGGCAGGCGGACCTAAACGACATGCGCGGTTTGAGCCGGTACAACGACGGAGTCAACTACCTGCTGACTGTGATCGACGTGTTCAGCAAGCGGCTGTTTGCGGTACCGTTGAAGAGGAAAAGCGGGCCTGAAGTGGCTGCCGCGTTCGAGGGAATATTCGCTGAGGCGACTCCTCGCTGCCTACAGACCGACAAGGGGACGGAGTTCACCGGGGCAACTACTAAGCGAGTGTTCAAGAGTGACGGCGTCACGTACGTCACCACGCAGAACCCCGACGTGAAGGCGGCGGTGGTGGAGCGAGTAAACCGCACGCTCAAAACCCGCATGTGGCGCTACCTGACCTACAAGAACACGTATCGTTAAGTGGACGTGTTGGACAAGCTTGTGGACGCCTACAACCGCAGCCCGCACAAGAGCCTGGGTGGCGGCCTGCGACCCGCGGACGTGGACAGCGGCGATGGTCAAACGGTGTATAAGGCGTGGCGTCACATGTACGGAAAGGCGATCCGGCGGCACAAGCCCAGGTTTAAGCCGGGAGACACGGTGCGCATAGCCAAGGAGAAGGGTACGTTGGCTAAAGGTTACGAGACCAACTGGAGCAAGGAGCTGTTCGTGGTGGACCACGTATACGGATCGCTTCCCCTGCCTCTGTAAGTGTTGCGCGACCTTAACGGCACGCCGCTGGAAGGGCGCTTCTACGAGCACGAGATGCAAAAGGTGACGGTCGCCCCGGACCGCCTGTACCAAATAGATAAAATACTGGACACTAAAGGGTGAGGCCGCAGTAAGCGCTACTTGGTCAAGTGGGTCGGTTACGGAGAGGACTTCAACTCGTGGGTACCCGCATCCGAAGTGCAACAGCTGCTATGACGACAAAGCGCAGACAGCTGTACCTGACGTTGCCCAGCAACAGCTCAATGGACTATTATTCAAACAACACCGTGGCTAACTACATCACCCATCTACCGTCAGTCATGCGATTGGGTGGTGAATGGGAAGTCGCTTTAGTCGAGGCCCATTACCCATGCTCGTTTTTCACAGTGGGGAAGGACGCGCGCGTGTATCTCTACACTAAGAATGACACTGGCAAGCCTGCACTGACCGCTGTAAAGGTGGAAGCTGGAAACTATAAAGACATCGATGAACTGGTCAACGCCATCCCAAAATTGGACTTGTACCAATGCCAGTTCGAGTACGACACGGAGACTGGGAAGGTGGAATTGATCTCGATAGACCAGACTGTGGTGCAACTGGAATTTAGCCCCACCCTAACGTTACAGTTGGGATACGACGTGCACAACGTGGATTTTATCAAACATAGAAAAGCTATAAGACCGCCCAACTTACTGGCCGGGATCCCTTCGCACATGTACGTGTACTGCGACCTGGTGCAACCCCAGCTATTAGGCGACACTGTAGCGCCCTTGTTAAAGATTGTGAACATCGATGCAAAAAACTACATCTACGGCGCTAGTACCACCGTGCACTTCACCGACCCTCACTACGTGCCGCTGATGAAGAGCTCCTTCGATAGCGTGGAAATCGATTTAAGGGACAGCGTTGGACGCCACCTGCCATTCCACTTCGGGACTACGTGCATGAAGCTTCACCTGCGCAAAAAGCAGCAATGAACCCGAACGACCCCTATCTGGCGTACTACCGCCAACAGCAGTCTGGGCACGGAGTGTCCACGGTATTCAGAGGAGCCGCTTTCGAACGCGGTCGCGGCATCGGCAGTTTCCTAGGCGGACTGATGCGTACAGTGGTCCCGTTGATCAGATCCGGCGCATCGGCGCTGGGCAAGGAGATGCTGAGGTCCGGTGTAGGCTTCCTGGGCGACGTGGCGGCGGGCACAGCCGACCCTCGAGTTGCGGCCAACGCCCGACTCAGGCAGTTTACCGGGTCAATGAAACGCAGGGCCGATGAAAAACTGGATCGCGTGCTGAGCGGTGGTGGCGCCTATAAGAAGAGGCGTGTACAGCAGGTCACTCCTCAGTCTCTGGCTAAACTCCTCGGAGCGAGGAAGAGCGCTACGCCCAAGAGGAAAAGGAAGCCCGCAAAACGTGTTGCTAAGAAGGGGAAAAGCAAGACTGTCGTGCGACGTAAGAAGAGCAGGAGTACCGCGAAGGACATCTTTGCATAATGGCGTTTCTACATCAGAGGTCGTGCGAGTGTGTCAAGACCGAGTTGGACCTGTTCTCGCTACCGCCCACGCAGACCAGTATAGAGAGTGGTAAATGGGTGCAGTACAAGCCCATCTCCTCCCTGACAGATGACTCGCCCGTGGAGTTCATAGTTCCGGGACATGGGGACGAGTACACAGATCTGTCACAGACGCTACTGCATGTGAAGGCTACCATTAGATCGGCTAACGGAAAAGCTGTAACGGGTGATCAAGCGATAAAAGCGGTGGGTCCGATTAACAACTGGCTGCACTCGCTGTTCAGTCAAGTGGACCTGTCCCTGAACAACAAACTGGTGTCTCCTCAGAACAACACGTACGCCTATCGCGCCTACCTGGAGAACCTGTTGTGGTGGTGACGCTAAGACATTGCACCTCACCGCGGAGTTGTTTTACGAGGACTATGCTGGGTACATGGATATTACTGAGGAGGATAATTCCGGGCTCAGGAACCGGAGGGAGTTTGTCAAGGGCAGCCGGTACGCGGACATGGTCGGACATCTACACGTCGACCTGTGCAACCAGGAGAAGTTCATGTTAAACGGCGTGGAGATGCGCTTTCGCCTGATCACATCAAATAACTCGTTCTCCATCATGTCCAAAACCGTGACAAACTACAAAGTGAACATCGCCGAAGTCAACCTGTTTATGCGCCGCTGTAAGATCAACCCGAGCGTGCTGTTGGCTCACAGCAGGACGCTGGAGTCAGGCACAGCCAAATATCCCATTACGCGCGTGGAAGTGAAATCCTTCACGCCCTGCCGGTATCAGCAACAAGACTCTGGACAGTGTGTTTCTGGGTCAACTGCCGAAACGCGTTATAGTTGGCCTGGTCAGCAATCAGGCGTTCAACGGAGACTACAAGAAGAACCCGTTCAACTTCACCCACAGCCACGTGAACTTCTTCACGCTGTACATAGACGGTGAGCAAGTGCCATGTAAGCCGCTTCAACCGGATTACACGTTCGGTCGGGAGTTGTGCGTGCTCGCTTACCACACGCTGTACACCGGCACCGGCATCAATTTCTCAGACTGTGGTAACGAAGTTAATCGCAACGAATACCCCTACGGATACTGTCTGATGGCGTTTGATCTGACACCCGATCTGGCGGCCTCTCAATCCAGCCACTGGAACCTGGTGTGCAACGGTAACCTGCGCATAGAGATTGGGTTCTCCGAAGCCTTGGCGGAGGCGTTCAACTGCATAGTGTACGCCAAGTTGGACAACGTCGTGGAGGTGGACCGTTACCGCAACGTCACGGTCGACTTTGGCGGTTAACTCCGCCACCGCTAGGCGGCGCGCGCATCCAAGGTTATCCCACTAGGTGCGCTCCCGCCAGCGCTCAGTCGAGTTCAGTCAGCCGTACGGGATGGACGTGCCGCCACCAATCTACATCGAGCCACTGCCAGCGCGCTGTCATCACGGAAGCGTGGTGATGGACATGCAGTGTTTCAAGGACAGTGATAATGACTTTCTACTGAAAGAGGTCTGCGTGGTGGACGTGACTACTGGAACGCTGCTCCTACATCACATTGCCCACCCACCCTTCAGTAAGGACCTCCTGACTTCCGAGAAACAGCGCGAGAGCGTCTGGCTTACGCGCCACTGCCACGGCTTGGAGTGGGACCAGGGAGACATCGCGTACGTCGCCCTGCTGGACAAGCTGCGCTCCTGCCTCATCCACCGCCCCTTGGTCTACGTCAAAGGATCGCAGAAGAGGGACTTTGTACGACGCCACCTCATAACCGAGCCCGCCGCCACCGCCGCTCAGGACATGGAGGATCTGGGCTGCGGGTCGCTCAACGGTCCCCGCCCACCTATCAGACCCTGCGCTGTCGCCACCATAAGAGCTCCCACAACCGTTGCGCCCTTCATAACTGCATCGTCTTGCGAGACTGGCTCGTGTCTAACGACAAGCCGGACCCATCCGCCTCGAACTGCCTGTGCTGCTTCCGCCCACGATGAATACCGTCCAGATCAGAGAATGCCTGGCGAGGATCCCCGGACTGAGGAACGTCGCGGTCTACGCCTCTAACCAACTACCGGACGCGCCGGTCAAGCCTCTCACCGCCATGGTGTCCAACACGGTAGCACACACCGAGGGAGGCGAACACTGGGTGGCGTTTTACTGCTCGGAAGAGGACAGACTCGAGTACTTGGACAGCTACGGGAGGCCCTCATACCAGGCCGACTTTCAAAGGTTCCTGAGGCGCAATCCTCATCACCGCCACTACATCTACAACAGGTATCGGCTCCAGGGCTACAATACTTCTGTTTGCGGCTACTACTGCCTCACTTACCTGTACTGCCAGGCTGTTTTCCACATGTCACTCAGCGGCTAAGTCCAGCTCTTCGACCCTACCGCTCCCGCTGCCAACGACGCTCTGGTCCGCAGGCTCTTCCACTCCATATTCACTTAAAACTAGTTTGTAAGGTTTTTTTTGTAGTATGTAACCTTATTACTGTGCAATACATGCCTCATAATGATAAAGCTTGTGTTTTCATTTATCCTTACTCCTTACTAAATTTTGAAAAAGAAATTAGCAAAACTGAGACAGCGGGGCTGGACCTCAGGTTTATATACCAGCGGCGCGTGTCACTGGCTAAGCCCCCGCCAAGCGGCAGTGAAGGCCGCCAAAGAGGGCGCGAGACCCCTCGGACATCAGCAAGCCGCTGACTAACTCGAGGGTGACCCCTTGGACATCAGCAGACCGCTGGCAACTCCTTCAGGGCCGTCCCCGACACGTGCCGCCAACCGTTCCCGGTTGGCGGGGGCTTTTTAAGCTGCCCGGCTCGGGCCAAACGGCCCATAACGCCTTTCTCTCACACTTGAGTTTTTTCTGAGCCTAACGGCTTGTGACTTTTGAGTGAGCAAAGGGAGGAAATAAACAACTCGAATTCATGCTGTACAAAAACTATTATCATATAATTACATACAAATAATATATAAATTTTTTTTATCTTATAATTAATATATATTTCTAGACAGGGAAGTCTTCTTCCTCGTCTTCGGACTGGTGCTGTCCCTCCTCCTCACCATCCACCTCCATCCGCTGTTCCCCTCTCCTGGCCAGCTGTAGCGGGATATCCTTATGTCCCCACGGTAGAGTGTGGACTTTGTCAGGGAGGACGAGCCGCTTGTCATCAGCTAAGTTGAGACTCAGCTTGTCCACCTGCACCGTGTAGACTCGGTGCAAGTGGGACTGAAAGCGGACGTTGGTGGTGTGCTTTTGGACCCCGTTAAATAAGCACTCTCTGTAGTCGTCGGGGGTGAGGACGTTCTTGACAACGCCCTTCGCCACCCCCTTGGCTCGCTTGAGAGCCTTACTGCCGCCTGTCGCTGCGTCCTCGATGTCCATGAAGTACAACTTGGACCGCAGGCCGAGGTTACTCGAATAAGGACAGGCCGTTACACTCGTCCTTAAACTTTCCAATGACCTTGGCGGTGACGGGGCTGTAGCAGGGGTGGGACCTCGGGTAGCCGCTGGTGTCAAAGTCTTCCAGGTGCTCCTTCATCTCGGCGTAGACGTCCTGGGACACGATGTCAAAGACGAAGCTGAACGTGTCCATGTAGTCCATGGTGAGGTGGTCATCTGAGCGCTCCTTCATCTTCTGCAGGAACTCGTACATGAGCCACTTGCTCAGCTCAAGGACTGACATGCCTACGTAGACGGGCTTGTCCAACACGATGTTGACTTTGGACAGATGCACCAGGGCCACGTCCTCCGTGTAGTACGGTTCGGTCCAGGAAGTTGGATCTGGCAACGTACTTGGAGAACTTCTCTGGGGTACACACCAGCTTGACGTTGAGGCGCTTCCGTACATTCTCGATGGTTTTGCCGAAGACCGCGTTATTCATGAGCTTGAAGAAGTCCTGTTCAAACTTCGTTTTGGCCTTCTTCCGCAGCTCGGTGTTCATGAGGATGTACGGTTCCAACCACCGCGACTGGCGAAACGAGATCTCTCGATGCACCGCGACCAGCTCCAATCCGTTTTGCAGCGCCTGCTGCAAGACCCTGTAATGGCAGATGTAGTGCGCCTTGTCGTCCAGGGTCGTCAACAGTTTTGGGGAATTTCCCTATTGGCGGACGCTTCGTCTCACAGCAGTAGGGAAGGTCCTTGTGCAGATCGTGTAGGCGCGCGGGGTAGTGGAGGTCCACCTCCAAGATGTAGCCTCGTTCGGCCTCTGCGTCCAGCGCCGCAATGTCCAACGCCTGGATTTCCTCACGGCTGAGCCACTGGAAGTCTCCGGTCGGCAGGCACTGGGACATGGCCCAGCCGTAGAGGTTGTTGGCGTCCAGGTACAGGAGGAAGCGCGTGGGCTCGTCCAGGCGGTAGTCCGGGCATCTGTCATGGTTGGCCTTGGCATAGCGGGTGATGGCCTGAGAGATGCCTCCCCGGATCCCCTGCTCCACAAACAGGTACATGTCGAAGTCCTGCAGCGTGTCCAGCTCTACGTCGCAGGTCTTGAGCATCACGTCCCAAGCGTAAGATGGCAGGGTGTAGTAGTGGGCGGGGTCCAGCCCGTACTCTGTCAGCGACGTATCGCGGAACTGCTCAAAGACATCGGTGAGCAGGGCGATGTCGCATCACAGGTACTTGTCAGCGTAGTCCTTGAGGTTGCGACACTCGAAGGCTCGCCACACGTTCAGGGCGTGCTCGTACTCCTCGTCCTTGATGTCCTCCAGGGTCATGGAGTTCCTGAACGCCTCCTTGGGCGGCAGCTCCCTGGTCCTGTACAACGTGTCGTAGGACGCCCTTCCTGCGCACCAGGTCGAACAGCCGGTCGTCGGGGAAGCGCTTCCTCGTCTCGCGCATCCTGTCCGTGGGAAGTCCCGCGGCGAGGCTGGCCAGGCTCATGGACAGGAACCTGTACGTGTCCAGGAAGCGCACCACGAAGCTGCTCCGTCGTGGGTTAACTCCGGGTTGGCCGAAGTGAAATCGCTTGGTAAAAGCGATGTACCACTCCTCCGTGTGTGCAAACACGTCCTCGTCGCCAGGGTCGATGGCCAGCTCGCGCACTACGAAGTGGGCGTCGTAGTTGGACAGGTTGTGGAAGTAGCAGTTGATGTGCCGCTGCTCCCGGTACCTGAGGTTGCATGAGCGGTGAGCGGCTCCTCGGAACTCGTAAGGCGGAGCGTGGTTGTGGTCCCGCACCTTGACGTCCTGGTCCGTGAACTCCTTCGCGCAGAGGTAGCAGACGGTGGCCGCGATGAACTGGCGCATCTCCTGGTCGTTCAAGACGGGCTGCAGTAGGACCATGTTGGTCAGGAAGTCCCACAGCGCCAGCACGTCCATCTTCAACCTTTCCATGAAGACCTTGTACGCGTCAGCTCCGAAGTAGACGCGGGGCTCAAACTCCTCCAGGCCGAGCGAGTCCACGATCTGGTAGGCAAAGGCGTACGGGACGGTCATTTGCAGTGGCCTCGTGCCAGGCGGCGCTTCCACCGGGTCAACAGCGACGGGCTGCAGAGCACACTCAAAGTCCGCGTAAACGCAAAAGCACTCGTGCCGAGTGTACTCGGGGTAAGCGAAGCGGATCTGCTGCTTCTGAGACATGTCCAAGCGGAGGGGAGCCTTGGCGGTGCAGTATCGCATGTGCTCCTCCAGACGCTTGGCACCGGACAGTTCCAGTTTGTTGGGTCGGTTGTCGAAGTAAGCGAAGCATCGCTTACACACATGGATAGCGTGACCGTGAGACGTCAGCTGAGGACGCACTAGCCTGCTGACGTTCGCGATGTAGGCGTAGTGACTGTCCCCGCCGGTAGTCACGTACAACAGGTCCCGGTGATCCTCCAACTCCCGCTTACATATCTTCAGCGGGAACACGCGGTCCTGGAACTTTGGCGATCCGTCGGGGCATCTCCCCACCATGGCACGCTCGATCCCATATACGTTCACGCTGATGGCGTTCTTCCTCTCAAAGGCTTTGATATCCTCCACAGCCACGGGGAAGCGTAAGCCAACCCAATCGTAGCGAGCCATTGTGTCCGGTGTATACGCTGCAGGCCTCTCCGGGTGTTGCGCGACGAACTTGGCTAGGATAGCATATGCGAAGCACGTTGATGACAGCGCGCGTCTCGCAGATAGTCCTGGGAAGCTGGATGAACCGGGCTCCGCGATCTCCCAACGGGGTGTAGAGGTTGACGCGGATCTCCAAGTCACTAATACGGAGATAGCTCCACCCGCTGCCCACTAGCAGGCACTGCTCCTTCTCTTCCACCAGCTTGTTGAAGGAAGCCGACAAGAAATCCTCCAAGTTGGACGCGGCAGTAAGAGGCACGTTCTTTGTCTTGAAGGCTCGCAGGCAGGTGGCCCCGTGGATATTGGCGAATTCGCACTCCAGGAACATGTTGACCTTGATGTTCGGGTGTTGGGTCCTGACGTCAGCCAGCAGTTTCAGGACGCTTTCGAACAGCAACACCAGCGCGTCGTCAACGGTCAGGAAGTCCTCCATGGGCCGGGACAGACCGAAGGTCATGAGCCGTCCGCGGAACGCCCGTTGGATGGTGCGGATCGTGGGCTGTCCTCCACCCACCATCCCGTCAGGCGCCGTGCTGGGTCCGGGCTGAGGCTCGCGGCTGGGTCCGGGCTGAGGCTCGTAGCTAGGTCCGGGCTGGGGCTCGGAGCTGGGTCCTGGGCGTGGCTCGGGTGATAGGACGGGCAGTCGTGGCATCTCGTCCAAAACGAGGTTCCTCACGACGGGACAGTTGTGAGCCTCATGCTGGTCCCGGTTGTAGCGCCGGGTGAAGCCTCGGTTGCAGTAGGCACACGCGAACTTCATGTCGCGGTGAGCGCTCGCCATGTGTCGCTGGAGGTACGCGGCCTTGTGGAACAGAGCGCCGCAATCGAGACAGCGGACCTCGTTGGCGTGCACCAGCTGCACGTGGCGCCGGAGCAGGTCCTCGCGGGCAAACCGCCGCCTGCACGCGTCGAACTCGGGCCGTAGGTCTCTGGCTAGTGGCGTTGCGGCGGAGGAGGAAGAGGAGGAGGTCGAAGTTGACGGGCTCGCACCGTGGACCGCTTCCATGTGGTGGTGCAGATCCTCGGGTCCCGTCACGATGACAGCGCACAACGGGCATGGACAGCCTGCGAACAGGAAAACAAGTCCTATTAGTTACCCTGATAAACACGAGGATGAGGAACTATACAGAAGGCTAGCAACCTCTTGTTTTCCCCTCAAGTCTTTTTCCTCATCTTGATCGCCAGTTACCCGAGCCTGTTAAATACAAGGGTGAGGAGGTGGCGGTGAGGAACTATGCAGAGGGCTGGCAACCTCTTGTTTACCCCTCAAATCTGTGTTCTCGTCTTAATTGCCAGTTTACTCAGTCAAGGCCGTTTACTCTCATAAAAACAAATCATTAGTTACCAACGTCCACGGGCGCGCCGTGACGTCATGAGTGAGGACACCGGAGAAGAAAGCATACTTAATAAATCTACTGGCGGTTTCTTATTTAACCTAAAACTGTACCTGGCACTTGGTCGTGAGGAGTAGGAGGATGAACTACGGTGAGGTGACGTCGCAAGTTGTCGCTTCGCCCGAAGCGTCTGCCGCAGACATGACAATCATAATGGCGGTCGTTGTGGGCAGATGCTATGTGACGGGCCAGGTTTATAGCAACCCCGAAGGTGCGTCCACAAACCTCACACAGATGAGGAACAGCCATCTGCAACATCGAGTATCTGTACTACAGTGATAGTGAGACTATTTTGCTTTTTTTTAGTTTGGTTCGCTAATTTTAATCGTTATAAAACACAACTGTTTCACGGTCATTAAAATTCCACTCATCTCCATCGGAAAAAGAAACAACGACAAAGCTCAGTGTAATGGAATATGTAAAAAGATTAAATATTAATGTTAGCCAATTAGATTTTAGAGCATTGGTAAACTGGCTGATGAAAAAGTAAATTACATGTTACTTACATTTTAGGATATCCAAAGAGAAAGCTCCACACAGTCGCACAAGCAATGAACAACAGGTTGTATAAGTGTATCACAGAGACGGCAATACTTCGTCCGCACAGTAAGAGCTCCAAAGACAAACTGACGAAACCCTTGAAGACGCGCTCATAAATAGCACTCCGGTCGGGAGGAGGCCTCATGCGACGCACTTGCCGGAGGAGTGAGGGAGTGGAGGAGTGGAGGGGATTACGTCACCGCGGTCCACGACAGGGGTAGCGGAGTGGAGGAGGAGTGGAGGGGTAGCGGAGTGGAGGAGGAGTGGACAGGCTGGGACAGTCACGTAGGCCCTAGCACGCGCCTTGACACGTGACGCCGCGGAGCCGCTCGCAGTTTGGTTTAGTCAAGCCGGCATACAACGTGTAACGAAGTCACATCAAATTCGGTCGGCAAACAGCCGAGATCCCATGAGGAAATCGCGTTTAAAAATTAATAGCAGGCTCGTTTAACGGCGGATTTTAAATTTTCTTTAGGCGATGGTTTACTTAGACCGCTGCCCGACATGTGGTGAAGTTTCATCAAAATCGGTCGGTAAACAGCTGAGATCCCATAAGGAAAACGCGTTCAAAAACTAATAACGGGTCCGTTTAACGGTGGATTTTCAATTTTCTTTAAGGGATGGTTTACTTAGGTCGTTGCCCGACATATGGTGAAGTTTCATCAAAATCGGTCGGTAAACAGCTGAGATCTCATAAGGAAAACGCGGTTATAAATTAATAGCGGCCTTGTTTGATGGCGGATCTATGGGGTACTTTCGTCATTCGCTTCCTCTGGGATAGGCCTACACTCTGGAAAAAGTCCCGTGGGAATCGGTGGGTAAATAGGCTAGTTATTAATTTTCAAAAGTTTTTTCCTCATGTTCAAGGTCATCACGAAAAGTGCTACAGGCGACGGGGGGGCTCCTCACTTGCATGCTGATGCCGGGGGGGGGGGGTTCCTCACTTGCATGCTGATGTCGGGGGGCTCCTCACTTGCATGCTGATGTTGGTCCGGGGGGGCTCCTCACTTGCATGCTGATGCCGGTCGGGGGGGGGGGCTCCTCACTTGCATGCTGATGCCGGTCGGGGGGGGGGCTCCTCACTTGCATGCTGATGTCGGGGGGGGGGCTCCTCACTAGCCTTTGCTGGTTTTTTAATCGGCCAATGCCCCCTACTTACTTAGGATTTTAAAATATCCCCGTCGCAGCAGACCTGCGTATTCAGGGAATTTCCAATGAATATATATGTCTTAATTAGACATTAAATCCCTCATCAGGATTTATAAGAAATATATTCGCAAATAAGCGATATTTAAAATAATAAGTATTCTTCAGAAGAATAACATTGGGGATAAGTACGCCAGTTTGCTGCAACAAGGAACACAAAATAATGGGTTTTATGCAAATATCAATAGAACTCATCAAGGAGAAGTCACATACATATCATCCATATCCATTTATCCATATCCATTTATAAATCCATAAATATATATCCATTTAGATATAAATCCATAAATCCATTTAGATATCCATTTAGATATTAGTTCCATTTAGATATAAATCCATAAATCCATTTAGATATCCATTTAGATATTAGTTCCATTTAGATATAAATCCATCAATTTATATCCATTTATAAATAAGCGATATATAACATTTGAATTATTTTCCATAAGAATAACATGGGGACCGAGTACCTAGGTTTGCTGCTATGGCAACCATAGGCGAAAACATGTTTTTTGTGAAACAACAATAAAACATAACCAGATGAAGCCATATACCAAATTTCGTCAGTTTATGTTCATAAATAAGCGAGAAATACAATAATTTTTCTTTTTCTCCATAAGAATAACATTAGACAACGTACTGTGTTTAGCACTTTCAATATCTCAGTAACCAATTGACCTAGAGCAATGATAAAATTACAAAATTGTTTGTTTTTTAAGCTGAATTCAATGGTGGAAATTAACATTTTATTTAAATAAAAATTACATGTGAAATCCCCAAAACCCCATTTTTGGGGTATAAAACCCCCCAAAAATCCCCCTTTAGATGGTGCGGTTCGCCTGGTTTTCGAACTCGTTCAAATAAATGGTACTTTACACATTTTTACGAAATTTCATTAAGATCGGACCTTTTCTACGAGAGTTATCGTGCTTACGGACACTTGGAACCTCAAAACAAAAAGTTATCATGGTCTTGGGCTTAAGTCTTACCATGAGACCTACGGTAATAGCTTCTTCCCAATAGGGGAAATTCGCTAAAAATATTGTTTAAATTAAATTTGGAAATTAAAGGTGGAATTTACTAATGCATTGACTTAGGACAGTAACCAAGTTACAAACAAATCGGGCCATAAACACCAAAGTTAGTTTTTATGGACATGTTGCATATGAATTATACAAAGTATTGGAAATGATATATGCCAAATTTTAAATAGATGGGACTATAACGTATCCAAAAATAAGTTAAATTGGTAAATTAAGAAGTCTGCAATTGGCAGTAGTTTACAAAATTATGTTTAAATTAAATTTGGGAATTGTGTTCACTTATGCATTAGCTTAGGACAGTAACCAAATTGTAGACAGATCGGACCGTAAATACAAAAGATAGTTTTTTTTCTGGATATATTATATATTGTACAAAGTATTGGACATATATATGGTAATTTTACATATAAGAGTTGGGGGCTATAACATATCCATAATCAGTTAAATCGAATGGTAAATAAAGAAGTTGAAATTTGGCAGTAATTTACAAAAGATAATTTAAATTAAATTTGGGAATTGTAGGTGATGTTTACATATGCATTGGCTTAGGACAATAACACATCCAACTCTCAACCAATTCGGACCATAAACTCCATGGTTAGTATTTTGAGGATATATATTATATAAATTATACCAAGTATCGAATTTAAAATAATATATCGTAATTTTACTTAAAATAGTTGGGGGCTATAAAATATCCGAAAATAAGTAAAATCGAATTGTAAATAAAGAAATCGGCATTTGGCAGTAATGTACAAAATATTGTTTAAATTAAATTTGGAAATTATAGGTTGTATTTACTTTTGCACTAGCCTAAGACAGTATCCAAGTTACAAACAAATCTATAAACACAAAAGTTAGTATTTTGTGTATATATATTATATATAAATTATAAAAAGTATTGAGTTTGGAAATAATATATGGTTTATTTTACGTATAATAGTTTGGGGCTATATCGTACCCAAAAAGGTAAATAAAGAAGTTGGCAATTGCCACTATAGTAATTTACAAAATATCGTTTAAATTAAATTTTGGAATTATAGATTGTATTGACTTATGCAATAGCCTAGGACAGTAGCATATCCAAGTTACAAACAAATCGGACAGTAAATAAAGAAGTTGGCAATTGGAACTAAAGTAATTTACAAAATATTGTTTAAATTGACAGTAATATGTAATTTGGAAGTGATTGGTGTAATTTGCTAATGCATTAGCTTATGAAAATAACATAACCAAATTTGCAGACAAATCGGCCAGTAAATAAAGAAGTTGGCAATTGGCACTATAGTAATTTACAAAATATTGTTTAATTGTGGAAATTTTATGTATTTTATGTGGTAGCCTAGGACATATCAAAATTACAAACAAACCGGACAGTAAATAAAGCAGCTGGCAATTGGCAGTAATTTAGTAAATATTGTTTAAATTGACAGTAATGTTGAATTTGAAAACTGTGGGTGGTATTTAGTTACATATTAGCTTAGGACAATAACATACCCAAATTGCAGACAGATCGGACCATAAACACCAAAGTTAGTTTTTACAGCAAAATAAACAAACAAAATATAAACTGCATTAAGTGGGGTTATTGGAAATAATATATGGTAATTTTACATATAATAGTTGTGGGCTATAAGATATCCAAAAACAAATCAAATCGAACAGTAAATAAATAAGTTGTGGCAATTGTCAGTAATTTACAAAATATTGTTTAAATTGACAGTAATATTGAATTTGGAAATCATAGGCGGAATTTACTTTTGCATTAGCTTAGGACAATAACGTATCCAAATTGCAGGCAAATCCACCTAAAAAAAAGCGCCTGTTAAGCTGGCATAAAAACACCAAAGTTAGTTTTTGCGTGATTACTGCAAAATATACTAACAAAATACCGATTCTAATATAGGGGGTTGCGGAAAGTATAGTAGTGTGGTTATGTTACCTGTATGAGAGCTATAACAAATCCGAAAATCAATCAAATCGGACAGTAAATAAAGAAGTTGATAATTGGCAGTATTTTTCCAAATCTTTTTTGTTTTTACCGTTATGGTGTATTTGAAATGTAGATAGTGTTGCTCGGGTTATATACACTAGCCTACAACATTAACATATCTAAATTTTAAACAAATCTGACCATAAACACCAAATTTAGTTTTTTAGACTGATTTTGACAATTATTTAAAAAAATACAGAGGATGGATTGGGTTTGGAAAAAAATATTTAATATAGGCAAGGGTTGGACAGTAGTATAGGCCAAAGAGTAAATTTTTATAGGCCGGGAGTCGACAAGTGTTCAACAACGGCTCCCCGCGTTATTCTTATGGGAAAAACGTATCGAAAGTGTCTTTAAAGCACTATTTGATAGTAATATTGAATTTTTGAAATGTAGGTGGTGTGTAAATATACACTAGCCTACAACAATAACATATCCTAATTTTAAACAAATCGGACCATAAACATCAAAGTTAGTTTGTTAGACTGATTTTGACAATTAATTTTAAAAAATATAGGGGACGGGTTGGGATTGGAAAAATGTATTTAATATAGGTAAGGGTCGGGTATTAGTATAGGCCAAAAGGAAATTTGTATAGGCTGGGAGCCGGCGTCGCGCGTCGGTCCAAAAACTGATCCTCATATTACTCTTATGGGAAAAACGTTGGATTTTATGCCCCTCTTTCTGGTTTTGCCACTACTATGATTTTCTGAGGAGTGGTGAAAAGGGTGATTTATATTGAACAATTAACACAAGGTAACATATTAAAATACAAGTAACACATTTTATGTGGACAAATCAGTTATATGGAACATTAACAAGGAAATTTAATATTAAATAACATATTATGGGAAAATTATTGATAATCATGTGGGAAATAAATAATATATGAGGGAAATTAACACCACTAAATAATGAATGATATGACATGTAATACTATTCTCTCTGCCAAATTTCATATCAATTGGTCCCGTAGTTACAGCGTGATTGAGCCACAAATATCTAAACAATCAAATACATACAAACAAACTTACAAACTTTCACATTTATAATATCAATAGGTTATATTTATAAGTATCTATCGGTAGTGTAAAATTTAAAGAAAATTAAGAACTAAGACAATAAATGCTAAACAAATAATTGTGACTGATGTTTGAAATGTGATTATAACGCTATGAACAGACTACTAGAAGGTGTTTGTGGATATAAAAACACTAGCAAATCGTATACCTACGTTATAATTTGTAATTAATTCTTATGTGCATATGTTTATATTAAGTTAAGAACATTAGCAGTAAAGTTGGAAAACATTATATTTCAGTAAGGGTAAACGGCTAATATAATCGCTAACACTGTCTTAGTATATTCACAACATATTGCCTAGAATTTATAGTATTTACTATTTATATTAAAGTTAAATAAATTTATCGTTCACTTTTAACGATTTTATTTCATTTTAAAATGCAGAGTGTATGCAAAGCTCCAAAACGAGTTATACATTGCAGTGGCAAAACATATGTTAATGACTAGTAAATCTAGCTACCCGGACGCCCAGCGCTGGTTTGTGACATATATTTCCATATTTTACACATTATTGTAGTTTTGCTGGCACGACAATTTATGGTAATTCTTGAAATATCGTCACATTTTATAATGGTGTTACTAACATATGTTTATTAGCTTTCATAAATCAACAACTAGACAAACCCTTCGTGCTCAATATAGTTTAATGGATTAAAAGGTTTCAGTAAATGTGCTGTAGGTGTTCTTTTGTATTGACAAATTAATACCTATTGCATATATTATTACTGAAAATGTGTAAAAATATTTAACGTGCAGCACCGTAATGTAAAATCTCTGCAATTATCTAATCAAGGTTCCATCTTTCCTTTCCACAAACCAACTAATACGTGACTAACAGTATAAAATGATAAGTAACGTCAATAAATGATTAATAGTATCTCTTGCAGATTCATTTTCGGATAATTCAAAATAACATATAATTTAATTATATAACCAACACAGACAATCAACGAACATGAATTTAATCAACTTGACTAAAATTCATAAAATATGATAAATCATAAAAATCATAAGTTATGGGTAGAAACTTTATTGAAAATGTTAATTTAAATTGAGCAGTTAAGGAATTAATTAATTTGTGTTTCTAAAACAATTCTAGAACTTTTTAGCCTGAGAAAATAAAATTAATACTCTAAATCAGAAACCAAACTATCTTGCCTGTGAAACAGTTGACAGTTCTTAATATTTGACAGTAATACTTTTTAATCACTATAAGTTGTGATAGGAACTTTTGCTTTCTAGTTCCAAAGATATCTAATGCCGTACCATCAAGATATACAACTATAGGTAAATTGTTCACTCTATTTTCACCATGTAATTATTTATTTTTGTCTCCCTTATAATTTAATAAAGAAGGTTTGCACAGTATGAGTAGTTTCTGGTCCGTAAAATGAAAACTTTTAGATATTCATATTTTGTACACGTAATTATTTTTTGTAGCTGGAAAAGGTTGACAGTAAAGTTACATTTAAACGCGGTTTTATAGTTATCGTGTTAAAGGAAAGTTTGCATTTATAACTACGATTAAAACAAGTAATTTTATTTCCACTATACGCGATATTTTTTTGTTAAGAAGTGTTCGATTGTTTATAAACAAATATTTCTTAATTTACGTCGTATGTTCAGATACTAACTTATGTTGCTTTAACAAATATTCAGAGATAGAGAGAGAGGCTGTATATATTTTATTTTAAAATATCCTAATAATCCTAACACAAATATTATACTGTATAATATAAAATCAATCAGCTTACATTCAAGCACCCTTTTACAAAAACTATACAGGAATTGAGTTGTATAAATAGTCAATAACAGGTTCAAAAAATACCGATATAAAAGTACAAATTCGAGCATTATTAAAAACATTAGAAGGTTATATTGCTCGAACCGATATAATTGATTGGTTTTAAAATATGATAAACTGACATTAGATCGAGTAGCAATGTGGTGGTAAGGGTGGGGGGCTGGCCCATTAAACTAACAGAATAAAATCACACTTTGACAAAAACCATACAGGAACTGAGTTGGATAATATAGTTTAATGATTTTTAAAACATTGTAAATTTGTAATAAAGACTAGGTCTGCTTTTATTCAAATTAACGGTCAGAACAGATAACGCATTTCAATCACAGTACAACAACCGCACATGTATGAATACTAATGAAATTCATAGTTCGATTTAAATTACATTTGTCCTGATATCTCGGGAGATAATCTTTTCAACCAATTCTAAAAGCAAAGAACTTTTGGAGTCAACATAATATTTTAAGAACATTTTAAAAAGTCATTGAGAATAATATAACAGTAAAAAACAAACAGTTAAGCATTATACCGGGTGATTGGGACTTGGTGTAAAAAACTTGTTTTGGTAAAAATATACATTAACTGTTATATGAAAATGCATATTACACATTTGTAACCAAATCACTGTGGCCAAGAAAAAATATTTTATGATTTTATAAGACACGACGTTATAATTAAATAAACACTGTTTTTAACAATAACATTAATGTTTAATCTTGTACCTAACCTTATTTTCTGAAAGTAATTTAAATTCCCTAAAAGGTAAAACCATCTCAATGAAGGTTAAGTATTCCTAATAGACCTAAAAAACGGGGACGATTCATAACGTCAAGATGCATTAAGTAAAGTAGCTATTTTTTACAGTTTTGCTATGTAGTGATTTCAAATCGTAAAGTTTCAAAACGTCCAGTTCCTAATTATAAAGTGTTAAATATATAGTGTTTCACAGAGTAAAGTTTCATAAGGTAAAGCTGCATTACAATTTATACAGTAGTTCAGAAAATAAATTGGCATAAAGTAAAGTTGTCTTTGATTTAGATGTAAATAAAAACTGTTGCCATAACGTAAAGTTGTATTTAAAAGCAAATTAAATATGTGGTTGTTCCACAAAGTAAAGGTCCATAACGTAAAGTAATAATTCAATATAGTGTAATATAAAATGCGTTTCAAAACTTAAAGTTTCATGAGTTAAAGTAGCTATTATAATTGATATAATATATGTGAGTGTTTCACAAAGTAAAGTACCATAACGTCCAGTATTTAATTTTTAGTTCTATTCGGAGTTAGAGTTTCATAAGGTAAAGTTTCAAAACATAAAGTTTGTATTTTTAAAAACCACCTGTTTCAAAACGTAAAGTTTTATAACGTCCAGTTAACAAACTCACTAAAGTTCGATCCAATTTCAATTTCAAGAATGTTCCAAAAAGTCGAGGTTTAAAACATTGAATTTAATTCAGTAGACTATTTCATAACGTAAAGTGACACAAGGTAAAGTACAGTCCGCCCCAGACATTTTACTGCGTGTTGCCTTCCACAAGTTGAAGGCGGCCCCGAGCATGTTGGAGATCTGTCAACACGGCGCGGCGACCGCGGCGTTTTTTTAGCCCTATCAAAAAATGTTTTGTGTCGGAACTCTTTTTGGTAAAGCTGATTTTTTATCAGGTGATAGACCATATTAAAGGAAGTGTTTTCTCAAAAGTCCCCTAAAATCCCCAGTGTGCTTCCCCCCTATCCCCCTCAAAGCTCGAAAATGTAGACTTTAACGTTATCGAGTAAACGTTTTTAACAAAATGTTGTTTAAGATTAACTCTTTTACAGTTATGTTTGTCGATAAATGTGCTATCATTTTCACACGGATACTATTTACGGTAATTCTAATAGTTTCTCCATAAATTAACAAATTAATAAAAAAAGTTATTTTTGTTGTTTCAAATTTAGGTTTTTGCTGTTTATTTTGCTTATCCGTATAATAAATGAAAAATACTTCCTCTAAAACCTTTTGCACACACATTTCTGAACGAATTTATATATAAATATTAGTTTTTAATGGTCATTTGAAGTGAGGAACATTCGTAACTGATAACTATGTTTGGAGCGCGAGGGCGGCAAAGGCTGGGCTAGCGCAAAAGATACATTATCTACGTATGTTTTAAATCCCTTATGTTTAAGCTTATCTACAGTAAAAATTATACCAACCTATAATAATATGATAAAGTAAATTTTATTTTATTATTAATGTGTAATGTAATAAACTCCAAATACTATATGTTCAATGATTTGAATGCGATATTCCTTAATCGAGCCCCTTAAATTTTAAACCTTGTATAGTTAATATAACATTTGTTAATACCAGTTTTACTTCGGGTGTATAAATCAGCCCTTGGGCCTTTTCATTATCCACCAACTATGGATCCGCCGTGTCCCGGACTTGCTGAACCGGCAGCTGTCGTAAATTATAAGTTGCATATTCATTTTTTGCTTATTTTAAAACAGCTTCACGGGACACCCACCCACCACAGATTTTATGTACATAAATTACATACATACATGACCAATGTCAGTGTTTCATCGAAGTAAGCATAATAACTTGTATACTAAATATATTCAAATTATTAGACCTGTTAGTTACTGCTTACAAATTAATCTAGAGATGATTCATCTGTTTCTTTATCGGAATAAAACTGTGAGTTGAAGATAAGCCATCACAATACTCACACATTACAATGCAATAAAAAAGCAAGAATTTATAAAATATGTTTAACGCTTACGAATTTCTTAAATAAAACATTAATAAAGTTTTTTGTCTATTGTCTATAGACAATAATACCGTATAGGTTGGCTTTTTTCATCCACAGTATGTTTACATGAACATTACGCTGTATAAAGTAGTTCATCAAACAGCTTTGATTAGCGATTGGTTTCAGTGTTCTTTTGTACCCTTAATTTTCTTTAACATTTTCTATCTTGCAAACTCCGATTTTTAGCAATTAGATTGTTCCCTAACCATTTTTGAATTTGCAAAAAATATCTTAGCGAATGTTTCCGACAAGCCTCAAAAGTTTGAGGTAGTTTGGCAAGATAAAAATCCGATATAAGTGTGATTTTTTTGTTAATGTCATGAATTTGTAGTAACGGACTTCAATCAAAATTTGCATATTTGTTCAAACCAAACACAAACAAGACAAATGTCTCGCTAGCAATCATAATGTCCTCTACTGATGCTGAAACATCCAAAAATGCTTTTGCAGCCAGGATGATTTTTGCTTTTTTTGGATGTCAGGGGATTTTAGAAGCTCCGATGTTTTTATTTTGCATAATGCGTAAAAACATGATATAGTATAACATGCTGTCATGACATGGCAAAACAAAAGTAGTGTACGGCAATCTCCGAACTTTTCAACCTGTGTGGCGATTCCGTAGTATTTCAGGAACCCTGCAGGTAAAGACTTTTAAATTATCAGGAACGTGGTAGTCTTTATAATTGTCTTCAGTGTTATCCGTACTATGCCGTGTGTGTGTTAGTTTTTGAACCTTTCAACTATATTTTAAAGGTGGTAAATAATAAATATAATTGTATTTAGTAAATAATAAAATAATTTCTGGCATCAAGAACGAGTGATATTGAGTAAAAAACATAATCTCATAACGATAAAATTTTAAATAGTAATAATTTACTAATAATAGGATTTTGTAAATAATAATTGATTAAATAATTGATTAAATAATAATTTTGTAAATTTTAAAAAATAGTTACGTAAAACATAATATGTTAGACCAGAAATTACAGAAAAAGCATGTTTTAACTTATGACATCTTTAAAATTATTTGAGTAATAAAACGAAAACTTTGCAAAATGATTTAGAGGCTAAAAGTCTATTTTCAAAGGTACTTATTGATTTTCACCTCCAAGGGTGAACAGTCCACAAGAAGTAATAAGAAAATCTTAAATGTAAGCATAGGCCAAGATGTACATTATTTAAATCCCGTCGCAGCAAAACTGCATCCTCAGCGAATTTCCAATGAATATATACACATTAAGCCACTGACCAGGACTCAAGAAATATAATCACAAACAAGCGATACCGGACTTAATATATCAATTATTACCCATAAGAATAACATTGGAGATGAGTACACAGGTTTACTGCAACAAGGAACACAAAATATGTGTTTTTATGCAAATATTAATAGAACTCATCTAAGTGAAGTCATATACCAAGTTTCATCCATATACATAACAAAATAAGCGATATATAACATTTTATTCTACGTAAGAATAACATGGGGACTGATTACCTAGGTTTGCTGCTACGGAAACCATATGAGAAAAATCTTTTTTAGTGCAAAGAACAATAAACCACGACCAGATGAAGCCATATACCAAATTTCGTCAGTTTATGTTCATAAATAAGCGAGAAATACAATAATTTTTCTTTTTCTCCATAAGAATAGCATTAGACAACGTACTGTGTTTAGCACTTTCAATATCTCAGTAACCAATTGGCGTAGAGAAATGATCAGAATACCAAATTTTTTTATGCTGAATTCAGTGGTAACCATTAAAATTTGATTTAAATAAAAATTACATGTGGAAACCCCAAAAAGCCATTTTGGGGTACAAAACCCCCTAAACCCCCCCCTTCGATGGTGCAATTCGTCTGGTTTCAAAACTCGTTCAAATAAATGGTACTTTAAACATTTGTACCAAATTTCATTAAGATCGGACCTTTTTAACGAGAGTTATCGTTCTTACGGACAAACATATAACTTTTCATAGCCCAAGACCTTGGATAACTTTTCATTTTGAGGTCCCCAGAAGCCAAAAGCACCATTCGTTCAATTTTGTACCCTTAATTTTCTTTAACATTTTCTATCTTGCAAACTCCGATTTGTAGCAATTAGATTGTTCCCTAACCATTTTTGAATTTGCAAAAAATATCTTAGCGAATGTTCCCGACAAGCCTCAAAAGTCGGAGGTAGTTTGGCGAGATAAAAATATAAAATTCGAGATTTGGACACATACAAAATTGAACGAATGGTGCTTTTGGCATCTGGGGACCTCACAATGAAAATTTATCATGGTCTCGGGCTTAAGTCTTACCTTGAGACCTACGGTAATAGCTTCTTCCCTATAGGGGGAATTCGCTAAAAGTAAGAATTGACTACTTTATTCCCTTTAAGTCTTAGGGATTATTTATGCTATTTCAATTATTCTATCCACTATTAATACATTATAATTCGGTATGCATTATCATGGTTTTTTAGAAATTCAAAGAAAACATGATTGATTTATTTTTTTCGGATGAAGGATGTCTTTGAAGTAGGTCCTCTAAGGTATATAAATATTACCATTTACAGCCAAGCAAGGAATCTTAGGCAGCAATTGGACAAGAGGTAACTATTAACAGCTTAATTGGAATTGTATATGCAAAATCTAATTTAATTATGATTCAAATAAAAATTATTATTATTATTGATATAGCTTTTAGCGGAAGATATTCTCAACAAAAGAAAGATATATTTTTGCCTTTATTAGAGTGTATGTAATTTTCTTTTGAATGAATAGGTGAACCCTTCAGCTCGGATGAGTCCCCAAAAGCTGGGTCAGCGTATTATTCCATTGCTCATAGCAGTAAATTATTGGTTCTGGAACTGAATAAATACCTTTAGTCCAAGTCTCACACTCTAACCGCCACACCAGGCCGCGTCTTGTTATTATAATGAATATTGACAAGAGCGTCCCTCAGACAATGCATCTTGTTTGCTCGGAACCAACCAGCGAAAGTGTATACAATGTGGCAGACAATAGAGGTATCAAAGTTTGTGAATATTAAAGCCAACTAATACTCTAACTTAAACCTAAATAATACAGGGGCGTTAATATGAAATACACATATTAGAACAGGTATGTAATTTTAATGCAGGGTAACAATTATTGTAGTAAAAATCGAACTATGTAGCAATAATAAATATTCAACGATAATATTACCTTATGAATATTAACCCATTATACTTTTTTCTGATAATCGAAATGTCATAGCCGTTTGGGTTAAAGTAATCGAAACTAGCACACAGTTGGTATTCTACACTAATTCCTGATGTGAAACAATTTCTGTTACGTATTAACTAGGTGTACGCTCATTCCTCACGTATAAGAATAATTGAAACACATGATCAAACTGTAATCGAGTCTCATAAAAAATTCAATATCTGATTTGAGTAACATCATCAGAATACATTTAACTGCCGCCAGAATCCGGGTTTTATGTCTATATAGCTATAGTTTTAGTCACTTCACCCCTAAAAATCAATTATCGCGGTAGCTGAGAGGGTATCGCACTGGCTCTTGGAGCGTAAGGTCGCAGGTTTGGATCCCGCCGCCGACCTAACATTTTATCTGTAGAAAAACATACATACATTTATCACTTGTTTTTATAAAAGTAAATGTTGTATAAATACGTAAATTTAATTATCTTTAAAATAAATTGAAGATTTCAGGCATGGTTTGTTGTTAGGATTGGCATGGGTGCGTTATCTTAGAACAAACAGAGTATTTTGGGCTAAGCAGTGACTTTAGCAGTGTCGTTAATTTAACTTTTAAGAGAACAGCGAGTTTCCTATATGAACTAATGTTAACAATTTCTATTGGCCAAGTCAAAATATCCTTAAGGATTAACAATAAGTCGTCAGGTCCAGTTATTTAGATGAAAAAATGAGATTTCAATATATTGCTTCAATAACCTAGGCTATCATGAAATTAAATGCTATAAACATGGGTTGGTCCAAGACCGTACATGAAACTTCTAAAATGGCAAGTAGCCTAAGTGTATAGGCCTACATTTTATAGCCATAGGTCCAAGTTTATGATGAAAACAGCTCACTATAATCCAAACCTAGGATATGTCAAATCATTTCAGATAACCTGTATAAATGGCTTAGTTTGGTTAGAATAGTTTAAAGCTTTTATTTTGGTTCGCTGCAACATTCCTGGTAATGTGTTTAAAGTATTTTACAACGGTTGTATTACCAGTTTAATGTCGGTTTACTCTTACTGTAATCCAACCCTAGGCTATGTCAAATCATTCAAGATAACCTTCCGAAAAAGACCGTTTGGTTAGAATTATCTATAGCTTTTATTGTGGTTACCTACTACATTACTGGTAATGTATTTTAGGTAATGTAGACAATTTTTATTATTAATTTAGTGAAAATATAACCTAGCAAATAATTGTCCTACAAAATAAATTTTAAGGTTGTTCGCTTACTAACTTTATCAACGCTTTCTAGACAAATTGAGGCTTTATATACGTTTTACACATGACAATCACAATATTACCAATTGTCTAAGAAAATGTAAGTGTTATCTAAGAAACGTAAGTGTTATTCATTATTCTTAATTTAATATTATTTTTAATATTATATATTTTAAATACTTTTATAAATGTGCAACAATCTTCTGTAGAATAATTAAGAAACGAATTTAATATTAATATTTTAAAAACTTTTTATAATGAGTAACAATCTTCTATAGAATAATTAAGAAACGAATTTAATATGATCATTAATCTTCTATAGAATAATACAAACGAATTTAATATTGTAAATACTTTTTACAATTGGCAACAATCTTCCATAGAATAATTAAGAAGCTAATTTAATCTCGTCAATAATCGTCTATAGGATAATTAAGAAACGAATTTAATATTGTAAACAATCTTCTATAGAATATTAAAAAACTAATTAAAGATTTTTAATACTTTTAATAATGAGCAACAATCTTCCATAGAATAATAAAGGAACGAATATAATCTTGTCAACAATCTTCTATAGAATAATGAAATACCCCGTCGCAGCAAACCTGCGTACTCAGCGAATTTCCAATGCCTATATATGTGACTCACCACTACATAGAGCTACTTACCAAGTTTCACAAAAATACATCCATAAATAAGTGATATATAGCATTTTATTTATTCTCTATAAGAATAACATTAGGGTTGAGGACGCAGGTTTGCTGCAACGAGGAAGATAAGTAATTTTTTGCAATTATCAATATAACTGAACCAGGTGAAGCTATTTACCAAGTTTTATTAATTTAGGTTCATAATTAAGGGAGATATACAACTTTACTTATTCTCCATATGAATAACATGGGGGCCGAGTATGCAGGTTTGCTGCTACGGGGACTATCAACAAAAAACTTGTTTTTTGTGCTAATATCAATATACCACAACTAGTTGAAGCCACATACCAAGTTTCATCAATATACATTCAAAAATAATTGAGATATAGAATTTATTTATTCTCCATAAGGATAACATTGGACAACGTACTGTGTTTAGCACTTTGAATATCTCTGCAACGGTTGGACGTAGAACAACGATTAAAACACCAAAATGTTTGTTTTGTTGAGCTAAACACATTAATAAACAAAGATGTGAAGTTTTTATTAAAACTATCTGAGAAAAATCTAAACACCTTTTTCCCATAAGATGAACATGGGACACGTTTTTTTTTATTTTCTCCGCAACTACTTAACCTAGGTTAATGATTCAAAGTACTAAATTATTTTTTTTTAAGCTCTATAGAATGGCTATAACCAAAATTGAGTGTTTTTAACATTTTGGGGTCAAATTTGCAAAAAACCGATTTTTGGAAAATTGTAAACCCCCATAAAACCCCCTTCCCATAGTGCGATCGATCTGGTTTTTGAACTTAAAGTCATAAATGCTACTCTCCACATCTGTGCCAAATTTAATAAAAATCAGGTGTTTCTTTCAAAAGTTATCACGGTAACGGACAAACACACACACATATATATATATATATAAATTTGAGCGAATAGTGTTTTTTGCATCTGGGGACCTCAAAACGAAAAGTTATCATGGTCTCGGGCTTAAGTCTTACCGTGCCACCTACGGTAATAGCTTCTTCCCTATAGGGGAAATTCGCTAAAACGAATTTAATATCGTGAATAAATTTTGAAAACATTTTCTATTAAAATGACATTGATTAATCTGCAAATTGTATCATAATTACTTAACCTCTTATGTACCCTCTGCGGGCCAACTTTTTAAAACAGTTTCAATAATTCAATATTTTTCTATTTACAGATCATGAACGTCGACCGACCCTTATCCTGCGCAGTATGCGGCACTGACTATCGCAGGAAGGCACATGTAGTCCGACACCCCTGTACGGCGCATGGAGGGGAACCAGTTTGTCTGCCCAGAACCAGGATGCCACTCCCGTTTCGGCAGAGCAGATTCGCTCCAGCGGCACATCGTGGTGATCCATAGACCAATGCCGCAACAGCCTGAAAACCCAGCTTTCCGCTCGGTTAGTATTATAAGGTCATTCATTTACCAACAATAATCAATATTATGTAACACAATATCAATAAATTATCGTAGTTTTTGCAATATATTATATAAAAACTCTAAATAGTAACATCATTGTTTAGTTTCTCATACTAAAGAGCAAATGTTGTCACAAGTAGAAATGTAACACACTGTCAATAAATTTCAAATTTGTTTTAGTTTTGTACTACGTTAGATAATGCTATAAATAGTAACATAACATTTAGTCTCTAAATAGTATCACTAGGTTTTAGCCTCTTATGTAACACCCCTCTCCCCCCAGGTCAAAATATTACATTCCAGATACTAACAATCATCGTTTGGTTATTTCAGATGTTGCTGTACCACCGAGACCCGCAGCAGCGGAGCCGAGACCAGCACATTCTTCCAACTTCATTCCCGCCCAGTAACCATTCACCAATCCATTAGGTAAGAACCAATTAATTCTCAACACAACATTCTAATTTTAATGCATATTCTTATATCTAACTAGAATTACCTTTATATATTTAATTTTAAAGCAATTTATCTTTCAGTTTGTTACCGATCATTATGGCTAACAGAAGTTATGTCTCTCTTTCCAGGGTTCCCATGCGTCCAATGCTGCCACGTTTATTCGAGGAAGGACGCATTGGCTCGGCATATTCGTTACGGATGACAAGGCGTCAGGAGCGGGCGGCACTGGCGGATCAAGCTGTCGCAGGTCCAGGCGGCATCGCGCATTCTGTGAATGTCGCTGTCGCAGGACCGAGCGGGGTGCAGCCCCATTCACCAGCAGCGTCATCATCGTCGTCGAGATGCACCAGCAGCAGTATCGATGAACGCGACGATCCGATGCTGCTATGTGAAGAATTCCTGACATTGTTTCGTTGTAGATTGAAATCATACCGCCTAGAAGAAGCCGCAGATCACCACGTTACGTTGCAGGAATTCCTCGGAACCGTTCGGGAGCGTGTGGTAACTCTCATGCGTCGCGTACCTGAACTCACCAACGCCATCAAGATGAACATTTTCGTCAACTGCGAGTTCGCAAATGTACATGACGATACTTATGACCGAAACTTCAAAAAAGAGAACGTTTCCATTTTCCGTACGTCTGATATGAACGAAATATGCTCAGATTTCTTTCAAAGCATACTTGCGGAAAAGGAGGTGAGCTTGAATAAGGGTTCGGGGTGGAGCTCCGTGAGAGTGCTAGACATGTAGTTGAGAGTCAACGTATACAGCCCTCTCGGAGGAAGTTAATTCATTCCGCTACCACAAGATATTACCATGAAAAAAGCCGTGGTTAATGCTCAATGATGAGGATGAGCGTTGCTTTGAGTACTCTATCCTAACTAAGTACACCATTGACCTGTGTAACCTACAATTAAAACCAATTAACTTCAATGCAGAACTGCGGGCCCAGACCAATTTGAACTTTGATTGCTTTCACTTCTCCCTTAGGATAGAGCAAATTCGTACGTTTGAGCGCAATAATCCCGGTATAAGTGTAAATGTGTACAGCGTGGACAAGAAAATAGATGAGAGAGATGGGCAGTCCCACAACATAGCATAAACGTTTCGTGTGGCAAAACGGGAACTGCCCAATCATTTTGATTGATTTTTCCTGACAAACGAAGGCACGACCCATTATGCATGCGTCAAAGATTTCGAAAGGTTGGTTGGATGTCAGATGACTCGACGTGGGCACAGAATATTCTTCTGCAAGAGACGTTCGACAATCATCTGACAAAATTAGGTCTGCGTGGGTAGCAGCATCAACGCTACTGCTATGACCATGATCCTCTGCGTGCAGATCTATCAGAAGACGCGTACATTACATTCCGTCAACCGGAGCGATCGCAGCGTGGTCGATTCACAATACTTTTAGAGCACTCTGGTACTGTACGACCATGAAGAACCCCTCGATCCTCCTCCAACGGTTCAACCACAAGCATGGGATCCGGCAACAAACATAGGAGAAGGGGGAAAACGCAACAATCACTGCGGACACAAAACGGGGTCAGAGAATGTCAGGAAAATGAATGTCCATATGCCGTGCAGTGTCGCTTACTAAATTCGCGACGACAATAGAAGTGCAGAAGGAGACAATGGCGACAACGATGATCCGGCGACGTGTAACATATTTTCAAAATTGCGCTTGTACAGGGGTGAGGACGCTGCCAAACACTTCATTAGTATGCTGCGGGATGATGTCAAGAAGATCGGTGATATTTGATTGAAATCGCCGACCCGGGAAGCGCCCACAGCTCACAGATCCAGAGGAGGCAGCGTTCCAACAGGAGACCTCTTGTCACATATTTTGACAGGATTTTAACCAGGGTGATGATTGAAAGGTCCATTGAGAGACCATCAACACTCTCCCTCGTACAAGTATAAAGGAACGGTGCGCAGTTTCTGCAACCTGCGCTTCAAAGAGCCTGCTCTGTCAACGTGTACCTCCACAATCTATCAAACTACGACGCGCACTTCATCATCAGGGAGCTCACAGTTGACAGAGCAGATTTTGATGTGCTAGCAAACACTGCTGAGAAATACATCACATTCTCCAAACGTTTTAAATATCCCGGAGCGGGCCGGCGGAACTCAATCAAGCTTCAGTTTGTCGACTCGTACAGATTCCTACCAATGTCACTAGCCAAATTGGCATCAATCTTACCAGTCGACAACAAGACAACATGACACATTACAACTTGCATCCAGCCCATTATCTGACGCTACCATCATACGCGTGGGACGTGATGCTGTTCAAGATCGGTGTGGTCCTCGATACCCTACAGGATGTAGATCAATATCTGTTTTTTGAGAATGGTATTCGAGGTGGACTAGCCCAGTGTGTATCTCGACACGTTGCTGCCAACAACAAATATACTAAAGGAGAAGGCGGAAATCGAAACGCTCAGGTTGCATCTACCAGTAGAGATCTAGGTTTCTTAAAACTTACAATGTAATTTGCATTCAATGAGATGTCCTTCTGCCCACGTTCCTGATAAAACAAATTTTGTGTGATGAAAAACACACTTATGTGTCGATGATTACAACTTTTTGTAAATAAATCCACCACACGGTTGTCATATCACGCATCATATCGTCTATAATCACAAGTATTGGCTCCTTACCATCAAAACCATCCAAGTTTGGTAGTCCTTAAATTATCTATGGTTAATGAGATTTCACCACTAATCGCACTCCCTTAAAACTATTTTGATTTTTTGGGGTTAAATGTAATAAACAACACAGTGGTTATGTTCAAAATATGGCTATGAGTATTAAACTAAAAAACTATGAAAATTTACAAAAATATTTAAACTTTTTCTTCATGTCATGCTTTACATTTATAAAAACTCCAATGAAGTGAATTTGGTCCCAGGCTTGGCGGTGTGTTTCACTAGACGAAGTCGCTCTCCGAGTCCGCTGTTGTATCGCTCGACGTCGATGTCACTCATCACTTGATTGAAACATCTAGGTAGATAGACTCGTAGGAAGAAGTCGTCACCAACCTGCCCCTACAGGATGACGATGTCAGTCTCGCCAAATGCTGTAGTGACGCTCTCCATCGCAGTAATAAGGTATCCGCATTCCTCAAGGAGATCTCCTAACCTGGTGTAGAGTGGAGAGTCCAATTTACAGCTGTTCAGTACATATCTCAAGTCAACAGCTGCGTCGGTGTTGGTCCCACTCACGAACTCAGAAGCGTATGCAATGCTGGGTTGCCAATCACATTTTGACAAATTACCCTCAGTCCTTGTCAAAATTACCCTCGAATACCCTCGAATTCCAAGTATGAGGCAGTAACGTTGCGTTTTACCCTGCTACTTCAAATAAAAATGTTACCTAATGTATACACAAAAAAACTGTAATTTAGATTATTTTATAAAATCAAAATTCAATTATTAAGATAAAAGTTTTAAAACTTGAAAAGACACATGTTAATGGAAACTGATTACTAATAGACTAGAAACCAGCGCACAAAGTAGGCCTAAAGTACTAACAAGCAATCCTAACTTACCTAATCAATCATACTTCAGCCAGTTTTTTTTAAGTAGACAAAGATTCATCATCATTAGCTAAATCTAACACCTATTCCCATCATACCAGTAATTAGGCTACGTATGAGCCTATATACCACGGTTATCGTTCAATATTCTACCAATTACCGTAAACGTACTTTCCCGCATTTTTTACAGTATCAGTTTTTATGTATTTTTTTAAAACATCGTTTGGTAAGTCAAATTCATATAAAAACATTTCAGCATATACTAAGTTCTATTACAAGAATTTCAGCAGTGAACGTGTTAAGTTTAGGTTAACATCAAAACAGGATTAGGTACCGCAGGCCAACATTTAATTACAATTAAGCCTACAACTGAGGAAACAAAAATGTTTTATTAACCATCAACTATCAAAAATAGTTTATCTTGCCTCACTTCTTAAAGTTATTTTGGATATAGACAACATAAATAAGTCTTGAAAGCTGCTGCTTCAGAAAAACTCAAACAGATCTAAACTCGATTTCAGGTGTTCATACAAACCACCACCCTACGACTATGAATTTGGAGAATGGGACTTTGATATCGAATGATACCCCGCGGCAAAAACTCACCCTCTGTCTGGGAATGTCGGGCGTAGACTAATAAAAAAAACACAAGGGTCTACATCCGCCCCGGGAGAACAGATGTTCTACTTGGATGACACTTGTTTCTTGCACGTTGCTCACTTTTTTTGTTTTGTTGTCGAAAATTTAATACACTGTGTGACAGTTTTTGTTAAACCACCAATTTTTGCTACTCCTGTTGATTTATCAATCCACATATTCTCAAGTTGTTCTACTAATTGCTGAACACTTTTGTGCATTTCACTATCTTTGTCCAAAAATAATTCACACCTGTACACCATATTAGCCCTATCGTATAATTCCATCTTTAGTAATATCTGTCCGGCATTTCCTTGGTTTTGAACAGCAAAAGTATATCCATCCTCCTGCCATACTATGGGACAATAATCTGTTGGTTTTGGTACCCATCCAGGCTTCTTGGGTTTTATTTCGATAGAGTTTGGTCTCTTTCGTCTCTTGCTCACAGCTGGTGACGTAATATATGTATGTCGTTGTGGTGTCGCTACATCACTATTGTTCATAGTGCTACATCACTCTTGCTTCATTATATTGTTCAATCTCATCAATAAATTATTTGACATAATCGTCCTCAGAAACGTAAGCGTTCATGTCTGCACCGTTTGACTGCTAACGTGCTACTGATGTGAAACGCTGTGCTCACCTCTTGAAATAAACCGTGTGTACTCGTCGTGACACATTTTGGCACATATTTTTAAATTATTAATTTTCTCTTCAATGATCAATTCAAATTTTCTTCGTAATCTAATTTCATTTATTGCGATTTGAGTCCATGTTAACTGCTGTACATCCTCGGTCGGTTCGTATGTGTAATAATTATTTAGATTTTCATTAAATTTAACCGATTTTGTTACTTTTTGTTTCAAGATATTTTTCTGTAATGCTCACCATAAAATGCGTCTCTCGCTCCATGTAACGCCGACTTGATTGCTAATCTTTCTCGTAATTTAAGGCGTTTAAAATAACGTATCTGATCCATTGATGCATTGATCACTCTTCTTGCGTCATCCATTGTATACTAATTGTTTCAATTACACCAACACAACAATGATGAGTTCAACTTACACACAAAAACAGCACATCAAGACAGTTTCAGCTCCAAAACAACACTGAAAGGTGTCGTGATGCTCTTTTGGAACTGTTTAGAGTGTACTATGTTGTGACTAATGATTCTAGATATCGAGTTTGACATAAACAGAATTTTGTTTCTTTCGGTGGGGGGGGGGGGGGGATCAATAATGCTATGTACTCAGATTTTAAATATTATGTTTTATTGGAAATATTATCATAGAATCCTCGGATTGGCCAATATTCTCTACTATTGCTAACACGCAAAACTGGGTATGCAGGTTGGCAAAAATAGAACTAATAGTTCTCGAGATATTAATGTTTTAAGTAGTTTATCCTATGATCGGCCAATGCATCCTACTGGTGGTTACATTGTTGGCACTGCGGGGTGCCATTAAGTGCTTCCTTGAATCTCGGAATGGATGCAGGTGTTTTTGTCCCGCCCTCGCTGGAACCTTGTAGTTTAAAAATCAGTTCGTTGTCAGCCAACACCAGCTATGGATCGCCAGCGTTACGAGTGCGATGTTTGTTTCAAAACTTTTTCACCGATTTTCGTGGTAGTAGGGACATTTGGTCGATCCTATGATTACGTTTCCAATAAAACATCATATTCAAAACTCTGAGTATATATCAGTATTAAATAATTAATATTTAAATAATGTTAGGATAGATTTTTTGTCGAATTCAAATATATTCATTTTAAATAATATTAAAATAGATTTATGTTGAATATATTCACTAAGTCGTCGTGTCATGTGTGATTGTAATGGTCCAACCCTCCGTCGGGTGAGAACTCACCCTCTGTCTGAGAATGTGAATAAAAACATAATGAGGGTCGTGGGTTGGGAAGCTCTCTGCGGGGTGTTTCCCATGGGCTGGTGCAGCTGCAGCGCAGGTGTTGGAAACAAATACCCTTCTCTAATTAATCCGTTGTTAATGAGCACCCACCCACTTAGCAAAAACTACCCTCTTATAACGGAATTCGGAGAAGGGTCCTTTAATGATGATTGAGGGTAATAAAAGTCACCCTCTGTCTGGGAATGCGGATGGATGGCCCTATTTGTCACAAGGTCGTTATCATCAATCACTGTCATGGCCAAGATGGCCTCCGGGGGGGGGGGGTTATTATGCAAATGATGTCTAATTAAATAAAATTATGCGCAATTGATCTAATTAATCATGAATAGTATTTAGATAATGTGTAGTTATGAATATATAATTAGGGTAATTCGATTTATGAATATTAATTAGGGTAATTACAAATTGCGGGGGGGTATGCAAGTTTGACCCACCACGCCCCACCACATTAGGAATTGGCCATATATCCCTACTCACATTTACGAAAATTAACAATAATTTGCTTGCTACAATGGTGATTATTAGAACTTTTAAATTGTTAAGTTGGCAAGAGCATCTTCAGCTTGCTCCCTTCAGCAAAGTGCTTTGTTAAATATAATTATACAGTATTGAAGCCGTAAACATCGTTACACTCGTTTTTCCAAACTTAACAATATAATTAACAAATTTCTTTTAATCTTGCAGAGGCTTCATCCACCTTCAAAATACCTAGAGACGCAGTTTGTTTATTGATAGACCGAAAACTCAACTATTTGAACATATGTTTAATTTATTTATTAGAAAAATTATATTTTACTTTATTTTTCTAATTAATATAAATCATAATAACTTAGGAATGCATTAACCAATGTTGAAAATCCAGAATAGTTTAGGTTTAACTTTGCCTGCCGGTTTAATCAACTTCATTGGAAACACATGATTAACTTTTTTTTGTACAGCGACTTTTTGTAAAGGAACGTTTATACCACGTAACTTTGTTGAACACGATTTTGGTATAATTTTCATCTAGCTCTTTCATAGAATTAACGCTCTGAGATGTTATTGCCATTCGCTCCCACCTCCCGCCGCGGGCGCCACGAACGCGTCTACACAAACCTGCATATTAGCGGCAGGTAATGAGCTGGGGAAGACTGAACTCTGCCAATAGGAGTATTCGCGTTGTGATTAATTACGCGCTCGAGGCCGTGATCTTCAAACTTTGATTGTTTTGCGGCTCGAGATCCCACGCTATTCTCACTAGAGACGATTAGATGACAAATAAAGACGGTCGATGCATATTATTATGAATTGCAATTATTAGTTAGAATTTATTCTTCATAGTAGGCAATTAACTTATTTTTTTATATTAAATTTCTATTCAGTGTATCTGATTTGTATTCAGTGTTTCAGTGTGCGTTTACTAGTTATTGAAAGATTATAAAGAATCAGATTACCCAGTATATGCAAGTAGACAGAGGTGCAAAAGCTTATTTACTAAAGCTGATTTTAAAGACGTATTTATTAACAATACAAACTGAATACAAAATGATGCTGGTTTTAAAATGTAATTCCGAATATTATGGTTGGGATTTTGTATCACAAATATTATATTCTCAGAAGAAATAGATTTGAATGTGTATACAACATGAGAGTGTTTAGCGTTTCGTACCGAGAGGTATTTTAAGCTAATTTTAAACGAAAAAATAATGTTAATGGACCTGACCTTTATGTTGCATCTGTGTTAGTATATTTTTGATCTTAGAAATTGTAACAAAGTAGCTCTGTTAACAGTAATAAACTGATTAGTGTTGTATTAAGCAAATTTAACAGTCATCACTAATATGTCTGCTTATAATACAAAAGCGAGTGTCGTAAAATGAAGTAACATAGTGAAACAACGGCAGTGACGCGACAAGCCCTTTACTTTTGTCATCACAATGTAATTGCAAAGAGTGAAGAATCCACGTGTAATTCTGGGAATGTAACTTGATTTGTTACTTAGGAGTTCAACGCTTTAAAATTAAACATATTATTCCAAACCGGTGGCACTCAGTTGATACCCGACCTTCCGAAACAGAAATGTTAGGTTCTTATGTCGATGCCTTACTAAAGAGATTTCATTCGCTTTTACTTCCAAAACAATGTTGGGAACATTTACCTTACAATTCGAGATTACTTTATATTTAACAACATCAATAGCTCAATAATTGCAAAGTAAGACGTGAATACTTCGCGTGACATTGTAGATCAATTTAGGATTTTAATGTTATACATAGACTTTTTAACAAGTCAACATCAATTTACATTTATTGCATTACAAATATACTAAGTGTAACAGCCTATAAAACCTACAGTACAATTTTTGTATTTGATTCATTAAGTGATAACCTTTTTGTTTGTTTTACCCGATAAGGAAATTATAACTTTAGCTGATTTAAGCTACGCTATAGCAATAGTATGAAGTAGTTATTGTTTAGACGAAAGTTAATTCCTCTTATAATATCAGTGAAGTGGTATTAATTGTCTAAACATACTGTAACTTTCTTTCACCACAATACCCATTGCTATGTCCCCCTAATATTTTATTTTGTTTATTATTTTGCGCACCTCTTGATTATTTTATCATACGACTTTGATGTAGATACATACTGCATTAATGTTTAACTTCTTAATGATTATACTCAGTGAAATACTATGACAAATAAAATACTACAACTACACGGACTAGGTGGTTGTTAAAGCCTCCAACCCGTGTTTACTATACTGATTCTTATTTACTTTTCCTGGATTCGCCTCCAACAACTGGAAGTAAATAGGATACATTCACCTATTTGCATTTCACGCTTATTTGACATTGTGATTCAATTCGGCTTTGTGATATTGAATTTCCAAGCATAACATTTTAAGAATGGTATATAAACTTACACGAGTCTGGTAGAAAATAATTTAATTCCTTCTGTTCTACCTCTCTTTATTTTTCAAAAAATATATCAAGAATATTCAGGGAAGAATTTGGATAGTATGGCAATTATTATGTAAATTTAAAAAAGGTAACGCTGCCTATCCTTAGCCTACCTCACTATCAGAATAAGGTTGGCTGATCAGGTTACAGTAATCCCCATAAGGCATTATCACTTTTATTTTTATTTTTTCCTACGTTACAGCTTACGAGTTTTTTCGGATGGGCTGCATTTAAACAGTTTTTGTTGGTAAACGAAATATACGTTTGTGAATACACAAACCGTGTTTATTTTTTTGTTTACAAAGTAAAATTATAAATTTATGATGGCTTTTAATTTATCCATAAAAATGCAGTAGTATAATTTTTAACTTTGCATCACACATTTGTAATGATAAACTGAAGTTGAATTTGGTGATCATTTTTATTTTGACGGTTGTTTTATAGCACCTAATTTTTTATCTACTGTTCTTGAATATAGTTTTAATACTCAGATTAGAATGAAAAGTTAGAGCCTACGATCTATCTGTACATACACATACTTAATTAATCGTTCTAAACATTATATAGCCTAGGTCATTAGACATAAAATTTAAACTGCATAACACCGTTTATTATAACCCTTAGATTGATTAAAAGATTCCCACGTTTTAAATGCTACACAATTATATGTAGTCTATTTTATTACGTCCTCACATGTATAACCTTTTTTATTATTTTTTGTCATGTATTAATAATTTTTTTACTAAAACTTCTGTGCTATGACTTTATTTTACAAGGCATTACGAAGCATATATTTACTAATCAAAGTTATGTGAAGTAGTGAACAAAGGGAGAAATACATACAGGGATGCAAGCACAAGGGTTTGTTTAGGGTTTCAGTTCCATCCAGTTTCAAAGTTCATCAGCTTCAAAGCGAAGTTTCAGGATACAACTTCTGAAACAAAGTTAATCTACTATTCGCGAAGCACGAAATATTTTATCGAAAGAAGTGTAGTATAAATTATAATAAATAACAATACAATTATTATTGGGTTTTTATTTGTTAAAGATTTATTTTTAGTTCCATGTCAAAATTGTGCCTTTCACGAAAAATACATATAACTATGTATTATTGTAAATCCTCAGCTTAACAAACACTCTTGGCTTATTTTCATCCAGCGTGTCCAAAAGTTCAAAAAGTTTGCATAAGATTTAATGGATAAAAATTAGTTTAAAAATCCTATAAATAATAGTACCTAAAATTCATCGTTTTTCGTTTTCAAGTTTAAATGTATTTTTTCATGAATTCGTAGAACTTTAGATTTTGGGTTGAAAATTGTCACATGTCTTTTAAATATTTAAAAATATTTTGAAATTGAATATTACGTTTTTTTATCTAAAGTTTCAAAATTGCAGCCATTTTAGATTGTCAAAGGTAAAAACCTTAAGAACAGATTTTATTTAGTTTTTATACACCAAACAATGCAAAATTGAAAGAAAAAAGTGAATTTTTTTTAAGACAGTTCAATCGACTTATTAATTTATTTTTAACTCTCGTTGTAACGTAAATATTCTTTAAGTTAACGGAAATATTTCAGTATTGTAGTTTATACATTTTGTTATTTTTATTTTAAAGTTTCAAAGTTTATAAACATAATTTATGTTACATTTCTTTGATTTCAAAATGTCTCAAGGGAATAAAGGGATACAGTGAGCAGATACTCCTTCAGTGTTTTTTTCAACACTATTAAGTAAATATCCTTCCGATAAGGATTACCGATTAATACCTTTCCTATTTTAATAACATATTAACAGGGATAAGTCACACTGTGTCGTTTTGGAAAAGAAGAGCTCGCCTGTGTAGATTTTGAGGGTTTCCTTTATCTCCTGATCAGTTAATACATAGGACAAAACAGATGCTGAAAATTGGAAAAGAAAATGTCTTCCAAAATGATGCGCCCACCAAAAGATGGGTAGAGGTTTTTTTTAAGTCACACTGAACTCTCAGACAGTGCCAGAATTGAAGTCTACCGGGCCGATATAACTGTTGTAAATATTTAACTGTGATGTGAGGAGGTAAAGACTTATCTCAAAAACAACGTTAGAAATTATTAAAGACCAATTAAGAGTCGTTAACTGCGATAAGTAGACCTTTTTATTTTCTCTGACAAAGGGATAGCCATTGCTACCCTTCGTGGGTCAGGAAATAATTAAAAAGAAAACTTGATCGTGCCCTGAATTGTTCTGTAGATGGGAGACTAGCTCCCTGTATGGTCGTTATACCCTGTAATAGATGGACACCAAGAGTAATATCCTTGATGGGTGGGGAACAGTTAAAATTGAGAATAGCTCGTTTAATGGTCGTTTTACGGCTACACTGGAAATTTTTTGGAGCCATATTTACAAAATAAAAATAAATTAAACGCCCAGTAATTCTGTTTATGGATGGTCACACGTCACACACGATTCTGAAGGAAGTGAGTGGAGCTCTCCTAACAAATAGTTTTGGTGGCCCTTTTCCCCAATCTCAATCATATTTTTAAGCCGCTTTATCCAAGAACGCGTGATGACGAGTAGTGACGAAGCGGCGGTTTGAGAATGGCGGCAGAAAACTCAAAATTATTTCTTCCTTTGGCAAAGGACCTACTAGGTAGTGGGGTGGTTAAGCCAGAGACAACACATAATGGATTCAAAACCTTTGGGCTTATGTCTCTAGACTCAAAAATTAAAAAAAATAGGAATAGTTTTTTTTTGTTTAAGAACAAATTTGAACCCGACTCACTACATTATTTGTTGGGCTAAGAACATGTACAAATTTAACCCAAATAACTGTTATTTGTGGAAAGGTTTAAGAATCAAAATTGCCAACCCCCAGACCCAAAAGATCTGATGAGACCAAATAACTAACTGGGTCTACAATAACTTAAACCTTTGATTTCACGATTGCGATTGGTGATAGTTAACTATCTATGGATTCAAATATCGAGTTGTAATGAAAAGTATACCTTTACATTTTACCATTTAAAAAAATACAAGTCACTTTGCTTTTCTCTGTAAGTAGTTATTTTAATTGGTATTTAAATATGTTTATAATATTTAATATATGTTTATTTTATAAATTTGACCTAAGGATAATATTTATAGTTTGTTATATTAATAACCTAATCTACTAAACCAAATAATTTACCAAATCTTTTACAATTACTACTCTTATAACTCTTTCTAAAAATATACCATGTCCAATTTGTTTTAATTGGACATTGTCTTTAGTTGTGTAAAATAGGGTAACAACGATTAATGCAATCAGAAGTTATTTATTTAATGCTGCTTCTTATTTCGCACGTACACATAAGAAAGCATATTAAAACTAGATTAAGGATGAGGAAACAAGGTACGTATTCAAACTAGATTGAAATTCGTGGTTTGGCAGCAAGAACTTAATTCAATGTATCGTATTAAGAAAATCTGGGATAAGTGAAAAATCCTGATCATTTTGTGGTAATTTACATGATAGTAGACTAAATAAATACCCCCGTAGCAGCAAACCTGCGTACTCAGCGAATTTCTAATGCATGTATATGTTTCTCACTACCAAATAAAGCCACTCACCAAGTTTCATAAAAATACACGAATAAATAAGTGATATATAGCATTTTATTTATTTTCCATAAGAATAACATAGAGTACGCAGGTTTGCTGCAACAAGGAACACAAAATATGTATTTTTATGCAATTATCAATATAACTTAACAAGTCAAAGATGCATACCAAGTTTTATTAATTTATGTTCATAATTAAGGGAGACATTACATTTTACTTACTCTCCATAAGAATAACATGGGGGCTAAGAATGCAGGTTCGCTGCTGAAAGGAAAATCGGCAAAAAATTATTTTTTTGTGCATTTATCAAAATACCAGTGCTAGGTGAAGCCACATGCCAAGTTTCATCAACATACCCCGTTGCGAAGCACGGAATTAGCAGCTAGTACTAAATAAAAAACTATGGGTTTTGAGGAGCACCAAATATAAATATAAATAATCGAGTTATCAAATTTTTATTATTCTCCATAAGGATAACACTGGACAATGTACTGTGTTTAGCACTTTGAATATCTCTGCAATGGTTGGACGTAGAATCACAATTTAAACACCAAAATGATTGTTTTGTAGAGCTGATCTGATTGGTAAAAGCAAATGTGAGGTTTACATTATAATTAACTGAGGAAAAGCAAAAAAACTTTATGAGCCCATTTTTGGGATTTTCACCGCAACCACCTAGGTTAATGGTTCAAAATACTATATTATTTGTTTTTTTAAGCTCTATAAAATGGTTGAAACCAAAATGAAGTGTTTTAAACATTTTAGGGTGAAAAATGCAAAAAACTGATTTTTGGACAATTTAAAACCCCTATAAACCCTCCTTGCCATTGTCCGATTTTTCTGGATCCGAACTAAAGTCATGAATGTCACTTTACACATTTGAGCCAAATTTCATCAAAATAAGACGATTTTTACTCAAGTTACCGTGTTAACGGACACACACACACACACACACACACACACATATATATAAATTTGAACAAATAGTGTTTTAAACATCTGGGGACCTCAAAATAAAATGTTAATATGGTCTCGGGTTTAACTCTTACCATGCCACCTACGGCAGCAAAAAATTAATTTAATCTATCTTAATTTGAACATCTAAGACTAGTGAAAATCGCCTGAACGTTTGAGGTAATTTACATGTTTAATGTAATAAATTAAAACTGTCAAGGCATTTTGGATTTGAGAAAGCCCTCGATGTCCTTAAGTACATCGGCATCGGCACCAGACGGCCAGTATATGTGATTTTCATAATTTATATTGCTCCTGTGCAAATCAGGGCCCAACCATTGTCCTTTTAGAACAAAAAATTTAAGTGGAAATTGTAGGCAAAGTAAATAAGAAGTTATGGTTAGTAAATGCGATATAATACAATAACCCATATTAACATTTTCAATTAAGGCTGATCAAAATTAACTGATCAAATAGATCCAAAACAGATCAGGGTTGGACCCAGTTATGGGACGATTCCAGATCAGAAACTGATCTGATTCTCAACGGAACCTGATCAACTTTCAACTAAAGGAAAACAAATTATCAAAATTCAATACAAAATAAAACATATTAAAACATTTAAATGTATTGATTATGCAATAAAAATAATAAAAATTACCAAATAAAAATATGTCACGACAAATATTATCACTGGCACGGTCAGGATTCGATCCCAGGACTCTAGTGTTGTTCACTTTCGTCTGTTCACTTACCCGCTACATCAGAACTTGCCACTTGATAATTAAAAGTGATTACGAATACGAGAATCTGTATAATTGTATAGGACAACGAATTAAGACGGTAACGAACATCGACTTTTTCTGAGATTACGTCATTTGTAAAATGTAAATATTGTTAAAGCCCAAAGACACAACTTTGATATCTACATTGACATTCATTGACTTTAGCTGTTTGATAATAAGCTACAATGAAACAAGTTTGATACACTTTACCAGAATCTAATCAAATTTGATCAGACCTGATCAGAATCACATCAATTTTGATCAGACCCGATCAAAAATTTTAATGTGGGAAACAATCAATAGCTCCAATAAATAACAACCCTTATTCACCACTATTGGACTCCTGAATTTTTTGAGGTTTACTATAAACAAACCATCGGTTATGTTCAATTTGAAAGATTAATACTATTAATATATTGGAATCGTATAATGCAATCTTCAGTGAACTCAAATTAATGATTGATATCGTGTAGGGCTACATGAACACTACCCTATCAACTTAATTTACTTCTTGATACGTAGTTTATTTATTTTATATTACGGCTTTTGCTAGTGTATTTTTCTTATTTGACAAGGCCTAAGATTCCTGTATTAAATCATGGCGCGCATTGCAATGAATTGTATATTTTGACAGCTACTAGTCCTGTTCTCACCGTAGACTGACATGTCCACGGAATGGCGTTTTAACTGCCATCAACAAAATCATCTTAACTCTCAAATTTATACCAACGTTTCGTAATGAAAATACAACACTTAACTGTACTGTTTGCCAAGGATATGAATCAAAAATGTCCAAATTATAATCTATGGTCTACCTCGCTTAGTTTTCGCAGGTATTAATTTTGTTTTTGTTTTAATTAACAAATTATGTCAGAAACCTTTTTAGATATCATCTCTAACCATCGAACATGTAAAACATCGAGTTTTAAATTAAAATTTGTTGCGTACTTCGTTTCAAAATTAGTGGTTTTTTTTATATAATCTGAAATATATATTTTGGAAATTTTTCTAAAATGAAATGTAAACGTATAGTACAGATCTATTAAACAAAAACGGTATAGTTAAAAAGTTCCATTCACTCGACTGTTCGTCTTCTAATCCTTTGAAATCCCTATTTTGGCCTATATATTTAATTAAATATTCGAATAATTAACTCTTGACATACATCAAATGTAAAAATCATATAATGCTTAATAAAACACAGTTCATACCTCCTGTATATGCCCTACAAGTATTGTAATACATCTTTGAAACATAACAATACAATAATAAAGTAAAGTCTGTAAACATGTTTAGGGAACATGTTTTTAGATAATAACCTATTGATTAGTATTAGAAAGTAAAATTTTCTTGACTTTCGTGCTAATGCATATTTCATGTGAGAAGCCTATTGTCCCCTGTTATACCAAGTTATGATTGAGTTACTGTACTAGGGCGCTCGCTAAGTGGCCAAGACACGGACTGGGAGCAGGTCCTCCCGATCGGAACAGAGTTATCGCTTCCGACAGTACTCTGAGGTAATTTATACTTTACCGGAGTTTAAAATATATAGTTTAACCTTTAGTGTAGGGAGACTTCTGGTAAAATCACCACCAGGGGCCGTCAATTCTCGTCAACAACTATCACTACCAGGTCATCGAAAATAAGCTGTAATTTATTCATGGAAATATTTGTTTGTCCGTAAACAAATTATAACTGATAACTGATCTGTCAAGCTCAATATTACTCCAAGTTGTCATTTTATGAATCATATATGTAATTATCATGGTATGAGCATGTAGTCATGTTAAGGGAATCCGCCTTAAATTAGCTTTGCTCAACAACCCCCGCAAATTTGATTTATTCCAATTAGTACGATTCCATCATTTCTATATTGAAGTAAAGTGTCAGACCTGAAAGGTTTTTATGTATAACTGTGAAGTTCTTCCATTTATTTATAATTAATCCATGATAAAAAACTTATACTTTTATTTAAACACTTCTTTATTAAAAACTAAATTCTTAACAACAAAAAACTAAATACAAATCTGATCTTAGATAGAAAAATAAAAATATGGCTAATAACACAAAATACATAACATTTCTCCCCCCTCAAAATCGTCCATGAAGAGTTTGAGAGGGTGACGCTTACTTTCAGTTCTTTGCGAACTTCAAGCTTCATCTGCTGTTCGCTTCTCAGGCTAACTTTCCTGATCCCTCCTCTTTCTGATCTGGTCAATGTGTTGTGTCCATTCCAGATTCAGGCGTGGAACAAATATTTTAATTCTTTTCGGACCAAGCTTATTTACTATTTATTCTTCAATCCAGTTAGGTACTCTTCCATCGTTACTTGCCCAAACCTTGTATCCTGCTTTTAAATCTTCCACTACAGATTTTTGCCCTCCATATTTCCTCATTTGCCTTTCCTGTTGGTTTTGCACTGTGCTTGAAACTGATTTGGTCTCAAAGATCGTCCGAGTAAAACCTGAGCTGGAGATTTACCGGCTGTCGGATTCAGAGAATTCCAATAAGCTAAAAGAAGCCTCTGCAAAGCTACTGTACTTCTTAATCTTTTTAATCGGCAAGTGCTGCTCGCAGATCCCTTTTTCACGGTTTTAACCGCATTTTCAGCAGCCGTTTGTCTGGGGATAAAATGGAGCTCCACTTTTGAAAGTGATACCATTTGGTTTTAAAAAATGCTGGAATTAATCGTAAACAGATCCGAAACCAAAACCTCAGAAATTCCAAACCGGGAAAACGTTTGCCCCAAAAGTATAATATAGGTTTGTGCTGACATTGACTGTATTCTAAACGCTTCCAACCATTTAGAGTGGCTATCTACTAAGTATTGACCATTGAAAAGTTTTATTTCTTATGATACAAACCAAGCTCTTCAGCGAAATTAGAAGGAAACTTTTTAATCCATTTGTTATTAGCTCATTTTTGTAAGAGAAATAACCAGGGGTTCGGCCTCCAGGAATGTCACAAATGCTGAGGCCAAATGTTTTTAACCATGATTTCCTCAAAAGTGGAGGTCCTTGAGTATAGATAAGAAATACTTGCACTCCGTCAAACACTTTGTTTCTAAATTTAACATTAAACATAGCCGATCCCACTAGATTGTTCATTGAAATAAGAAATAAAGGTTTTACCGGAATATTCCAAAGGTGCATGAGAAAACAATTGTTTAAATGTTTCATGTGGAAATATAGTGCTTGAACAACCAGTATCAATGTAGAATTCTAGTGAAGTCCCACCCACTTTTAGCTCCATATGATACGGTGGAACCCAGGATTCAGTACCCTCCAAATTGTACACACTATTTATGAAGTATTGAAAATTTGTTCGGGTAGCTCATGTTCTTCAACATTATTAACCCTAGAATTGGAACTATCCTTGCTTTATTTCCTAACTGGACAAACCCTACTTAAATGCCCTACTCTTGAGCATGAGTTGCACCTAAATGTTCGGTATTTACAGTTTTTACGTTTTTGATTATTCTTAACTCCGCACACTGTACATGTAGTAACATTTTTAACCTCCTTTGCCCCTGAGTTTAGTTATAACATTCAGCATCGGGACTAACATTAACATGTAGAGATTTCCTGCTACCAGAAGTAAGTGTATTTCTACTGAGATCGTATGGACATTCAGAAGCCTCTTTTGATATTGCGATTCTAGTAGCCTGATCAAGGTTGGTGGGGTTTCTTCAAATAAACGATCTCTAATCCTACAGTGACCCATACCAATAACATATCTGTCTAAGATACGTCCCTCTAGATCTTCAGAAAACTTACACACTCCTGTCAGTGATCTAATCCTGGCTAGCCATTCATTTATGGATTCGTTAGGTTCACAGGAAGCATTATAGAATTTATTCCGACATGCAAATAATGAGACAGCAGGAGTAAAATACTTATCAAATAAGGCTAATGAATCCTCGTAATCTACATCCTCTAAGCCCTAGGTACAACTAAGTAGGTAAGCCTCTTCACCTAAACTATTTAGAAAGAGTGCACGTTTCTTTTCATCGTTTCTGATTCCATTAATAAGAAAGAAATGTTCTAACCGAAGATTGAACAGTCTCCAATTGCCATCAACATTAAATTAAGATAACCTTCCAATATAGCATGATGATTCAGTCATGGCGAGAATTCAGATTTTTCCTTCATTCATGTAACTGAATAACCTTACCTGTATAGATTTGCCATTCTTGTGGATTCTGGTATAACTCGTCACCATGTGAGATTCTTCCATTTATTTATAAAATTATTCCATCATAAGAAACTTATACTTTTATTTAAACACTTCTTTATTAAAAACTCAATTCTCAACAACAAAATACAAAATAAATATAAACATCTGATCAAAGATAGAAAAATAAACATATGGCTAATAACACAAAGTACATTACACTAAAATTTATTTAAATTTGATTTCTGTGTTCAGTACAACAGCGATATGTGATCGTCATTAGTACAAATTTCCCCCATTAACATTTATTTATTTTCCAATGGACGATGACACTTACAAACAATTTTACATGCTGGAATACAGACGCAGAAAAAGTCACAGCTTTGTCTTGCTTCCTTATTAGGACAGTGGATGTTTTCTGGATACCACCTCGTTTACAGTACAGTACAGTCATTAGTATCTATCTACCGTTTGTGCCAACGTGTTTTCCGGGACTAATTATTACGAGACACAGAATGGGGAACCAAGTTTACTCTAGCTCGTCTCAGGAAATGTTTAGGTAATGTCACTAAGTTTTGCTAACCAACTCAATTTTTCTGTTCCTTTATTTGAGAGCACCTTCTATGCAGTGTCACTAAAAAAATTCTCCAATTTTTTCTGAATGCCCGGTCATCGTTGTTATTGTTCTTTGATCGGTGTTTTCTGTTGCCCGACTTTGGATATATCGAAAAGCACAGCAAAAGGGATTTTATTATTTGGCATTTTCATTTGGTGGATAATTGTAAATAAAAGCAGAGCTAGCTGAAAAAGAAGAAAGTACGAGTATAGTTTTGGATAATAAGGAGAATTATAGTCAAAAGAAGGCTGATTGTGAGTCCAAGAACAGTCGAAGAGGGAAACACCCTTTTTCGTCATACTGCTACAAAACAGTTTCAACACATGCTTTGAGGTGAGTTTGTCTTTTTATTTCTAAGATAAAAAGTATATTTTTAATATTTTGTCGTCCATCCTAGAACAAAAAAAAATTATTTGATACACTTTTCGGTCGAGATTATCAACTGTTCAATAAGAACTGAACAAATTATTCAACTTGTAAACAATGGAAACTTGTGTAACAGCTGATTGTTTAGAGTAGCAGATCTAGATGGAAGAAAACGTTTAGAGGTAACTAGGTAAATACAATTTAGATTTGGTAACATTTTTATTTTAAAATTATTTGCAGTATGACGAAAAATATAGTTCATCACTAGGACCAAAAGTGGTTTTTCGATCCTCGCTCATTTTCCACCTAAACCTGATATGAGCTCGTATTGAAAAGCGTCACTTTTGGTCCTAGTTATAAAATATACTATTATCTTTGAAATAACTCCGATCTGCGCCTTACAAAAACTTAAATTTATATATTTTTATAGATGATAAGCATTTCATGTTAAATCTCGATCCTTGAAAATACCTAAAGTTTTATCCTACAAAACTGGCCTTGCTTCAACTAAAGTTAAAATAACTCAGTTTTCTATCAACATTTCGTTCACATTTCTAACACAAATGAAAACTTACATACGTAAAACAAGTTGCCGAACACTCTACATAAGTTTAAAAAACGGGAAACAGAAAATTACGTGAAGTAATCACTCACGCCACCATGTTGTCATAGGCGGCAAAAAAACGCCAAATATAGTGGCAGTGGACGGACAAACTGCCGCACGACTTACCTGCTACCTAGTGTGTAAGTTTGCATTTAATTAAGTACTACTAAAAGGAACGACTGTGAATTTGCCGTCGCGGAAAACCGCCTAGTGTGTAACTAGTGTTACTGATAAAAGTTGTAATTTGTCTGTGGAATTACGCTAAAAGGTGCTCGTTAAAAAAACTGTATAAATTAGAAAATATCGTTTTCTGAATCAATTTATTCACCTGTTTATTTGGATATGCATTAAAATATATATATATATATATATATATATTCAAGAGGTTTCGGAGTTTTTAAATACCATCTTCAGATCTCTTTATGTGACGCGTTTTAAATCTTAATATTTTGACGAAATACGTCATAATTTGTTAACGTTTTTATTGGACCCAAAGATGGCATTTTTTAATTCCGAACATGACGTTGTAAGAGAAGGTGTCAGGGTTTGTACTGTTTAAACGGGAAAGGTACGTTAACCTGGTTTTAATTTTTATTTACTTATTTGCCACCCATTAATAATTAAACACTAAGCAACAAATAATGCTTACTATTTTTGATATATATGAATACAATATATTGTTTTTTGTTATGTAATCGAATATTTCAATAAAATAATAAAACCCTTTTATTCTAGTTGATTGCTTCTACTGAAACTTAACCAAGTGAACAGAGTTTCACTTCTCAATCTTTCTTAACTCACAGTTTATTCATAATTATAACAAATATATGTAATAATATAATTTATATAACAATGTTACCACTTAACACAAGCTTCTAACTAACTAAAATTGTTATGGTTTACATCTAATTCATACTCAAGAGCCCTCCAGAACATCTGGTTTGTAGAATCTTGTTAATGGGTCCTTCCCCCTTGTCGGTTATTTCCTTGCCCCGAACGATTCCAAGAGTTTGCATGGTAAGATATCTGCCTCCCAGGACGGGTACCTTCCAAGAGTAACGTAGGGCAGGCAAGGCAGCTCAATTCTCTATCCTGACTGGGTTATCCGGGCTCAGCCGAAAGACTCAGGTTTTAAGGAACCATCCCCCGGAACAATAAGGTGAATAGAAAGCGAAGGTAAACTGGTCACAAGAGACATACAAAAGGATTTACCTCATTTACTTGGGGCGATTTTTTTCAATTTATGTTTCATTACACCCAATGTTTCTGAATCAAGTTATCTTTATTGTACCGATGTCCGCAAAAATTTCAGTGACTAAAACGTGAGAATTTCGGTCATGAAATTATGTTGATTAATTAATTTATAAATATGAGTAATTAATAAGTTCCGAAAAAAGATTTAACTAATAAATAGTTCACAGAGAGAACGATATTTCTCCCCTTTCACTAATTAAAGACTCAAATACAGCTATTTGCGTGACGAAGGTGCAGATTTCTCGCATTTTAACCATAAGCGACTGTCAACGTGTCTGTGATACAAAGTGTAAGAAAACTCTTGGAAACGTTTAAATTTTATTTTGGTTTTTAAAAGTATTATTTTAAATTGTTTGTCCAATTGTTTTGCATTAAAAAATTTATATTTCGGTTGTTTAATTACACTGTAAGCATTAGTTTACTATTTTTAAATCAATTGTAAGGTATGATTGGATGGTTGGGTATTTAATTATGTTAATTAGCTTGACCTAGTTAAGGTTTTTAAGATTCGAATTGGTCTGATGGGGTTATTTGGCCAATGCACGAACAGTTTACTGAACACTCATCAGACTAATTAAGTTATCATGACGGTTTTTAAAAGCATTTTCTTTTTATATACTTTTATAAACGTTGTTATGATCTACCTGCGTCAATTAAGTTCAGAAAACAAATAAAGGATCTCCCACCTCAGAGCTAAACCCAGGGCACGAAGCCATTGGAGTCCAGCCTCACTTCTTCCATGAAGTCCAGCCAACCTTTCAGGGAAAGCGATCAGGGGACAGTCATTAACTATGTGGTCCATAGTTTGACAATCCGTCCCACAGTCATAAGACTGATCGTGTGTCATACCCCATTTAAATTTCAAATTATTGCACCTTCTCACCCCAGTGCGAAAGCGATTGAGTAAAGCCCACTGTTTCCTAGGAAGGTTCATTTCACCTACCGCTGAAGTAGGGTCAGATATCAGGAAGCTATTCTGACCGTTGAAATATTCCCAGGAGGAAATCCAGTCACCTTGAGGAAAAAATGTTTGTTGTCCTCAACTGGGAGGCTGTTCGTAGGGGTGGTTTTCGGGACTTCAATTGACTTACTTCCTGAGGGAGATAGTCATGAATGGGTAGCTGTGGGTTGGATATTATCTTATTGTATTCCCTCAGCAGAAGATCATGCTTCCGTCTTTTCTCAGGTGAAGAGATTTTTCACAACACTGAGAGCCAGGGGAGAGGGGTTGTCATAAGTGTACCACTGATCGCCCTCATGCCACTATTTACTTGGGTGTTAACCCAACTAAAAAACTCATATTATTATTACAGTTTCCTTTAGTTTTAGTTATAATGTGTAATGCTTACAATAATTTGCCGTGCAGTAATCGTTTAAATCAATCAAAAGAGTATTGATGAGTCAATCTTATTTATATTTGTATATCTGACTCTTGATTAAACGAGGTTTCCAAAGGTGAGACTATATTATTATCAGTACGGTTGCACGTATTACAACCCTACTTTATTGACTATGATAACTTCCGTTGTGTAAAATTCGTTTTCTTAGTTTGTGTAAAATAACTTACCAAACGCAACCTCTCTTAAATGAATAACAAAATTACCAAAACACTAAACACATTCTCGGTTTGCCTGGGAGAGTTGATTTTATAATCTAATATCGAGCAAACACAGATAAAGGATTATACACAGTTTTATTATACATTTGAAATTGAGAATGCATCCTTACAATTAAAAGATGAGCAGATAATGAATGAAATTTGTAATGACCCTCTGCTAAGAAAAATTACAATATTTACAGGAATATGCCTAAGGTCTCCATTTCCTATAACTTTACTACTATTTAAAAGTCAGTTTCTGCATTTAGGATTAGGCTATGACTAAATTTTCTGTCATTTAGTGTATATTGCCTTCATACACCCTTTAGACAATATTTGTTTCAAAAGACTCAGTTCTAAAAATTTATAAAAAATGCATATAATAAATCAAGATATAAAAACAAATTTCATATCGTAATAAATAACAAAATGGACCACCCTAATAAATCAAATAGCCAAATCTAAAACTCTAAATCTAAATTACTACATGCCCCAAAATTATCTTTAAGACATCAAATAGTTACCCTGTTACAAGGGGGTATTCTATTACAAGGAATTAGGTCAACACTCTCTCCCAAAAAATCAACAATTAAGCCCAACATTTATATATTGAAGGTACGAAATCTCCTCAGTTATATTTACACAGGGTCCTAAATATTTTATTCTACCCTACTTCACGGTTCTTTATTTTAAACCTTATATTTCCGTAATATTTAATACGATTCTTTATTTCGGGTGATCCTAATTTGAATCGAATGTTTTTGTTACATTTATTAATGATTTTGTTATTTAAGAGGGAGGTAGTATTATTTATGCTTTTCTTCTCTTTACTTCAACTTTCTATAAACGGAGCCTATTTTCTGTGCACCAAATGGAAGATGATCCACGTACCACATGTCCCAAAATGGTCCTGGCCCAAGAGGTTCTGGATCCCGGATGCGGTGTCGCTCTCTGGAGTCGTCCAGGGGCCGCTGCGTACCGGGCTCACCGTAGGGTCCGTATGGTCTTCGCCTCTCCTCACGGGTGGTCCTCGGTGTCTGGTCCGGGGAAGTGCCCAGGCCCTCGCTCGTCACCGTAGAAATTCGGGGTCGCTCGTCCCGCAGAGGGGGGGTGACTCCTCTCGAACGTGTCGGTGGTCCTCCGGGTTTTACCGTCCTGGACTCCCTCTTGTACTGGGCTGGGATGGTCATACCCCTTCAGTGATGTGGAATCCCCAAGTTTCGTCTGGGTTCATTCGCTAGTGTGAATCTTGATTAAAGACAGGTTGTGGATTTATAAGGGCGGCTTGATACATCATACAAATAGAAATGTTTTATGCCGGCTTAAAGCTGCGATATTCCAACTGAAGGAAGAGTAAGTGGAGTTGAAGAAGACCAGGTTATAAGGTGGGAAAGTTTCCGTAATGTTGTAACCTCAGACGAGTTGGCAATGTAAGCCTTGGATGGAATCTGTTTGGCAAATAACGCAACGGACCTCGTTCCAGAAGGAACTCTGAAGTCGATACCAAATGAAACAAACGAATCAATATTAATCTTTTCAAAATTAACGATTTATATTATAGGCTATATATACTATACATACTTATATTTTGATATATAACAATTTTCTAGAACAAAAATTCCTCAAACCATCCTAACCTTAAGTTATTCCCACCCAATAACCCCAGATACCAAACGGGTCCTCTAAATTTACTGGATCACCATCCTTCAGTAAGTATTCTTCTGTTGTTGTGTAAGTATATTAAATTTGCGGAATTTGTTTTTTTTTGTGTTTTTAGAAGTTTATTGACATAGGAACAACGATTAAACTATGAAAAGGATCGAAAGTGAATGGAAAATGGGAAATATTTACCGTGACATGTCAGATAGCACTGTGTATACCCTTGCTGTGATCCGCAGTCTTTGTTGTCTGGGAACAAGAAAACAAAAAAAAACAACTTTAAAACTATGAATTGGATCAAATTACAAGATGTTTAGTGTTACTCATGAGATAGCTAAATACTCATTTAATGTATTGAGTAAAACTAAATAAAAGGATAGAAAAAAATGTTATATGAAATGTCATTGATTAAATGGTATGCTAATAGTTTGTGCGATTATCTAATAAACTTATAAATAACTAACTACTGTGCGAATAAACTAACAAAAGAAACTGATACGCACGTAAGGATATGTGTTGATGACAAAACTATTTCCTTAACTTAATATTAACATTTTAAATTTATGTGAAAACAATACTGTAAGTTAAACATCAATATGTGGGACAGTAGCATTCATTGTGTGTAAACTCTTATACAAGGAATTATTACTTAGGGTTATGTTTAGGAATTTAGCTTTATTAAGCTGACAAGTTAATTTAGTTTTTAATTACTCTTCGTCCAAGGCCTAAAAAATGCAATCTTTTATTTGATCGCTCTAGCTGAATGTGATAATTTATGTATAACTATAAATCTTTACTGATGAGCTTTTGATGTCTGGTGACGGCTTTTTGAGTATTTCCAACGGTTTAACTAAAAGCTATCTCTACTGGTCTCAGTCGGTTAACTATGTGTTAAACGTTGATAAAATATATAATTTTGTGTACTGGTGATGAATTTTATGTTTATGTTGTTAGTAATTAGTTACTTTAATAATTTGAAGCATTATATAGCAACTTGCACCATAAATAAATCTTTCCAAACAACTGCCAACATATAATTCTTAAGAGTGGATTTTCCTCAGCTATATAGGTCAATAATTTAATATACACATTACATGAAGGTTCATAAAGTGATGCTTATTTGATGTAATAAGCAACAGGAGATATATTCGAAACATAAATGGTACGGCACCCATATACATCATACTATATCAAAGCTACCTGCAATATATCTTGGTCAGATGGGCTGGCAATAAAAGGAGAGCAGTATTTCTTCAAATAATATATATCTTAAGGGAAAAAATATTCGCTATTACATTTTATTGACTTAGTTGTTGTATTATTTATTACATTTAAAAAAGTATAAATATAAATAAAATAAATTTCAAGGAGAAACCATTTGTATCTTTTGTTTATGATTACCTGTATATCAAGCTCACAGATAGTTCAAATAAAAAAATAAATAAAAAAAGGTTGCCTACCGTAGAAGTATTATTTAAAACCCCTAATACGCGTACATTTAGATAAGTTAAACATAAAATAAACTTGAATTTTGTTTGTAATTTGACAATTAATAAAGAAATAATAACAAATCACTAATGCTCATTTAAATACTCCAGAACCAAAAATTATTTTTCTAATAGTAAAATAAAAAGATTTTTGAAGAAATCAGAAAGTGCTGATTGGTCATATTTGTATACTTTAAATAGCAACAATAAATCAAAGTATGATTAATTTAAAGTTAGGAGATATTTTAAAAACTATTCTCTGATATTCTTTTCAGACAATCCATAAGAAACTAGTTTAAAATAAAAGATCAATTCGATATTAAAAATAAATTGATCAATCGATAAATTTAAACAAAATGGCCTTTTGGCATTATGTGCCAGTGTTTATCATTGAAAGATAACCTTCACATCGTAGCGAAAATATTTACCTTGTAAATTTGTAATTAAGATTCGAAGTTATCTCTTAAAAGGGGATCGCACACTTTGAAGCTTAAGAACCTGCCAACCGTATACTTGCAGTATAATTTGACTTGTACAAATAGTATTCAGAAGAACATACTTATTATTTGTAAGCTGCGTTTTATAAAATAAGCTTTTATAAGCTGCGTTCATATTATAAAAAAGACCTAACATATAGGTAATCAGTTAAATATAATGAACACTGATGACTTTAATCCTCTTTTTGAACGTATTAATTTTAATGCCAATAGGAATTAACAAAGTGATTATCTAATTTTATTCAACCACTTGTCTCTTTTCGTATTTTCCAATAACGAGGTTTCATTTATTTTACGTTAAAATGGACGTATCTGTGAAAAGTGACGATGTTTTGTACACATGTTATCTGTGTCTAAACCTAGGACAGAAATAACTCTTCATAACAGACTACCTGAAAGTTTAGACAGACTACGTTACCGAAGTAAAAAATAAAACCTTATGTAGTTGCATTGGTTCTGGTTTTAGTGGCATTGGTTTTGTAACGTTATATACCTGTAATAATTAACACCATCCTCCGCTATTAAACTGTTATGAATTTTGTAAATATACAAATTATTTAAATCAATATTTTGTAGTGAATTGAGAAATTTATCATTACGCGGAGTAAATTCGCTGCCATAATTTTATTTAGAAACTCACAATGTTTATAAAATAGGGGCGAATTAGACGCACTAGTGTTCTTTCAACATCGGTAAATTATAGCAAATGTTTGTGCTTTGTAGACTCATAACATATATTGTAAACATATTGAACTTCTTTTAAGTATTATTCTAATATAATAACACTTAATATCTATAAAATTAACGGTTAACTACGGAGGTCAATGGAGTTAAGCCTTTTGAGCGGGAATTAGCACATACTTTATCCATGTGTATCGATAAAAACTAGCTATCCTCATATAAAAGCCAATATTCCACGTTGTTAATCCATAAATAGCCCTGCTAAAACTATGTAATTATGATTTTTTTTATGTAAGCTCATTTAATGAAGGGTTTTTTGTTAAGGAGTTGTGTGTAATTTTGTAACGATGCTATTGACCAAATTTCTTTCAAAAATGTTATTTATGGTTAACAAATTCTATTGATATTGCTGCTTCTTGATTTTGTAAGCATTTTAGCTATTATCAATAATTCTGGCTTATGAACAGTTTGTCGCATTCAGTAATAATTCTACATGATAAATCACACACTCGACTCCCTAACTAGTGTTGACAGTTAAAATATCTAGTGAAATTTTAACAGCTAACTATTAATTCATATAGCTTACGCATTAAAACGATAATAAGAATGACAAAATGCGATAGCAGAAAAAGTGTCTTAATAATATAAAAGTAGAAAAATATCCGTTTATATATGATTGCTGATTTAAGGAAAAATACCGGAACGGTAGACAATGGTTTGATCAGCTGATGCAGGGGTAGAACTAGCAACTGAATCGTGATGCTACTGTTAATGCGACGCTTAGTGGTCATGTAACACCTCACAACTCAAGCGCCCTAAAGTCTACTACTGTCTAGCATATGATTATTGCTTTTCCCCGTAAACTAAGACTCTTACTAAGACTATTAGTGATTCAAGGACTATATCAGTATAGAATAATGTAAAAAATCTCTGATAATTACTAACATTTATTCAATCATTTTACTCTCCCACTCATTAAGTTATTATATGTACATTTTGAAAGGAAAAAATGTGTTACTAGACAATTAGTTATTAAGCATACTTGTATTCTAATAGGTTAATCATTATCTAACATGCCCAACTTAGACATTCAACAGATTAATAATGATATAACTAACTTCAAGGCATTTATGTTTAATTGAAATTTGTATAAAAATCAAACGAACGTTGTACTTAATTCAAATCTTTTTATTATATCTTCAGAGTTTTTGTTCAAAGTATGCTATTAACAAAATTTGTAATTGGCGGTTCACAATAACAAACTAAATATTATTAAAACCATTATTTAATAATAACCATTATTAAAAAGTCTAAAGCTCAAACAATAATATAAGAGATTTTGAAATTTGCTTGAACGTGAGCACAATTTGTAGGTATAGAAAGGTATAGCTATTTTATCAAATTAATAACAAGTCAAATGCTCTCATTTTCAATCGGAGAGCAAATTTATATTATAGAAATTTGTAATGTTGAATGTTTTGTCCGACTTGGAGTAGGCTCTTTTATCGAGTTTTGGGATGAGCTTACAAACCCATACTTGGTCTAGTGATGTAAAATCTTTTGGAAAATATTTGTCAGTTATTTTTCAAAGGTACCTTGGTTTTAAACAGCTCTCAAAATATAGCCAAATGGTTAGTTGGTTCAACTATTTAATGAAAGTAAACTGAAAACGAAAGATTATCTCGCAAGAAAAACTTTAACACTTTCCAAGTAGAAGATATCATTATCTTTATCTTGATTTAAAAACCTTGATTAATAATTAAAAACAAACTTAATTGATTTCTGAAAAATATTAATTAAATTAATAATTGTACCACTAACATACTTGCTACTTCTTTACGTCAAAATTGTTGAACATTTTAATTTTTGTTCAAATACTTTAAAAGGATAAAGGTTTTTAATAATATTAATAAAAAGGTGGGATTTACTCCAAACTATAAAATTGAAAGCATATTTTAGAACTACAATATCCCACAACCCGGTCCGGTTTTTAAATCTTTCAGATAAATAATATATCCACATTACATATCACACGCTCAACGGAGCGAGCGTGTTTTTTTTACCTTTGGCGCAAAAAAAGTTACTAGATTAAAAGCTTGATTCCAGTTAATTTTTTTTAATACATCTTGAATTCTTGTTTCTGCTGGATCTTAATAACTAGAGGTACATTTAGATATTGGTTGGAATCTCAGAGCTGACGTCCACTCCTACACCCAAGCATTCTCTGACACCCTAATAGTAATTTCGCTCCCCGGAAACAGTCTGGTGGCTTTGTGATAAGTACACTGCACCGCTCAGGGACACAGACTGATATGCTGATTTCTGTTGATAAAACGCTGATCAGGCAATCGACAAGCATGTCAATTGTCTATTCTCAGCAGCATTAAGTCCTACACATTCAACACCATCAGTCTCACCACACATTCACGGCATTCTAATTGCATTATTTAATAGGTAATAAGTAGAGCAGATTCCGATAAAACTGAGGTATACGACTTACTGATAACTAATCAGCAGTACGATTTAATGTAATCACTGGTTTAAGTCAGTTCCGGACTTTAAAATCTATCTTGAATTGGCGTATAAAGATTGACCATCTTTTAAGAAACCTGTAGCATTGAAATATTTATAAATGCACGTATTACAAAGTAATAATAGAGTATATTATATGCAGTCCTGCTTAAATAATTCCTGTAAATCTGATATTTATGGTAGATTAGAGTGTATGATGAACTTTATTATAATACTAGCTGCTATGCCCGTGCTTTGCAACGGGGTAAAAATTCAGAGTAGAAAAATTGTAAACAAAATAATGACAGTCTATAGTCATTTATTTAAATTATAGTTATTTAAATTAATTGAATTAGTAAAACACACATGAGACATAAACCAAATAAAACTCTCCTCCATATGAATAGTATAGGAACTTGGAAGTCCCGTGGGTCAGAGCCCTGAGGACATTTTTAAACGGCAATAGGCCTATGACACTCCTTGGTAAATAGACTACATTTGTGCCAAATTTTAACAGAACTGGCCCAGTGGTTTTGGCGTGATGGAACATTAGACAGACAGACAGACAGACACCACCTCATTCTTATAATAGTAGTGATTGTTTAAAACCAATGAGCAGGTGACAACGTAAAATAACGAAGCAAGTTTATTTAGCATGTTTAACAGAAACAAAAGCCTAACAACTTAAAGCGTAGTATGACGTTGAGGTCAGAGACTCATATCACCCAGCGAATATTGCAGGTTGGAGATTTTTTAAGTTACTTATTTAATGCAGGCTGTATATGTGTATACTTAAGATTTGTATGTGAAATGTAATGGCTAGTATTTAAAACAATTTAAAATGTATAACCAATGTTGACAAATATCGCATCAGGTGGATGCTGACGACTGTAATCTATGCACGTGGACTTGTCTTTCCGCAAATCTCTTTAGGACCCACGTCTTAAGGAAAACGGATGGATTGCGATGCGGCAATTTCCCCACGATCTGCATTTGTTATGCCTTTATGTTACTTTATGGTAGTTTGAATTAACGACTACTTGCAATCAGATTATGTTGGACTGTGGTAAGATTAAATTTAAAGCTGACCCTCGACGGCTCTCTGACTGGTCTATACTAGTACAGAGGTCGACATTGGATACAGCAAAATGAAGCTGTATTGGTAAGTCTTTTGGCTATCTAGTGTGACCAACTTCCCTTCATTGGTTCCTCCTTGTCTCTTCTGGGGGCTTGACTCCCAGTTGGGCCTGGATACCCAGTCTAGTACAAGTTCCTGGAGGGAGTAGTAGATCTTCCTTACAGCCTGGGACGGGTGCCTGGGAAGAAGGGCCCTTACCCGAGGGTCTCAGGTCTGCCGAGCTGGGGGACGAACCGTCCTGGGGCTACCCGACCCCTGAGAGGTTGGAGGCTCTGTGCGATGGCGGTCCCTGTCTGGTGGACTTAGGGGGACGTCGGGTTAGAGGGCGAATCGTGCTGGGGTTATGTCACCCACACAGCCCGGGAGCTAGGTAGGGTTCTCTCTCCCTTTCTGGAGCGAGGCAGACTGACTCTGTCCTACCACCTTTTCCATCCCTCTTTTCCCTCTTTCCGGTGGCTGTACAATATCTCAAGGGGGCCGTGCCTAGCCGGCTATGCCGGGGCCTCCTAATCCCCCCACAAAACAAACAAAAATAAACAAGTTTAAATATATAAATAGTTGCATAAAATATAAAGACGAAACATAAAAGTTGTTATGTTGAATATTAACTTGTTTTAAATGTATAAAAATACACTTTTATTTCATTATATTTTGTCTTATGTATAAACAAATCCTGCACCGGTCTAAACTTGGAAGGTTTTGTTGTATTTCGTATTTGTATACAGTATAAATTAATAAATATTGAGGAAAGATAGAAGAAAGATGAGCAGAGCTAAGCTCACACTAAGGGTTTGGGTACTTTGTTGACGTTATGAAGAAACATGAATCGGTCAGAGAAAATTTTAACTGTTGTTTACAAGATAGTGATCTGCAGTTTTCTCAAAAACCTGCGAGTTAAATATTGCTCAGTATAGTTATAACAACAATTTTATTTAATTTTTAATGTTTTATTTATGTAATTAAGGGACTACAAATAAATACCTAATGAATAACAGTTTCATTGGGGAATCCCTTTCAACGATGAAAATGTTTAATTTTCACACATATTATGAAATATTTCCAGATGTTTAGTTATCAATGTGGAATTAATATGAATGTTGTGGACGGAACGATAGAACTATATTGCCAAGTTAACCTATCGAAACTACTGGATATATACAACCGTTTACTTGTCGATTAGTTAATCTGGCAACTATAAACTAGTTAATTTCTCTGAACAATTTGAATGATTTCAATCAGTTTAGTTTAGACGGTACATTTTCTGCAATAAACTTGGTGCAATAATATTAAAGGGATTACTTATCGCTTTTAATATAGTAGTGAAAATTAAATCTAATAATCTGAAACATTTTTGTATATGACATTAAATAACAATTACATTATAAAGCAACTTCATAATTTGTTTATGAAAATGGTCCAGTAGGTTTATGAAGAGGTTGGCAGCTTTTTCTTATTTTGCCTTACTTTGCCAGTCCACAAAGACTACAGATCTCTGCGCAGATCGTACCCATCAAAGCAAGGGGTTATGCGTTACAGTACGAGTTTATCAGTTATGTTTAACTCTACTTCTTAGGACTGGGATTCTAACAAACGACAAGGCCGCGGCTACGGTCTCGAAGTCCGTCTCCCTGACCAGTACGCCAGCAACTTACTCATATAGCTAGAAAAACATATTAAATAAATCGGTGGAATCCTCATTCCTTCAGATGGCACTACTGTCAATCACCTGAACATAAATTCCTTACCCCGAAATCCACACTTTTAGCTTTCATTCTAATTAAATTTACTCTTAATAACATATTAAAAAAGGGTGTATGGTTTAAACTCTATAGCGAATGTAAAACGGATAATGTAACAATTGTAATAGAGAGAATTTGGTGCAGCGTTATAAAATAACCTCATATAACGGATTAAAAATGTCTTTGAATTGATTGAAGTGCTTATAGGGTTTGCAAACAGCAATCGATACAATGAATATCAAGAGAGGAGACTGTAAACAAGAGTCATAGTCGTGCTGTCAACTTCAGTCGGTATTTGGCTCGAGAAGGGCCTCGGGCTCTGCAACTTCCACCATGTTTCGTTGTTTGGTGTAATATTACAGTTGTTCCACCTATGAAGTTAAATAGTGATTTATAATTCATGACTAATTTAACCATCCCTTAATGAATAAATTGTGTACGTTTAAATGTTACCGAAGCCAATCATTTTATCGGAATAAATCGACCGAACATGTATTTTTTACCGGGTCTAGGACAAGAAAATTTAAGGCAGGTATGTAATCAGAACAATTCTTATGGGAATAGACAGACGTGCCTATGAAAAATATATAGGAATAAATTGTAATATATCTCTATCTCCCCCCCTCTCAGTCCACGTCATCAAACTGACCGCCACGCCACACCTCGCCATCGCTCCTCATCGACAAAGCATTGGTTTTTCAATTTTAACACATTTTTTTCAGAAATGTAATTAGTTGTATATACAGTGTGTAATTAAAATTATTGTACTGTTTGGCCTTGCTGAAATATATCATAAACCTTGATCATGGTCTACAGAGTTTCTGTAAAGTCTATTTTAATATAAAATAGTATAGGTTTTATGTGCCAAACTAGTAAAATGGTTTCTTTAATCAACCTAAAATACTTCGATTTTCGTTTTCAGTCTGTATGACCTTTTAAATAAATACATATTTCAGGAACCATTTGAGATTTTGATATGAAACTTGGCACATCTTTTATTCATGTTTACCGCTAAATCGGTATTGACTTTGACGTTCTTAGCTTTTACTGTTCTAAAATGGCAGCCTTTTGAAGTTTGCAAAGCCAAATATCTTAATACCCCGTCGCAGCAAACCTGCAGACTAAGTGAATTTTCAATGCATGTATATGTTTTTCACTACCACATTCCAAATTTAGCAAATTTATAAAATTTCATAAAAATACATTTATAAATAAGTGATACATAGCAATTTATTTATTCTGCATAGGGCTGAGTATACAGGTTTGCTGCAACAAGAAATATAAGAAATTTGTTTTATGAAATTATTAATATAACTCAACCAGGTGAAGCTACGTACCAAGTTTTAATAATTTATGTTCATAATCAAGGAAGATATCAGACTTTACTTATCGTCCATAAGAATAACATTAGGGCTGAGTATGCAGGTTTGCTGCTATGGGTATGGTTTTTAAGCTCTATAAAATGGTCAAAACCAAATTTGATTGTTTTAAAAATTGTAGGGTAAAAATTAAAACATGAATGTCGCTTTACACGTTTGTGCCAAATTTAATCGAAATCAGATGTTTTTTTCAAAAGTTATCGAGCTAACGGACACATATATAGTTATATATATATACAGTTATATATATATATAGTTATAGACACATATTATATATACAGTACGAATAGTGCTTTTGGCATCTGGGAACCTCAAAACAAAAAAATTATCATGGTCTCGGGCTTAAGGCTTACCATGAGACCTACGGTAATAGCTTCTTCCCTGTAGGGGAGATTCACTAATAACAGAATTATTGCTTTTAAGTACCTATCTAGACACACATAATTGTATGACATTAAATGTAGTAGACGATTTTCACAGCCCATTGCTGAGACTTCTTTTCAGTTTCGATAGATACAAACTTTTAAATCTCAGTGAAAACTCACAAACAATGAGCGATATATAACTACAAAAAAAAACATGAATTCGGATATGCCATTTTAATGACCGATGGCTTTGAAAGTTAAAAGTGGCTGCCATTTTTAAATTGTAAAAGCTAGAAACGTCAAATTCAGGGCAGATCTTGCTTTAATAATACATCTCAAATTTTGAAACACACTATACAAACACTTTGTATTCAGGGTCTTCAGAAAAAAACCTTCAATATTGTAGGATATGATTTTTCATGCAGAAATTAAGTAAACATTATTATAAAGGTAAATTATAAAATACTTAATTTACCAGTTATCTGTTAATGTGTAATTTTTAATTGGAATAATATTACTCCAAAAATGACTACGAATGTCACAGATGAAACATGCGTTGTAATTGTAAATAACATTCGGATAAAGAAAATTAAATTTACCATCTTAAATTATTTAAAAATTATAGACGTCAAAAATCGTAAAAATTAACAAACAAAATAGAAAGTTTTACAAAAAACTTCTAACATTAGTTCAAAAATACGGGGAAAAACAACGGATAGACAGCACCATTAGCAGTTATAACATGTCAGATAAAATGTGCACTATTTAGTTACTAGTATCAAACATGCCATATCTAACAACACTGCTCCGTTATTTGTCATTCGAACTTCTGAAATTATACATCGTTTGATACTTAACAATTTTGTTGTATAATTAATTAAATAGCATATATACCTTAATCGTTGGATTAATTGTAAAAGTAACAGTTTTTTTTTGTTATTTAAATTGTAAGTATTTTTAACGTCTCCTATTCTGAAACAATTAAAGATGATAGTTATAATTTTCTTACCAATATATTGCATAACAGTGACAAAATATCCGCAGACTTTCATCTTTGTATTGTTAGGAATTGTGGAACTTTACAATTTCAATTAAAAATTAAACAAAGATAAATAACTGGAAAACTATGCATTTTAAGGCATACCTTTAGTGTAACTTTTAACAGAATTCAGCATGAATAATCATATACTAAACTATTAAAGGGTTTTGTATGAACTCCCTGAATGCATAACTACCCATTAACACTTGGATGCGGAGGACGATAATTCTCGCCCTCTAATTAACATTGAAACTATGTGATTTTCATGTTTAAACATGTTTGTCAGTATTGAGTATTGAACGTGTTAACGATTATTACTATGCTTTATACACACTCATTAATACGTAACTATTCAAAACTTGTACCCAACATACACAAATTATTCTCAGAACAAATTGCTTCTAAATGTAGCCCTTAAAGAAATCACTTGACAGTCCATTTACGGTGTTGACAATAGTCCAATCAGTGTGTTCAGTGGTAGAGCTGGCGACCGGGTCGTGACGCCACTGTTAATGCACGGATTAGTGGTCTGGAAACCATGGCTCTGCACATGTCTGCTAATCTACCATTGTTTACCTAGATTTAACTAAATTCGCATTACAAAACAAATAATAACGCCATATTTGTCATTTAGGAAAAACAAAAATATATTTTATAAAATGAACTGGGCATTTGTAGTGTGTGGATTTGTGTTTTCTATACCAATAATACGTAATACTAAAATATACATTCTACCTCTCAAAAAATTAATGGATGACAGAAAAGCGAATTTTACAACAGATCATTCGAGCGTATATAAATTTAAGATTATTACAAAATATTGGAAGGTAGAGTCATCATACTCTTATTGTCGAGTAAGCCATTTTGTAGCATGTGGTGTTCAAACCGAAACTCATTAAATTTGCGTAAGAAAGTAATTACAGAAAAGTGTAAATAACAAATAATGTTTTTGCATGATTCTCAAGTTTTATCCAACCATTCGAATTCCTGGTTATCCAAATCGGCCCTACTCCCAATTAATTATTAAAGTTGGAGTTTAACTTTATTTACTTGGATATATTTAGACTCATGAGAAGACAGACAAATGAGACATACAAAATCTTAGTTAAACGGTTAACGGTACTTGTTATTTAAAAAATTAACAATTGTTGTCCATATAACCTTTTAGAAACAGGTAAAACATTTAATTCAAACGTACAATATAAAACTATCCGTATACAATACTCACTTTCTGTCATAACATCCTGTTACCTATTTAATTCCTATATCAATAGAAGTACTTTAAAACTAGTTTAGATATGCTTACTACGTCTTAAGCGTAGGCACCCTGAATTCCTCTACACACAAAATTTACATAAAACTATTTTAAATGCCTACAATCGTATAAACAGACTTTCATGTAAAGAATTTGCATTTAACTGCTAACAGGTTCACATGCTTAAACTATAGAAGTAATTAATTATGAATATTATGATTCGCATTCTTACAAACCATTTATCAAACTTTAGTTCGTTAACTTAAGGGTTGAACTCAGGTTAAAAACTAGAGTGCTTGAAACCGGAATATTATGCTGGTCCCCTGATCTGTGACCAAAACCATAGGCCCAAAGTCAATACACTCCAAAGCTTATGACGCTGTCTTTAAACAATATATTTGTACTCTCTGTTATCAGCAGCGTGCTCTCATATGTAAAATTGAATCAACTGCCATAAAACTTACACCTTAAAATTCAACGCTATCTTTTACGATCACGGCTTTTCTATCCCCAATTTTCTTAGAAATATTAGATAGTATCATACAAAACAGCCTTAAATAAAAATTAGATTTTCAGGACGATTTGTCGCCTGCGTCTATGTGAGTCGTTGAAAGACGACGGACTTTGAAACTCTGGCGGCGGCCTGCCGTGAGTTCGAATCCCAGTCCTGGCAGTAAATTGAATCAGTTCTGTTCAACTCGTACAGTAACGGTTCACCCCTTGCTTATTTCCACACACAGACCTGTAGTTTATTTGGTTAGGTAAAGAAACAGAAAAACGAGCTTCTAACCTAGTAAAAAAATAACAAATAAATAAAATATTGTAAAGTGTATTGTGTAGAGAGGGAAGGTCTGGTCAGGCCGAACGCTAAATCAATAACCCAAGCTGAAATGAAATATGACAGAGATGTCGATTACAGCCTCACAACAGCTTGCGTCAAGAGGTAGTATTATAGGAAGTCAATATCCATAATTTATTGACTAAAATCAAAATTGACAAAACAATATTTATCACTCACAGATTATTGAATATACCGCAGATATAAAACACAGAAGACTTATTTAACTACTAGTTGGTAAAATGTGGATATTGAAAACTTTCACTGTGATTAAACTAGAATACCTAGTTTTAATTAATTTAAAATACATGTAATTTTTAAAACAGTTTTGACATGCTTATTTTGAAAGTCGTTTTACTATGACGAAAATTAAATTCATTATTTTAGGAACACTACTTAGTTATTTTAGTGTGAAAATCCCGGTACGATTTGATACACAGATGTGAACATTTACCTAATTTGCTCGTGCAATCAACCGTGTTCTTGCTACGAGGGATAAGGTAATTTATCACTAAACAAAGCTAGGCGATTGTACGCATTCCTTTATTACAATTCAGTTTAGGCATCAAAGGCAACATTTCACATGAAGGTAACAGTTAATATTAACTACATTTGAATCCAACAAACTTTCACTTTGACAAACAAACTATCCGATACTCTCGTTTAAGCTTTTGACTCAAACTATTTATAGATAAATTTAACTACTTATGAGAGTTTCTATGTTTTTTGTTTTATAAATTTTAAATATTAAATATAGTTTGAACTATGCATTAAATAATCCAGGCGTCATAGCCAAATAAATATTATGAAAGAAGCAAACCAGGTTACTTGACTATTTGAAAAGCAGATGTTGAAGGGGTTGCGGGAAGTTGTTAGCAGTTAAGATATCGACTTTTGCCCCTTTGTCTCAAAAGCATGAGGGCTCTTAGCTGACTTCAGTCATCTTGCACCGTTACAACACTTGATACAACTCCAACAAAAGCATACATTTGTTTGTATGTTATTGTAAATACTACAGAATTACTCTTAAAGTTTGATTTCTAATTTGTTAAAGTACATTTTCCTTTTGACGTTGTGTAAAATTACACCAGCAATGCGTAGAATTTCAAATATCCTCTCTTATTTGATAGGTATTCACCATTTCAGGTTATACCTATTTTGAAAAAAATTCACATACATATTGAATATATACCTATATAGTCTATGTATGCAAAGATAACTTTTAAATCGGCAGTTTCCAACTCTCTTGGCACTAACAACCACCATCAGTAATATGTTAGAGTACTGAACGTATTTTGAAGATGATCAGATCATGCGGTTAGTAAGCTTAATATTGAATATTTTGTGTATAAATATATATTTTAATAAGTAGTCGTGAAAATCTGTAGAATTTAAATTACACGCATTAATCTTACGGCCAGTCATTAGAACAGCCTTTTCGAATTAGAATAGATTTATGAAAAACAAAAACTTTTAAAAATGATACACGTTTTTCAATGACGGATATATTTACAAAACTAATTTATCAAAAACATTAGTTTGAAAATACAATTCACAATTTTCATGTCAAGTCTTAGATGTTTTAACGAATTCCCCCTACAGGGAGGAAGCTATTACCGTAGGTGGTGTGGTAAGACTTAAGCTCGAGACCACGATAACTTTTCGTCTTGAGGCACCCAGATGCCCAAAACATTATTCGTTCCGATTTGTATACACATTATATTTAAATGCCCATAAGCACGAAAACTCTCGTAAAAAATTATCCGATCTTAATTAAATTTGGTATAGATTAGTAAAGTAGCATTTATTTGAACGAGTTCGAAAACCAGATGGATCGCACCATCCAAAGACGGGTTTTTAAGATTGTTCAAATAGGTTTTTTTAAATTAAATTCTAGTATCCAACATTAGATTAACCTTTAAAAATAAACAATTTAGGGTTTTTCTCATTGCTCCATGTTAATTGGTTACCGAGATACTAGAGTGCTAACACGTTGCCTTCAATAAGAACTCTCAATAGAAAAGTTAATTCCAGAGTACTACGATACCATAAAACAAAAGCTTGTAAGTATGTTTGTTGATCACAGTTACAGGTAATTTGATTAATGATTTTAAGTCTTATTCAGTTGTATTATCGACAGAGGCGGTAAAAAAATCTTACTCTGGAGGAAATATATCAGAGGCAATATTAAATAGTCTTGAATAACTGATAAAGATGTAACGGTTGTTACAGATAACGCCAAGAACATGCGAAAAACTATCTCTATTTGAATAAGCACTACCATCTCTGTGTAGCGCACTCACTAAATCTTTGTACAAGATACAACAAACAGTAATGGCGAGTTTTCAGAAATGTTACGTAAATGCAATAAATTTGTTAGCTACTTTAAAAGGAGCAACAATGCAGGTTATAAACTGAGATAAATTCAAGAACAAATGAATTTACCAGTTTTGTGTGTAGTACAAGATGTAGCAACGAGATGGAACAGCTGTCTTATGATGTTAGAGCGATTGCTTAAGCTAAAGTTACCCTTGACTGTTGCTCTTGCTTCCCTGACGGATGCTGAGGAGAGGAATTCGGAAGCTGAGGACTGGGTTATTATTGAAGAGGTAATACTAGTCCTCAAGCCAGGTCTGTCAATGACCGAAAATTTGTCAGGGGAACAATACCTATCAATGGCTCTCATAGTACCTCTTGTAAGAGGTTTGCAGAAGTGTCAACAGAAAAAAGTCACAACTACGACAGTGGCTACTTAACTAAAGTTGACTATAATGCGCGGCTTGCATTTACGTAGAGTCAAGTAAAATAGTAGGAAAATCAAAATATTTAGATCCGCACTACAAAAAGTCTGCATTTGGCTCTGACTATTCAGCAAATTATATTGAAGAGCTATCTGGACTGATAAATAAATCTGATTCAAGTAATCCGAGGGATTCAGAAAAAAACTACGGAACCAAGACTTCCATAAATAAACGGTATCAGGAAACTGACACATACTTTCTCCCTTTTAGCCCAAATTTAATGAATAAATTACTTTTTATTTAATAAATATAGAATACAAAGCACGTTCGAATGTACAGAAAATCTTGTAAACAAGTTGTTTTAAAAAAACATCCACCCAAATCCCTGCTTTGGAGGCACTACAGGATCCATTGCTACACTCGTGAATTTAAGAGGGGAAATTCCCCCTATTCCCCCCCAGGAATATTAAGGGGCAACATATTTCGAATTAACTCTGTGGGTCAATGCTAAATTGACAATCATATCAAGTTTGAATGAAATTGATCAGTAAATAAGAGAGAAATAGTAATTTTTGTATTCCCCATAAGAATAACATTGGACAACGTACTACGTTTACCGCTAAATGAAAATTTCAATTTTCTCCGAAACCAGCAATCGTAGAATAGTAATTCATCATACTAAATTATTTAGTTTTTTTAGCTCTTTTTAATGGCGAATAGTAATATTTTTTTATATTTATGTATTTTTATGAAAAATCCAAAAAACTGAATTTTGGATGTTTTAAGTCCTGTAATTTCTGAACCCGAATTTTTACAGGAATGCGGGTGGTGTCATTTTGTTGGAAAACTAAAGTTCTACAAACGACTAAAGTTTAATGAAAATCGTTAGAGCCGTTTTTGAGAAATTTGGATTTTTCATGTTTTTTGGCGGTTTTTGGGGGATAATTACCCTTAAAAATCAAAAATTCAAAAAAATGAAAAAAACACCTGGAGATATCATAGATCAGTACCTACATACCAAATTTTAACAAAATCGGCCCATTGGTTAGGGCTCTAGCTCTGTGCACATCCACACAGACACACACACACACACACACACACACACACAGACAGACATCACGTAAAAACCACTTTTTTGGGTTCAGGGAGCACCAAAACGAATATTTCCACTAACAACTCAAATTCGAAAATTTTGACGAAAACAATACTTTCTCCATATACTATGTATAAGGGGAGAAAGTAAAATACCCCCGTAGCAGCAAACCTGCGTACTCAGCGAATTTCCAATGCATATATATGTATCTTAATACCACATAAAGCCACATACCAAGTTTCATCAATATACATTCATAAATAAACGATTTATGGCATTTTAATTATTCTCCATAAGAATAACATGGCAGCTGAGTATGCAGGTTTGCTGAAGCAAGGAACACAAAAAATGGGGTTTTATACAAATATCAATATAACTCTTGTAGGTAAAGCCACATACCAAATTTCATTAATTTATTTTCATAATGAAGGCAGATAACACGTTACTTATTCTCCATAAGAATAACATGGGGCTGAGTACGCAGGTTTGCTGCTATGGGAGCCTTGGGTAAAAAAGTGTCTTTTTGAGCAAATATCAATGGTCCACAACCAGATGAAGCCGTATACCAAGTTTCGTCAGTATAGGTTCATAAATAAGCGAGATATAAAATTTTTATTTTTCTCCATAAGAATAACATTAGACAACGTACTGTGTTTAGCACTTTCAATATCTCGGTAACCAATTGACGTAGGGAAATGATCAAAATACCAAATTGTGTGTTTTTTTAAGCTGAATCCAATGGGAAAAAATAAAATTTGACTATTTCCAAAATTATATGTAAAAAATTCAAAAAACCCATTTTTGGGGTACAAAACCCCCCAAAAATACCCTTTCGGATAGAGCGATCTGGCTGGTTTTCGAACTTAAAGTCATAAATGTTGCTTTACACGTTTATACCAAATTTCATCAAAATCGGATAATTTTTACGAGAGTTATCGTGCTCACGGACACATATATATATATATATATATATATATATATATATATATATATATATATATATATATATATATATATATATATATATATATATATATATATATATATACAGTTTCGAACGAATGGTGTTTTTGGGGTCTGGGGACCTGAAAACGAAAAGTTATCATGGTCCCGGGCCTAGGTCTTACCATGCCGACTACGGTAATAGCTTCTTCCCTATAGGGGAAATTCGCTAAAACGAGTTCGCTTGTAGCATGCTGACGTGAGGGAAGTGAATTTCCACATTAAAACTTTGAAAAATCAAATAATATAGTGTTTCAACGAACACTGAAATTTTGTTTGAAAATGTATTTTTTTATTTTTTTGCTGTTCTGATGTTCCTGTTTATATTTAAACTCACTATTAGGATGGCAATGTTGTACATTATAAGGTTAGAAAAGGTAGAGTCAGGATAAAAAGTTGGTATAGGGGTATTGGGGGTGGTATAACTACATTAACATATGAACAAAATTTTGTTGTTTGCATTACTAACAATTATATATATATATATATATATATATATATATATATATATATATATATATATATATATATATATATATAGGGTGTCGCACGTAAGGTGTCTCAAACAGATTGAAGACGAACCAATTGAAGTAGTAGGATGAAATAAAACTATTTCCCACTATATCGACTCCAAGGAATAACGTACAAATATTTTTAGTTTGTTACAAATACAGGGTATTCCAAAAACGGAGGGAAACTAGTTCGAATCTCGGAATTTCAAATATAAAAAATGTTATTATTTGACTTTTTGGGTACAAAACATAAAAAAAGTATTTTTTAATTTAATTTTAAATACTGTCATGTAGCATGTCAGGGTAACGCTGATTTTTAAACGAGTAAGAATTTTGAACCAGAACTAAGATATGTCTTGTGGTTTAGCAGATAAAGGGGATTCCGAAAATGTCAATATTTTTCAAAAATATGACCGCCATTTTGAAACGGATTAAGATAAGTAATTATGTTTTTACCAAAATGTTAGTCGAGTGTAGAGCTTTAAAATTATGTATAACTTGACATATGTTTATATTTGAAATTCCGAGATTCGAACTAGTGACCCTGCGTTCTTGGAACACGCTTTATTTGAAACAAACTACAAATATTTTGACGTTATTCCTTGGGGTCGATTTAGTGGGAAATAGTTTTATTTCATCCTTGTATCTCAATTGGTTCGTCTGAAATCTGTTTGAGACACCTTACGTGGGACACCATGTATGTATATATATTATATATTAAGATAAAGTTGTTGGCGATCCCTCAAAACGTCTTTAGGGGGTTACGTTAGGAACTTCTATGGTGGTCCCGAGTTTCACCGTGTGGGTCATGCTAATAGTTCATTTTTCCATAGGAAATTCACTAACAAGGGAGTTGGTGATGATGACATATTTTGGGCTGATTTCGATTCCAAGGTTGCATCTCGAACATCTGCTATGACGTCTGCTACAACTGAAACATTGATTATTAAACAATAATATATTGAAATGTCTTACGTCGAACGGAAAAAGACCCATCCGAGTTTTGAAAGACTCACAATTCTACATTAAAGAGCTTGTGACCAAATGTTCGTGTATTTTGAAGCGATAAAGATATATATTTTTAACCAATTACCGTCTTAACAAGGACAACATATGTTGAAATTTCATTTTTTTTCTTGGTGGGTCTGAATTAATGCAATTTAAATAAAAATACATAAATGTAGATAACAATAGGCTTGAAGGGGTCATACCCCATAACCTTGCTCCAATGCACTGCCTCTTCTGATTTTGTTTACTATTTACATGTCAGTTCACAAACAAAGTATAGTCACTTAATCACATGTTTCAATATAAACAAAGTAGACGTTTTTTAATTCCCATGCTTTTCTTATGGGCGATGTTTTTTCGTTATTTCTTGTTTGGTGGTAACTTTTTGGAATTACTATTATTTTCCCGAGTCCCTTTAATCGGGATCGAGACCTTTAATTTGATCCGTCTTTCATCGTCCTACGACTTACCAAACCCCCACAATTTTGACTTAAAATTTTCGCTTACAGAATTATATATAAAGACTAGGAAACTGAGCATTTTAAACATGATTTTTATCTTACTTTTATCATAGAAAATCATATCCTAGATTTTTTCTTCTAAAAATGTATCTACTTTTAGTACAAAATCTTAATTTATCTTAATTATTGTTTTAATATTATTTTTCTGAACCAAGATAAACGTTTAACGGAAAGGTTAAATAATAGTGTAGTTAATAACCCGAGGAACAACACTATATTTACTTAAAATCCATGTTATAGCCCCTGAACTGTTGTTTTAGACTAAAATCGGTTGTACATACCTTCCGTCAAACTAAGGAAGGTCAAACTAGGTTGACGGAAGGTATTTACAACCTATTTTAGTCCAAAACTGTATTTACTTCTTTTTTAATTAATTCATGTAATGTATTACTCGACTATAAAGACAGCATGATATTATATTGATTTGAAACCATTTATGGAAGAAGCTAAATGAACAATTTTACAGAGAGACCACTTATAATCAATGTGAAATTAAATATCTTAACATGACTTATAGGTAAAATGTAGCTAAAAATACTCGCAACCGTTGCATATTACATGTATCCGGAGCCACCACATCCGGTGTTCTCTGTGGTTATCGGCCAATGTGCAGTATCACGCGGGAATAAAAATGAACAACTGTCTGGTTTTGCCATCTCTGTATCATTTCTGTGGTTCTCTTGAGATCAATAATTACTTTTTTTAACAACGCGATACAACATTCACGATAAGAGGCCAAAACTTTCTTCCATTAAAAAGAACATTATTTTATTTAATATATTCTGGGTTATTAGTAACTGGTGCTATTTCTTTAGTATCAGCGAGCCATTCGTTGTGATTAATGTTTCCATTGATCCTTGAAATGATTTTCTTTGTTTAAATTACTACTTACAAAACCAAATTATATAAAAAACAGTGACTTTTTCCACTGCAGACTGTTTTAAATTTGCTATGATATGTAATGAAAACAAATCACGCCAGCGGAGCCAACTAAGCAGGGAGCAAAGGATATTGCGGTAAATGGTCAAGGCACGAGGTGGTCAGTCAGTCACGCCTACAACCACTCTATTATATCCAACTCTCCAACATGACAGGTTCAACATACCCTCCTTACCATCCTGCACGTATTGCAGCTGCCGTTAGGTAATGACCCTCCCTTCCATTGCCCTACTCCTGTCCAACATTCCAGACCGAACCGTGTAGGAACCCTACCTAAGACTTGGATCTCCCCGGAAAAGCTAAGTAAATGCAAAGTAATTATGGAAACCGTTGATTGCTCATTATTATTAGTCGGTAGACTGTACTTCTGGGAAAGAAAGAATAATAAATCATGAGGATAAAAATACTTAATATGAATATGCGTGAATCAACATTTCGCAATATAAGCTAGTGAACATCAGCGATGATTATATTACCAGCACAGTTAAACTACCCTTTGAGGGTGAATAATATGTGTGTTATCAATTGTACCTCATCCATGCAACGATGATCTCTTAAGCCCTTTGGCAGTAGCACATGATCATTACCTGCATACCGTCGCTTATAAATCCGTTGATTTATGTACTTTCAATCAATGGTGTTACGACTAATTGTTCTATTACTTCATAAACATTACAAAACATAATGTGATAAATTTGTAGAATTTAATATGATGAACTATTACATAAAAAAGAATTTAAGTAGCATTTTTATGACTAAGTCATAAGATAAAAAAATACTTAAATAATATTGTACTGTAAAAATAATAATTTTAAGATTACGACCAATTTACCTCTGCTAATAAAGACAAAAACGGAATTTAATACAAATCTGCACCTTCCAACAGACGGTGTCTTAATTTTACAACTTAACTCCGATCATAAGAATAAAATCCTCCACATAGATTGCTTATGATGCGATCATGGTTTTAAAATTTCATTCCTAACAGCAAAGGTTAAATTAAGTGCGATAAATATCCTAATGTTGCCACTGGCGTAGATTAAAATGAACGTATATAGAAATTTAAATTCCGAGAGACATTTCCGCTCGATTTGTAACTGCTAATACAATACTGAAAACCATTTAAAGTGCAACTAATCAATTAGCTTAAAACAGTAGTACAGATAAAACTTCAGTGTTTTAACACTAAACACACTGCAAAATTCAGTTTTAGTACATACAATAACATTTTTTAAATCGGTGAGTTTAATTTTTGAATTGATTAAGAAATACATCTTCATTGCACCTAAGATTGCACCTAATACAATGATTAAAACTTGCTTTGAAATCATCGATTCTGTTGCACCTGCAAAGATAAATATATGGATTACGGCAAGCGGTATGCAGTGTGTTGGTGTCTGAGAGAGAGCTCATTGACGTGGTCTTCGGGACATGCCTCGACTGTAGCCGTGTCCTCTCAAACTCGTCCCTCTCAAACCCGTACCTCACCACTCTATATCACTGGTCCGTACTAATGAGGACACAGCGCTGGTTACTGCTGACCGATTTGATCCTACTGGAACTAGTTTGTAGAAAAGTATCCTGAACTGAATCGCTACACTGTAAAAAGTAGTAGTGTTTAATTTGAAATGTAAAGTTAGTTTAGATTTGTTATTTAAGAAATTACCGTGGGCATTTCCCATCACTGATTGTAAAAACAAGTTTCACGATGTTTCCGGGTCTGGAATCTGATCCCGTCTTCAGGTCAGAAAATACCTAGAACATAAGAAAAATACACAATATATTAATGACACAGTCCAGGCAAGGCTGGATTGGGCTGGAAAAAGCTAAAATGTCTCTATTTTAGATTTTTGTAAGGCATAAACACAAAACACTACTACTGTTTAGAGTGTAGCGTTTCAGTTCAGGATCCTTTCCTACGAACTAGTTCCAGTAGGATCGGATCAGTCGGCAGTAACCAGCGGTGTCATCAGCCGACCCTCATTAAGTACGGCCCAGTGATTTAGGATGGTGAGGTACGGGTTTGAGAGGTGACCACTGTCGCAGAGCGAGACGTCGGGGGTAAGGAATTGACGTGGTGTTTGACATTTGCCAGTAATAGGTTAGGTAGCAATGGGAGATAAGAGTTTTGCCTTGTTGTTGCCTTGTTCTGTTATCTGGCCATTCAAGAGTCTAATCCAGGGTTTGCGAAGCCATGCAGTTGAAAAGTGCTGATTTTTGCAAGGCAATCTTAGTAACTCAATCAAGCTGCATAGATAAGGGAACTTTGACAGCATTGTTTCTTTGTTTTGTTTACTGAGTAGGTGTTGTTGAAAGTTTTAGGTAAGGTGTCATAATGTGGGGCGTTTTACTCTGAGATGAGGTTGACGATAGTAGCTGAACTTTTTTCGCAGCAAGGATGGCATGCATGTTGAAACCGTTAGTAGTTGTTGGAAGTTTTGAAAGTTTGGCAGTTTACAGAATATACCAATATTTGTAATAAGGATTATACAAAAGGCAAACACACAGTGTTATATGATTGTAACACAAGGAATTGCCTCTGCAGGATCTAACAACACGTTCTGGTTACCGAAATTCTGAAATAGTCCTGTAGCATAAGTTAGGAATCTCCAGTCAACGGCCCCATACCCAACTGCCGGTGCCGGCTGGCCGAGCAACCCTGCAACTGTCGGAAAAATCTGTTTTAAGTATGAACAGTTTTCAAAAGTAAAATTTATTGTGGTAGAGTATTTTAGGAACCACTGTTATACAACTGAAATTATAGTTCTCAATGTCAAACATTTTATTCTTACGGAAAGGCAACAACACTTGCTCATGCTCTCAGTGGAACAACATCCAACTTTAAAACAAGTTTAAAATTAAATTAAATTTTTAGTTATTCATTATTAGAGAGACTACTTGACTTCAATGTCGTTCATAATTATATTCTAGAATCTACGCTAACAGTGTTTTTTTTATTTTTACCTCAAACAAATGAGAACTACTTGTCCTGCAGTTTCATGGGACAATGTTTCGATCGAGGACAGAAGTGTGAAATAACATAGGACAAATGAAAGTGGTCAAATACTATTTGAGATGTGACACCAAGTTTCAACAGTTTGTGCCAGAAGAAAAAAATCCAGTAAAATTGCAAAATATTACTTTAAAAATAATAAAAACAAAACAAATACTTAGATCACAAAAGAAAACCACGCAGCATAACAAAACTGCATGCTAGAGAAAGACTGGTCAGCCAAAAAATAGAGATCATAAATTATTTCCTTGGGTGTTCATTATATTTTAAGATTTAACATTATGTTCTAACCTACATTAAGTAATAGTCGTTTAATCTCTGATGGGGCCTGATCATGACCGGTGTAGTCACCGGTCATCAACCTCACCGATTTCAACTAGCTTGTTGGATTCGTTCTCCTTGTACCATCATTTTCATATATTTACCGTCTTGTATGTAAGTAAAGTATAAGTGTAAATATACTTTGTAGTGTTGTGAGACACAGTTTATTTTATCCTGTTAATTGTAACAACACATATTATACTAATCAAGAGATTAAATAGATATCGAAAAATTGCATCGCACGCGGCGATGGGTGCGTGTTATTCATATGGGTCAGTGTTATTTCATATGTAGTTCGTTTTTGTGTTATTGCACTTGTACAGACTTTTGGAAATATCACTGTATCAGTTGTGGCCTTGGTTACCTGGATTTTCACTACTGACTTCAATAAATTCTTAGAATTCATCAAACATGAAGGCGGGATGATAATCCATATCGTGAGACGTTTTGAAACTTTTAAATTTTGTATTAATGATGGGCTCTCTGGTTTAGATTACACTAGTGTATCTGAATCTAGTAGGACAATCGATGGTGCGGACCTTGTTGTCTCAGTAGTTATGCCGTAGCGTCAGCTGTGCGGTCACGTGTCACTCCACTTGTAGCTCAAGTGGACCACAGAATCGTGTTTATCAACCACCCACTACTCAAATTGGGAAAGTGGAGTAACTTTGCAAATTATATAATATTGGAAGTTACAATTTCCCCCAAAACAAAATAAGGGAAATTTTTTTTGCTAATGTAAACATATTATTAATGTTTTACTCTTGTATTCTGTGGTTAAGATAGTAAGTGACAAAAATAAATTTCGGGATCCAATTATTTTAATCCTAAATAAAATTTGTCTTTTGATGCATTAAATAAAGTATAATAATATTTCATTAGAATTTTTACCGACATTATTTCGACAAGATAAGCAAAGCCTTTTTAACATCGCGCACCAAAAAGAGTCAATAACCAAACATCCTGTAAACTTAAGATAAACATACAAATGTGGGGTTTCGTTACCTCTCAATTTTTTCGTGCAACTTTAATGCATCATAAAACTAAAATTAGTATTTCTGTGTTTGGTTTATTGCGCAAAAAAGTGTTCTCTGTAACACAAAGTTCTAACTTCGGGGGATATTTAACTAGTGGCGAAGTAATCAGACCAAGTCAAGAGTCTGTTGATGGAACATTCAAACATTTATGATTCGAGAAGCATCGCAAGCGATGATGAATGTAACTTTATGGAACACTTAATTTGAACATACGTAACAGAAATGTACATTTGCCCGTTAATTCTATTTATTTTAATGTAAAACATTTTCGCAACAATACAGGATTAATTTATTACAATTAATAAACAAAAACTCGTATATAACGTACAATATTAGGTTATTTAGATAATCTTGGTTACCCAAGTGGTAATTTCAATTCAGATTGATAAGTAGCTAGTGGAAATGAAGTGGTGTTGATATTTTTATATGCTAGTATTTTTTTTGGAAATCGATTTTGACATTACCATCACTATTAAATAGTATAACAAAATAAAAATTAAATATATTATATATATATATATATATATATATATATATATATATATATAATCTGTGTTGTTTAAAATATATAACATTATGAAATTATGTATTATAAAAGTTATGTACTGAAGTTTAAACAAGAAGACATTAAAAGCAATGGGCCAGATAATGTCACTGGACGACAACAGAAGCCCGACCGACTCATGTTCACAACAGTCCTGACACAGTTCTCCATACTGATTTGTTTCTTATTTTCTTCATAGATGTAGTTTCATATAATACTAAAATATCTTATTTAATTTTACAAGCGATTTTGTTGTATTATACAACAATGTTCAATTCCAATGTAAAAACTTGATACGCAATACTGAAATAGGTACAATACTAACACATGTACGAAGTTTGAATTTAATACATTACGAGGTTCGTGAGGATTAATAATGTAAATAACACGAATAGAATAACAGACGGAAACCGAAGCGTTTTAGGACATACCTTCAATAAAAAGATTAATCTTTACTTTTGTATGATGAATCAGCTTCGGGAGTTTTTTGAAGTATTCCAGAATCACCCTGTACAGATAACATAAAGCGCTAATAATCTTTAAAAATCCATAAAAACGCGAACGATTATAAATAAAAATGCTCAAGGATCTAATTTATGAGAATTTGTAAAAATATTGCGTGTTATGTTGACATATTTAACACTTTAAAACCGCTAGGTTAAACTAACTGTTATTTACCACCTAGCTAATTAATTTAAAACTACATTACTGTATTAGTGAATTTCCTTTCGAAAGTGAACTATTAGCATCACCCGCACGGTGAAACTTAAGGCCGGGACCACCATAGAAGTTCCTAACGTGACCCCCTGAACACGTTTTGGGGGGTCGTTCAAAATTGTATATATATATATATATATATATATATATATATATATATATATGGGTATATATATATATATATATATGTGTTTGCGCTCTAGCAGTTGAAATTTTTATCTGATTTACTTCAAATTTTGTAGGGACGTTCCTTTCTGTAATCAGTTGGACAAGTTCGTTGGGCAAAACAATCGGAAAACTCTAAACCCCTTTTTTGGGGATTAATCTTTCAAATTTCGAGGTTTTGGGCCCAAAAAGGGTCAGAAAATCTCCGGATTTAGCATTAATGCATGTAAAAAGATTGTAATTAGCGAGGCCAAAGTTTTAAGCCCTATTTCGTAATTCTAGCATAAATATTTACCGAGTTATTAAAGAAAATGTGTTTCGACTAAACACAGTACGTTGTCTTATGGGGGTTTTACACTAGAAAAACCTGTTATTCCTTTGTTAGAGTACTTTTATCATCCCCAACAACTCACGCCTATTTTCAAGCCTGTTTGGACCATCTCCTAACATTATAATGTGCAAAATTGTATTCCAAAGCTTTGCAGGTAAATGAAACCAGGACCATCAAAACAGCAAAAAAATCAATGTTTTTAGATTTCAAGAAAAATTAGAATAAATCTGTATTTTTACACTGATTTTGAGTTTTTAAAGTTTGTATGTGGAAATTCTCTCACGTCAGCGTGCTGCGTGCGAACTCGTTCATTTATAAATTGTTCACAAGATAAACTAGCTTATTTATATATACTGTAAACCTTATACAACAAAAATATATATATAATTAAAATTGATTTGTGGGACTAGTAATTTATAAAGAACCGCACGTGGGAAACACAAGGGAGCCTGGGAGCGGAGCTTGCACTAGTAAAAGTTTCAAATGTACAGTGGGAAACATTAATACCCCCGTCGCAGCAAACCTGCGTACTCAATGAATTTCCAATGCATAATATATGTCTTAATACCACAAAGCCGCAAACCAAGTTTCATAAAAATATATTCACATATAAGCGATTTTAATTATTCTCCATAAAAATAACATTGGTAATGAGTACGTAGGTTTGTTGAAACAAGGACAGAAACATTGGTTTTTATACAAATATAAATAGAATTTAACTAGGCGAAACCACATACTAAGTTTCATCAATATTCAATCATAAATAAGAGCTATATAACATTCTAGTTATTCTCCATAAAAATAACATGGGGGCTGAGAAAGCAGGTTTGCTGCAACAAGGAACAGAAAAATGGGTTTTTATATAATTATCAATATAACTCAACCAAGTGAAGCTACATACCAAGTTTTATTAATTTATGTTCATAATTAAGGGAGTCATTACATTTTACTTACTCTCCATAAGAATAACATGGGGGCTGAGTACGCAGGTTTGCTGTTACCGGAATAATCAATAAAAAAACAATTCTTTTTGCAAATATCAATATACCAGTACTACGTGAAGCCACATACCAAGTTTCATCAACATACATTCATAAATAATCGAGATATAAAATTTTATTTATTCTCCATAAGGATAACATTGGACAACGTACTGTGTTTAGCACTTTGAATATCTCTGCAACGGTTGAGCGTAGAATCACAATTTAAACACCAAAATGATTGTTTTGTGGTACTGATTAGATTGGTAAAAGCAAATGTGAAGTTTACATTAAAATAAACTGAGGAAAAGCCAAAAACCTTTTTCCCATAAGATTACCATGGGAGATTTTATGAGTAGGTTTTTTGGATTTTCTCCGCAACCACTTAACCTAGGTTAATAATTCAAAATACTAAATTATTCGTTTTTTTAAGCTCTATAACATGCTCAAAACCGAAATTTAGTTTTGTTTTAAATTGTAGGGTGAAAAATGCAAAAAACCGATTTTTGGAAAATTTAAAACCCCCATAAACCTCCCTTCCCATGGTCCGATTTTTCTGGTTTTCGAACTTAAAGTCATGAATGTCATTTTACATATTTGAGCCGAATTTCATCAAAATCGGACTTTTTTACTCAAGTTATCGTGTTAACGGACACACACACACACACATATATATATATATATATATATATATATATATATATATATATAAATTTGAACGAATAGTGTTTTTGGCATCTGGGGACCTCAAAACAAAAAGTTATCATGGTCTCGGGCTTAAGTCTTACCATGAGACCTACGGTAATAGCTTCTTCCCTATAGGAGAAATTCGCTAACAAACATATCGAATAGAAGGATAAACAATACGTGGGAAAGTTGCATGTCTAGAAATCAAAGAACTTACCAACTCGCAGTATCAGCATTCAAAAATGGCGTATTTCTGCTGACAGAGAATCAGCCAATCAAATAGTAGAGGCGTGGCTAATCGTCACCCCGATTGGTTAATAGATTATGGGATGGACATAATCTGGGGGAAAACATGAACAGAGAGAGGAAACTAAAATACCCCCGTCGCAGCAAACCTGCGTACTCAGCGAATTTCTAATGGAAATATATGGGTATCACTACTACCTAGAGCCACGTACCAAGTTTCACAAAAATACATTCATTAATAAGTTATATATAGCATTTTATTTATTCTCCATAAGAATAACATTATAAATGAGTACGCAGGTTTGCTGCAAAAAGGAAGATAAGATATGTGTTTTATTGCAATTATCAATATAACTCAACCAGGTGAAGCTACATACCAAGTTTTATTAATTTAGGTTTACAACTAAGGGAGATATAAAACTTTACTTATTCTCCATATGAATAACATGGGGGCCGAGTATGCAGGTTTGCTGCTACCGGGAAAAATCAACAAAAAACTTGTTTGTGCTATTATCAATATACCACAACTAGTTGAAGCCACATACCAAGTTTCATCAATATACATACATAAATAATCGAAATATAACATTTTATTTATTCTCCATAAGGATAACATTGGACAACGTACTGTGTTTAGCACTTTGAATATCACTGCAACGGTTGGACGTAAAACAACAATTAAAACGCCAAAATGATTGTTTTGTAGAGCTAAACTGATTGGTAGAAAGAAATGTGGAGTTTTTAGTTAAATTATCTGAGGAAAATCTAAAAACCGTATTCCCATAAGATCCCATGGGACAATTTATGGACACATTTTTTGACTTTTCTCCACAACCACTAAACCTATCTTAATGATTCAAAATACTAAATTGTTTGTTTTTTTAAGCTCTACAAAATGGCTGTTACCAAAATCTAGTGTTTTTAAAATTTTAGTGTAAAAAGTTCAAAAAACTGATTTTTGGAAAATTTTAAACCCCCATAAAACCCCCTTCCCATAGACCGATTGATCTGGTTTTCGAACTTAAAGTTATAAATGTTACTCTCCACATTTGTGCCAAATTTCATAAAAATCGGGCGCTTCTTTCAAAAGTTATCGCGGTAACGGACACACACACATATATATAGAGTCCAGGACGGGGATGCTGACGGAAGACCACCGACACAGATCTCCCGAGACGTTCGAGCGGAGCCACCCCTGCGGGACGAGCGACCCCGAACTTCGATCGAGCGAGGCCCCCGGCACTACCCCAGACCAGGACACCGCGGACCCGTGGGAAGATGCGAGGGCCACCCCCAACAGCGAGCCCGGCAGACAGCGGCCCCTGAACAACCCCAGAGAGCAACACCGCAGCCAGGGCAGAGAACCTCTTGGGGCAGGACCATTTTGTTATGTGGAACATCGTCAGATTTGTGCACAGAAAGTTAGGCTCCATTTCCCGAAAATTGAATTAAAGTTAATAAAAGCTCAAATAACGGTACAAGCTCCTTCTTGAGTAATAAAACATAATTATATATATTTTTAGTAATTATATTAAATAAGATTTGCCTGAAATGAAGTAAAACGTTAAGTAAAGAGTCTTAATAGACAGTAAGGGAAAATAAGCTTTAAAATACTTAATCGTGAAGTAATTCAAGAATAAAATGTTTAGGGCCCTATGTAAATATAGTTAAGGAATTTTCAATAAATAAGAGTTGTATATAATTATGATTTGGGGATGTTTAAATAATTAATACTTGTGTGAGAACTCAATTTTGGGAAAGAGTGCGGACCCAAGTCCTTGTCATTGGATATGCCCTAGTAACAGGGTTGCCCTTTTAACTGTGTCATATATTAGAGTAGATTTTGTGGGAACGTAGTAAATTAGATTTATATTTAAGACTCGATGATTTGTTTTATGAGGGTTCACTTTGTTACTTAATTACGTGCTGGAGTGTGTCGTTGTATATTATTTCACTATGCACATTTTTATCTAGTTGTAATACTGAGACCTTGAAGTAATTATCGTATGAGGGATATGTAATGGCACAAGGACACTAAATCAGAGATAGCCTAACCCTTACAGGGTTAGTGATTTCAATATGTGTTAATGCTATGGGAAATAGAGACTTTTAAGCATATTCCCATTTTCCAAGCAGAGGGAAAATATCCTTTGTCTATTGTATGTTACCTATATCCAGTTTGCTTAGCTCTTTCTTATCCGTGCATCTTTTATTTGTAAGCATGTATTCTGATTTTAAAGTGTGTAATAAAACCGTGTTTATCTTTTATCTGTGTTTGCTCAATATTCAATCGTAGAGTTTTCTCTCACAGGCTAAGTGAGAATATAATTAGTGTACCAGTCAGTTTAAAGTTTGATCCCTTTTGCGAACTAAGCTAAGTAACTTTACTATACCGATTGGCAAATGCTATTTATTCATTAACTTCCAAATTATTCAAAATAAACTCATTGTAAGGAAAATGGTAGTTGAAAGTTGTTGAATTTTTAATTATCCAACATTTATACCCAAACGTATTGTGAGAATAACACATATAATAGGAACATTAATTATTAACATGTATCTAATGAGTTGAAGGATGTAATGAATTTTGTTCCTGGTTTTCATTAATAACATTCAAGATTGTATAAGTAAGGCTGATATCTGCCTATTCGCAGATGATACATCACTTCTTTTTCGGGAACCAAATGCAGTTGACATGGAGATAAATAGTTTTATTGAATCAAATTATCTTTTTCAATGGTTCAAATCAAATGGTCTTGTAGTGAACACGGAGAAAACCCATCTTCTTAACTTTTCTATTAGAAATGACAATACTGATGTTATTCAGCTTCTTGTGGATGAATCAGAAGTAATTTCCGCAGATACTGTAAACTTTCTTGGACTCAAGCTTGATGCTCATTTAAAATTTGATGATCATATTAATAAGATAACTGGAAAACTTAGTTCGTGTCTGTTTGCTCTCCGAAAGCTTTCTCAATTTTCCAACACTGATGTTTTGCTTACGCTTTATTATGACTGTTTTTACCCACATCTTAGATATGTTGTTCCTATTTGGGGTTTTGAGAATTCAAGGACAAAATCGATTTTTCGCCTACAGAAAAAAGCCCTTCAGATGATTTTTGGACTCAAAAGAAATGAATCCTGCAAAACTATTTTTCGTCAGAATAAGATTCTTAATTTCCCTTGTTTGTATATATTTGAAACCGTAATGTTTTTCAAAAAACATTCTTCTACAATTTTCTTCAATATTTTTTCTTCCAAATACGCACTCCGCCCACGGTTAAACATTCCAATTCCAAAGCACAGGACAACCTTTTTTCAACGTAACATCTCTTTTAACTGTATTAAGCTTTTTAATTCTTTGCCTGCAGGCCTTAAAGTTGACCTCCCCCTGAAACAATTTGGAAATCGTCTAAAGGAGTTTCTTAGTGATAAAAAATATTATAGTATCTATAGTTTATCATTTCCTTAACCAGTAAAATATCTTTTGTTTTATTTGTACTATGTCTTGTAAGGATATTTCATTTTTAATTGTAGTACATGTTTGTAACACTGACTCATGCCAATGCTGTTTACACTGTTTGATGGCAATAAAGACAATTTGATTTGATTTGTTTAATACTAACCTTTGTAATTTTTCCTAACGATTATTTCTTCGATATAATGAGCACTGGTGTCTCAACTCTTTTGTGTAAGGTAAGATAACAAGCGATAAATATTTGAATGTGACAGAGTAAATATATTTTTTGAAGTGTTGTAAAACTTTCAGTGAATTTCCCCTATAGGGAAGAAGCTATTACCGTAGGTCTCATGGTAAGGCTTAAGCCCGAGACCATGATAACTTTTCATTTTGAGGTCCCCAGATGCCAAAAACACCATTCGTTCAAATTTGTATATGTGTATATATATATATATATATATATATATATATATATATATATATATATATATATATATATATGTGTGTGTGTGTGTGTGTGTGTGTGTGTGTGTGTGTGTGTGTGTGTGTGTGTGTGTGTGTGCGCCCGTAAGCACGATAACTCTCGTAAAAAAGGTCCGATCTTAATGAAATTTGGTACAAATGTGTAAAGCACCATTTATTTGAACGAGATTGAAAACCAGACGAATCGCACCATCCGAAGGGGGGTTTTGGGGGGGTTTGTACCCCAAAAATGGGTTTTTGGGGGTTTCCACATGAAATCTTTATTTAAATCAAACTTTAATTTTCACCATTGAATTCAGCTTAAAAAAAAAATTGGTATTTTTATCATTGCTCTACGACAATTGGTTACTGAGATATTGAAAGTGCTAAACACAGTACGTTGTCTAATGTTATTCTTATGGAGAAAAAGAAAAATTGTATATCCTACTTATTTATGAACATAAACTGACGAAATTTGGTATATGGCTTCATCTGGTTGTGATTCATTGTTGTTTGCAAAAGAAAATTTTAACCTATGGTTCCCGTAGCAGCAAACCTAGGTACTTGGTCCCATGTTATTCTTATGGAAAATAATTTAAATGTTATATATCGCTTATTTATGAATGTATATGGATGAAACTTGGTATGTGACTTCACCAATATGAGTTCTATTGATATTTGCATAAAAACCAATTATTTTATATTCCTTGTTGCAGCAAACCTGCGTACTCGTCCCCAATGTTATTCTTATAGAGAATAAATAATATTTTAAATATCGCTTGGTTGTGAATATATTTCTTATGAGTCCTGTTAAGTGTTTTAATGTGTTATGTTAAATATTCATTGGAAATTCGCTGAGTATGCAGGTTTGCTGCGACGGTGGTATTTTTTATCTTCATCTTGTAACATAACACGTGGTTTTACTGGGGACAAGCAATTGGGGCAAATCGGCGTTGGGGAATCGGTAGTCTCTCGCCGGGTCCCGATTAGTGGAGCCAATAAATGCGAGCTCACCACAATAATCAGAGCCAATCAGCTGTTAGCTCGCCAAAGCAGCTGTCAGTCCAGGCTTTACTATATTTTCATTGATAATTTTTACACACTGTTGTATGAGTACCAACATAAGTACTGGAGAAACAAAATATCTCTAATTTTTTTGGCAAGAAAAGGTTAATTTTATTATTTTAAAACGATAGTCCGTTGAAAGTAGAACGAACATTAAGATATGAACAAGTTAAAAGGATAGTAACCAGATGATTGTCATAACAAATATAACCTAATGCATACATCGATTGTATGAGTAATTATATCATGTTATAACATTATTTTACCTGATAACGTTTTAATCATAGTTAGTGTAGTAAAGTGGCTAGTTTAAATTTGTTGTTTTATAATACATTTTACGTCATATAATGTACCAGGCATTATATTCATAGTTATAAAGTTAGTTATAAAGTAAAATTAGCAAAAAAAGCTAATCTGTAACAGATTTAATTATTTGTATCTTATTTCTGCGATGTAATATGGATAAATCTGGCCATAAAGTTTAGTTTGATGTTCGCAATTGTAGCCCTAACGTTCATAATTTAGCCTTTTGCATGCAATATGTTTATTACAAATCATGTAACATAAAACGCTGATTACGTTAGCCCTTACCTTATACCGTATATTAGGATATTATTAAAATACACAAATGTATATCAAAGTATTAATGTATATATAAGTTGTCTTTACCTGTAATTACGTCGAGTATATCATGTAGGCACTGCAGACGCCAAGATTCATATTTTAAGTTCTGTAAGCCGTTCGGAGTCTAAATACTGCCTTCCGACCATCATGTCGCATCCCCGTAGTAATTGTAAGTAAAAACTTTAATTAACTTTGAATTGTATAACTGTCTTAAACTATTTGATTATTAAAATGTAACTGTTTAATTCCTTGTCATGTTTATATAATTTGTTTTGTTGAGAAATAATATGTAATTGTAAAATCACTTATTTAAATATTTGGTTGTACTTGTTATATTTGTTCAGTCGAAAAGCACATGTAAAGTTGTAAAGTAATTTGATTTTTAAAATGAATTGTAGTAAATACTAATTATTAATGCGTCTGGATTTTCTGTTTTATTTCCAGACGGGGTTCATGTTTCGAGCTCATGCTTTGTATCGGAAATCGGAATGGCAGGCGGGGTAGCAATAAAGTAAGACTGATCCATATATGTAGTTGCTAAGATGATGTAAATTCAGTTATAATTTTATGAGCAAGAAATGTTTAATTTGAATTTGAAGAGTATCCGAGGAGGAGTAAATTAAATGCTACATAATGGTTTATCAAAGTGCATCATTTCACTGCCTGTTGGTCAAGGTTATTGTTATCTGGGCTGGTCAAAATAGTTTTCCAAATTAATATTGTGTTACCCACAATTGGCAAAATAAAAAAGGGTACATAATTATTGCGCCACTCTGCTATTAATTTGACTATGCTTATCAAAATGCTGAAATAGCATAACATAATTCACCGATAACAACATAACCTCAAAACCACAGGTACAACAAAAATTACAGCAAGATATCATTTACCTCAAGATAAATAAAAATATGTTATTGGACAAGTAAACTGCGAGAAATCATTATTAAAGTGCTGAAATAGCATGAAATTAATTTACTTGTAGTATTTATTTAAATCCATGATTTACTGAAGAAATATTTCATTGATATGAAGTATGTGATAAAAAGGACAAGTGTTTTATCTAAATCAAATTTCAAAATTTCAGTGTATGAAAGGTGCATTTATCTACAAGAACTGTGTTATATTATTTTATTTGTGGTACAATAAATAAACAATATGTCATCAAAATATAATCTAAACTACTTAAGTAAGGATGAATTACACTATGATCTAACTATAAGGGCACAGCAAATAACTAATGATAGTGTTGATTTCATGAGGAAACTATTAAGGGATTGTTTGTATATAAAACCTGAAGTTAATAATTTAACAGGAAAGTATACTTTGCATAATGAAATAGATTGTGTGAGTCAAAAATTTGAAATATTAGTAGCATTAATTGAACAATGTAGTGAAAATCAAAGTAAACTGAAAATAGCTAAAATTAAAGCTAAATCAAATCACTTGCAAGATAGGGTAAACAACTTACTAAAATGTAAAATAGATCCTCAAGAAAAATTAAAACTAGAAGAAATAAAAAGCAAATTAACATCTACCTTAGAAAGCTTTAAATCCATTGAAAACACAGTAGACTCTGATGAAATGGCTGCATTTGAAAAGGATTTTAACACATCACTCGTCGAAGAAGAAGAACTTTTAGATAAAACAGAAGAACATCAAATAGTAAAAACAAATCCTATTACTTCTACGCCTACTCAACCACTACTGGAACCTAACCTAACCGCTGCTACTACAAGACCACAATTACTCAACCCTACCACAGTAACACATGAAAATATACCATCAACCTCCACTGCTACATCATTAGTAACTGCCCATAACACTCAACCTACCAGTATTTTTGGAAAGTTGACCAATCCATTAGAGATTTATTTACAAAAATTCACTCCCTGTAATGGACTCGAGATAAGTCCCCTGTTACAATTTTTGAGGAATATTGTAGATATCCGAAATGAAACTGCATTAACCGAAAATGAACTATTTGAAATTTTGCCCATATACTCTACAGCGCCCTTGATAAATAAAATACTCGAGCACAAACGCACCTCAAAATCATTGGACTCTTTACATACTGATGTATTACAAACTTTCATTCCCATAACTCAAAGAGAGAAACTTAAGCAAGAACTTATATTCAGACCTCAAAAACACAATGAACCTTTATCTATATACATCAATGAAGTAAAAATTAATCATCAGATTTTAAAAAGTAATTTAACTGAAGAACAACTTGTGACATTTATTAAACATGGAATACACCCAGAGATAAGAAACAAATTAATATTTGAGAAAAACCCACTAACATTTTCAGATTTGGACCAGTTGTGTATTAATGTCAATAACATTGGTTATAATGATTTAGTAAGAAATCAAGGTTGTCTAAACGTACCTAAAGATAACTATCTGCCCCCAACAACACAGCCCAGTCGTTATAAGATTAACGAAAATTATAGGCCTAGACCTGCAATAAATTTGAGAAATTCGAATGTAACACAGCCTAAGCCAAAACTTTGTTATCAATGTAATCGACCTGGACACTTTGCGAAACAATGTTACAGAAAACCTCAAGTTTATCCTATTAAAGGTGAAACAACTGTAAAAGGTCCTAAGGATTTTGAGCATCAACATTCCCCTGGATTTAAGAATGAACTAAGAAAATTAGTAAAAACTTATAACAAAATAAATTGTACTAGCTTAACTAAACTTAAGGGAAAAACGGCAAACTACTTACCATGTGTGTTAGTAACCTTAGATAGTAACTTGAGTACGCCTTCTCTGTTAGACACTGGAGCCAGTAAAAATTTCATAAGTGAAAAGTTGTATAATGAGTTGTTAGCAAGAAAGTTAATTATGAGTAAAAACAAATGGACAGGAAACATTGTGGGTGCAAATGACAATCCGGTAGAAGTAATGCAGGAATGCAAATTGAAAATGAAAATAAATAAATATTCATGGGTGGAAAAATTTCTTGTTATCAAACAGAATTATTTTCAGATGATATTAGGTCATCCCTTTATGAGGAAAAATGGTGTGAGTTTGAATTTCAGCTCCGAAAAGTGTAAATTTAAATTTGATCCAACAAATGAGGTAGAAATGATTAGAAATGAAATATCAGATCAACTGAGGCTACACACTTTAAAAATCGGTACTGTCGAAATGACTAGGGAAATCGAACAAATAATAAAAGATTATCCTGAAGTATTCACCGATAAGATAGGAGAGGCTCTCAACCTGGAGGTGGAATTGAAGTTAACGGACGATAAGCCCGTAAATATACGCCCTTATTATTTAAGTCCCCCAGCTGTTCACAAAATGAAAGAAATCATAAATAATTGGTTGGCGGAAGATATTATAGAGGAATCAGTTAGTGAATTTAGTAGCCCTGCCTTTTTAACCAAACGTGATAGGCTGGTGGTAAACTATTCAGAACTCAATAAAAAGTTAATGAAAATGAATTATCCTTTAGGTGACTTGCAGAACATGTATCAGCATTTGAAAGGGGCGAAATACTTTACGATTATCGATTTAAACAAGGCTTTCTTACAATGTCCTTTGGCGGAAAATTCGCGTGATATGACATCATTTAGCACTATATTTGGGAAATATAGAATGAAACGAGTACCCTTTGGTCTTCAATGCGGGAGCTCCGTATTGGCTAATTATCTGGCAAAAGTATTCCAAGATATAAAATTCGATTATGTAATAAATTTCTGTGGCGATATTTTGATTTATAGTCCAGATAAGGAATCCCATGTTACCCACATACGAGAGGTAGTGCGAAGACTGTCAGACCATAAGCTCACCGTAAATCCTGAGAAAGCAAAATTTTTCTGCCAAGAGATAAGCTTCCTGGGGCACCTAATAAAATATAATTCCATCACTATCGACCCCGAGAGAACAGTTAGCTTAAGGAACTTCCCTGTGCCGAAAAATGTTAAACAAGTGCGACAGTTCACTGGTATGTGTTCATTCTGGTCCAAGTATGTACCCAAATATGCGGAGATATGCGTACCGCTTCATAATCTCAAGAAGAAGGGAGCACGATTTGTATGGGACGAAAAATGTCAAAAGGCCTTTGATACGTTGAAGGAAAAAATCGCAAATCCTCCAGTATTACAGATGGCCGATTTTACCAAAAATTTTACTCTACAATGTGATGCGAGCCAATTTGGAGCCGCGGGGGTATTGTTGCAGGAAAACGAGAACAATGACTTAATGCCTATAGCGTACTATTCAAAAAAGTTTACTCCAACCGAACTAAGGTACAGCGTATATGAGAAAGAGGCATATAGTATCATCTTATGCATTGAAAAGTGGCATGAGTATCTTGAAAACCAACCCTTTAAGGTAGTAACCGATAACCAGGCCTTGTCTTATATTCTCGACAAAAAATCTCACCTTGGTCGTCTTGGAAAATGGATAGAACGGCTATTAAATCTCCCGTTCACCATAGAACACATTAAGGGATCTGACAACAAAGTTGCCGACGCCTTGTCAAGGATGTTCGAGCGGCCCGAGGACGAAAACGAAACGCCAGATGAAAAGGAATCGGACGGAGTCGCAAATGTATGTATGGTTACTGAATACAATCTAAACAGCAAAACAAAGGATTTTAATAAAGCAGAAATGAAAAATTTTGAGAAGCAACAAGAGGAATATTTATTTATGAATTGGATACATAGTTTACCCTTTGATTGTTCGGATCTAAAATATCATCAAGAGAAAGACGAAGAATGTATAGCTATCAAAAAAAGTATTGTTGATAAGACGAACAATAAGAATTTTACGTTAAAAGATGGTATATTAATGTACAGCAGAAAAGTATTCCTACCTCAAAATTTGATTAGTGTGGTGTATGCGTTTTATCACGACAATGTGATGGGGGGCCACCTGGGCATTTACCGAACGCAGGCTAACGTAAATGAGCATTTTTACAATCCTAAGTTAAATGACGCTGTAAAACAAAAGGTAAAAGCATGTAAAATATGTAAAATGTCTAAGTCGGATCAAGCAAAACACGAAGGAAAATTGATTTCTGTCCCCGTATACCAGACGATGAATACTATATTTATTGATGTGCTTGGACCTCTGCCTCGAAGTAAAAATATGAACCAATACATACTCGTATTAGTTGATGCTTTTAGTAGATTTGTGTGGTTATATCCTCTAAGAGACTGCAAAACCAGACTAATTATAGAAAATATGAAATTAGTCTTTGATAATTTTTCCCTCCCTAGAATAATCGTATCTGACAATGCCAGCTATTTCATATCAAAAGAATTTAAAAGTTATTTATTCAACAATCATATTCAACACCGCCGGGTAGCGGCATACAGGGCAAATGGCAATAGAGCTGAACGTTACATTAAGTCAGTAAACACTTGTTTAAGATGTTATTATTCTAAGGACCAAACATTATGGGACACAGAATTAGGCTTGATACAAATGTCACTAAACACAGCCCGTAATTCGTCAACAAACTCGACAGCCTTCCAAATGATGTTTTCTCACCCATGTAATAATCCTCTCACAAATTTATGGAATGTTCAGGACCTTATTTCTCATAATCTAAGTCCTGAGGAAAAATCGGAAAACCTGAAAAGGGCCATTAACAATATAAAGAAGAGTATTGTTAAAAACAGGAAGAGGGATAAATACCAATTTCCCAGGAGTAACCACCCTTTCAAAGTAAATAGTCTGGTGTATATAAGAACTCATTACCTTAGTAAAAAAATAAATAGATTCAGTAAAAAATTAGCTCCCAGATATATCGGACCGTACAAAATATTATTTTTCATAAGTGAAGGGACTGTGCTAGTGCAGAACACGGAAGATCTAGAAGATGTAAGGAAAATACATATTGTGGATCTCAAAATAGCTTAAGACTTTAGAAAATAATCGCAAAGCTATAAATTCAAGAAAGAAAAATAATGTATTGAAAACCTGAAGCAAAGGTAGTAAAATGAAGCAATGATGTAGCAAAATCAAGCAAGAAGATGTACTCGGATTATCTTTACATTTTCAAGCCTTAGCAACGAAGAATTTGTTGTATTATTTTAATTTTAAGTAAATGAATTTATTTTTTGATTTGAAGGGTAATAATTTGAGTAATGTATTTAACATAAATGAGGAATATTGAGGTATTTAACGATTTGATAATGAGTTTAAATGTAAAGTAATGATTTCAAGTAGTTAAAAAAAAATGTGATTGAATAATAAATAAATTTCTCTGTTAGTTGTTAGTAGAGTAAAAATTGACTGTTGTATGTAAGTATGAAAAATTGAGTGTAAGTATGGGATCCCGCGTATAAATGAGTATGAATTAAGCTGAATGTTGTACGAGTGATTAGAGTTAGGTAGTTTTAAGCGCACATTTTTTTTGAGTTGACACATTTTATCACTACACGCACACACATAAACACACACTGTAAAAATCACACTATAACACACGAAAACGAAAAACTATTAACACACACGACACACGACACACATTACAGTAACACGGATTATTATAGACTAACAGCGAACAGGAAATATGTTGAAAAGAGAAAGTTATTTGTGGAAGTGTACCGTTATGCGTCAATATATCTCATTTATAATATGTTTTGTTTAGGTTATAAGGGGAATTAAAATGTGAGAATAGTTTGAAAAATAGTAAAATGTTAATAAAAGAATTTAGATGATGTCAATTTTGAATTAAATGTATTAGAATGATTTGTTATTGTCAATAAAGTTAATAATTTGACAGGAAAATGAGTAATTTGCAGACGGAAGTGGTTGTGAGCGTATTCTAGCGGAATAGTTGCAAACTAGGTGAAGCGAGTTCTTAATTTCGCCGTCAGAGCTCAGTAGTCGTATGAAATGTCAAACATTATGGTCGAACTGTCAAAATGATTTGTTTATGTTTTGATTATATTAAGAGTAAATATTTTGAATGAAAATTGTCACTGAAATTTTAAGGGAATATAATTGTATAAAGATGTTTAGGTATTGCGATTTATATGATATCCATTTGTATATTTTAAATGTGTAGGGGGAAATTTTATACCGTATATTAGGATATTATTAAAATACACAAATGTATATCAAAGTATTAATGTATATATAAGTTGTCTTTACCTGTAATTACGTCGAGTATATCATGTAGGCACTGCAGACGCCAAGATTCATATTTTAAGTTCTGTAAGCCGTTCGGAGTCTAAATACTGCCTTCCGACCATCATGTCGCATCCCCGTAGTAATTGTAAGTAAAAACTTTAATTAACTTTGAATTGTATAACTGTCTTAAACTATTTGATTATTAAAATGTAACTGTTTAATTCCTTGTCATGTTTATATAATTTGTTTTGTTGAGAAATAATATGTAATTGTAAAATCACTTATTTAAATATTTGGTTGTACTTGTTATATTTGTTCAGTCGAAAAGCACATGTAAAGTTGTAAAGTAATTTGATTTTTAAAATGAATTGTAGTAAATACTAATTATTAATGCGTCTGGATTTTCTGTTTTATTTCCAGACGGGGTTCATGTTTCGAGCTCATGCTTTGTATCGGAAATCGGAATGGCAGGCGGGGTAGCAATAAAGTAAGACTGATCCATATATGTAGTTGCTAAGATGATGTAAATTCAGTTATAATTTTATGAGCAAGAAATGTTTAATTTGAATTTGAAGAGTATCCGAGGAGGAGTAAATTAAATGCTACATAATGGTTTATCAAAGTGCATCATTTCACTGCCTGTTGGTCAAGGTTATTGTTATCTGGGCTGGTCAAAATAGTTTTCCAAATTAATATTGTGTTACCCACAATTGGCAAAATAAAAAAGGGTACAACCTAAAATGCCCTGAATGATCCGTGATCGCAGAAACGTGTTGCATAGGTTTTTTCACCAGGCTTAAACTTAATTTCACTTTGCGTTAATCTTAGTTTACCTCATTATTTGTTAATAGGTCTGATAGTATGAAACTAAATTTCGAAAATGTGTATTCTTAAAGCAACGTATTAAGCAGTAAGAAATCCTATTTCTAAGTCGTTTTAAAACCGCGGGATAACTTATGTTAAATTATACTTTTACAATAAACGTAGGCCTAAAAGCAAAAATGCCCTCAGTAACGTCAAATTAAGCATTGTTATTAATCATACAAATTATGATTACGTTAAACTTTTTGTAACTGATAATGTGATGGTGATAAAACTATATGTTTGATAAAAAAGTACATTCAATAAGAATGTATAACAAGAAGTAATCGGTTTAGAGTGAGTTTTGAACTGGGATCGCTAGATAGACAGCTGGGCATTCGTCCGACTGAGCTATCGAAGCAACTGATGTGGGGCATCTACGGTTTAGAGTGAGTTTTGAACTGGGATCGCTAGATAGACAGCTGGGCATTCGTCCGACTGAGCTATCGAAGCAACTGATGTGGGGCATCTACGGTTTAGAGTGAGTTTTGAACTGGGATCGCTAGATAGACAGCTAGGCATTCGTCCGACTGAGCTATCGAAGCAACTGATGTGGGGCATCTACGGTTTAGAGTGAGTTTTGAACTGGGATCGCTAGATAGACAGCTGGGCATTCGTCCGACTGAGCTATCGAAGCAACTGATGTGGGGCATCTACGGTTTAGAGTGAGTTTTGAACTGGGATCGCTAGATAGACAGCTGGGCATTCGTCCGACTGAGCTATCGAAGCAACTGATGTGGGGCATCTACGGTTTAGAGTGAGTTTTGAACTGGGATCGCTAGATAGACAGCTGGGCATTCGTCCGACTGAGCTATCGAAGCAACTGATGTGGGGCATCTACGGTTTAGAGTGAGTTTTGAACTGGGATCGCTAGATAGACAGCTAGGCATTAGTAGTGTGGGTTTGCCGGTTTTGGACCGGAAGTGACGTCATCCGGTCACGTGACCGGATGCGCTGAGTCATGAAAGACGTCATCTGAGGCTGAGCCAGTGACGTAGGCGGTTTTGTGACGTAATGAGTGAAAGGTTAAAGTTCAAGGTCACAGGGAGGTAATTTTAAAAAAGTACTACCTCGCACGCGTAAAATCTGATTGTGATTCGATAGTTTAATCGATAAGAAATATCGAATGAAACAATCGAATGAAGCAATCGGACGATACGAGTGCGAGGTAGTACTATTACAAATATTACTTTATTTTATTTACAATAATTCATGTTTACAATAGTTCCCCGTTGTTCGTTGTCATCGATGTTGTTGATCCGGACGAGTTGCGGCCATCACTACGCTTTCTGATGAAAGACGGTAGATACTTCGATTCCTGCGCAGAGTCCATGTTGTTTTTTGATGCGTAAAGTTCCAAAGATAAATCGTAACCGGACGCAATGAGAAGTCTTAACTCTTCATTAAAAACCTCGAGGTCTTGGAAAGTCGCCAGATGAATAGAGTCATAATGAATACACCTAATTTTGATGGACATTTCAACAGAGAGCTCGATGTACACTGGTCAAGAGCCGGAGGTGTACTGACTATTCGCTAGCTAGCGTTTTGGTATCAAACAAAATGGTGGGGGTAAAAGTGTGGTGGGGCGGAGCAGATGGCGGACGGCAGATGGCAGGCGGCAGGTGGCAGCTGGTGCGAGGCAGATGGTTGCTACTACATCCACCATCATTAGTCAAACCCTATTAGGGATGCCATTATTGCTTCTGCATCAGAAGATATTGTGCTAGAAACTTCATGTACTTGTATTTCATCATTTGTATTGTCAGCTTGCTCAATATTAAAAGAAGAACATGTGGAAGAAACAGTAGTGCCTTGTATTTGCGAATCCATGTGAACTATGCAAGAGCCGAAGGTATACTAAAGTGATACAAGCATGTAGGATAGACACTCGCCTTTACCCCCCACCACACCAGTTTCCCCCACCAAGTTTTCACATCGCACAATAACTACGGGACATGCATTAGTTAGGGTCTAGCTCTGACTCTGTGAGGATCGGAGCTCCGTAACTGAAAACATTAACAATTCTTGCTCGACACTGTTTTTACGCAATCATAACAGTCACTGTGATCTAATTTATTGCATGTACTCATATGATGCATCTTGCGTAGCAGACAACTTGCTAAGAATGTTTCAGCCTGGAGTATTCTACGGCGAAATCGCTCACAATCCACTAACAGCGTAGACCTTCTATCTTCACAGTCGGAGAAGTAGAAGGTGGTGGCAGGCGGACTGTTGAAGGACACCTTCGTCATATTTCTGTAAAACTGTGACATCTTTAGAATAACATAAACTCTATAGGTAGATGTTAATCCTGCAAGAGCTTGAAGTATAATGATATAGCGCTAGCGTGTATGATACCCACCTGACCTACCCGCACCACAACGTTACCTCGGTATACTTTAAACTATAAATAACTTGTCGTAGTTTAATCCATAAACAAAGTATTTATTTATGTCAGGCCTTGAAAGTGTTGTTTTCGCGCTATTTCTTCCCTACTCTCAGTCCGATCTGAATTCTATTCGCACCATCTTGTTCGTCTGATTAACCCGCGTAATTTGAGTACCCACTCGCTATACTTTAACCCAATAATAAAGAAGTTATTAGTATGTAACCTTGAAAACATTGGTTTTTTCGCTATTTCTGCTATACCGTTGGTCAGATCTGAATTCTGTTTGCACCATCTTGTTCGTCTGATTAACCCGCGTAATTTGAGTACCCACTCGCTATACTTTAACCCAATAATAAAGAAGCTATTAGTATGTAACCTTGAAAACATTGTTTTTTTCGCTATTTCTGCTATACCGTTGGTCGGATCTGAATTCTGTTTGCACCATCTTGTTCGTCTGATCGATTCGCGTAATTTGAGTACCCACATGACATACTTTGGACAAACTTTGTAGTTTTTTCGCTTCTGCTACTATACCCTTGGCCGGATCAAAATTCTGTTTGCACCTCCTTGTTCGTCTGATCAATTCGCGTAATTTGAGTACCCACATGACATACTTTGGGAAAACTTTGTACCCCCCCCCCCCAACATGGGTCATGTTCAAGGTCAAGGTCAAGTTCAAGGACTTTGGGACTTAGAAATTTTCACAAAGTGGGCTGCACACAAACATAAGACTAACAGTCTCCTGCCTATGTACAGGCCAAGTCCCTAACTTGAAATGCTTAGGGTGGTCCTGAAAAGGACCGTTTGCGTGCTGAGGGATGGTTTGGTTAGGAATGGTTGGTCTAGGGATCGCTGCTCGGTTTAAACTTTATTTTTAAAAACCCACTTTACCCTCCCATCTTGTCTCATGAAGTACAACTCCTGGGTGTCGGGTATCAGAGGGGGTGGTGGTGGACAAGTCTGCGGCAGATGCACCTCGACGTAGTAGTCGGTGTGTTGGAAGAGGAACACGTGGTCCCCGTTCCTAGCCACAAACTTGTACTCCGTCAACCGCTTCAGATTCCGGAACTCGGCCTTGGAGGTGTCGATCGGCGTCACCAAATCATCGATTCCCATCACTCTTGTCCGCTCCATCACCTCATCTACAGTTAGTGGTGGAGTTGAAGGTCGAGCTGTGGACGTAGAAGGCTGAGGCTGAGTTGAAGGTCGCTGGTGAAAATATAATGGGTGACACCGAAAATCACGTCTAAGAGCAGACTTAAAAGCCGAAGGTTTCTTAAATCCGCTTCTTCTTTCCGTCGACTTCTTCAAGGACTCCTTCAAACGTTGAAGTTTTTCGGGAGTCAGAGGAGAAGACATGGTGTTGTTGGATGGAAGGGAAAATGGATAAGATAGAGTTGGATAGAGCACGTGTGTACTGGTTGCAAACCAAAGCCGGAATGAGGCGGCAGGCAGAGTGAAGCAGGTCGTAAAGTGAAACCTTGCCCTATCCATATATGGGTAGAAAGCTGAGGACTGGTTTAGAACCGGTTACGTCAACCCCCCCCCCCGATTTGGGTCATGTTCAAGGTCACCCCCCCCAATTTGGGTCATGTTCAAGGTCACCCCCCCCCCACCCCGATTTGGGTCATGTTCAAGGTCACCCCCCCCCCGATATGGGTCATGTTCAAGGTCAAGGTCAAGGTCGAGGGAAAAATGTTCTTGGGAGTGCGGGATAAAATCCCGCAACGAAGCAGGGTTATCCCTTATCCCGCTTTCCCCTTAATATCCCGATTTCCCATTCTCCGTCTATATAACCCGAGATTTCGAGCGTCTCTTCGCAGTAGCCTGCCGCCCGTTGCGATGAACGTCCCACTGGGTTGCAGTGCCTGCTGCAGCGTAGGTCTGTTAAGTGTGCGTTGGGCCCGACGCGCAATTAAGAGATCCACGCCCTTGCATGTTTAGTTAGTTTGTTTAAGCATGTTAGATAACGCTTGTAGTTTGCTGCTAGGTAATGTAGTTAGTCTAATATATATGTTAATGTGTGGTATCGGTTTGAAGTGTTTTATTTACTAATAACATATGTACTCCCGGCCCTACAGGTCCCTCAACAACCTTGGTCAAAACTTGGGTTCGCAGCAGCCTGACGCCGGGTGTTTGGGTCTACGTCCCACCGGGTTTCAGTGATACTGTTGACCTTTGCAAAACCGACCTCGGCTGTTCTTGTAAAAGTAACGTTAACTGATTAATTTTATTTAAATAGTTGTTGGTAAAGTCTTTATTTTAAAAGTAATGTAACTTGTTTCTCATCCTTTTCCTATCCCCTTACAAAAAGGTATGGCGCGCAAACCGACCTTATGTCATTACGGCGCGCAAACCGGTTGACATTACCCATCTTAGCCTGAGAAACGTTTGTGAAATATAAAATCAGCCTCTTGTTTAAAATCAGCCTCTTGTTTAAAATCAGTCTCTTGTTTGTTGTCTTTTGTCCCCTTCCCCAATACAGAGCGGGGAATAGAGCAGTATGTTATGCTCTATTCCCCGCTTTGGCATTATGTCAGATGACCTTGACCTACTGACGGGACTTAGAAAAACCGTCGTTTGATCAAATATTGGAAGAAATGTGGACTTAGAGATATTTCATGCGGACAAGGTTGACACAAAAATGTTGTATTAAAAATAAAAACTGGAGGGGGAAATGTTTTATATACTGCAACAGCGTGGTAAAAATCATCATATCGCTATGGAAGCTGTAGGTGTAAACACTTGGCTTGTTCCTTCCGAGCTTGCTATTTCAGAAGCCTTTCTGTCTATCCTTACTTATGAGTTCCGAGGCATTAAATTAAAAGTAAAGGTAGAGCTGAGACCGTTGCATAGAAATGATATGCATTGTATTTTGGTGGAATGGGAATCGCCCTCCGGCATTAATCTTTTCCATTTTATCAAAAGATCGTGCAAGGAGTTTTATGTAAAACGGATAACAGTCTCCCTTGTTTAAACGTAGTATAGCTTGCTTCCAAAGTAAAATGGCAAAGGTAACACCTTTGCTATTTTACAAAATATTTTAACGTGTCCTTGACCCAGTTACCGGACTTGGAGCAATTCAGAGTATGCGATACAGTGTTGGAACAAACTACTGTCGAAGTCCTTCCCCCCCCCCCAGATATATTCCTATAAAAGCGGGAGCAGCCCGCAGAGGGTTCGCAGTCACAGGCCGACAGCCTAGCTAGCTGTTTGCCCGCGCTGTCCGCAATAGTATCTCTAGTATAGAGTTGGTACCACTGTATATTAGAGATGCTACCTTAGCTTAAGGCATGTCTGTTTATTATTAAGCATGTTAGAATAACGCTTGTAGTTTGCTGCTAGTAAATGTAGTTAGTTTAACTGTAGTTAGTTTGGTGTTGGTTTTAAAGTGTCTTTGAAGTGTTTTTATTTACTAATGAAATATGTACTTTTCTTTCACGCTCCCATTCAAAAAGGTATGGCACGAAAACCGACCTTATGTCTTTAAATATCTCAGGGGGGATTATGTTTCTCAAATAGACACCTTTCCTAACCCCTTACAAAAAGGTATGGCACGAAAACCGACCTTAAGTCATTACGGCGCGCAAACCGGATGACTTTACCTATCTTAGCCCTTACTCACGAGAAACAGATTCAGACAGTTTGCTTATTTTTGGTTAAATTTAAGGGGACCTTGGTCAGGTAATTATTGTACTTCGGTTCGTAAAACTCTGACGCCTACACAGTGATGAACGTCCTTGCGGTTTCAGAGTGCGCGACTGTTGTAAACTGACCATATTGCTTATCTTAGGGGGATACATCTTCGGGGAAATAAACTTAAGGGGACCTTGGTCAGGTATTATTGTACTTCGGTTCGTAGTACTCTGACGCCTACACAGTGATGAACGTCCTTGCGGTTTCAGAGTGCGCGACTGTTGTAAACTGACCATATTGCTTATCTTAGGGGGATACATCTTCGGGGAAATAAACTTAAGGGGACCTTGGTCAGGTATTATTGTACTTCGGTTCGTAGTACTCCGACGCCTACACAGTGATGAACGTCCTTGCGGTTTCAGAGTGCGCGACTGTTGTAAACTGACCATATTGCTTATCTTAGGGGGATACATCTTCGGGGAAATAAACTTAAGGGGACCTTGGTCAGGTATTATTGTACTTCGGTTCGTAGTACTCTGACGCCTACACAGTGATGAACGTCCTTGCGGTTTCAGAGTGCGCGACTGTTGTAAACTGACCATATTGCTTATCTTAGGGGGATACATCTTCGGGGAAATAAACTTAAGGGGACCTTGGTCAGGTATTATTGTACTTCGGTTCGTAGTACTCCGACGCCTACACAGTGATGAACGTCCTTGCGGTTTCAGAGTGCGCGACTGTTGTAAACTGACCATATTGCTTATCTTAGGGGGATACATCTTCGGGGAAATAAACTTAAGGGGACCTTGGTCAGGTATTATTGTACTTCGGTTCGTAGTACTCTGACGCCTACACAGTGATGAACGTCCTTGCGGTTTCAGAGTGCGCGACTGTTGTAAACTGACCATATTGCTTATCTTAGGGGGATACATCTTCGGGGAAATAAACTTAAGGGGACCTTGGTCAGGTATTATTGTACTTCGGTTCGTAGTACTCTGACGCCTACACAGTGATGAACGTCCTTGCGGTTTCAGAGTGCGCGACTGTTGTAAACTGACCATATTGCTTATCTTAGGGGGATACATCTTCGGGGAAATAAACTTAAGGGGACCTTGGTCAGGTATTATTGTACTTCGGTTCGTAGTACTCTGACGCCTACACAGTGATGAACGTCCTTGCGGTTTCAGAGTGCGCGACTGTTGTTAACTGACCATATCGTTTGTTTGTTGGGTGAATAATTTTTCGGGGGAGAGGTTAGTGTTCCGTTATCAGGTTTATTGCCTATAATTGCGAGCTTTAAACTAGTCCTCTTCTCCTAATACAGAGCGGGGAATAGAGCAGTTTGTGGTCCAAGTGAGAATCACTTACTGCTCTATTCCCCGTTTTGGCAACATGTTCAGATGACCTTGACCCACTTCAGGACTTAGAGAAAATTATTGTTTGGTAAAAACATTTACTCTTACAATAATACCCCTTCCCTATCACTAACACCCCCCCCCCGTAAAATGGGTATATAGGAGAGCTTCCACCAGTGGTAAAATCATTCTGCTGCTTACACTTCCCGAGCGCAGTTCAGTTTCCGACATGTCCAGCCGTAGGAAACAATCTTCACCGAGGAAGGTTGAACATTCTCCACCTGCTCCGCCAGCTCCTTCCATCCTTCGGCAGGCGTTGATGCTGGCATGCGTTGTTCCTGCGGAGCCAGCACCACGTTCGATGCCAGCTCTTGACGTATCGCCACCACTTCAAGCAAACCCTGTTGCTCCCCCGTCTGCTTCTTCATCTTCTTCATCTTCTTCATCGTCTTCATCGTCTTCATCGTCATCTTCTTCATCCTCTCCGGCTACTTCTCGCCCACCTTCTCCGGCTAGTTCAAGTTCTTCCAAATTATCTACATCGCCGAGGAAGGTTGGACAGTTACCACTTACTTCATCTCTGGCTTCACCAGCTCCTTCCATTCTTCAGCAGGCGCTGGCAGACATTCTTCCACTGGAGCCGAAGCCAATCAGAGATGAGAACCCACCTTCTACATCAGGCTCTTCTACACGTCCGTCTGTAATTTGTAATAACCCGCAATCTCCTTCTGAGAATTTAAAACAATTAAAATGTCAATGTATATATATCTTCAAAAAAGGTCCGAAGAAAGGTGAACGCTGTCACAGGTCTTGTGTTTCAAATGAGGAAATATGCGGGTATCATTTAAAACTGAAACATAAGACTAGCGTTTCTCGATCTTCACCAATATCAACAGTGAACCCCAAAAAACTTCGAATTAATAGGCTTCGTAAAAACGAACGTTACTTTTTTGTTAAAAAGAAAGGTTTTCTAAAGGTGATTCTAAAATGCGCAGACCAACTGTTCTATTTAGCATTACCTAAGGGTATGTTCCACCCTGAAAACCCTACCAGACGAGACTATTTAATTCGAAACGAAAAGGGAGTCACTGTGTGGAAATCATTGCCGTAAAATCAAAGTTCAAAAACCTATCTTCCAAATTTAAGTAAATATTTGTTTCTTTTCTAAATTAAAAAAAAGTGTGGACAACCTATTTAAATTCTGTAGCATGCTGCAGAAGGTAAATAGGTTGTCCACACTTTTTTTTTATAATCTTAAAACGACCTTGACCTAGATAGGCACGGGTTTCGGGACTTAGAAAATTTTTGTTTGGTAAGATATTGGAAGATATATTTATTTCCTACAATAAAACTAGGGTCACATAGGCTAGAGGTCATCACCAATCCTTTTGAAGAGAGAAATTTACCGATTATTGCAATAGGGGTTTGTCTTGTGTCTTTATTACACTACACGTTAAGTTAGCGACTTTTCCCGAACAAGACATCGAACCAGCTATATTCATTGTAAAAGGGTGGGGGTAAAAGGGTGGGGGTAAACAGATATAAGGCAGTCGGCTTCAGGGTATAGTTATTATTCAACTATGGATAGCCCAGGAGGATCGTCTAACTTAGATGCTAAAGGCAAGGAGGAGAATGATAGAGAGAAAAGAAGGTGTGCTAAAGAGAGAAGAAGGATTGCAATATTGAATGAAGCCTATAATTTATTACGAACAAAAGTACCTTTTCTTGAACCAAAAGCTTCAAGACTTTCTATTATAACACACGCCATAAAATACATTGAAATGTTGGAAATGTTGTCACAAAATACTTCATTTCAACTGCCTGAAGAATTGCTAGCAATAGAAATTGAAAAACTTTCTTCAACTAACTAAGAGTCTTTGGAAATACTGAACAGCGGAAGACAGAACGGGGAATAGATCAGTTTGTGGTCAAAGTGAGAATCACTTACTGCTCTATTCCCCGTTCTGGTAATAGTTTAAGGTGGCCTTGACCCACTTACAAAACTTTATACTCTGTTAGTATTAAATTGTTCATATATTGTTACAATAATACCCCATCCCTATCACTAATTACCCCCACCACTTAAATCGGGGGGTATAAAAGAGGTTTTTCATCAGTGCTTATCTCATTCTGCTACTTGTGTTAGCACTAGGATATATAGCAGCTATGTCACCAAAGGATAATATATTTCCTTCTGCAAAATCAATTGTGGGAAATATAAAACATATTGTGATTGAAAGTGAGGATGAAAATGAAGACGAATTGGGAGATGTTGAATTATTAAGTAATATGGATGCAATGGAAGATCTTGAATTATTAAGTGATATCCTCTTTTTGAAAATTGTTTATACAGTGCTCCTTTTAAAGTTCTATTGAATCTTTCTACAATAGCTGCTTTTTTCTCTGAATTTGTAGAATAATGATTTATTTTATATTTATTCATTAACTGTGCAAAGTTTGTATTAAAGTATTCTGTTCCATCATCAGTTTGTAAATGTTTAATTTTGTTTTTATCTCTTTTTATGGCTATTTCCATAGCTTCTGTTACGCTTTTACCAGTCTTGTCCTTTAGAGGCAAAGCGTCTGCAACTTTTGTAAAACAATTAATAATTGTGAGTATATATTTGAATCCTTTGTTTATTCTGCTATGCGGTCGCATTTCAATTAAATCCGCTTGATATAGATCATTTATCCCTTTTATAACAGTATTTCTTCTTGGAAACTTTATTCTTGCAGGTTTGTGTAGTTCATTAATAATCTTCTCCTTCAGGTCTGACATGATGGTTTCACGAAGGCAGCTGATATGGTATTAAATATTCTTTGGTATAAATCTGCTTATATATATATATATATATAGTTCAAGGTCATTCAAAACTTGTGTAAAAAAAGGGGAAACACAGCTTAACATTGTTGTGTTTCCCCTTTTTTTACGGAAAGGAAAAGGATAAAGGATCTAGGACGATGAAAAGGTTACTCGTCAATAGGGTTGAGGGAGTAGTGGCCGAATGGCAATGTGTTGATTTTGTCTGGAAGGGTTTGTCTTTTGTCGTCATTACAGGATAGCGCCTTTTTAACTTCAGTCACGCTGTACAGCTGATGGTTAAAACTTCTGATGGTGTTGAATTTAGCTGTAATGATGTTATCCTCAAATAAGCATTGCTTGTAGTGTTCAAAATGCACTTTTTTCTTTAAATATAAACTCTTTACACCTTTAGCTTTCTTAATATAGCTATTCTTCTTTTCTTCTTCTTCTTCTTTTTCATTATAGAGTTTCAAAGAATATAGTTTAGACATCAGTGCAACAATCTCTTCAAGTAGAACACCATTAGCCTCATCCTTGAATTTGCCTAGTACTTTTTTGTGTCTGCCATTGTCGTAGTTTGGATGATCTTTTGGATAATCGGAGAAATCAAAGTCGTTCTTGTAAATAAATGTACGTAAGTCTTTATACATGTCCAATGTTACTATGCGATATATGAAAGCGTCAGTGTCCATATATGTAATAGATATATTTTCTCTTCCGTAGAACGCCACCATTTTGTTGTAGTGAAAGTCGTACATGTGTGTTTTTGAGATGTCCAAGATTGACATGCCTATATACAAAGGACGATCCATCTTCACACTCGTCTTCTTCATGGACACTGCTACAAGTTTTTCATTAATAATTATAGATGTTCCAAAATTTGGCTGCTGTACTAGTTTCTGTAATTTTTTTGCGTCGGTAACAAGTTTAACATTTTTATGTCTTCTTTTGTTTTCCAATGTTTTTCCAAATATCGCATTATTCATTAATTTAAAGAAATTTTTTTGAAAGTCTGATGTAGCTGCTGCTCTTCTGATGGTATTTGAATCAATGTAGGGTTTCAACCAGCATGATTGAGAAAATTCCAAAACTCTATTAATTTTTGTTAGACGCAGTCCTAATTCGATAGCTTGTTGAACCACCCAAAAGTGAGCCACGTAGCGTTGTTTATTATTTAATGTCATCATTAATTTGGGGTGTTTTCCAATTGGTGAAATTTCTGTTTTAGCAAGAAGTGGAAGGTCATAATGAAGATCATGTAAATTTTCTGGGTATTCAAAATCGCAATCCAAAATATATCCAGTGTCACCATGTTTCGGAATTTGTAAAATATCGCCAATAGAGTCGGGATTAAGCCATTTAAAGTTATCAAAAGGAAGTGGGTTTGACATTGCCCATCCGTACAGGTTATTTGCATCGAAATATCCTAAATAGGTTGACGGTTTGGTTTCATCGTAATCGGGAAGGTATTTGTTGTTGGCTTTAACATGTCTGGTAACACTTAGGGTCAATCCGCCTCTTACTCCAGCTTCAACCATTAAAACCATGTCAATGTCTGTTAAAAGTTGGAGTTTGCATTTTGTTTCTTTTAACATGGCTTGCCAAGCTAATCCTGGTGAAGTATACGAATGTAGAGGGTCCAAACCGTATGCAGCAAAACAGGTGTTTCGGAATTCTTCCATTACATCACAAAGAAGAGTTACATCTAGTTTGACATAAAAGTCCGAGTAATCTCCTAAGGTCTTCATATCTAACTCGTTCCATACTCGACGTGCGTGTTGATAGTCCTCAAGTGATATTTCCGAATCATTAAGTTTGTTTTTGAAGTGTTCTGGTGGAGGTAGCGATGTTTCATCAAATCTATGCAGTCCATCGATGTAATCATAGGGGAAGACTCCTTTTCGAAGAACCAAATCCATTTTACTATTGGGTACGATTTTGCTTGTTTCTATCAAATCTGTTCTTCTTAGATTTTCAGATAATTTCATGAGGCTTGAAGGCATAAATCTAAATGAATCAACAAACCTTAATTTAATTTTACCCACCTTTTTTAAAAGCTTATAAATTTCTCCATTGTCGTAGCCAAAACGTCTATTGCTCCATTATCTCTTCCTAGTTCGGGGATTATAAAGTGCGAATCATAACCACTCAGATTGTGCAGAACTACGGGGATGAAATATGGCAGTTTGTAGTTCAAGTTGCAAGCGTTACAGGCTGCACCTCTGTACGCTCCCGTAAGATGATCGTGGTCACGAACTTTAACGTTATCCAGTGTAAAGGTGTTATTACACAGATAACACGTTTTTGTTGAATCATAATGTTGAAGCTCTTCTTCTTCCATAGGTGACATGGGTACCTTTGTTCCATACAGTTCTTCTACCTTTGCAGCTATGTCATACAGATCATCGACAAAGTATTTGCCTGCTTCTTCACCGCGATAAATCTTTGGAGAAGATGATAGTCCATATTTTTGAAGATGGTCTTCAGTCAACGTGGATTTAATTAGTATGCAATAACTGTTTGGTGAATGAAGTTGGTATTTGCTTCTTCTTGTAACGTCCTCTTCTTGTTGTTCAAGTGGATGTAAAGAAGACTCGAAATCAGCGTAAACAGCAACAGGTACACGGTATTGTTGTATTACTTTGTCAAATTTTATCTGCGCTCTGCTAGGATGCGGCAATTTAATTCTTACTTCATAGTTTCCATTACATAATCGCTGGTGTTAAACTAGCCAATCTGACCCTCCCCTTCTTAGTTCTTTGTTCACGTGACAAAAACATCTTTTGCATATTGTCATTTTTTTTCATGATTGGATAATTGTTTAGAAACAAGACTTTAAAATTTTTTGATATACACAAAGTGTGAAATATCGCCTTTAGTAATCAATAACAAATCGGTATGATCTCTGCGCTCATTTGGTGTTATACGTAAGGGGTACACATTGTTTGACGAATCCAATCCGAATAGGTTGACAGAAGCTGAAGGATTTTGTTTTTCAAATTTTGAAACGTCTGTTATAGCAACAGGGTAAGTTATCCCTTGAAAATTATATCTATGTTGTACTTCTTCATAATGGTGACTTGGTCTTACCGGATGGTCTGTTACATATTTGGCCAACATAGCATACTTAAAACACTCAGTATCTTGATTTTGTACGTTGACGCAGGATAAGGTATTTCTAATCTTTGTTGGTAGAGGGATGTAGCTACTTCCTCGAATTCCATAGCCGTGTTTGTGTACTCTTAAGTCTAGCTCTGTGATGCTTAACAAACTCCATCCAGAGCCTCTTCCTTCATGTTCTTGTATTTTCACCATTAGCTCATCAAAACATTCAGATACAGTTGAATCAATATCTGACGAGAACATAATAGTTCGGTTTTTTGTTAAGAAACCTCTCGGTGAGGTTTCATTTTGAATGTTTGTAAATAAAGTATCCAGTAATAGTCCAAATTTAATAAAATTTAATCTTTTTAATTCATTTTTCAGAGTTTTACTAACCAATCCTTTCGCGTTATTTAAAAATTCTTCAAGTTTCAATTTTGTATTGTCAATTTTAAAGTGGGTTACAACATTACCCGAAAGTGCTCGGGCGTGTAGTTCCACATTTACTGATGGTCCAGGCGCATAATGAATGACACTTGGTCTTGAAACTTCATTTTCTTCTTTTTATTCTTTTTCTTCATTTTCTTCTTTTTCTTCGTTGTGTTCTTCTTCATTTTGTTCTTCTTGATGTTTTGCTAATTGTTGGTCGATTGAATCTAATTCTTCTTCATTTGGTTCTTCTGTATTTGTATTGGTGTTATGTTTCAATTCTTTATGAATGGTTAAAAGCCATTCATCTCTGAAAGAAGCTTTACAAATATCGCAGCGATTCATAATGTAGGCGTGCTCTTCACAAGGGTCAACGCAATAATGAAAAAACACTGCAAATGCACCTCTATTTATACCCTAGAAAAAGTGGTGGGGGTACGTTTTAGGTTAAGTTTAAGTTTGTAGCTGGAGGCTACAAAATTCTGTATTTGGGTCAAGGACATTGAGCATATTTGCCAAAACGGGGAATAGAGCAGTAAATGATTTCATTTTAAACCATAAACTGATCTATTCCCCGCTTTGTATTTAACAAGGACAATTTTCTAGCAACAGGAAAATTTAATATATTTTAAACTGGTAAATATTTTCTGTCTTGTAACTGGGTCAAGGTTATACAACGATATTACCAAAACGGGGAATAGAGCAGTAAGTAGTTCTCACTTTGACTACAAACTGATCTATTCCCCGCTCTGTATTTAAAGTTTGACAGTTGAATAGAAAAAAAAACAACACTTAATCAGACTCATTTGATGAATCGGAATCAGTTGTATCAGAAGCATCGGAAAGAAATAGTCGTCGACGAATATGATATACCCCTCGTGCGCTATCTAAAAATAACCCATCCAAACTACTACTACTAGTGGTTGGAGTTTCATCATGTATTTCTTCAGAACAGAGAAGATGCAGATAGATTCTATAGGTTTCAGATTCCACGTCACTTAACGGTTCAATTTGTTCCATATATCCTGCTTCAAGATCATCACTGTCCATATCACTTAATAATTCAAGATCTTCCATTGCATCCATATTACTTAATAATTCAACATCTCCCAATTCGTCTTCATTTTCATCCTCACTTTCAATCACAATATGTTTTATATTTCCCACAATTGATTTTGCAGAAGGAAATATATTATCCTTTGGTGACATAGCTGCTATATATCCTAGTGCTAACACAAGTAGCAGAATGAGATAAGCACTGATGAAAAACCTCTTTTATACCCCCCGATTTAAGTGGTGGGGGTAATTAGTGATAGGGATGGGGTATTATTGTAACAATATATGAACAATTTAATACTAACAGAGTATAAAGTTTTGTAAGTGGGTCAAGGCCACCTTAAACTATTACCAGAACGGGGAATAGAGCAGTAAGTGATTCTCACTTTGACCACAAACTGATCTATTCCCCGTTCTGTCTTCCGCTGTTCAGTATTTCCAAAGACTCTTAGTTAGTTGAAGAAAGTTTTTCAATTTCTATTGCTAGCAATTCTTCAGGCAGTTGAAATGAAGTATTTTGTGACAACATTTCCAACATTTCAATGTATTTTATGGCGTGTGTTATAATAGAAAGTCTTGAAGCTTTTGGTTCAAGAAAAGGTACTTTTGTTCGTAATAAATTATAGGCTTCATTCAATATTGCAATCCTTCTTCTCTCTTTAGCACACCTTCTTTTCTCTCTATCATTCTCCTCCTTGCCTTTAGCATCTAAGTTAGACGATCCTCCTGGGCTATCCATAGTTGAATAATAACTATACCCTGAAGCCGACTGCCTTATATCTGTTTACCCCCACCCTTTTACCCCCACCCTTTTACAATGAATATAGCTGGTTCGATGTCTTGTTCGGGAAAAGTCGCTAACTTAACGTGTAGTGTAATAAAGACACAAGACAAACCCCTATTGCAATAATCGGTAAATTTCTCTCTTCAAAAGGATTGGTGATGACCTCTAGCCTATGTGACCCTAGTTTTATTGTAGGAAATAAATATATCTTCCAATATCTTACCAAACAAAAATTTTCTAAGTCCCGAAACCCGTGCCTATCTAGGTCAAGGTCGTTTTAAGATTATAAAAAAAAAGTGTGGACAACCTATTTACCTTCTGCAGCATGCTACAGAATTTAAATAGGTTGTCCACACTTTTTTTTAATTTAGAAAAGAAACAAATATTTACTTAAATTTGGAAGATAGGTTTTTGAACTTTGATTTTACGGCAATGATTTCCACACAGTGACTCCCTTTTCGTTTCGAATTAAATAGTCTCGTCTGGTAGGGTTTTCAGGGTGGAACATACCCTTAGGTAATGCTAAATAGAACAGTTGGTCTGCGCATTTTAGAATCACCTTTAGAAAACCTTTCTTTTTAACAAAAAAGTAACGTTCGTTTTTACGAAGCCTATTAATTCGAAGTTTTTTGGGGTTCACTGTTGATATTGGTGAAGATCGAGAAACGCTAGTCTTATGTTTCAGTTTTAAATGATACCCGCATATTTCCTCATTTGAAACACAAGACCTGTGACAGCGTTCACCTTTCTTCGGACCTTTTTTGAAGATATATATACATTGACATTTTAATTGTTTTAAATTCTCAGAAGGAGATTGCGGGTTATTACAAATTACAGACAGACGTGTAGAAGAGCCTGATGTAGAAGGTGGGTTCTCATCTCTGATTGGCTTCGGCTCCAGTGGAAGAATGTCTGCCAGCGCCTGCTGAAGAATGGAAGGAGCTGGTGAAGCCAGAGATGAAGTAAGTGGTAATTGTCCAACCTTCCTCGGCGATGTAGATAATTTGGAAGAACTTGAACTAGCCGGAGAAGGTGGGCGAGAAGTAGCCGGAGAGGATGAAGAAGATGACGATGAAGACGATGAAGACGATGAAGAAGATGAAGAATATGAAGAAGATGAAGAAGCAGACGGGGGAGCAACAGGGTTTTCTTGAAGTGGTGGCGATACGTCAAGAGCTGGCATCGAACGTGGTGCTGGCTCCGCAGGAACAACGCATGCCAGCATCAACGCCTGCCGAAGGATGGAAGGAGCTGGCGGAGCAGGTGGAGAATGTTCAACCTTCCTCGGTGAAGATTGTTTCCTACGGCTGGACATGTCGGAAACTGAACTGCGCTCGGGAAGTGTAAGCAGCAGAATGATTTTACCACTGGTGGAAGCTCTCCTATAAACCCATTTTACGGGGGGGGGGGTGATAGTGATAGGGAAGGGGTATTATTGTAAGAGTAAATGTTTTTACCAAACAATAATTTTCTCTAAGTCCTGAAGTGGGTCAAGGTCATCTGAACATGTTGCCAAAACGGGGAATAGAGCAGTAAGTGATTCTCACTTGGACCACAAACTGCTCTATTCCCCGCTCTGTATTAGGAGAAGAGGACTAGTTTAAAGCTCGCAATTATAGGCAATAAACCTGATAACGGAACACTAACCTCTCCCCCGAAAAATTATTCACCCAACAAACAAACGATATGGTCAGTTAACAACAGTCGCGCACTCTGAAACCGCAAGGACGTTCATCACTGTGTAGGCGTCAGAGTACTACGAACCGAAGTACAATAATACCTGACCAAGGTCCCCTTAAGTTTATTTCCCCGAAGATGTATCCCCCTAAGATAAGCAATATGGTCAGTTTACAACAGTCGCGCACTCTGAAACCGCAAGGACGTTCATCACTGTGTAGGCGTCAGAGTACTACGAACCGAAGTACAATAATACCTGACCAAGGTCCCCTTAAGTTTATTTCCCCGAAGATGTATCCCCCTAAGATAAGCAATATGGTCAGTTTACAACAGTCGCGCACTCTGAAACCGCAAGGACGTTCATCACTGTGTAGGCGTCAGAGTACTACGAACCGAAGTACAATAATACCTGACCAAGGTCCCCTTAAGTTTATTTCCCCGAAGATGTATCCCCCTAAGATAAGCAATATGGTCAGTTTACAACAGTCGCGCACTCTGAAACCGCAAGGACGTTCATCACTGTGTAGGCGTCAGAGTTTTACGAACCGAAGTACAATAATTACCTGACCAAGGTCCCCTTAAATTTAACCAAAAATAAGCAAACTGTCTGAATCTGTTTCTCGTGAGTAAGGGCTAAGATAGGTAAAGTCATCCGGTTTGCGCGCCGTAATGACTTAAGGTCGGTTTTCGTGCCATACCTTTTTGTAAGGGGTTAGGAAAGGTGTCTATTTGAGAAACATAATCCCCCCTGAGATATTTAAAGACATAAGGTCGGTTTTCGTGCCATACCTTTTTGAATGGGAGCGTGAAAGAAAAGTACATATTTCATTAGTAAATAAAAACACTTCAAAGACACTTTAAAACCAACACCAAACTAACTACAGTTAAACTAACTACATTTACTAGCAGCAAACTACAAGCGTTATTCTAACATGCTTAATAATAAACAGACATGCCTTAAGCTAAGGTAGCATCTCTAATATACAGTGGTACCAACTCTATACTAGAGATACTATTGCGGACAGCGCGGGCAAACAGCTAGCTAGGCTGTCGGCCTGTGACTGCGAACCCTCTGCGGGCTGCTCCCGCTTTTATAGGAATATATCTGGGGGGGGGAAGGACTTCGACAGTAGTTTGTTCCAACACTGTATCGCATACTCTGAATTGCTCCAAGTCCGGTAACTGGGTCAAGGACACGTTAAAATATTTTGTAAAATAGCAAAGGTGTTACCTTTGCCATTTTACTTTGGAAGCAAGCTATACTACGTTTAAACAAGGGAGACTGTTATCCGTTTTACATAAAACTCCTTGCACGATCTTTTGATAAAATGGAAAAGATTAATGCCGGAGGGCGATTCCCATTCCACCAAAATACAATGCATATCATTTCTATGCAACGGTCTCAGCTCTACCTTTACTTTTAATTTAATGCCTCGGAACTCATAAGTAAGGATAGACAGAAAGGCTTCTGAAATAGCAAGCTCGGAAGGAACAAGCCAAGTGTTTACACCTACAGCTTCCATAGCGATATGATGATTTTTACCACGCTGTTGCAGTATATAAAACATTTCCCCCTCCAGTTTTTATTTTTAATACAACATTTTTGTGTCAACCTTGTCCGCATGAAATATCTCTAAGTCCACATTTCTTCCAATATTTGATCAAACGACGGTTTTTCTAAGTCCCGTCAGTAGGTCAAGGTCATCTGACATAATGCCAAAGCGGGGAATAGAGCATAACATACTGCTCTATTCCCCGCTCTGTATTGGGGAAGGGGACAAAAGACAACAAACAAGAGACTGATTTTAAACAAGAGGCTGATTTTAAACAAGAGGCTGATTTTATATTTCACAAACGTTTCTCAGGCTAAGATGGGTAATGTCAACCGGTTTGCGCGCCGTAATGACATAAGGTCGGTTTGCGCGCCATACCTTTTTGTAAGGGGATAGGAAAAGGATGAGAAACAAGTTACATTACTTTTAAAATAAAGACTTTACCAACAACTATTTAAATAAAATTAATCAGTTAACGTTACTTTTACAAGAACAGCCGAGGTCGGTTTTGCAAAGGTCAACAGTATCACTGAAACCCGGTGGGACGTAGACCCAAACACCCGGCGTCAGGCTGCTGCGAACCCAAGTTTTGACCAAGGTTGTTGAGGGACCTGTAGGGCCGGGAGTACATATGTTATTAGTAAATAAAACACTTCAAACCGATACCACACATTAACATATATATTAGACTAACTACATTACCTAGCAGCAAACTACAAGCGTTATCTAACATGCTTAAACAAACTAACTAAACATGCAAGGGCGTGGATCTCTTAATTGCGCGTCGGGCCCAACGCACACTTAACAGACCTACGCTGCAGCAGGCACTGCAACCCAGTGGGACGTTCATCGCAACGGGCGGCAGGCTACTGCGAAGAGACGCTCGAAATCTCGGGTTATATAGACGGAGAATGGGAAATCGGGATATTAAGGGGAAAGCGGGATAAGGGATAACCCTGCTTCGTTGCGGGATTTTATCCCGCACTCCCAAGAACATTTTTCCCTCGACCTTGACCTTGACCTTGAACATGACCCATATCGGGGGGGGGGTGACCTTGAACATGACCCAAATCGGGGTGGGGGGGGGGTGACCTTGAACATGACCCAAATTGGGGGGGGTGACCTTGAACATGACCCAAATCGGGGGGGGGGGGTTGACGTAACCGGTTCTAAACCAGTCCTCAGCTTTCTACCCATATATGGATAGGGCAAGGTTTCACTTTACGACCTGCTTCACTCTGCCTGCCGCCTCATTCCGGCTTTGGTTTGCAACCAGTACACACGTGCTCTATCCAACTCTATCTTATCCATTTTCCCTTCCATCCAACAACACCATGTCTTCTCCTCTGACTCCCGAAAAACTTCAACGTTTGAAGGAGTCCTTGAAGAAGTCGACGGAAAGAAGAAGCGGATTTAAGAAACCTTCGGCTTTTAAGTCTGCTCTTAGACGTGATTTTCGGTGTCACCCATTATATTTTCACCAGCGACCTTCAACTCAGCCTCAGCCTTCTACGTCCACAGCTCGACCTTCAACTCCACCACTAACTGTAGATGAGGTGATGGAGCGGACAAGAGTGATGGGAATCGATGATTTGGTGACGCCGATCGACACCTCCAAGGCCGAGTTCCGGAATCTGAAGCGGTTGACGGAGTACAAGTTTGTGGCTAGGAACGGGGACCACGTGTTCCTCTTCCAACACACCGACTACTACGTCGAGGTGCATCTGCCGCAGACTTGTCCACCACCACCCCCTCTGATACCCGACACCCAGGAGTTGTACTTCATGAGACAAGATGGGAGGGTAAAGTGGGTTTTTAAAAATAAAGTTTAAACCGAGCAGCGATCCCTAGACCAACCATTCCTAACCAAACCATCCCTCAGCACGCAAACGGTCCTTTTCAGGACCACCCTAAGCATTTCAAGTTAGGGACTTGGCCTGTACATAGGCAGGAGACTGTTAGTCTTATGTTTGTGTGCAGCCCACTTTGTGAAAATTTCTAAGTCCCAAAGTCCTTGAACTTGACCTTGACCTTGAACATGACCCATGTTGGTGGGGGGTACAAAGTTTTCCCAAAGTATGTCATGTGGGTACTCAAATTACGCGAATTGATCAGACGAACAAGGAGGTGCAAACAGAATTTTGATCCGGCCAAGGGTATAGTAGCAGAAGCGAAAAAACTACAAAGTTTGTCCAAAGTATGTCATGTGGGTACTCAAATTACGCGAATTGATCAGACGAACAAGATGGTGCAAACAGAATTCAGATCCGACCAACGGTATAGCAGAAATAGCGAAAAAAACAATGTTTTCAAGGTTACATACTAATAGCTTCTTTATTATTGGGTTAAAGTATAGCGAGTGGGTACTCAAATTACGCGGGTTAATCAGACGAACAAGATGGTGCAAACAGAATTCAGATCTGACCAACGGTATAGCAGAAATAGCGAAAAAACCAATGTTTTCAAGGTTACATACTAATAACTTCTTTATTATTGGGTTAAAGTATAGCGAGTGGGTACTCAAATTACGCGGGTTAATCAGACGAACAAGATGGTGCGAATAGAATTCAGATCGGACTGAGAGTAGGGAAGAAATAGCGCGAAAACAACACTTTCAAGGCCTGACATAAATAAATACTTTGTTTATGGATTAAACTACGACAAGTTATTTATAGTTTAAAGTATACCGAGGTAACGTTGTGGTGCGGGTAGGTCAGGTGGGTATCATACACGCTAGCGCTATATCATTATACTTCAAGCTCTTGCAGGATTAACATCTACCTATAGAGTTTATGTTATTCTAAAGATGTCACAGTTTTACAGAAATATGACGAAGGTGTCCTTCAACAGTCCGCCTGCCACCACCTTCTACTTCTCCGACTGTGAAGATAGAAGGTCTACGCTGTTAGTGGATTGTGAGCGATTTCGCCGTAGAATACTCCAGGCTGAAACATTCTTAGCAAGTTGTCTGCTACGCAAGATGCATCATATGAGTACATGCAATAAATTAGATCACAGTGACTGTTATGATTGCGTAAAAACAGTGTCGAGCAAGAATTGTTAATGTTTTCAGTTACGGAGCTCCGATCCTCACAGAGTCAGAGCTAGACCCTAACTAATGCATGTCCCGTAGTTATTGTGCGATGTGAAAACTTGGTGGGGGAAACTGGTGTGGTGGGGGGTAAAGGCGAGTGTCTATCCTACATGCTTGTATCACTTCAGTATACCTTCGGCTCTTGCATAGTTCACATGGATTCGCAAATACAAGGCACTACTGTTTCTTCCACATGTTCTTCTTTTAATATTGAGCAAGCTGACAATACAAATGATGAAATACAAGTACATGAAGTTTCTAGCACAATATCTTCTGATGCAGAAGCAATAATGGCATCCCTAATAGGGTTTGACTAATGATGGTGGATGTAGTAGCAACCATCTGCCTCGCACCAGCTGCCACCTGCCGCCTGCCATCTGCCGTCCGCCATCTGCTCCGCCCCACCACACTTTTACCCCCACCATTTTGTTTGATACCAAAACGCTAGCTAGCGAATAGTCAGTACACCTCCGGCTCTTGACCAGTGTACATCGAGCTCTCTGTTGAAATGTCCATCAAAATTAGGTGTATTCATTATGACTCTATTCATCTGGCGACTTTCCAAGACCTCGAGGTTTTTAATGAAGAGTTAAGACTTCTCATTGCGTCCGGTTACGATTTATCTTTGGAACTTTACGCATCAAAAAACAACATGGACTCTGCGCAGGAATCGAAGTATCTACCGTCTTTCATCAGAAAGCGTAGTGATGGCCGCAACTCGTCCGGATCAACAACATCGATGACAACGAACAACGGGGAACTATTGTAAACATGAATTATTGTAAATAAAATAAAGTAATATTTGTAATAGTACTACCTCGCACTCGTATCGTCCGATTGCTTCATTCGATTGTTTCATTCGATATTTCTTATCGATTAAACTATCGAATCACAATCAGATTTTACGCGTGCGAGGTAGTACTTTTTTAAAATTACCTCCCTGTGACCTTGAACTTTAACCTTTCACTCATTACGTCACAAAACCGCCTACGTCACTGGCTCAGCCTCAGATGACGTCTTTCATGACTCAGCGCATCCGGTCACGTGACCGGATGACGTCACTTCCGGTCCAAAACCGGCAAACCCACACTACTGGCATTCGTCCGACTGAGCTATCGAAGCAACTGATGTGGGGCATCTACGGTTTAGAGTGAGTTTTGAACTGGGATCGCTAGATAGACAGCTAGGCATTCGTCCGACTGAGCTATCGAAGCAACTGATGTGGGGCATCTACGGTTTAGAGTGAGTTTTGAACTGGGATCGCTAGATAGACAGCTAGGCATTCGTCCGACTGAGCTATCGAAGCAACTGATGTGGGGCATCTACGGTTTAGAGTGAGTTTTGAACTGGGATCGCTAGATAGACAGCTGGGCATTCGTCCGACTGAGCTATCGAAGCAACTGATGTGGGGCATCTACGGTTTAGAGTGAGTTTTGAACTGGGATCGCTAGATAGACAGCTGGGCATTCGTCCGACTGAGCTATCGAAGCAACTGATGTGGGGCATCTACGGTTTAGAGTGAGTTTTGAACTGGGATCGCTAGATAGACAGCTGGGCATTCGTCCGACTGAGCTATCGAAGCAACTGATGTGGGGCATCTACGGTTTAGAGTGAGTTTTGAACTGGGATCGCTAGATAGACAGCTGGGCATTCGTCCGACTGAGCTATCGAAGCAACTGATGTGGGGCATCTACGGTTTAGAGTGAGTTTTGAACTGGGATCGCTAGATAGACAGCTGGGCATTCGTCCGACTGAGCTATCGAAGCAACTGATGTGGGGCATCTACGGTTTAGAGTGAGTTTTGAACTGGGATCGCTAGATAGACAGCTGGGCATTCGTCCGACTGAGCTATCGAAGCAACTGATGTGGGGCATCTACGGTTTAGAGTGAGTTTTGAACTGGGATCGCTAGATAGACAGCTGGGCATTCGTCCGACTGAGCTATCGAAGCAACTGATGTGGGGCATCTACGGTTTAGAGTGAGTTTTGAACTGGGATCGCTAGATAGACAGCTGGGCATTCGTCCGACTGAGCTATCGAAGCAACTGATGTGGGGCATCTACGGCTTACCTTTATAATTTTCAGTAGTGTATTTTCGCACCTATTCCGACTGCTATGTTACTTTGGAGTAAATGCTTATATAATAACATAAAAACCTCTTAACCTTTATATATTTTACAATCTGCGTCACTTTCCATTCCTTCTGGATACCTGGAAATTAGTTATGGTTAAATCGTTAACTTGGATATACAATAAAACAATTTCCTTCTCAATACTTCACACACCAATTTTTGTTTCGTTTTAATATCCAACACTTACAGATATATTGTACCAGAGTTTAACAAAATAACGATTTAGTACTAATAACCTTTGTTTAATGTCCTCATTATTTATCTTATGTCATAAAACTGTGTGTAAGTGGGATTGGTGAGTTTCAACAAAAGTTTGGCCTTGGTTTCAATCGAGAAAACAGTGTGGTTTACTTCATAAAACACTCAGTACCTAAATATGAACTACAAATAGTTTGTCCTACCCAACATTGCTCATTACATTTCTGTTACCGATACAGTTATCACACGAAACTATATTTATTTTAATCATCAGTAATTTAAGAGCTTTAGGCTACAGTGAAATATCATACATTAAGTTATGCTGCTTTCAGTATAGGCCTACTTTTCGTCCTACTTGCAAATTCTTAACCTATTTTACAATCACATTTTGGGAGGCCTACTGACAAAGTTACTGTTACACTTTTTTCCCATTAAACAATACTGTTACACTTGTTCCCATTAAACAACTACGGCATATTTAAAGCCACCAAACTATCCTTTTATTCGTTACTCTTAATAAAAATCGATTTGCAAAAAGTTACGGGAAAATTAATAGATTTTGTTGACTTGAAACACAGATATGTTGACTTTGAGGGTAAAACAGCAAAAATATAAGTACAAATTCAATAACATACCGGTATTTAAATTCCTGCCAATACTGACCTTTTAACTTTATTATTTGATGCCTCTAATTTGTGTAACGGGTAATTTACTCCAAGAATCAAGAATTTACTCCGTTGATGCATTAGTGGCTATGACGTTGGCAGTCTTTCTTGAGCCTTTGGAATTTACGCTGTGCTATACTGAGTAGACTTTCAATGAACTTGCCACTGACCAATATAGGCCTATTTTATGGGTAAAATAGGTCAAACCTCAAACTAACGGTAATAGAAATGAAAGTTATGGCATTATGTCAGTAAAAGTGTCCTCAATATCATACTAAAAATTGGCAAAAATTGGAGTGGCGGAAAGCCGCCATTTTGGAAAAAAATTCCGCCATGTTGGATTTAGGTAAGCTTTTCGTAAAATGGTAATACAGTGACCTCTAACTGACGTAGAGTGCTACTTTTTGCTTTATTCATTTTGTAATTAAATTTACATTAAGAAAATTACAACTTATGTAATAATTAGTTGGTTTATAATTGATTTATTAGGCTAAAACGTTAAAAAATGTCAAAATTTCAATTTCTTTTTTAAACACTTGGGATTTTGTCTAGATTAAAGCGCACAGAATATTATCCTACACGCGTGGTGTGGTGCTTAAAGATTCCGAACTGAATAGTGTACAGAATTACATACACATACATTTTTATTATGTCTGGTAGGTGAGATATAGGGGCAATGATTAGTGAAGTGCAGGTGACGTTTGAACGCGTGCCACTGGCCGTGGTGCCGCGCAGCTGCGGTCCCGATGCGTTGCGAACCGCGCTCCTGTGATGGTATTGGTTGGTTACTATGTTATGTGAAGTAATTAGCAAGTTTTATTATTAAATGTCATGTAAGCACAGGTTTATAGGGTTGTAAGCTATAACAAGCTTAGCTTAATTGTTTTTTCGTAAGAGAGAGAGAGAGATTATGTTTATTATATAATATGCAAATGTTTATGTGTTTAGTTTTCAATCATAAATGGATTCTCTAATTACACAAAAATATACGTCGAAGCAAAATCTACAGCTCAATTACTCGATAGATACATGATAAGAAATAAAAGTTATATCAATTTAAAGCGTTTCACTTCCAAACTCGTGAAAAATTATGCTCGCCTCTCGATGTTTTACCTGGAGGTCTTATGAAAAATTACCATCCAGTCTTACTCCTAACATTTTTTTCATTTTTTAAGCACAGTATCGTGTATGATGATTTTGTACGTTTGGTGTCTGGAAATATATGTAGCCAGTCCTCTTCGAGTTCATCATAAGACAGTTCTCATCGAAGACAGTTTTTCATACTTTCGATCCTGACTGGAAATCTACCTAACCTTAGAATGTACAATAGCGATTTTCCATTGATGATAAATAAAACCAGGAGTACCAGAACAGCAAACAAAGTTTAAATTTCCATAAAAGCTGGTATAAGTGTATGGTTCAACTGATTTTTAAACATTTTCAATGCGGAAATTCACAACCCTCGCGTCAGCGTGCTGCGTCCGAAATCGTTTGGCTTTAAATGCCAATAAAATAAAATGCAGTCTTTATTGATCCTAAAATTTCTACAAAAGTGAAACAAATTATTTATTTACAGAATTAGAGTGTTTTAAAATCATCATTTAATATACATAATTGATTTTCTCTAAACATTTGTTTAAATCGTATTGATATTTTTGTGGGATTTTGAGTCAATTTTATATTTATATTTTATCTGATTCACTAGTTTTCAAATTGAGTAATGGAGATATTTTTGTACAATGTTGTTCTATGAATCTTATATTGGACATTGTTTTTATTTCTGGTGTTATATTTTTAATTATATTGTACATTATTATATTCTAACTATTTTGTATATTGTATTATCAAACAGTTTCCGTAATCAACATGTTTACCAGGAACATGAACCGCTTAGAAAAATGATCTAGCAAGCCTCATACTGAAACGTTGAAGTCTTGCAATTAGGTCACCGATTTGATAGATAAACTCATCAGAACTTAACGTTCTCGAAATAAACTGGATTGCCTTCCAAGTATCATTCATCTTCATCTCTATAACAGCACCTAAACCAAGCTTGGAACATCAGCGGGCACTCTCAGTGGTAAGATAAGATCAAGTAATAACAAGTGCTGTCGCTTTAACATTTATTTAGTTAATTTTTCTGTTCATAATCTCGTGTTTAAAACTCCAAAGTCACTCATTCTTTTCAAACAGAACTCTCTTCAAAGGTTCAATAGTAGAGAACAGTCCCGGAACCAACTTCATTAAATAGCTAATCATTCCCATGAGTCTGTGAACAGTTCCGTCCGATTTGTAGGTATAGGTAAAGCCTCCTCATCGTTTATTTTATCTAGATCAGGTGGAATATTGCAATTATCAATTACATGGCCAATAAAATTAATTTTGGTCTTCTTAACCTCACATTTTCTAGCATTCAAAGTAACTACTTTCAAATTTCTTCAGCAAAGAAACAAGATTTCGTCATCCTGTTTGGGTGTTTCCATCAACTAAAAAGATCATCTGCTAAATTTACCACACCATCAAGGCCATCTGGTCATCCTTTAAAAGTGCTCAGGAGAGATGAAATACCAAAAGGCATTTGAGAAAAATCTCCTGGATGGAATGATAATTGTGTTAAACAATGCAGAATTAGAGTCAAGAGGTACTTGTCACAAACCACTGTTAGCATCGAGTCTACTAAAACACTTGGCACTACCAACCCTCACCCAACCCTCATCCAAAGCTGGAACAATGGTATTTTAAGATATTTGTTTAACACAGTATAATCAAAAGCCATTTGACCCATTTTTCTCGGGAACAACTACTATAGGAAATCACCATTTGGCTGGGCGATAAACTTAGGTAATTACTCCTTCACTGACCATTCGGTCTAGCTCTTATTTTTCAAGGTCTTCTACGTGGACAACATATAGAATAAAGTTTATAATTATCGTGTAATTCAATTGTAAAAGGATTTCCCGCGAACCTTCCTAATCCGTTAAAACTCTTGGCAAACGCGTAGTCAAGTTTTCATCCGAAGAAACAGTCTCAATTACTCCTGAAACCAACCCCAAATTAATCGCCATGCTAGGGTTTCTTCAAAAATTCCTTTCCCATGTAAAATAGGCATATTTTTCCTAAGAGTCCGGTTCTCGGCTACGACTATACTAGCAATACTACCATTGTTTTAAATTTCCGAGTTCCCTTGCTGTGTCCTCGTTTATTACATATGTAGCAAACACATTAGCTTTATGCAGTCTTTTACTCCCACGGCAAAAAATTGAAAGTTTCTCGCATATTTTGGGCCAGTTCTTTATTTCGAGCGTAAGTTTTCTAATATTAACGAGCATTTTAGAAAAAAACGCACCACATTCTCTCGAAATAGCCAATGCCTCAGGTCGGACCTGGAACTGTTATTCTTGCCGTACTCTGTCAATAACCTCCCTTAAAGAGGATTCTTTCGTCTGCAGTTGGGCACTCAAACTTTTGTTGGCCAATCCTATAACTAATTTAATCATTATCTTTTTAAATGTTTTAGCTACATTTACATTTTCCACCCAGTCACGACGCGACGTCCAGATAAATATTAAAGGTTATTAATAAATTCATCAACCTTTGAACCAGGTTTTTGAAAAGGGCTGATAAATCTAGATTATCTCTAAATATAAACTATAAACTATATTATCTCTAAAATAAAATTAATCAGACAAATTTAAGCTTCAAACAACAAACCAACATTATTGTCTGTTGAGATTCGTGTTTACTGTGTAGCCCAGATGCATTTCCTAATAATTAAAACTGCCTTGTCCAATTTTTTTTAAACATTCCGCATGATCTAGTGAAAATAAATTAACTCTAGTAAATAACAGTTTTTCCTTTTAGAGGTGATGGTAAAACGAATTTTACAGTTTTTTCAACATACCGATTATTTTTACCATTATTGTACATGACAGACTAATGGTTAGACTATTTTACCGAGTATTACACTATGTTATAAATATATAACATAATGTATACGTCGCTAAACGTCGTTCTTTAACATTATTATCATCATTATAAATTCAGGAGTTCAGATATTTAAAATTATTGTGCTCAATCTGGAATGAAAAGTGCATTGTTGGTTTGTGAATCTCGACACCTCCTGTATCCCTCCTAATAACCATAAGCTACACCCAAAACAATTAATTTAGAATTATTTAGTACATGTAAACATGTGAAGGGTTGAGGAAGGGGACTGTTTCTCAAACTACCCTCAAAAGCAGCTTATAAACTTCCTGATTAGTTATAAGGATAACGACTTTACATAGTTTGAATTCTCAGTGGGTTTCCGGTGTTATCAAAGTCTTATATAAGTTTCCTTAGAGACCGTTATGTTTCTCACGATCAAATATAACTAAAATAAAACGATGAAACTTTTAAAAGCCATCTATATTATTATTTTAATGGGTATTACATGAATTATTTGTATGAACTGGTAAGTTAGTAATTTTCATACGATACTGACTCTACACTTATTTGTTTTCAATCTGAAGTTACAAAAAATATAAACTGCTGTATATGGTAAAACTAGCTGTTACCCGTCACGGCTTCGCCCGCCTCACTACATAGCGTTAATAAGATATGTTACTGATTAAATGACGCATCATATTCCAAGGCAGTATTTTCAAAGACAACCCACGTATTTCTGGTAAACGTTTGCCGCTGTTGGGTAGCCCTTACAGCAATAGCTAATCTGCGAGCTCGAGCTTCCTCAACTGTTTCTGTAGATCTATGCCTTAGTGTCACTTCAATTGCTTTCAAACTGGACTGCCGGTGAGCTTGCTCTTCACGTCGAAGTTGCTGTTCTTCCGAAGTTTCTTCTGCTCTGTATGCTGCCTGCTGTAGTGCCGTAGAGCTTGTTGAAGCCTTGTAATTTCCATTTGTGCTTAAGTTACTGAATTTAAACCATTCAGGCTTTTTCCAAATTTTGATCCTTTTTCCCGGTTTGAGAAGATGCTTGTAATGTAGTTAATTCGTTAAGAATAAAACTCTTACCACTAGCAAGAACGATAAACATTCTGTCTTTTAGCGAATTTCCCCTATAGGGAAGAAGCTATTTTTAAACTGGTTATCTCCCAACCTTCTTGGGATCATCACTGATCTTTTATGGATATCACTGATATTTCATATTCTAGTATATATATATTACCTATATATATATATATATATATATATTTATATATATAAATCTGTGTGTGTGTGTGTGTGTGTGTGTGTGTGTGTGTGTGTGTGTGTGTGTGTGTGTGTGTGTGTGTGTGTGTGTGTGTGGGTGTGAGTGTGCGCGCGCGCGCGTGTGTGTAAAATGAATATCCGATTCCTCGATGTAATAACTAGTCGGCCATGCTCTCTGTAAGATTTTATTTCCTTAGAGACGAAATCCTTTTCTCTCCTAACTCTGAGTTTCAATTTAAAACAAAAATATTAAATGACAAACAGTAAACTGCTTTTGTCCCATTGAAGCTGAGTGGTTGTCTCCTTCAAAACAGTTAACAGTCAGGAAAATATTTTTCCGAAAAGAAAAGTTTAACCAATAATGTTATTTGAAAAATCTTTTCTACTGACCAAAAAATCTGTTGAAAAGTCATAATCTGTTCTTAATAACCTGTAGTCTTTTAAATAGTGCCATACAATTATTAGTGAATTTCCTTTGGAAAGTGAACTATTACCATGACCCGCACGGTGAAACTTAAGCCCGGGACCACCATAGAAGTTCCTAACGAGACCCCCTGAACACGTTTCGGGGGGTCGTTAAAAATTGTATGTATATATATGTGTGTGTTTGCACTCTAGCGGTCACATTTTTTGTCCGATTAATTTCAAATTTGGTAAGGACGTTCCTTTCTGTAATCAGTTGGACAAGGTTGTTGGGCACAACAATCGTAAAACTCCAAACCCCTTTTTTGGGGATTAATCTTTAAAATTTTGAGTTTTTGGGCCTTAAAAAGGTCTAAAAAGCCCCAAATGTAAAATTAATGCATATAAAAAGATGGAAATTAGTGAGACGAAAGTTTTAAGCCCTCTCTCGTCAAATCTAGCATAAGTATTTACCGAGTTATTAAAGAAAATGTGTTTCGACCAAACACAGTACGTTGTCTTATGGGGGTTTTACACTAGAAAAGCCTGCTACTCCTTTGTTAGAGTACTTTTATTATCCCTAGCAACCTTACGCCTACTTTCAAGCCTGATTGGACCTTCTCCTAACATTATAATGCGCAATATTGTATTCCCAGCTTTGCAGGTAAATGAAACCAGGAGCATCAGAACAGCCAAAAAACCAATGTTTTCAGATTTCAATACAAATTGGAATTCAAGTATGATTTTACCCTAATTTTGAGTTTTAAAAGTTTTTACGTGGAAATTCACTTCCCTCACGTCAGCCTGCTGCGTGCGAACTCGTTTTACAGCTACAAGTGTTAGAATTGGCTGTTGTAAGCATCCAATGCATACAAATTCAGTTGACACTAAGAAGCTCAAGTCTTTTAGACAAAATTTTGGCAAAGGTTTCACCAGTACAATGTAGTTCTACACTTAAACTAGAGATAGCGCGCGAGAGAGACGGCATCTGATCCATTGTACCAATGAATACACAAACAAGAAGGTTATGAAGTTATTATAAACGCGCCGCTAACGTTATCTTTTGGTTTAGTGCAGAACTTTGTTTTCAGAGCTCAGTAGAGGAGAACTGCCGGGGAGGGGCCACTTTCGGCGCTTTTTTCCCAAGTTATTCTTATGGGGATCAGTTTTTGAACACTTGCCCGATCCTACCCTACACAAATTTCCTTTTTGGCTTGTACTAATGTTCAACCCTTGCCTATATTAAATATATTTTCCCAATCCCCATCCCTCCTCTATATTTTTTAAAATTAATTTTCAAATTCAGGCTAAAAAAACTATCATTAGTGTTTATGGTCCGATTTGTCTTCAATTTGGATATGTTACTGTCCTAGGCAAGTGTTTTAATAAATTCCACTTACATTTCCCAAATTAACTATTACGGTCGAATTAAAAAAAAATACTGCCAACTATTTACTAATTTTTGCACCCGCCCTAATTTCCGTTTTGACCAGTACCCTTGCCATATTTTTCCCCTATATTTTTAAAATTTGATCTAAATTCATTTTAATACATCCTTTGCAGAAATCCACGAGTTCTGGCTACTTGGGAACCCGAGCCATTTGACATATAATAAATCACCCTTCCTCCTAATTACCTTCTCTACCAAATACATGTCTTTATATTTAGTCTTTAACAATTCTTCTGTATAAAATCCTCCTTTGATTATATTGCCATTTTCATCTTTCAAAATATAAGTCACAGGCTTTGTTTTCTTAACTTCTGCTATTGTAAAAAGCTCTCCCGTCCAGTTAGGGGTATATCCTTTACTAAATACATGTTTATATTTAGATATCCTTACACTATCCCCCACCTTATATCTTGGCTTTTTAACTTGTACTTTAGATGCTAACCTTTCATGTACATCTTTAGAGTTCTTAGCACTTACTTGGTTAGGCTTCATCCCTATGGATCTATGAACTTTATTATTATATATCCTTATTAACTTTGGAAGTAAATCCAACCACTTGTAACTCCCTTGTGCACTAAACTCTCTATACAACCAATTCTTTAAAGTTCCCTGGAACCTTTCCACAATAGCCGCCTTAGTTGTAGAGTAAGTGTGGTAGTGATTAATATTTAGAATTTTCATTAGTTTGGTAAAATCTTCATTAAAAAATTCTTTTCCGTTATCAGATTGAATATTTTTAACTCCCTTTGGGAGAATAGTTTTTATAGCTTCTGTGACTACTAATCCAGTTTTATTCTTTAGTGGAGCAGCATAAGCTTTTTTAGAAAATGTGTCTATTAAAGTTAAAATATATTTATTCCCACAATTCTCTCTATCATAATTCCGCATATCTATTAAATCTATTTGAACAGTTTCGTTTATACCCAACACCTTAAAAGACCTTCTAACAAAGTTCTTTCTCGCGGGCTTATGCAATTCGTAAGCAATTTTTTCCATTTTTTATTCTTTATTTTTAATGTTAACGTATCTGCCAAAGTCTGATAAACCAATATATTTAGGAATGACCATTTTGGATATTAGTAAAGTAATAATGTATGATTTCCACTATAATTATATGTCACAATTTAAGAATAAAAAGTTCCTAATGACAGACACAGACAGTCTTGTTTATTCTATAGTAACAGAGGACTTTTACAAGGAAATACAATGTGACTTGGACTGTTTTGACACCTCTGCATATAGTAAAGACCATTTCTTATACTCTGATAAAAATAAAAAAGTTACGAGCAAGTTTAAAGACGAATTAAATGGTCAAATTATGTATGAATATTGTGGTTTAAGGCCAAAATTATACTCTTTCATTCCTTTACAATGGTTATACGAAAAAGAAAAGCAAAATGAGCTAGAGGTTAAAAAGGCAAAGGGGGCTGACAATGCTACAGTTAAACATCTCTTAAGACACCAACATTACTTAAACTGTCTTGCAACCGGGGAAGATTACTATGAGAATGTTACAAGAATTAAATCCACAAACCACCATCAAACATTAACGATGAACAAAAAGGTACTCTCTATTGATGACGACAAGAGGTTTATTCTGGATGGCATTAACACTCTTGCCCTTGGTCACTATAAAATTGGTCAAACATAAATCTGTATTTGCCATTATTCTTTGGCCTTTCCTTGTCTATTACAAAAAAGCCATATTTAGACCTATCCCAGCATTGATGGCAGAGATTTCTAAATTGGTTAAATGAAAAATCATTCCCCACATGATTGTTATACACATGTTTTAAATTTAAATCGTCTTGTTTAAATAATATTAGAAAATTAACATTGTCACGTAAATGTTTGTTTACTTTACTGTAAGATTGACACAAGTAAAAACTGTTAATATTTTTGTGTCTGCCCATTGAGAAAAATTGTGTGATATTTGGACTATTTATGTCGTCAAATACAACTATTGAGTGTGATTCTACATCATTTGGTGTGATTTCACAGTTTGAATATGTGTGTAATTTAACTTCATCATACAGACGGAATATTTCAATTATTTTTTTATATTTTTCTTGTTCTAAAGATTTGGATATTATATATAAATTTGTAAACTTTAATCCTTGCTTTTTTACAATTAAGTTATAAATTACAACGGTCTTCCCCGAACCGCTAGGCCCTATTATAAGACAGCGAATATTATTAGGAAATAGACCCAACTTCTTTGGTGTATTTTCTTTGTGTGCTATTTTAAATTTGTTCTTTTGTTGAATAAATGACATTTTTTATATAATAAAAATGGCAAAGAGAAAGTGTAAAAAGGTCCAAGGTAAGGGATTATTCTTAAAACCATATAGAGGCCGTGGCTTGTTAAATACCCTTATAAACAACCTTCCTTTCCCCCTCCACATCCCGTCATATTCATATTGTGGTCCTGGAACTAAGATACGTGAAAATTTAGCCAGAAATGTACCTCCAAAAAATAAGCTAGACTCTTATTGTAAAGAGCACGACATATTCTACATGAATAATCCTGATACAGCCGCCCGGAACAAGGCAGATATGAGATTAGCGGACCAGGCTTGGACTAGGGTTTCGGCAAAGGACGCCAATCTGGCCGAAAAAGCAGCAGCTTATGCAGTGACAAATTTGATGAAGGCCAAGGCAAAAATGGGAATGGGATTAAAATTTAATAAAAAAGATGGACAACTTTCAGCTGTTAGAGGCCGCAAGAGACGTGCCTCACTTTCGAGGAGTGTCCCTAAAAAACGAGCTAAGAAAACAGAGACCAAAAGTAAGAGAATGTGGAATTATTAATTTAGACAGTGACAGGGGCACACATTGGACAGCATATCGTAAAAATAAAGATATTGTAATATATTTTGACCCATTCGGAATACAGCCTCCAAAAGAGGTAATTGAATATTTTGTACCATCTAAAATTTACTATACAACTGATCAAATACAAGATTTAAACAGTTCAATTTGTGGAATTTTATGTTTATCATTTATGAAGAATTTTAGTTTATAAAAATGGATTCATTTACTATAACATTTACGGGTACAGAGCCAGAGTTGAAGTCGGTGTTCTTTCCTCCTATAGAATTAAATGGTGATTATGTAATTGGACTGGTAGATTTTCAAAGTTATAATTCTATATTTAATGTTAAAAAACCTCTAAATACTTTGAAATATTACAAAATGCACAAAATTACAACCCCAAAAGGGGAGGTTACAATTGACGAACTAAACCGGGCATTAGATGGTAAAGTTGAAGTTATTATACAAAATAAAGTAGCATTAATTAATACAAAAGTCAAACTTATATTTTACAAAGGGCTAGTTCCAAAATTAAATAAACTTAAAGACACAAAATTAACTATAGACGAGGGTGAGGATGTGTATTATTACGATCACAAAGCTCCAAATGTAATTGAAATTGCTGAAGGTACATACGAAGTGTTTGAGCTTGCGAAGGAAATTCAAAAGCAACTCCCAGATTTTGTACTTATAGCCGATAATAAAACTATGAAAGCCACATTACATTCTGGCCATGTGTTTGATTTTACAAAACCGTGTTTAGGGTCTGAATTATTGGGATTTAAAGGATTTTCTACTCCAGATATTGCGTTTAAATCCGTAAATAAAATCAACATAAATAATGTAAATGTGATTAGAGTAAAATGTAATATTGCAAATGGGTCTTATTTAAATGGTGACAAATCACACACCATACACAGTTTTTATCCAGAAGCTCCTCCCGGCTACAAAATTATTGAGGTTCCCAGAAATATTATATACTTCCCTGTAAATAAGAGAAGTTTAGAAGTTGTTAGCATTACATCTGCAGATCAACACGACAAGCCAATTGACTTTAATAAAGAAGAAACTACAATTACTTGTCATATAAAAAAGATATGAGAATTTACAAGAACGGACTGAGTGTGCAAAATGCCAGGTTTCTGCGATCAATTGGGTTGAAGTTAAAATTTTCTATTAATAAAAATGGAAGATTTTCTAGACGTTACAGGAAAATTCCAATACGACGATAGCGTGGTTAAAATTACAAATCACTCATATGTTCCACACAACACTTTAGCAATAAATAATTCCGTTGAAATTCGAATATGCATAAATAATCAAGATTTACTAACACTCCCATGTAGGAGTTATCTGTATATTAAAGGAGAAATAGAGAATCATGATAAAGGACATTTTATAAATAATGCATTTGCATTCTTATTTGACGAAATTAGATATGAAGTTGCTGGTAAAGAAATAGATATTGTAAGAAATCCGGGAATTTCCAGTCTTATGAAAATATTGTGCTCTTACAATAAAACAACAAAATTGTCAAATGTAGCATTTGATTCTGATGAAAATTTAAAGGAGTTCCATAAAAGCGGCAAGTTTAGTACTTGTGTCCCGTTAGAGCTGTTAATGGGTGTGTTTGAGGATTTTAAAAAGGTTTTAGTAAATGTTAAACAAGAATTGGTGTTGAAAAGGTCCAAAAACGACTTAAATTGTATATTAACAACATCTAATGCTCCAACTGGGGTCGATCCTATTCCTAAAATTACACTTAAATCGATTCAGTGGGTGATGCCGCATGTGGTGCCATCTGATGGGGAGAAGCTTCAATTACAAAAGATGTTATTGCAAAATAAAAATTTGCAAATTGCATTTAGAAGTTTGGAGCTGCACGAACTCCCATCATACCCCAAAACCAAGAGACATACATGGTCAGTTAAGACGTCTTCGAGTTTGGAGAAGCCCAGGTATATTATATTTGGTTTCCAAACTGGTAGGGACAACAGTGCACGAAAAAGAACTGATGAATTTGATCACTGTAAATTGAAAAATCTCCAAGTGTTTTTAAACTCTGAATATTATCCTTATAGTGATTTAAATCTCGACTTTGAAAATGGAGATGCCTCTAAAGCTTATGAGATGTTGTGAGGTTTAAGGAGAATTACTACAACACCGTCCCCGATCCTATGTTTAACAGAGCTGACTTTATAAAGAAATATCCTCTAATTGTAATAGATTGTTCTAGGCAGAATGAATCAGTAAAAGAGGGGGTTGTAGATATTAAATTAGAAATTGAAACTGCAGAAAATGTCCCTTCAAACACATCTGCATATTGCCTAATAATACACGATAAAGTGTTTGAGTATAATCCTTTGACAAATGAGATAAATAAAATGTAAATAAAATGAAAACAAATATTCAACAAGAATTGGTAGACTCTGCAAAACAAATAAGAGAAAAATATAGGGCGTTAAAACGTGGTAAATTTCTAGAGGCTGAAGAGAGGTTCCAAACATTCCAGCCGTTAATAGAGCCTTTGCAAGAATTAAAAAATTTAGCCACAAAAACAGAGAGGCCAGTTCTCCCAATGATTTTAGAAAAGACCCCGTCTAGAATACCAAGAATAACACAGATAACACCACACAAATTAGATTTTGGTCTTTTAGCATCAGACTATTTAGGAAATTACCTTAGTAGAAGTAGTATGACAGACACCACATATGGTATTAGGTGAGAAGGAAATAATTTTTTTATTGGGAATCAGGAAGTTCAAATTGCCAATGATGATGTTACAGTTGGAGAAAAAATTTATAAAGGGACAAAGGGATTGTGGGAATTGTTAACTTTAAAAGAACCCGTAAACTATAGTCAGGTTGATTTGCAAAATTATAAAGAGATTTTGGAAGCTACAAATGCACATTTAAAGGGTTATAAAACGGGTGCGGCGATGTCAAGTAATTAACACACTAAATATCTTAATATAATTAAACCCCTGTTTAAGACTGTTGGTGAAGGTTTAAGGCAGGTAACTGGTAATAAAATAGACTATGTTTATTGGGACGATCCTAATGAGCTTGTAGATAGGTTAAGACTGCTTTGGTTAAGCCGATTGGCGGGAAATTCTGGAGTGGATAATGAGATAGATTCTATCATAGAAGAATTGAGGGAAAGTGGAATTGTTTATTAAATAAAAAGATGATAGATAAATTTTATCGCGTATATAACCCGTATAGTAAACCAGAAGCTAGAAGTTTTAAAGAAACTACTTTAAATCTAAAAGATGATGGTTGGAATGCTTTAAATTATAAAATTAGTAGTGTTAAAGGTGGGGAGTTTACTGATGATGTATCGACTTTGGGGCAGACGTTAACCAGAAAAGGTGATGCTTTTGTACAAGGTAATACTAAATATGAGTTTTTAGAATCCAAGAGTAATAATTGGAACGCTAATAAACGCAAAATTACTAATGTTAAACGAGGTGAAAGATCAACCGATGTACCCACATTAGAGCAAACTTTAATAAGAAAATATGGTGTCTTTGTACAAGACAAAAATAATTATGAATTTTTGGAATCGGAGAATGGTATTTGGAATGCCAAAAAGCGAAAGATTAGTAATTTGTTGGCTGGTAAAGAAAGCGATGATGTTGTAAACGTCTCTCAAGTACCAAAAATGGATCTAAACTTTTGGGATTTTAATAATAAAAGGCTAGTTCGTGTTAAACCCGCTGTTGATGAGAACGATTGTGTTACAAAACATCCGACTGTGACTTTAGACGGTCTTAAATTTGATGGTAAAAATAAGCAATTAACAAACATTTTACTTGGAACATTGCCAAATGATGTGGCTGTTGTTAATCAAATTTTAACAAAAGGTGAGAAAAGCATAATAAAACAGGGGGATAAAAATTATAATGTATTAACATTAGATAGCGATATGTGGGATGCAGAGGACAAATTAATAAAGAATGTACCTGAAGGCAAAGATAGGAGTGATATTTGTTTAATGTCACAGGTTTTGAGGTATGACGATAATATTAAAACTTTTAGACAAGACAATATTAAATTTGATATTTGTTTAAAATCACATGCATTAAGGTTTAACAATAAAACTAATAAATTTATGCAAGACAATAATCAAATCGATTTGATGATGTACAATCCTAAATTGTTGGTTGCAGACCCTACATCTTTAAGCGGATTTAAGACTTTAGATGGAGAGGCATATATGCTAAAAAAACTATGTATATCAAAGAATGAGTGATGGTATGTTAATTGGTAGCAATGGAGGTGTTTTTGAAACGACAGAGACTGGCAGATACGTTAACATTAAAAATAAAGAATAAAAAATGGAAAAAATTGCTTACGAATTGCATAAGCCCGCGAGAAAGAACTTTGTTAGAAGGTCTTTTAAGGTGTTGGGTATAAACGAAACTGTTCAAATAGATTTAATAGATATGCGGAATTATGCTAGAGAGAATTGTGGGAATAAATATATTTTAACTTTAATAGACACATTTTCTAAAAAAGCTTATGCTGCTCCACTAAAGAATAAAACTGGATTAGTAGTCACAGAAGCTATAAAAACTATTCTCCCAAAGGGAGTTAAAAATATTCAGTCTGATAACGGAAAAGAATTTTTTAATGAAGATTTTACCAAACTAATGAAAATTCTAAATATTAATCACTACCACACTTACTCTACAACTAAGGCGGCTATTGTGGAAAGGTTCCAGAGAACTTTAAAGAATTGGTTGTATAGAGAGTTTAGTGCACAAGGGAGTTACAAGTGGTTGGATTTACTTCCAAAGTTAATAAGGATATATAATAATAAAGTACATAGATCCATAGGGATGAGGCCTAACCAAGTAAGTGCTAAGAACTCTAAAGATGTACATGAAAGGTTAGCATCTAAAGTACAAGTTAAAAAGCCAAGATATAAGGTGGGGGATAGTGTAAGGATATCTAAATATAAACATGTATTTAGTAAAGGATATACCCCTAACTGGACGGGAGAGCTTTTTACAATAGCAGAAGTTAAGAAAACAAAGCCTGTGACTTATATTTTGAAAGATGAAAATGGCAATATAATCAAAGGAGGATTTTATACAGAAGAATTGTTAAAGACTAAATATAAAGACATGTATTTGGTAGAGAAGGTAATTAGGAGGAAGGGTGATTTATTATATGTCAAATGGCTCGGGTTCCCAAGTAGCCAGAACTCGTGGATTTCTGCAAAGGATGTATTAAAATGAATTTAGAGCAAATTTTAAAAATATAGGGGAAAAATATGGCAAGGGTACTGGTCAAAACGGAAATTAGGGCGGGTGCAAAAATTAGTAAATAGTTGGCAGTATTTTTTTTAATTCGACCGTAATAGTTAATTTGGGAAGTGGAATTTATTAAAACACTTGTCTAGGACAATAACATATCCAAATTTTAAACAAATCAGACAGTAAATAAAGAAGTTGGCAATTGGCAGTATTTTTCAAAAATATTTTTTAATTTGACCGTAATAGTGAATTTGGGAAATGTAAGTGGAATTTATTAAAACACTTGCCTAGGACAATCACATATCCAAATTTTAAACAAATCGGACAGTAAATAAAGAAGTTGGCAATTGGCAGTATTTTTCAAAAATATTTTTTAATTTGACCGTAATAGTGAATTTGGGATATGTATGTGGAATTTATTAAAACACTTGTCTAGTACAATAACATATCCAAATTTGAAATAAATCGGGCAGTAAATAAAGAAGTTGGCAGTTGGCAGTATTTTTCAAAATATTTTTTAATTTGACCGTAATAGTGAATTTGGGAAATGTAAGTGGAATTTATTAAAACACTTGCCTAGGGCAATCACATATCCAAATTTGAAATAAATCGGGCAGTAAATAAAGAAGTTGGCAATTGGCAGTATTTTTCAAAAATATTTTTTTATTTGACCGTAATAGTGAATTTGTGAAATGTAAGTGGAATTTATTAAAACACTTGCCTAGGACAGTAACATATCCAAATTGAAGACAAATCGGACCATAAACACTAAAGATAGTTTTTTTAGCCTGAATTTGAAAATTAATTTTAAAAAATATAGAGGAGGGATGGGGATTGGGAAAATATATTTAATATAGGCAAGGGTTGGACATTAGTACAGGCCAAAAAGGAAATTTGTGTAGGGTAGGATCGGGCAAGTGTTCAAAAACTGATCCCCATAAGAATAACATGGGAAAAAAGCGCCGAAAGTGGCCCCTCCCCGGCAGTTCTCTTCTACTGAGCTCCGAGGTTAGAAAAAGTGGCAGCATTTTTAACATCAGTCCTGACCTTCTTAGTGTTTCTGTATTCACTGATTGTACGCATATGTTGTTATTATACACGCAGTCTTAACGCTATCTATTACTTTACTGCAGACCATCGTAAACAACTCCCCAAGCGAGTATGAATTTTTAACGAGTCTTCATTGGTATTACGTGTCCTACTGAAAATACTTTCATTTTGTACGCCTCTTTGATCTCTTTAACATTAATAGACAGTTTAATTATGTTACTAAATTACATTAATAACAAAGGTATGGCTCGTAAAATGAATTTAAACTGGTTATACAACCCAACAGTAACAAAAATTAATTACAAATATACGATTGTATAAATGTGTTTTTAACATTGGTTGTGGGCTCCAAAACCACTAACTAGTAAACACCACATGTTTCTAGGAAGCTTACAAATACCGATAACTGAAACACACCATTGTCACGGCTTTAATTGTCCTGCAATGGTCAATGTGGCACAGAAGGTAATTGGCGACTCAATATACCCAATTAAAAATAACGCAACAATTAACGTTATTTTTAAAGTCGAACTCAGTCGTAAAGAAATTAGTTATGTGAGGTTTTAAAACTTGTATATATTATAAACAAGAAGAATACGCTCAACGACTTAAATTACGTGCTACACAAAAGATGAATTATAACTATTGAATGGTATTAATTTTAACACGATGTATGTTTGAATATTTTTTGTTTTTAATAATTTATATAATAAAGTGTTTATTTTTATAAAGTATAAACTGTTACACTATAAACTATAAAGTTTACACTAATATGTATACAAAACTATTAATTATGGTATAAGATATTTTGTCGTATTTGAATGAGCAAATTTGAGCAAATGTAATGTAATTAGTTTAACCATTTATCAATTAATTAGAGCTAAGTAACATAATCATGCTATTACATTACATTTCACCAGCTATTAGTTGTCAACTTGTTTTGTCGTTGAATGGCAGATTTTTCGTAGTTTATGACGAGGCCACAATGAGAAGTGCGGCTGTGCTGTAAATAACTCAGCCAGAAGGGTGGCGTGGTGCTGCAGTGATCGACGGCCTTACAGGCTATTTCCGCCCATCTTCACTTCTATTCAATTCTATTCAGTAAATAAATATTCAGGCAAAGTCGTCTTGCATCATACTAAAGTGAAACCATTAATAATTAGGATGCATGAAAATTACGTACTTAGAAACCAACTATTTTGAAAGATGCTTATTTTAAACCACTCAATTCACTAAACTATGTCAAACTATTAACAACTAGAACTTCGTAATCGTATCCTCGCATTCAGGGTTAAAATGTCATTGTATAAATAGAATGTTATAAGTAGTTACGCAAAAATAAGTCAAATATAAGTCATTATACATTTATAAGCTAAAATAACAAATTGATGTCTAGGAAGTGTTACGAAACGGCAAATAATATTCTTAAACCATTAGCTATCTATTTGCTAGATAGGGACATAATAGTTCTCCAAATTCTGAATGTCTGTATTTAACATTTTTTTTAGAATTATAGCATTTTGGACCTTGGAGGCGTAACCTCACAGTTAGGATGATGGGCCATTACGTTTTTGAGCCTAATGCAAGCACGTTTGTTATAGTTTCAACTGTTCAGACGGTTTAAAACTGATTGACTCATTTTAAACGTCTTTAACGTCTCAAAAGAAGAAAAAAATTTCCCCTATAAGGTAGAAACTACTATTTCAGGTTACAAGGTATGAATAAGGTCCGAAACCAAGATATTTTGTTTCGTTCTAAGGCCCCCAGATGCCAAAAACACTATGTAAATCTCGGTATTCAGATGCCAGCGCGTCATAAAAATGCTATTCTATAATAGGTAGGGATATAGATGGAGTTTTGTTTAGAATATTTAATACTTAGGAGCCTGCTGTTTTCTTAGGTCGTTTATCCCATTACGCGAATATTTAAGCGTACTCATAGTTATTTGTAAATATGTTTTATAAACATTCATTATCTACTATTACAGTACACTTAATTTGTATTCTATTCTGACAGAATAACAAACTTTAATGAAATGAATTATTACAGTTGAGTATGGTAAAATAACATGCATGACACTTCAGTGGTCATTGATGTACACTTCATTTATGATGAGTCCAATCTAAGCGAACCGGTATACAATAATGTGGAAAAGTGTTAAAGTACTGCAGTAAATATAAGAATAAGGCTACTGCAACAGTGTACGAATGATTATTTCCTAAGCATGTGGCTGTCTGGAATTGTTCTATTGCGGTTGGAAGGTTGCCTGGCAAGCAGAATTTATAACGACATATGACAGCTTCGCCCGCCTTAAATTATATTTCCTCACATCGCAGAAATATCGTGTGAACATCCACGACATGTTTATTCTATTTATTCATTATTTTAATATTCTTTATTGATTATTTACGTTTGACTGTAGGTGTCATTTAATACGAAAGTTTTTAGAAGACAATGTTCTAAACCTCTAAAGTCGTGAGTGTACCTCGGGTTAAGAACCGATTTTATTTTTCGCCAATATCATTTATTATATATTTACTAGGTCGTAAGTTATGTTTCCAAATTAAAATTGGAAGTAAGGATTCTACTCTTAGTGAAGATCTACACAGTTAAATGTTATTTATTTGTGAATTCTCTTAGTTTGTGCTGAATTTTACCTCCCTCAAAATGAAGATTGCTACTAGCACAGGCACTTTAGGCAAAAATATGCCCTAAATTGGACAAAATTAAGAACTAGCTGGCTTTTGGTGTGTTAATTAAGGTTAGATAAGGTAAGTATTTTCTGAAAGTTCCCCTCACTTCCTCCACTTGCTTTACCCGGTATAGTGTTAGAAAGAGCCTAAGTGATGCGAAAATAGGAAAATCACTATTCCGCACCCGTTGGCACCGATTTTGGTGGTTGTGGTCATATTTTTCAAAATGACAGTGGTTATACTAAATAACAGTCACTGCAATAATTCATAACATTTTAAGGCTTTATTTGTATGCAAATTTAGGATACATTTTAGCATTTTTACCGAGAATTTCAGTTGTAGACAGCCACAAACCCTACTTATTATCTTTTATTATACCTAAAATTTATTCAAGAAGGTTTATCGATAAGGAAACACTGGTATAAATTTCTAGTGTGATCTGGGATATGCATAGTTCGGCCAAAATGTGCTTCTAAAGTTACACGCACCGAGCTACAGCGTCCGAATCTTCCGCGCATTTCGACTGCTCTGTGGATAGCGACAATTGTCTCCAGTTGCTATTTAATTTCTCATTTGACTAACTTAAATTATGACTATTTTAACAAATTAACTTGCATAGAGAAAGCTAGCAGCATTTTTAAGAAACCTGATATCCATGGATACAAATAAATAAATAAAACTACATCGTGCAGAGAAATTTAAGTTTGCAGATTTTGGGTTGGCAGCTTCGAATAACAAATTCGGCTCAACAACGCTTTCACGCCAGCTATAATTTACACAGCGTAACACGTAAACAAAAGAGTAGTGTGTTTGAAGTTGTCTTGGGGAGTAATCATGGTACAATTAGTAATTAAAAATATTTGATTTAAAGTACTAAATAATTTTTAGCCATTTTAAGTGTTGTAATTGTTATCAAGTAGAAAATGACGTGAGTCGTCAATCGGAGATTGCTGGTGTTTCACAAAGGGAACTACAGTGAAGTGATTTGTAAAATGGAAGCGAGAATATTTATTTTAACGAATTGGACTACTATTCATATTATTTGAAATAGCTTTGTTTAAATTTAGGTCGTTTTTACATTAAGATTGTAAAATTATTTCGCTAATCGCAAAAGGTAAATAAACTTCGAGCTGACTGGTCTACCAATTATATACTCGCTTAGCCTGAGAGAGAGACTCTAGGATTGAATATTGAGCAAACACAGATAAAAGATATATACACTGTTTAATTGCACACTTTAAAATCTGAATACATGCTTATAATATAATGGATGCACAGAAAAGCTAAATAAAGTTCATATACATTACATACTATAGACAAAATATATCATTCCTCCAGCACGTAATTAACTAATAAAGTGGACCCTCATAAAACAAATCTTCAAGTCTAAAATATAAATCTAATTTATTATGTCCCCACAAAATCTACTCTACTATATGACACAAAACACACGCACAAAAGGGTAACCCTTCTACTAGGGAATATTCCATAACAAGGACTTGGGTCCGCACTCTTTCTCAAAATAGAGTCCTTACACAAATGTAATTATTTGAACATTCCCAAAATCAAAATTAAATACAACACTTATTTATCAAAATTCCTTAATTATATTTACATTGGGCCCTAAACCTATTATTCTTGGATTACTTCACGTTTTTAACGCTTATTTTCCCTTACAGTCTATTAAGACTCTTTACTTAACGCTTTCCTTCATTTCAGGCAAACCTTAATTGATTACCACAATAAATTTGATTATGTGTTATTACTCAAAAGGAGCTTGTACTGTTATTTTAGCTTTAACTTTGATTAAATTTTCGGGAAATGGAGCCTAACTTTCTGTGCACAAGTCTGACGATGTTCCACATACCGTAAGTCCCAAAGTGGTCCTGCCCCAAGAGGTTCTCTGCCCTGGCTGCGGTGTTGCTCTCTGGGGTTGTCCAGGGGCCACTGTCTGCCGGGCTCGCTGTTGGGGGTGGCCCTCGCCTCTTCGCACGAGTACGCGGTGTCCTGGTCCGGGGTAGTGCCAGGGCCCTCGCTCGACCGAAGTTCGGGGTCGCTCGTCCCGCAGGGCTGGCTCCGCTCGAACGTTGCGGGAGGTCTGTGTCGGTGGTCTTCCGTCAACTTCCCGTCCTGGACTCTCTCGGCTGGGATGGTGGCTAGTGATGAGGAATCTGTGCTCGTCTGAAGTGTGAAACTTGGTGACAGTCGTTGTGGAACTCTAAGGGCGGCTTAATACTCGTCCCCCAGATGTCCCTGCTCCTTTCCTCACTCTCCCAAGAATGACTTCCTTCCTCGTCTTCCTTCCTCCCTCCTTTTTAGTTCCCTCTCTCTGTTCATATTTTTCCCCCAGATTATGTCCATCCCATAATCTATTAACCAATCGGGGTGACGATTAGCCACGCCTCTACTATTTGATTGGCTGATCAACTGTCAGCGGAAATACGCCATTTTTGAATGCTGATACTGCCAGTTGGTAAGTTCTTTGATTTCTAGGCATGCAACTTTCCCACGAAGTGTTTATCCTTCTATTCGATACGTTGTGTTATTGTTTCCCATAGTATATTTGAAACTTTTGCTAGTGCAAGCTCCGTTCTCAGGCTCCCTCGTGTTTCCCACGTGTGTTCAGCCACGTGCGGTTCTGTATAAATTACTAGTCCCGCAAATCAATTTTTAATTATATACATATTTTTTATATAAAGTTTACAAGATATATTAACATGAATTTGGTATATGACTCATCTACTTACTCATCCACTTGTTTATCAAGAGAAGAGACATCCAAACGTCTCCCCTATACGTTGCGCAATTTTGTTTATTTCGCGTTAAAGTCCAAAGCTGAAAATTAATAAACTATTGAACTAAAAGAGCCTCCCTTGCTTACGCTATTATTTCAGTTTATAGCCCAAAGTCTTATGTGTCCTCAATTTCGACTGCACTTGGGTTGCATGTACATCGACAGCACGGATCCAGGCAGCTGATCGAAACTGCACAATTTAGGATTTTGCTGTACTTATAAAGAGATCCGATACTCAATGACGAACAAAGTGTTTCGGAATGAAAGGAAAAGGTTTTTATTCAATACTTGTATGACAATGCAGATTTCAATATACGAACGATTGACGGACATGGAACATTTCATGCAATGGCTGGTATGTACCACTCTACATGTGACTCAAGGAAATAGCGATGTCCCAAGAATAATGAAGGTAACATCAACGGGTAATATTGCTGCTGCAAGAGGACATTTTCATATTTTATGGTACAACAAACCACTGCTGCCAGGATTTAAGAAAGTGATTATCGAAGCTTTGTCTCGTCCCACTCCTAAAAGTGTTAAAAATACTTTACGTTTGCAAAGAACGTCAGCATTGTGGCTTCAATACTATCACCAAGTAAGTTTTATACTTTTAGCGAATTTCCCCTATAGGGAAGAAGCTATTACCGTAGTCGGTATGGTAAGACCTAGGCCCGGAACCATGATAACTTTTCGTTTTGAGGTCCCCAGACCCCAAAAACACCATTCGTTTGAAACTGTATATATATATCTATATATATATATATATATATATATATATGTATGTATGTATGTGTGTGTGTCCGTGGGTGCGATAACTCTCGTAAAAAAGGTCCGATTTTGATGACATTTGGTACAAACGTTTGACTTTAAGTTCGAAAACCAGACAGATCGACCTATCCGAAGGGGTATTTTGGGGGGTTTTGTACCCCAAAAATGGGTTTTTTGAGGTTTTTACACATAATTTTTGAAAAAGTGAAATTTTATTTTTTTCCATTGGAATCAGCATAAAAATACGCACAATTTGGTGTTTTAATCATTGTTCTACGTCAATTGGTTACTGAGATATTGAAAGTGCTAAACACAGTAGGTTGTCCAATGCTATTCTTATGGAGGTTAAGACAAATTGTATATCTCGCTTATTTATCAACTTATCCTGATGAAACTTGGTATATTGCTTCATTTCATCGTGGTCTATTGATATTTTCACAAAAAACCATTTTTTGGCCGATAGTTCCCGTAGCAGCAAACCTGCATACTCAGCCCCATGTTATTCTTATGGAGAATAAGTAACGTGTTATCTCCTTTAATTATGAACATAAATTAATAGAACTTGGTATGTGGCTTTACCTAGTTGAGTTATATTGATATTTGTATAAAAACCCATTTTTAGTGTTCCTAATTTCAGCAAACCTGCATACTCAGGCGCCATGTTATTCTTATGGAGAATAATTAAAATGTCATAAATCGTTTATTTATCAATGTATATTGATGAAACTTGGTATGTGGCTTTATGTGGTATTAAGATAATATTATATGCATTGGAAATTCGCTGAGTATGCAAGTTTGCTGCTACGGGGGTATTTTTTTGTTATAAGAGCCGAAAGAATAGGATATTGGTCGCTGCATTTGGTGTGTGTGCAAAATACGGGCATTTCTACCTAAAAAAAATAGGAAATTTTCACGCCCTCATGCCGGAAGAAGAGTTTTTGAAATGTACACAGGAATATTTGTTTACAATACGTAGATCGGAAAGTTTCTGGAATAGAATATCAATAGATCTCATAATAGAACAAGATTTGATGAGCACATTGAAAGCAACTGGAGGAAGAGATGGAACTAACTCATGGCGTCAACTGAATGAGCGATAATGGCTTGCAGGTAAAGCAAGCAGATAGTGACAACCTCAGTTGAACAGCCACTTTAGGCAAAGAAGGTGCCGCCGTCGTTGGAACGGATACGGATTTACTCGCTTTACTTATCACAGTTCGAGTGGAATGTTCATCGAAATTGTTTTTCGTGAAATCATCTATCACATCTACCAAATAAACAAAGATATTTAGCATACAAGACGTCAACAAATGCGGCATCGGGGTATGACACGACCTCGTACTTTTTGAGGAAAGGAAAGCAGACAGTTTGGAATTTGTTGAATGAATCAGCAGCGCTTCACCGTTAAGTAAACGATTTTTACGATCAGTCCGCCATTAAATTTCAGATTATTTAAGCAGGTGAAAATCCCTACTAGCTGTGTATGGGGGAGGAACGTTCTTATCTTTGAGTGAGTTTCGATACATTGCGCTGCACACACCGTCACACGCCAGAAAGTTCTAATCTTTGAGAGAGTTTCGATACATTGCGCTGCACACACCGTCACACGCCAGAAAGTCTTATCTTTGTGAGAGTGTCGATACATTGCGCTGGACACACCGTCACACGCCAGAAAATCTTATCTTTGTGAGAGTGTCGATACATTGCGCTGCACACACCGTCACACGCCAGAAAGTCTTATCTTTGTGAGAGTGTCGATACATTGCGCTGCACACCCCGTCACACGCCAGAAAGTCTTATCTTTGAGAGAGTGTCGATACATTGCGCTGCACACACCGTCACACGCCAGAAAGTCTTATCTTTGTGAGAGTTTCGATACATTGCGCTGCACACACCATCACACGCCAGAAAGTGTCAGCTTAATTCGATTTGTCCGTTCTTCCTCCAACGTCCGACGCAGCATCTCTCCATTCTTAGCGCGTGTATCTTCAGGTACAACATTGGCTTGGAAACAGCTTAGCAACAACAGAATGGAGATGGTGGGTATATAATGGGCAACTGACCCCGACACCAAGCACATTAACTTTCTCATATGACAAGCTTTTATAGTTAATTATATGTAGAGGCCAGTGTGAGAGAAGCTGTGACAGCGCCCGAGCAGTGTTACCTTGTTCTGCCACGTGTAGCAGCTTTATTGGAGATTGCGTCAATGGATTGCCCACATCTTCTGCAGATGAGAATGTTGACGATGTGGGGTTGGAGTTATGTAGGTAAACAAAATGATTTATTTTATACGCGTTGAAATTTGCTTCAAAAATAGGATGAACGATATATATCGGCATAGAAAACTCTTGTTATTAGCAGTCAGAGTCACAACTCTGGGCACACAGTGTGATTGGACACTTTATGAAGTGTCCAGGCCGCGTTGTGCAATCAATGTAGAACAGTATTTCATATAAATATTTATTTCTAGTACAAATTGTATTTCAAATAGTAGTATCGGTGTTAGGAACCGAAAGAATAATTTCATCGTTCGGATATATTGCTAGTATCAAATATTTGCTGGTTTGAAACTCGACAGATAACAACTAAAAAACGGCCAAAGCCGATATCCATCGGACAAAAAAGAATTATAAACAAAAATAATCATATAAATACTACAGATCAGATATATCTGCACTATGTAACTAACTTTCTTTGCTCATCAATTGACTGTTTTATTATATATATGTGAAACAATAAATATGGTCACCAAATGCATTTTACGTACATAAAACATGGACTGACATATTTTTAGGTCTATTTTATTTTAAGTATAGGCCAACTGGCGATTGCCATTATTCGTCTTTCCAGCAAGTGGTCATCAACGTGGAATGAGCTTCACAGAATGTCCTGTGTATACTTGTTATTTAAGACATATCTATGCCTATACATTTATTAGCGTTTGGATACAATTAAATTTACAGAGTTGCGAGATATTTCATTACAATAACTATAACTATAACTAGATATGTGTATTTAAATTAAAACAATAAAATATGATTTTCCAGTGTTGACGCAATTTAAAAAAAGATTTTGTTTACATTAGATATAGTACAATTTAACCAGGACTTAATAACAGAAATTGAGAGAGTAGCTGTTCTCGTTCGGACTAACACATAGTGGTTCGACGAATCAATTAGCAGAGATACACGCGGTCAGTCACACACGCAGCTTTACCACTTTAATTAAAACTTTCTGCCTAGGGAAAGTTGTGCAGTTCCAGCTAAACTCGTATTACTTACAACTACGAATTAGGGACAAGTTTTTTTTTAATAATTAATTTTATATTAATGTGTTTGACAAGCGATTTGAGTATACATATTCGGTTACTCAAACAATTCGTTTCGTGTTTTAATCAAAATAGGCTTATCTTTAATCATTGAACCCATATTATTGGCTTATCCCCCCTCCCACCACAGTCATATTTTGGTATAAAAATAGCAAACAATACATGTTTAGTTCACAAAATATGTAAATTTCTGAGTTATTTATAATCCAACATTTAAAATCCTGCCACCGTTATATATAGGACAATAAGGTACAAGATTTTCTTTGTTCTCTCCACCTTGTTATAGAACTTATAGTATTTATGATATTTAGCTCTGAAACATAGAACTTTTTTGGTACGGTAAAGTTAATGAGCTTTAGATTATTTACCGAATTTGCAGTTAATATCAGTATAACGTTTGTCAATTTTTAAATAAATCTCTTTTTCTGGTCTGGAGATTTCATTTTTCGGTCAAATATATTTAAAAACTGACAGACTGCAGCTAAACAAGCGGTATTAAACAAAAAATTAAACTTGCTCAACATTGTATGTTCCATTTAAAGAGGAGAACCTGAAAATATATTGCCAGTGCAACTCGCACCTTTGCACTCATGACCTAAGCGTTATTTGTTTTTACATATTATTAGTTTAGACTTACACTAAAAAACGAAAGTATGTGCATTCTATTGGTTGAATGTAACTTTATGTCTCGGGTGTTGTGTTTGTAGGTAACCTGCCTAAGGTAAGATTTTAACGCTATATAAAGCGATATGTTGCTTGTGTCTGTATAAATATTTTATTTGAAGTAAAGTATTAGAACAAACTGACAACTTAAAACTGCAAAAAAATAATTTTAAAAGTGTGGTCGTGTTTTTGGATGATCTTAAGTTAAAATTTTTTTTCAGTTAGTCAACAAATATTCGAGAAATTTCTGAAATTATCCAATATGTTGTATTTACGAACTTAATAAAAGAAATAATACACTGGTACTCCAGTAGGATGTCACTAATAACATCAACGAGACATCGATAGCACTGTACAGGCCTTGACTGGGTATGCTAAGTGTGGATTGGAAATGTAAGCCTAAAGCTACAACTAAAAAACTAGTAAAAAGTTAAGTGAAGTTCATGTAACCTTTTTATCTGACCAAGGTTTGTTATTAAGAGTATTTAGGTCACTCTAGCGCCTCTGACATGACTTAATGACTACGCATGTAGCCGGGACCAACGGCTTAACGTTCCTTCCAAACACGGTGGCTGTCTGAGATTCAAAAGTCACATGGATTTCACCGGGAATCGAACCCGGGTCTTTTGGGTGGTAGGCCATTAGTACTCGACCCACTCAGCGATGACTCCCACTACACAACTACTGAAATGGTACCAGCAGTAGATTGTTTGCTTATTGCACAGCTCCGCTCTTGACTGGACCGATCGGAGAATTTACAGACACTAAACTGGTGAATATTATCAGTTGAGTTATACACATAGCTGTATATTTGCTTGCTTCAACTACAGTTGTAAAGATTAATTTTTCGATGTTATTGATACAAATTACATTGACGAATATTAGGTTTATAAAACTAAATGCAGCTATTATTAGTTTAAAATAGTCCTTGTAAACGAGGCTTGCCATCCAGCAGATAATGAGGATCTGTAGACACTCGAGTCAAGAGGCTCCTCTGCTCCTTCGCTTACTTGACTTTACTGTTCCGTCTGCTCCGGCTTTGAGTTTTCTGGGCTTAGTTCATACTGCCATAATTTATTATTAATAATTAACATACATACTTGTGTTATCTAATATTTTTTTCTTTTTCTCAACACTGTCCGCACTTACGAAATTATTATACAACATTTATATTCAACATTGTAGAACTGAGTATTACATTAATTATAATATTTATTATGGTAACCCTAGTAAATGATTACAGTTATATACGCAGTTACATGTAGACGTGTAACTACTATAGGCCCTAACCTAATCCAGTCCTTTTCGACCTTTGACCCCTGACGTCACGCCCCCTCCCCCACCCACCCGGCCACCTCCTACCACTTTACCTAACCTACATTTGGACAGTGTTGCCAACATATTTTTTTCTGTGTAGGGCTGCCAACCTATTTTTTGTGTAAGATTACATCACCCTAAGTTATACTGTTTGTTATGTGTATATATTTATTACATCACGCTACTTTCGTTTGCTACGCTCGGCCCCCTCTCACCCACTTGTTTACTTATCCGAACATGTTACTTGTCCAAACTTGTTACTTATCCGAACTTGTTACTTATCCGATCTTGTTACTTATCCAGCCAACCCTCTGCTGATGGATTCTTATGACGTAACAATGTCACAACGCCTAATCATATTGTAAATAATGGTTTTTAAAATGTGCATGTTCTCCCCACCCCGTTTGGTGCTGGAGAGACCGAGTTCATATATTAAATATTGATGGCCCCACATGGGATTCGAACCCATGTTTGGCGCATTCTCCGAACAGTAGGCCACAAACCTACCCACTGAGCCACGGGACCATCGTTGAGAACAACGATGTAGAACTCCATCGTTCTACATCGTTGGTTGAGAACTAACTAATAACCTATACTTACTGATTACGTATCAACAGGGTGCTACGCACAGTGGTCACGGCTGGCGATATAGACGCGAAAAAATCTAAAGACTTTGCAAACTATTTAAAACTCCTTGCGACGCATGGAAATGGTGTTACGGAGTGGAATACGTAACTATAGCACATATTTCGCCTACTTTATTACATTAAACAAAACAAAAACACTAAATTACTTATGGAAAAAATAACATTATTGAGATGTTTTGCACACACTTAGTAGGTTAATCACACTATCACTGATGTTGGTTTCTGAGTCTTCTGACCTTACTTCTACAGATTTGGGTTCTTCTGGAACCTGTAGAAAACTAAGTATAGTTGAGGGTAGTTTGCTAGCCCTTTTTCGATGTTTAATTCTATAGCTACTAATTAAAGGATCGGATGACACAAGCAGCATGTGGAACAAGTCCTCCATCGTCTTCTTCGCGAGCATTTTAAATAGATTTTTCTAGGGGTTGAATGCTCAATACGACCTTTCAAACAAAAAAAATGTCCCCAGTTATATCAGCAGTATAAAACAATATGGTATCAAAACTGTATTCGACAAATTTATCAAATTTAAAATAACTTACTCGTTCAGTGGTAGCAGTTTGCAAAAAAATATTTATTGCTAAAGTTTGCAAGAGGTAGCATCTGAAATTAATATGGGTTGTGTAGAATAAAAAGATCTATCAACCAGTAATAAAATGTTGTGCAAAAATCCAATGTCACCAATCCAAATGTGTATTCCCGAATTAACTGTAATATACGTATATTTCTTTGATTAAAACTTGTTATGATATGATTCTACAAAAAATTATATATCTCTAAAGGTTGCAAGAGGTAGCAGCTGAAATTTATAGGGGTTGTTAAGTATAAAAAGACCTATCAACCAGTAATAAAATTATGACCAACGATCACCAACCCAAAAAATTATGCACTACTTAAGTGGAACAACCTAATTTTTATTGTTTTTTAAAACATTTTAAGGGTTAAGAAATACGGTTAAAATATTGTTTAAGTCTTATAATTACGTTTATTACCTTTCAGGATGTTTTCCATTGCGTTAGGACAATTTTCAGTTTAGTGGAAGAGCAGATTTGTATCGTAAAACAACATTTTCCAACAAGCAAATCTGGACTGGTAATAAAGGAATGTGACTTTATTCTTGGGTTTCCCCAAGAATTCCCCTCCACCCTTCGACCTGTAGGAGAATCAAAAGCAGGTTTCTGGTTTTCCAACCCTTTAGGAAACTCTTCAGTCAAAAATTACACATTTTTGCAGACATGAAAAATACCCCTTTTTTGCATGTAAACAGAGGAATTTGACCACTGTGCTACGTAGGAGAACGACAGAACTAACAGCGCTGGTGGTTCACTCTAGTAGTGAAATCAAGAACTAGTGGCGTCTGTTGGAACTACGCTCGTGGTGCGATCTAGTAGCGAAATCAATAACTAACAGTGCACAATCTAGCGGCGATATTTTGAACCACTTTCCACCCAAGCAGAATAATGTAAAACTAGGTCGTTTAATAGACCATTGCATCGCAATAATGCAGAGTTATGCAACATTTAATTTAGCTTTAAATATTGGTTTATTGTGACTCACATAAGTTGTATTCCTAAAGCCCTACATAAAGGGATGGAAGAAGCCAAACACCAGTAATAGTTCCACACATTTTATTTGCGACTAATACAGACGTAGTTTACAGGGTCCGAAGGAAATATTTTAGTTCTAAAACGATATTCATCCGGTGTGTCTTGCTTTAGATCCATAAGGAGGTATCCGTGAGGTTCAGATATCGCATGGGTATAAGCGTCCTGGATAAATTTTGGATTGTCCGGGCAAATTTGATGTGCAAGATGACTGATCTGAGCCTTGTCTCGTGGATTCTTGAAACACACTATGTAATGGGCGTTCAGTGAAATGTCACGCTGTCCTCTTTCTTGGTGGAAAATATTTTGAGTTATGTTAAACACGCTGATATTGCAGTGCTGACACCCTTTGGTAAACAAACCTGCTACTTTCTGATCAGTTTGGTTCATCATGTCGTCTATGACGACAAGTTTAGGCGATCCCATATCTTCCAACTCTCCAATGTCGGGTAATCCTTGTTTGAAACGGACAGGAACGTTGATATTTGAAGGCTTACAAACTCCGTAATACCAATAAACGTCAGCAAATATTACGTCACACATTTCGGTCATGTTTTTTATAAAACTTTTAACGAATTGTGTCTTACCAGCCACACTTGGGCCACTTATGATGGCTGAAAAAGGATGTTTCCATCTCGGATCCCTGACTGCGACCGATCCGGATCTATTAAATGAGACAACATTTATACCTTTAGGGCTCCTCAAAATAAACCTTCACAGTGACTAATTGTACGATAACATTTTATATAGCATAAATTTGCCTTAAAATTACTGTTCCAAACACACATTTTAACACGATCAAGAATGACCCACAGCTATGAGTCGGCATGTACACTTCATATAGTACACAGTCATAAACGTTCCACTTACTGGCTTATTATTTCCAAAGGCTTATTATTTGATTACTTTCATTTGGTTGTTCCATTCGGTTGTTCATATCGAATGAGTTTATCGATTATTTTCGTCAATTTTACTGTTGGAAATGCTTTTTCTCCTTTGCTATACGCACTGTGTCCCCAACATTGAGTTTGGGGGCGATATAAGTTTCCTTCTTGGAATAGAGCGTCTTCCAGACTCACAGAACGTTTATGTCATTAAAGTCAGCTGGTGCCATCTTGATTTTCGAATGCACTGTATTATTGTAGGCACGTACCAAGTCTTGAATAATGTCCACATAGTGAAAAGTGTTTTTGTGAGTAAAGTAGCACCACAATCTTGTTTTAATTGTTTTTATAAACCGCTCCACCACTGCGGCTTTGGTATTGGGATTGTGGGTCGTGTAAAAATTTATCCCGCGTTGCTTAAAAAACTTTGCAGAGGCTACGGAAACAAACTCTCTACCTTTATCACACTGGATATCGCGTGGCTTTCGTCCATCGGTTTTTAAAATAGACTCAAAAGCTTAATTAACTTCTTAGGCAGTCTTGTTTTTCAATGAGCGCAGCCAATCTTATTCTGAGAAAACGTCCACCACCACAAGCAGATACTTGGGACCGTCATTGGATTTAGAAATTTTTTTTAAATTGCCAAATCCGCTTGCCACAAATCGTCGATATTACTGACGATATACCTGTTTCTCACAAAGTTTTTTTCTGTTTTGCGTATGCAGGGTGTATGGGTCCTGAGTGTTTAACCAATCTTTAGTATTTCGGGGGTTAATTTTGTTCTTGGTTTTCGTAATGAGAGGGCGGCTTCCCGCGTAACACGCAGAACTTGCCGGGTCGTAGTAGATTTTTTCCAGAATCTTGTTCATGGTTGCTGGGGTTCATACGAGCCCACGCTTTAGACACTAATCTTCTTCTTCTTCTGTCTGAGAATGGTGGTGTAATTGTTTTCCGCCTTCTAGCGGTGAGTGTAGGAAATGCTGGTCACGGTGAAGGAAACGCTGGTCTCGGCGAAGCGGCTTGCTGATGTCTGCGCTGAGGGTTGCCGATGAATTCTTGAGGAACGTTAATCTGGCGTAGATTCCACAAACTGCTCCCAACCGACGGGACCGGCAGCTGTCTTCTTGCATCATACCAAATCAACCAATGTTCGAGTTGGGGATTGCGGCTCCATTTATACTGACGGTACCGTTTCTGTCCAATGAAATTAGCTCTTTGTCACAAAGCCGTTCAAAAATCAGTTCTCCTTTTGTTTTAAACGCCTTGGGAATCGTGCGTAAGATATCGTCTCTAATGTTTCGGGTGCCGCTGTGTGATGTTTCTACAATAGGAATTTCCATAGGTTTGCGCATTGCATCGTGAAAATGCTGTCTCCGTTGAAGCATCTGCTGGTACTGTGCCCATTTAGCCCTGTCTTCGAGGTCCGAAGCGTGAAGCACTTTATTCATATCCTCTTCCAGGTTTTTTCTTGGTATTATCGGTAAAAAGGAAACAACTGTAAAACTTGCCGACTAATCTCATTCTGTAACATCGTCATCGAGTTGTTTGAATATGTTGATCAAAACAATCGACTAGAGCAGTTTTAAGTCTGGTTTAATAACACTGCAAATCAACCGTTTTAAACTCTTTGACTGGGTTTTCAGTCATTATCATCCTAAACGACTTCTCTCAGACTGTTTATGAAACTGCCGCCGTCCATATAAGTTTGACTGGTTTCTGACTTAATTCTAGGAAAGACTACTTTCAAAAATCGTTATCAGGAGAACAATGGTCCAGTCTGTTGTCACCATGAACTGATAAAATCGGGTGTACGCAGTGCAGTAACAGCAAGAATCGATACCACTGTAAAAAAACAAAAAAAACAAAAACTACAGAAGACAGAAGTATGTATCATTCCGGACGGAACGAGACGATAAAAAAATGCAGAGGTAATAGCTAGAGAATCGGAAACACCATCAAAAAAACGCCACGAGGACGTTAAACTCCGGCTGGAATTAACGGACTGAGCGTCATCCGGGAGAATTACGCCGTCATCCTGTTATTATATTATGAAATCAGGAATATTTCAACCGAAACGTGAACGTTTCCGTTCTCTTTGTGAGGAAAAGCAATCATAAAACACATAGGAGTGGAAGAGGGGTTCTTCTAACGACTTCCTAAAGATGTTTTATTTAATTCATTTGATCATAAAAGCAAACTTGTGTACCAAACGAAAATATAAAAATGTATTTCATATTTAATGTTTATATAACAATTGTAACAATCGGTTTAGGTATTTAATTTAAAATATAAAAATATAAGGCGATAATTCAGCATCCCAAAACTGTCTCCTTCTTAAGAACGAATTCTTGAAAAAAATTTGCTAGCCTTTGTCTGAAATAATTTTTAGATTAGAAATAAAAATTAAATAAAATCCGAAAATTGTTTTATATAATTATTATTGACATCATAAACAAAATCATACAACTAAACATATCATATCTTCCTTGGAAATTCCTTTAACTCCCTAGTTCAAGTAGTGCGTAGTGTTTATCGGTAGTGTTAAGTGGATAAATAACAATTACAATTATTTTATGTTTAGAGTCGGAATAACAGCATTTAATAAACAATTATGTAGAATAGTTCTTATAATTATTCCTGATCAAGGACTGATAAAGCTAAATTATATTTAAAAACAGTTTTTTTTAATACAACAACTTATTTAGACGAAATCGTTGGGGTTAACAGTAATGTAACGTTTAACTTATTTAACTGTTTAAAAATTAATAGTATTAAAATACTATTGATTCATAATAGAAAAAGGTGTTCAAATTGTACAGAAGCTGTTTATTTAAGTTTGTGCACTTGACGTTTTTGGTCCTCTTGTAATTATTAGTAACTCATTGAAAGTCACTCAGTCAGTAAAACCAATTCCGTTGGTAGCAAATAGATTAATTAATAGATTTAATTTAAAAATATTGATTGTCTTGTAAATATTTGGTTTTGTCAGCATGATGTTTTCAAAGAAAAGTTTGCAAATATAAAGCTTTAAACTAATTTTCTATTATTGTTATTGTTTATAAAGGTTTTGATAGTTTACTTGATATAACAGTTGAGAGGATGTGGTAAGTATGCATTTCTCTTCTCAACAAAGTCCTTAGTGATCTGCGTGAGTTTCCGCACCGTTTGAAGACTCATTACATTACTTATACCACATTCTACACAATTATACCGGTGATTATACTACAGTTATACCTGCAATATTCAAAAACGTCGCTTTAACCTGCTTACACATCTTATAAACGCAAATATACAGAGTGTCCTGTGAGAGTGTAACACAAATGCATGATTTGGTATAGCTAATCAAAAGGAGCAAACTACTTTTTAGCGAATTTCCCCTATAGGGAAGAAGCTATTACCGTAGGTCTCATGGTAAGACTTAAGCCCGAGACCATGATAACTTTTCATTTTGAGGTCCCCAGATGCCAAAAACACCATTCGTTCAAATTTTTATATATGTATATATATATATATATATATATATATTTATATATATATATATATGTATATATATATATATATATATATGTGTGTCCGTAAGCACGATAACTCTCGTAAAAAAGGTCCGATCTTAATGAAATTTGGTACAAATGTGTAAAGTACCATTTATTTGAACGAGTTCGAAAACCAGATGAATCGCACCATCCGAAGGGGGGTTTTTGGGGGGTTTTGTACCCCAAAAATGTGTATTTTGGGGTTTTCACATGTAATTTTAATTTAAATCAAATTTTAATTCATACCATTAAATTCAGCTTAAAAAAACAAACAATTTGGTATTTTAATCATTGCTCTACGTCAACTGGTTACCGAGATATTGAAAGTGCTAAACACAGTACGTTGTCTAATGTTATTCTTATGGAGAAAAAGAAAAATTGTATATCTCGCTTATTTATGAACGTAAACTGGCAAAATTTGGTATATGGCTTTATTTGGTTGTGGTCTATTGATATTTGCACAAAAATCCATTTTTTGCCCGATAGTTCCCGTAGCAGCAAACCTGCATACTCAGCCCCATGTTATTCTTATGGAGAATAATTAACGTGTTATCTCCTTTAATTATGAACATAAATTAATAGAACTTGGTATGTGGCTTTACCTAGGTGAGTTATAACGATATTTGTATAAAAGGCCATTTTTAGTGTTCCTTATTTCAGCAAACCTGCATACTCAGCCGCCATGTTATTCTTATGGAGAATAATTAAAATGTCATAAATCGTTTATTTATGAATGTATATTGATGAAACTTGGTATGTGGCTTTATGTGGTATTAAGATAAATTAATATGCATTGGAAATTCGCTGAGTATGCAGGTTTGCTGCTACGGGGGTATTATAAATCATTTTCTGTCTGAGTGCCTGCATGTGATTTTTAGTCAATACAAAATATCTTAGGAACCACTAAAGGTACTGAATCGAAATTTGGCAGGTTTATTATACTTATTTTGGGCTAATTTGGTATTGAATTAGGCGTTTACAGCTTTATCCATTAAAAAATTACAGACGTTTCAATCTTCTAATGCTAAATATCTTGAAAACGGCAATTGTTTTAGCAATTAAGTTTGCAAATCTTAACAGAAGAGGTCTTCGAGTTTTCCGCAAAATACATTTCATTTATGCTTTTTAGAATTATTATTTTATAGTTTATAAAAAAATAAGAAATTGAACTATTTAATCGGTAGCTGACAAAACTATATTTAAGATTTAAAATCTTAAATGAGTCTTACACACGAAAGTAGTATATTTTAAAGCCAACAATTTGTTACAGTTTAAATAACAGCCAATAAACTAACTCTTAAGGATTTATAATATTATGACGAATTCGTTTGATTGGGTTGCCTACATTTGGAAAAATAATACCTAGGCTTTAGTGTATTACAATGCTGAAACGAAATCCAATAAACGTTCATAGTTGTGAAATACCAAACGTTGGTAGGGATAAATTAATAATCCCTACTTAAAATAAGTGAGCTAGAAAATCAAAATACTTCCTGGAAATATTTCTTTATCAGATATTTTTCACTATAACACAATAATTGAATCCGTTCTTCTAAAAAGTAAGTTATGCCTTTGTCTTCTTTTTATTCCATGAATTAACTTTTCTCTTTAACTAACGTAATTACAACAAAGAGCAATTTTGTAACAACTAAGTTTCTTAATTGGGAACTAGCATAAATTATATTTTACAAATTTTGTAAATATAAAATGTTAATTTTTCATTTTAAAATTAAATCTGTTTAGACAATATACTACTCCTGCTTAGCCAAAAACTTAGCGGATTGTTGAAAGTACAGTACTCACAAGGAAAATATATTTTTCATCCTGTAGCTTGGATGTCTACTTTGTCAATGGTGCACATTTGTTTCAAACTATAATAATTTGAACATCTAAATAACTAAAGTGATGTTAAAACCATTCATTTCCTCGTGCATTGAGTGTCTCTATGAGTGTAATATACGTAACTTCACTACTACTTGATATTAAATATAAAGACAAGAGCTTTTAAGTATTACACTGCTTGATTTAGCTTTGATTTTACCCAAATCCAATGATAGTAAATGCAGTAAATTATTTTATGTAGGTTTACCACCTTACTACAAACAGCATAAAACTTATAAATTTGTTGAAGTACAGAAAAATACGTTTCGGCCCGTAGTGTTGTGTTTAGTTTATTCCTAATCCAAACCTACACGAAAGTTAATTTATGTTAGGACAGTTGATAAAACCAATTTCCCAAGTTATAAGTTTATGGCGTTATAACCGTTGCTATCGAATAATAAACAGCTTTTCTTAGTTCTTGCAAAGAAAACCTCTTAATGGAAAATCCTTAAATTTATAATAACTAATTATAACATTTATAAACTGCTGTATACTACCTTACTAAGAGTGCCTCGCTCAGTTATGCAGTGCGTTCTCGTATTCTGGATTGCAGAATGTTTAACGAGGCGAGTCCCAAGATAATTCAACTGTAGCTCGTGGTTGTCTAATAGAGTATAACATTATATTTAATAAAAAATATGTTTTCTATGTGCCGAAGTTAACTTGCACATCATCAATATTATAGGGATTCAGCTTATAGTTTTCTAGTATGTAAATTTCCTTAAAGTCAGGAAAACCTATATAAATGATCATCTTTAGGTTATCATATTACATGAGGATTTCTCTGTCACAGATAACGCAAACGTTGGTAGTGATAAATTAATAATCCCTATTTAAAATAAGTGAGCTAGTGAATCAAAATACTTCCTGGAAATATTTCTTTATCAGATATTTCGCATAGAATAGATATCTCATATTAGAACCATTCATTGGAAATTGTCAATGGTGTACAATTACTTTACCTTTATAATCAAGTTCAATTCAATAGAAGCTACAAATTGATTTATAAAAGACAGTTTTATATTTAAAGCAAAACTTTTAATTTATATTGCATTAAAGCAATGCATACCTTATTTACATGTGACATAGTCTAAGCTTCAAGGTCAAGCTTCTACCGACTTAAACTTTATTGTAGTGCCCTAAAGTAAACTTTCATATTGATATTTGTTTGTAAACGCCAGTTTATGTTGCTCTGCACTTTAAACATATCTTTGTGAATATTGCAGAGCTTTCAAACTGCAAAGCATTAAATAACTTACTCCATTCACGAGATGGAACTTTCACTATCGAGCTAACTAGATAAACTTCAGCTTCATTGAGTTCATTTAAGTTAACAACAGGTGTTGTGAAGATAAATCAGCATCATGCGTCTAGCACGCCGCGCCGCATCTCGTGAGCCAATGACTGGTTAAGCAGTTTACCCTCGCAATATCGTCGGCACAATAACTCCCAGTCCCCACCCCATCGCCTCTCCCACCTATTAAATTCTGGAAGATAACAGGTCTAATATGAATTAGTTACATTTGAGAGCTACATAACTGCATACACACTCAGTTGCAATAATTTGTAAAAGTAACACATTAAAGCGCTAAATTTGCTTCAATAAAAACTATAATTTTACTAAGCTGCTTTGTTTTTTTTCATAAGCTGTACAGATAAATATAATAAAAAGATCACTTTTGATAAATCTGACGTATCAAGAACTACTTTGGTTCCAGGGGTTTAAGTACTAATAGTTACAAAAAACGTCCAATAGTGTGAAATATGTGTAACAGAACTCCTTAGGAAGGCAATTAAATAAAATATAGTTCATTTCAATAAATTTAAAAAAACAATCCCATGTAATAATAATACAATTTAGAATAGCTAGACAAACTAAACCTCTGTTCCAGGGATCTTCAATGTTATTAATATTTAATTTGTGTTTAAATCCTATCCTCTAATATGAGTAAGGTTTGCTTGCTTGCCTGCGACACTGATCTCAAAAACGGCTCTAACGATTTCCTTCAAATGTTCGAAATAACTAATTTCTGGGATAAAAATAAGTTCTAGGCAGGCCTCATCCCGATGAAAAATCAAATAATGTAAAAAAACTAAAATAAAAAGTTAAAAAAATTAACATTGGGCTTATGGAGTTTAAAATCAAACAAAAGAATTGTAACAGCTGTTCATAATCAACCAGGGAACTGTCAAATTAATACTCATGTTGTTTATGTTTATTAACATGTGGTTTCCTGAGAGCAGAGATTAAAAGATTTGAGTGAAGATTACATATATAGAGTAGTAAAAAAATCAAAGGGACATTGAGCTATAAATAACAACTGGAGGGACCTTAAAAATGTATAAAAGAGGCAAATGAGTTATACAAATCTGATTATCAGTAGGGGAAGTGGTGAAATATTACTCCGAGTCATCTAAACAAACTGACAGGCCTTCCCCCGATCAAAGCTCGGCCCCCCAGGTACTTAATTTAAATCAAATAAAATGTTTAGTCTCAAATATATTAAGTATATACTAATAGTTATTTTAATATAATTTCAGGCAGTAAAAATTCATTGAATGAAGCGTTTTATTTTATTAAAAATACTTATGCATCAGAAAATTAAAATAGAAAAGGAGGGTACAAGAGGGGAGCTAAAGCGAAAGCACTTCCAGTACCAACTAAAGGGTGGGATGATTTCCCCATTCTAAAAAATACAAACGATATGATTCAATACAAGAGATATTAGATAGAGCAGAAGAAAGCCAAAGTGAGAAAAGCGATGACTCAACTGGGAACATTAAATCTAGATTATTTACAAATACAATTTAGGAACAAGAAAACTCGTATGGTTAATCTTAAGTCCTATAGAAACAATTTTAATAATTTATTTCTATTTGGATAATGGCACTTTCAATGGTGTCCTTACTCTCTTTTATGTTAACAGCTTTTCCCAACCAGTTTTATATTCAACAAATGAAATCTTACACCTGATCAAATTGTCATGATCAATTTGCCTTGATCAAATTGACATGTGTTTTAACTTGAAACCTTTATTTCATTTTTTATCTTAGGCAAAGTTGTATTACAAAAAATAATAATATGGTTCGTAGGCGTCAGACTTCAGGTTTTTCCAAAATCTCCTGGTATGGCTTTGCTTTTTATATCAAATCTTTTATGGATTTATTAAGAAAAATGTACCATATTAACGGTTAATTTTGAATTATTATCTGCTGATAGTGTATTGTATGATCTTGACAGCATTGATTTATAATTCTCTTTTGCTAGAACTATAGCCACAGTTTATGTAGTCAGACTTGCGGTTTTGGCACTTTTTACTAGCTGCTAATTACTGGCAGCTGGAAACCCGCCTAGTGCCACCCTCGCTTTACTCTTCACGTTCTTTTATAATTAAAAGACACACCTCATAATATTTCTTTGTTTAATTTTATACTATACTCAGATTAATTGATCACCAATGAGAATGCGCGGATCCAGGGAAAGTTACCTCCTCGCATGTTAATTTTAATGACCAATCAAGAAACTATAAATAACATGTGGCAAGGTATAACGCTCAATAATAATATCCTGAAACAAAAACTGAATAAACTTGGTCGAGTGGAAAAAGAAAGGAAGGATTGTTGTTGGGGTGAAAACCACTCTTTGACTTTTCTGTGGTACGTGTCTGATGTGTGGTGTAACCTCTTAGGGACAAATGCAACTAACTGGTCCAATACAACTGCTAGACCTCGTGCGGATCTTCGTGAAGCCTGGGTATTGGTAAAAGTGGTATATACAGTTTTTTTTAGGGTGGGGGTGAGCGATTGAAATCTGTTCTTAGTCTGTTGACTAAAAATCGCTTGTGAGAATCATCTGTTACGTGCCAAACCAAAAACATTAAGACTGCTCCACACATCTCGTGAACAGGCCTGAACATTTGGCCGAACATCCTCCCGAATGTTCACTGAACGATCCGTCCCGTATTCTTACTACCAGAATGTGCACAACAAACTAACCAAGTACACGCTCGCCCAATACCATGCCCGCCCATTTGTTTCACCTCGTCTCATTTGATTCGTGCCAAAACCCGACGAAAAACGGAACACAGGCGAACACGAATCATGGCTAGGCAAACTATCCCGAACATACACGAGCACACCAAATACACTTATGCGCTCGCCTTAGTTATGAAAAATAATTAATATTGTCTGACAACCAACAAAAAAAAAATGGCGGTCGTTTGAATTATTGTTTTGAAATAACTTTATAACGGCTAGTTAAACAAATATTTTACAAGCATAGTTTGTTTTAGATAGTTTTATTTCTAATCTATTGACACCTTATGTAAGAAGATCAAACTAATACTAACCGAATTGTGTAAGTTTTCGTGGTATGCAGCCACTGTTGCCTGGTTGCAGTCCGTTAGTACGCAGAATAATATTCATCTGTCACAGCAATGAAACAAAGGGGCCACATACCACGAAAACTTACACAATTCGGTTTATATTCGTTCGATCTTCTTACATATGGTGTCGATATATTTATATTTCATATGGTGTCGATAGACTCATTGAACCTTGTGCAGCTTGGTAAGTCAAGGGAGACTGGAACGTTAAATGTAACACCAAATGATATGAATGGTTACTTTTTGAGTATGGGCAGTGGTTATAATGTATGTCCAGGAAATGCTTTCTTTCTACAGGAAAATTTTGTGTAACAAGGTGAAGACAGTTTTTCAATTTCGTAAACTGAGCGAGAGAGAAGTCAAGAGCATGATGAACTGTATCTCAACCAGCGCATTCGGAACGGATTTGATATCCATTCATATGGTTAGAACTGTGTCCCCCTTGATCACAGGTTGGGTTGGTGTGGGTGTGCCATCACTCACATCGTCAACCTATCCATGATCCTCCTCAGTGGTTACTTCCAAACTGGCTGCAAAAAACCTCGCTATCCCTTTGTCCAAAACCAATAACCCATGTGTGGTTTCTGACCTGAGCCCTATTTATACCTTGCCTGACGTCTAAAATGTTGGAGAGGGCTGTTTGTAATCAGTTGGTCTCTTTTTTGACCACAATAACATCTTGCCCAATTGTCGGTCAGGGTTCAGAAAGGGTTTCAGTACATACCGTCGTTGTTACCTAATTATTATTTACCTGAAATTAAAATCTGCCTGGCTGGACATTAGATAAGAACTTTACCTCCAGACCCAGTGCTCTGATACCTTTAACCATTTTTATTAAATTTTACCACACTGACACAGTACAAACTTATCGTTAGGGATTTAACATAAAATAATTACACCTGTACGTTTTGATACAAATTGTGGTCTATTGACTGAATTAAAAATGAATTCCTCTCTTTGGCATTAAAAAAAAGACTTTAACCTACTGAGCATAACTCATTAATTTTAATCTACCCCAGCTAGTTACAATATTTAATTTTGTTTAAAGGATATTGGGAAACAAAGGAATCTTAGCTCTGCATGTAGTTCCATATTCTCGGAGTATAACAAAACAGCACAGCCTTTCTGTAAAGTTGATATTTAAATTTGATTTTACATGAGACTAAACACTTTACTATTCCCCAGTTAAAGTGACTTTGATACTTTGTTACATTATTTTATACCAACGAATGCCATGTCCTAATATGCTGAAATGTACAATGAATAAACCTTTGTTAAACTGTAGAGAAGACTTATTACTAATTTCCTGAAATGACAAATTACTATACAATATGGAGTTGACGGTACCTTCAGGTGAAGGTAGTGTTCAGATGACCAGGAGACAAGGGAAGATCTCGACAGGGAGCTGCCACACGAATGAGGAGCGGCTACTTACATTTGGCAGTGGAAGGGTTAACCCCCACCTTGCTACTTAATTCTACCATCTTGTAATTCCTGATTTTATTTGCTAAACTTTGCTTATCTTGCTACTTGTTTCTACTGGTTTTAACTATCTTGTTGCCTCATGAAATTATTTAATGGCCATTCGTGGTTTTTGTAGATTTCTTACTTTAATATTTAATAAATGATTGGAAAATTCATAAAAAATTCCAAATATGTTACAAGTACTACATCAGCATTGCTGAAGATAACGAGCAAGTTGTTTTCATCTAAATATAGGGGTCTCTTCTCTGTAGTAGCTTGGCGGCTCTAGGCTTTTGTCATGCATTAGATTCTGTCAATTTTGAAATGTTTCTGGCTCTCGGTTCTTATCAGTTCTTATTACTCAGTCGATGCGAGCGGACGTGCGGCTTATCGTGAGTCATTATTTCGGCCTGCTTGCCCGAATTATCGTGTTGGTGCAATCTGTTTAAATCGTTTTTCACTTATACGTAACAGTTTTGAATTTGTTTTTTCTTTATATTAATTTATTATCGAGAGTTTCTATTTTTATTTACACTTTTTGAGTTTCCTGTGTTTAATAATTTTCCGCCACCTGTACGCAATGAACTGTGCGAAGTGCAACCGCGGCATTGGAGGCGCCAAGGACGCGCCAAGCGCAACGTGTGCGGACTGTCAGTCGGTCTACCATGTCGGTTGCTGCAGGATTTTTACTCTCGCGAAGTTATCTGAGATGTCGTCAAGGAGTCTGTCATCGTGAAAGTGTGATGAGTGTTCACACGAAACGGCGTCGATCACCAGCAAGTCCTTAGCTTTTGTTTAAATAAATGAGGATCTAGATGATGTCATCAACTGTCGGGACGTGGATGTGTGCATGTATGATGATTTTAACGACTTTAAGTTTGTTGAGGATTTTAATTATAACTCTGAAAATAAATTTTCAGTTCTAAATTTAAACATTAGGAGCTACAGTAAAAATTGTGATGAATTACTGATTGTTTTAAATAGTTATGACAAGAAATTTGATATAATTGTGTTAACTGAGACCTGGACGGATGAAAGCTGTGTGCCTGTGTGTGTGAATGGATACGATGTGATTGTTAGCAAGATCGTTAGAAATCAGAATGATGGTGTGATTGTGTACGTAAATAAAAGTGTTGCTGTATGCCATTTGGAAGTAGGTTTATTTGGTGCCACGACTATTAAAGTAGATATATCGCTTGGCGGGGAGGGTCTGTCCCTGCTTGCGGTTCATCGGAGTCCGTCGTCGGACCTTGAACCTTTCATCAACGACCTGGATGCTTATCTTGATAACTGGCCCTCGGGCGGGCGGTGCTGGCTGCTTGGTGACCTGAACTGTTGTATTTTTCCAGGAATTAAAGATCTGCTTGCACAACGATATCTTGATGTACTCTATGGTGCGGGATTTACTTCGTGTATTAATTATCCAACTAGAATTACGGCTAATTCTAAGAGTAATATAGACCACATTTTTACTAACTTAAAAGACGTAACTAACACAAAACCAACCGTGATTAACTTATAACTTTAACTATCACAGATTTGTTTAAAAGTAAGAGGGGAACAATTATAGTCGATACAAAATTTTCATTTGTCGATAAGTGTGTTGCTAAACGGCTATTATCGGCACACGATTGGTCTTCAGTGACTGACACTGAGGACGTGAACGTGGTATGTGATGTATTTGTGCGACAGCTGCAGGAGGTAATCTGTAAAGCAACAAAAATTAATTATTTTTCTTCTAAAAATACTAAATTAAAGCCGTGGATTACTACAGGGCTGGTAAGTTCAATTTTCACCAGGGACCAAATTAGTAAACAGTTGAAAAGACAACCTTTTAATCCGGTTCTGAGAATTCATTATATTAATTATAGGAATATTTTGAATGTTGTAGTTAAAAAAGCGAAAATAAATTATTATCGTAGAAGAATTGATGAATCTAAAAATAATAACCGCTTGCTCTGGAAAAATATCGCAGAAATAATCGGTATCAATAAAAAAAGGATTAATTTACCATTGAACATTTTATACATGGAGAGAACTTGACTGAGCGGGTATGTGTAAAGCAAGTTGCGGATATTTTTATCGAGTATTATGTGGGTGTTGGAGCCAACCTTGCCCGTGCCGTCCCCCCTGTATCGGAAGTCATCGTGAATGATTCTGACTTCTGGGCGGTCTCCACCTTCCAGCTTATGCCAGTTTTGGATTGCCAGAATGGCTGATGATCTGAGGGGTGGTTCTGCCCCCGGCGTAGATTGCATTCCCTCAAATATAATAAAGGAAAATATTTATGAACTTAAATCACCTCTTTTACATAGATAGTAGTTTTCACGGGGCATATTTCCTACCTCATTCAAAATGGGAAAAGTTATTCCAATTTTCAAGGGCGGTGAAAAAAAATCAATGTGTTAATTTCAGACCAATTACTTTAGCTAGTGTAATTGCTAAATTGACTGAGAAATGTGTAAGAAGTCAGTTAGAAAATTTTTACTTAACCACAATATTCTTTTTAACAACAATTTGGCTTTCGTAAAGATCAAAATTTAAACGATGACCTATTTTTATTAACAAAGAGCGTACATGACTTGTTAGGAAAACATAAAAACCACTTTTGATTTTCATAGATTTAGCAAAAGCTTTGACACGGTGGACAGAGAATTACTTTTACATAAGCTCAAATGCAATAGGGTAATGAGTACCTCTCTAGATTGGTTTTGAAATTATTTTACAGACCGATACCAAACTGTCTCCATTCTCGGTCAAAACAGTACTTCAAAAAGGATTGATTATGGAGTTGTTCAGGGCTCGACATTGGGCTCTTAATTATTATTCCTTATCTATATCAACAATCTGGTTAAAGTTAATATAGGGAATGGCCAAATCTTTCTCTATGCCGACGACACTGCTTTGCTGTTTGAGGGCGACGGCTGGCAGGATGCATACAGCAACGCGGAGCGCGGCCTGCTCGCCGTCAAGCGATGATGGTTCGATCAGAACAAGCTTACTGTAAACTTATCTAAAATAAATGTTTGCCAATTTCACTTAGATCTGACTTTGATCCCTTAGATTCAGTTCTAAGACTGCACAGCTGTAGTGTCGAGAATGAATGTGACAGGGAAGTGAATAATGAATGCGTGAACGAATATAAATATCTGGGTGTTGTTTTCGACCATCGATTGAAGTGGTCTGGTCATATAAATCAAATTATAATCAAATTACGTAAATTCGTGTTAATTTTTCAAGTTTATCAAGGATATTGCCGCTACCTCTTCTCAAAAATGTGTATTTTTCTTACGTACAATCGATATATCAATACAGTAATTTAGCGTGGGGTGGAGGGTATAAAAGTATACTCGCACCCTTTGAAATCAAGAAAAAAACTGTTATTGAGGTTGCCCTCCGAAAACCACTAAGTTACCCTTCCGATCGTCTGTTTGACGAGTTTAAAGTTTTTAATCTACAGCAACTTTACATAAGAACCTTAATACTTTACATTTTCAAAAATAAACCTATTATTTTTAGCGCGCCCACTGATAATTAACCCACTAGATCGGTTGTGAATTCAATTTCCAAAAATCTTCAAAACTATTAACAAAACCTCCCCTCATTCTATCGCAAGCATTATATTTTCAAAATTGCCGCATAATCTAAAACACCCTGAGCCGTGTAGTGTTTACAGATATAAGAAAATGGTAAGTGGTAAATGGTAAATGGTTAAGTGAAACGGGCCGAGGCCAGATTGATAGTTGTATCAAGTCGTTGTGCTCCTAACCAGTGGTTGTTTGAGATTGTGAGCGAGGGTGCGTGTCTGTGTTGTGTTGAACATTAAAAAACATTCTATAACAAGAGACCCGGACAACATGCGCGCGCACATGCACAACATTATATTTTTATTTATTTGCCTATTCATATATATGTTCTGAGAGGTATCTTTATAAAAACACATGTTTAATATGTTACATAGCAAATGTATTTCCCAGCTGGTTTTGTGGGTAAACATTGTTTATGTTTAGTTTTGGGATATATTGTGATTAAGTTCTTGTCCATGTTATAATTTCTAGTTGTGGATAATCAACGAATCTAAACTACTGGATACGTATACCACAGTGGACAGACGTGAAAAGAAACTAAATTCACTTAAGAGGACGTCCGAGGATGAATGGGAAGAAGACAAGCAATCAGAAAACGACAACGAGACTGGGGACAAGGGTAAAAAAATCTTGAAAACGGCCGCCAGGATTGGGGATCTCAACAGGAAACCTGCGGAAGAGCACCAACTGTAGTAATTCTGTTCAAATGGTTAATTTGACATTACCAACACCCGAAGTATTCTCATATATTCCAAACGAATGGGGTACGTGGAAAAATAGATTCCAACGGTACAGACGAGGTTGCGGTCTGGGTGGTACGCCCGACGCTCGTCAGATAGATGTGCTCTTGTTCACAATGGGTAGTAGGAGTGAGGAAATTTTTTATTCTTTTTCACCAATTCCTACAACTTACGAAGGAGCTTTAATGGCGTTTGATGACTATTTTGTTCCGAGACGAAATATTATTTATGAGCGAGCTAAGTTTCTTAGACATTAGCAGGGCAGTGACTCAGCTGAAAGATTCATAGCCGACTTACAGGCCATGGAAAAAACCTGTGAATGGAGTGAGAACTACATGATGATATGGTGCTTCTTGTATTCATAATCGGTATGAATATAGTCTGATGAATCCATAAGTGATAGGCTTCAGCTTGACTCTCAGCTAACAGTGGAAAAGGCAATCACCGCATTGCGCCAAAATGGGGAACTTCAACGTCAAAAACGGGAGCTAAGAGAAATCAGTTTTTCAGCTGTAGATAAAAAGATCGATGTTAGGAAACTATGCAGACCCGAGGGAAAATGGAACCCCGCAAAAATGCCGATGGTGGCAAGGGGAGAAAATGCAGTAAATGTGGATATGATTGGCATGGAACTCTTGCGGAATTCCCTGCCAGGAAAGCAAAACGTGATAAATGCTCGGGGATTGGACATTTTTTTCGGTGCTGTCCTTCAAGAAGAATAATGGTCAAAGAAGTTGAGCAAGAAAATATAGATGGTGAAAACGTGTTTGTTCCTGAAATTTTCGAAGGCAATGTGGGCTACAGTGACAAAGCCTGGTCACAGGAGCTGAAAATAAGTTGAGACGGTCAAAACTTGGGGTATATGAGATTTAAACTGGACACTGCAGCTGACGTTGCCATGATACCCCTTGATACGTTTGGCCCCCTCATAAAAAATTTACCTCTGGAAACGTGCAAATTCCCTGTTTTCAGTGCAAAAAAAACTGAACGTCTCAACATATTGGGCACTTTTAGACTGAATTAGGAACACAAGGGGGCACACATCCAAGAACTTGCGTATATATCTGAGGAAATAGCTGTTTCACTGCTAAGCGGACGTGCCTGTGAGGATCTAAACCTGGTTAAAAGGTTTTTTTCAGTGAATCCTTCTAATGACTGGTTCTCCGAATTTCCAAACTTATTTCATGGATTGGGAAATATGAAAGTAGAATATCGAATCGAAATGAATTCGATTGCGGTTCCATATGCTATCCCAACACCAAGAGCATTACCGCTTCCCTTGAAAGCCAAAGTGAAAGATGAGCTGGATGACATGCTTCGCAAAGGTGTGATTGTCCCCGACGAACATGCAACTGATTGGTGTGCACCGATGGTGGTTTGTGTGGAAAAAGGGGGTGGCATCAGGATCTGCGTGGACCTTTCTAAGCTCAAAAACAGTGTGAAACGTCAATTTCATCCTAATCCAAAGATTGAACTCTTGCTAGCTGAGATTGTGGGTGCTAAATATTTCAGCAATATTCATACCAACTCTGGCTCCTGGCAGCTAAATATTGCTAAGGAATCTCAAGACTATACCACGTTAATCACCCCATTTGGAAGATACAATTTTTGTAAGTTGCCTTTTGGAATTACGTCTACACCTAAAGAGTTCCAGCGTCATATGTCGAAAGCACTGGAAGGGGCAAAGATCTGCATAGTTCATATTGATGACTGTCTGATATGGGGACGGACGAAAGAAGAACACGATGAGTGCCTTAGGGCCGTCCTCGAAAAGGTTCAAACTGCTGGTATTACCTTAAATAAGCAGAAATCGGAGTTTTTTTAGAGAAAATGTGACATTCTTGGGGTTTATGCTGTAAAAAGATGGAATCCGGCCTGATCCCAACAAGGTCAAGGCAATAGTGGACTTATTGCCTCCAACTAATGTCACTGAAGTCCAAAGATTCATGGGAGTGGTAAATTTTCTAGCTAAATTTATCCCGAATCGCAGTGAGATTCTTGAGCCAATAATAAGTCTGTTGAAGAACGGGAACGATTTTATTTGGGGACCATCTCAAGAAAGAGCTTTTACCTAAATCAAAGACGTTTTGTCTTCAAAGCCATGTTTAACTATGTACGACCCTCAGAAACCTTCGATTCTCTCTTGTGATGCTTCACAAAAAAGGTCTGGGGGCCGTGTTACTTCAGGTTTAGGGCAAGGACAAGAAACCAGTGGCATACGTTTCACGGACTCTAACATCTGCTGAGCAGAATTACAGTAACATTGAAAGGGAGGTACTATCTTTTGTGTGGTCAAGTGATCGTCTAAAATGTTTTCTCATAATAAAACAGTACACGATTGAGACTGACCACAAACCACTTCTCTCAATTATCAAAAAGCAAAATTTGAACGAACTCTCACGCAGGTTACAACGCCTTCGAATGCGTATGATGAGGTACGACTATCACATGAGCTGGTCCCCTGGGAAGGACCTGACGATAGCAGACCTGCTGTCAAGAAATCCTATCCCAGGTAATGATGACGGGGAATTGACAGAAGAAGTGGAGGCTTTTGTCCATGAAATCAGCCTGGTCGGTACTAATACAACCGATGAAAATGTGACAAAAGTACTAAACTCGCAAAATGAGAGACCAAATTTGCGCACAGCTAAAATTATTTACTATGGGTGATTGGCCGGAAAAATCTAATCTCCCTACTGACAACCAAGAATATTTCAGTGTGAAGGATGAATTGAGTTACATTGATGGACTGTTGCTTCGTGGGACTCGTATGGTCATACCTCAGGAGCTGCGACTTGAGATGCTAAAGAGACTCCACAGTGGTCACATGGGAATCAAAAAACCAGGAAACGAACTTCCTTTTTGTACTTCTTTTTGTGCTTTGGGGACTATGTGGTGCCCAGGAATTTCAGAAGAAATTGAGAGGAAAGTAAAATCATGTCCAGTGTGTATCCAAAATTCGACTAATCCACCAAGTTGACTAGAAAACTTCCCTAGAAAATCCCTAGAAAACTTCCAGAATATCCGTGGCAAAATGTGTCTGTGGATTTGTTTAAGAACAATGACAAGTGGTACATAGTCATAGTGGACCACTACTCAAGGTTCTTCGAGGTTGATGAATTACCACGAATGAGGGCGGCAGATGTAATCCGCATTTGCAAAACCACATTTTCACGTTATGATATTCCCCAATGTGTTTACTCCGACAGTGGAACTCAGTTCCAACAACTCGAGAGTAGTGAGTTCAAAAGGTTTGCTGAAAAGTGGGGTTTTTCCACTTTTAGAAGTAGTCTCCATCACCACAAAGCAGATGGAACAGCCGAAGCAGCTGTGAAAATTGCAAAAGGACTGATGAAAAATAAGGAGGATTTTTAACTTGCCCTTATTTCATATCGTACCACTCCACTCGAAACTGGCTTCAGCCCAGCTGAGCTTATATTCAAGAGAACATTGAGGATCAGTCTTCCATCTACTTTGGTGGGAAACCCCTTCGAAGATAGAAACTTGCGTTCGAGGGAGGAAATCTATCAAGGGAAGTATAAGAGAAATTTTGACAGGCGACACAAGGCGAGTGATTTGAGTGAACTGAAGACAGGAAACATGGTATCGATTACTGATTTACGACGACATGGCAAGGTGATCCGGAAATTGACGTAACCACGTTCTTACCTTGCGGAAACTGACAAGAGAACTATTCGTCGAAATCGAATACATTTGTTTCCTGCCCCATATTACGGAGGTGATGATGTAACGACCCACTCCCAAATTTACATCAGCGGCTGTAATCTAAGGATTCAGCAACATTTTGGTCATTTTATTAAATATTAGTAACACCACATTTGGGATAATTTATCTAAAGTATACTGATTAATAAATCAGTACAATAATTATGAAGACCACCAACCATTTAAAAATCCTTTCAAACAGCCCAGAAATCGAATTCAAATATTTGCATTATAAATTGAGTCCAGAATTTTCTAACTCGAGAGAGAGATCGTAGCCTCACCCCAGGATGAGAATGCGGGCGTCAGCACTAGCCTCCATCGGGCCGTGCGCTGTGATTGGCTGAGGCCCGTCGCCTCAGCCCGACGCCAAGGCGTCAGAGCAGAGTTGCGCGCTGACCCCCCGAGGATGTGACACGCGTCTCGTCGTTCCTCTTTAGAGTAAAACTAAATCAATTCTTTACCAAATTTAATGTAACCTTATTTTGTAATTGACCGTGGGTGTACCTATTGTAAAACGATGTATTAGTTGGTTTTAGATCAGTTGTTGTGGAGTTGTAAAGTTGATTGTGCGACCTCATAAATAATAATATGTTTCCCAACCGGCATTTTTATTATTTGACCTCCCGAATTCGGCCGCGCGACAATGAGACCGAATGCTTTACACATCCATCGAATGGGAATCGTGTGGTGGTTTCTGATTCCAGCCAGACTGCGATTTTAACTATCACTCCAAACCATAGTCGTCAAGTTTCATCAGATGTCCGTCCTTCTTTGAGTGTCACAAAGTGTCCGACTTTCAACCAACAAGCTGTTCCGGGTCCTACAACGCAATTTGGAAGGCCCGTTAAGAGACCGGAGCGATGGAAAACCTCGTGTAGATGTAGAGATCTTGAAAGAGAATGTTCTGAGAGGTCTCTTTATAATAACACATGTTTAATATGTTACATAGTAAATGTATTTTCCAGCTGGATTTGTGGGTAAACATTGTCTATGTTTAGCTTTGGAATAAATTGTTAGTTAATTCTAAAACAATATATATATATATATATATATATATATTTTAAAAGGAAATGTTATTCCATTATTAGTCATAAGTGACAGTGTGCTTCGAAGAAAATACATGGACTTACTGATTTGAACTCATTCCCCACAAGTCGAAGTGACACGACCCCAAAAGGTATAATTTTCTTGCCGGCCTGAAACCTATACAGCTGAATTAGATCTACCAAAGGATGAAAAAAATCCATATTATAAACTTTGAAACCGGAGTTTAACAATATGGCGGCCATTCAAAGATGGTGGATACACGTTTTTAGTAAATTAGTCATATCTCGGTTCTTATTTATCGAAATTTTCCAGATCTTTTTTTGTTGTATGGATAATTCGATTTTAAAAATAAAGTTTTCGGACAATATTTTCTGTATATGGCCTGGTTTTCTATTTATTTAATGAAATATGTAAAAATGAAATGGCGTATATCGCTTTAACTAACTGTATCCCCTAAGCCATGCATTTCATTTGAAAAACACTTATTATATAAAAGAGAGACAAAGCTATAAGCTTCACAATTATGTATAGCATAAGGGGATTTAAACTATATATGTAAATATAAGAGGCACAGAAGTGGTGGATGGCGACGCTCGGTACGATGTGGTAAAGCGGGCCGGCATCAGTAGTGCCAACGTTAGACTACGTCTTCTTACAAAACTACCTTTTATAAGTACGGGTTTGTACTACAATATGTGGACTTTAAAACAGAATAGAATAAAATGGATTTATTATACGTGAACCATTATTACTTTAATAAAATATACAAATTCTGAAATTTAAAAGCCAAAGCTGTTATTACGCCATAAACAAAACTACCTTTAGTGTGTATTTCTTTACCTTACAAATGTCACTGTAGTTTCAGATATAAAACACTACAAATATTATAAAAATTGTTATACCTTACTAATAGCTCCGCGTTTAAATTTAGTACTTATAACAGAAACTAGCCACCTTGAAATGGAAGAAGTGTTTGCTCATCCACTTGGTCCTTTGCCTTGGAGTGTAACTAACCCTGATGATTTTAAGGCTAACAAATAAAGCTGTATTGGGAAAATACTTATAAATTAAAGTAGAAAAGAAGAGGGTAATTTAACAGATTCAGCAACGATAGTTGACGGTATTGCAGTTCTACACAAAATACACATTTATTCTAAAAACAAATTCAACCAGCAAGAGGATAGATGTTGTATTTGATGACTACAGGCCAGAGTCAATACAAACTGCAGAAAGAAATCGAAGAGGTAGTAATGAAGGAACGATATCCGGGATTTCAAGGGTGGACAAAAAGTTCATGGCTGAAAGAGACTTCTAAGAAACGGTGAAAGTAAGAGAAACTTGTGCAGGTTTTTAGCGGAGAGCTGGTCGGCTGACGAAAAGCGATGCCTTTTGGCTGACAAGGTTCTCTTCGTCACATACAATGCAGAATGTTTAAAAATAACGTGTCAAGTTGTTACCAAAGTGTCGGAGCTATTGTCAACACATGAAGAAGCCGACACAAGAATGATGGTACATATACACCATGCTTCCGCAGAATACAAAACCATAATTTGTGTTTCTGATGATACAGACGTCCTAGTGATTGCCCTTCACGCTGTAGATATATGTGAAGCGAGGACAAAAACATTCGACCAGATTAATTGGAATTAGAGGTATAATTTATCAATTAGGGAAAACAATACTGCAAAGGCTTTGGTATCACTACATGCATTAACAGGATGTGACAACGTCAGTTCGTTTGCTGGACGGGGAAAAATTAAAGCATTAAACATTCTCTCCACTTCTAACAAATTCTAGACACATTTATGTCACTTGGAAACGATTGGACGGTTACTGATGATATTTTCAAATCTATTATATAAGTTTGTGACGCAGGTCTATCTGAAAGGTACCGAAATAGCAAGTGTGAATCTCCTTCGTCATCACCTCTTTCGAGCAAAACTGGGAGCAGTAAGGCCAGATGAGCTACCACCATGCAGAGATTGTTTGTACCAACAATGCCTCAGAGCTAACTACCAAGCTGCAATCTGGAAAAGTTCTCTAGAGAGTTGTCTGGAAGTCCCTTCCCCATAAAACAACGGCTGGGAAGTAGGAGATTGCAGTATTGGTATTAAATGGATGACAGGCTTGCCAGCTCCTCCAGCTGTTATGGAACTACTGAGCTGCAAATGTTCCCGAGCGTGAAAACCACCTAAATGGTCTTGCTTGGCAAGTGGGACAAAATGCACTGCCTCCTGCAAAATTCAGAATTGTGGAAATATGCTACATAACAATGACGACAAAGAATAAATTATTAGCTGTGAATTTTCAGACAGCGAAGACGAATTATAAATTATAAATAATTGTTAAAGGAGGAAATAATTTCTTTTATATTTTGGTAGGTAATTCAACATTTATTGTATAGTTTAAATACTGAAAATATTGCCTCATGCTTGTATGGTTTCTAAATGGTGCATCTAAAATCTCTTTAGTTTAAAAATGTAATCATCTTGCAATCAGTACAAGGTCATTTCTACTTGGATTTGCAAGTAAATACTATGACATTTGTTAAAAAGTTTGTTATTCCACCTTTAATTCTTTCATTTATGGAGGAATCGTAGGTCCTTCAATCTTTTGATCCATTTAAAATAATCCTTTCCAGAGTACTAATCTCAAATGTTTATATAATCGTTGTGTTTAAACATTACAGTTATATCATTTTACTTAACAACACATTCGTAGGTCTGTACCAAATCATAATTTCTTTCAATAAATCTTGAAATAAATATCAGGAAAGTGTAATTCATTATTATTTTTACGTTCGATGCCCTATTGAGAATGAGTTTGTTGAGAAATACCTAATTGAACATTAAAATGAAGAGGTATGAGAATGACTTAGTTTTTCTCTGTCTTTCTTTCAAAATACTGAAAAAATTCATGCAGTAGTAATAAATAACCCTAAAAACCGTAATAAATAATTATAACTTAGTAAAAATAATAATATTCACGTTCATTGCAAATAGGAGTCCTTTCTACTTCTTATATTATTTGTTTGCAATCGTATATATTGTTATGAATTTATTTTTCAGCCACGTATTACATCAATATTTAATGTTGGACTGGATTGGAAACGTGAACAAATAGATTGCAAATTTCAAACGTACGAATACTTAAATTTAAACGCGTAGCTATTAATAATATATAGCAATTTTTAAAATATTTGTAGTGTTTTATATCAGGAACTACAGTGATATTTGTAAAGGCGGTCCACACTTCTCGAGAACAGGCCTGAACATTCGGCCGAACATTGTCCAGAATGTTCACTGAACATTCCGTCCCGTATGTTCCCGCATGTATTCAAAAGTTCGTGCAGCTCCCACACTTCTCGCGAATACTCCGAACATGCGGAGTTCGGCCGAATGTTCTGACATGTTCGCGAGAAGTGTGGGACCGCCATAAGGTAGAGAAATACTAACTAAAGGTAATTTTGTATATAGCGTAATAATAGCTTTGGCTTTTAAATTTCAGAATTTGTATATTTTATTAAAGTTATAATCGTTCACGTATGATAAATACATTTTATTCTATTCTCTTTAAGGGCCACATATTGTAATACAAACCCGTACTTATTAAACGTAGGCCTAACAACAGTTTTGTAAGAAGACGCAGTCTAACGTTGGCACTACTGATGCCGGCCCGCGTTACCACATCGCACCGACCGTCGCCACCCACCACTTCTGCGCCTCTTATATTTACATATAGAGTTTAAATCCCCTTATTTTATACATCACTGTGAAACTTATAACTTTGTCTCTCTTTTATCAAAAGTTTTTTTCAAGTAAAATGCATGGTTTAGGAGAAAAGTGAGTTAAAGCGATATACGCCATGTCATTTTTACATATTTCATTAAATACATAGAAAACCAGGCCATATACAGGAAATATTGTCTGAACACTTTATTTTCAAAATAGAATTATCCATACAACAAAAAAGATTTGGCAAATTTCGATAAATAACCAAGATATGACTAATTTATTAAAAACGTGTATCCGCCATCTTTGAATGACCGCCATATTGTTAAACTCCGGTTTCAAAGTTTATAATATGGATTTTTTCATCCTTTGGTAGATCTAATTTAGCTGTATAAGTTTCAGGCCGGCAAGAAAATTATGGCTTTTGGGGTCGTATCACTTCGACTACACGCACAGGCTTTGCCTATGTGGGGAATATTTCCAAGAAAATTATTATGTTCTTATTCTTTCTTTGTTTGTTTGTTTTTAATGGAAATAAAGATATTGATTGATTGAAGTTGCACTTCTACAGATTTGGTAATATTCCGATGTCATGGTTTGGCTCATACTCGTCGGGAAGGACTCAGGTGACCAAACTGAAGGTTGGATGTCAGATGTCGCTTACAGGGTTTCAGGGGTGCCGCAGGGCAACTGCTTGGGGCCCATAATGTTTCTTCTTTACACCGCTGACCTTGAACATCAACTATCTTATTGCTCCTTATACTTATATGCGGACGATACTCAGCTTTTTATGGTCAATCATCTTTCTAATTCAACACAGGCTTACAAGCAAATTAATTCTAATCTGTCCAAGGTTAAAATCTGGGTATATGTTCATTGTCTGAAGTTAAACCCCAAGAAATGCTCAGTTGTTCACTTTTGTGTCTGCCTCTGTGAAAGGACACCGTGTACGGTGCCTCTTCTTGTATTTCCTTTGGTGGCGAACCCTTGTCTATCTCTGAATCGGTAAAGATTCTTGGTGTGACATCTGACTCGCAACTGACATTTTCAAAACATATTCAGTCTGTAAATCGCAGCACACTGTGTAGACTGCAAGTTTTGTTTAGGTTTAAAGGATTGATTCAGGTGGAACCCAAGCTGCAGATTGTCAGATCTGTAATATTCGCTTCAATGCTGTATGATCTACCAGTCTTTGGTAGCAGATTGGTCTTTGGACAACACAGTCCTATTGCAACGATTGCAAAATGCTGTGTTAAGGTTCGTGTATGGCCTCGGAAAATACGACCATATCAGACAGTTTAGGACATCAGCAAAGCTGTTTCCAATAAGGGTCATATTTCATTTTTATGTCGCTTGCTTGGTTCATCAAATTAAATCATCTGGTACTCCCCCCCTTACTTGAAATGCTGCAGGCTCGCTCTGAGGTTAGGGCACGCCGCACTCGCCAGGACTGCATGCTCGAAGTCCTCAAAGTTAGACTTGAAGTGGGCAGAAATGCATTTTCACACTTTGGCCCACAGATTTACAATGGGGTTTCCAATAAGTTTAAAGTGCTGAGCTGCAGACCATTCCAAGAAAAACTCAAGCTGGCCTTAGAGGTAGAGTACTTTAAAATGTAATATAAATGTTATAATTAAGTTTTAAATTTGTAATAATTCTTTTTTTTATTTGTTGTATGCCACCGTACTGACTTGAGTTATTTCGTAAAGCAACATCTCGTTGAAAATTGCACCAATAAAAGGCATTATTTATTTATTCTAATTAAAATATCTATACAAAAACTATACTTGTAAAATATTTTGTTAATTAGCCGTTTTTAAGTTATTTCAAAAATAAAAATGTAACGGCTGCCATTTAGTTTTTGGTTGTCAGATAATATTGATTATTTTTGTATAGCTTTGCATACTTATTATAAAAGTCCATACTAACTTTCAATTTTGTATGTGTTAACAGTGTTTTATAAAAAATTAATAAGTGAAAAAATGGCGGCTGTGTGAGTAACTGGGGACTTCCGAACAATTTAATTGTGATATTTACATTAGCTTTTGACCCTGGAACAATGCCCTAAAATATCGGTAAGTTGTTCTGAAACACCCTGTATAACAATATGTGGTATTTTTGCAGAATTATAGTTTAAAGATATTAATAAAACATGTTATACACAAACAGCAAATGTCCATTTAATTATATGTCTTATATAATTGTTTAACACATTTCTGTTCATATTGTCAAACAAATACATTGAGCAAGACTATTTAAATATTAAGATTGATCTTGCAGTCCAGTATAATTGTATACTTACTATGAAAGTGTAGTTCATTTGATTTTAAAATATATGTATTGACCCCTTAATAAAATAATCAAGTTTTCAACCTCCTACCATGTGTTTTCTGCCCATCCTAAAACAAATTACTCTAAATCCTTACTTATTTTAATATTTCATTAATAACTCGCTTCAAGAGCCTCAATGGCACAAACTGATTATTACCATTTTTATTTATCAAAACCATAAATCAATTATAAATATTTATTTGGAACCAATGCCGTTGGTTTACAATGTAAATATCTTTAGGTTCCAGTAAAAAGTGGATGTTAAAAGTATAAGACTTCACTTTAATAAGTATAATACAGTTTTTTAATTAAACCGAAAAGGTGGAAATAACAGAAAATTAATCTAAAATTAAATAGGTCAATTGTAAATGAAATATTACAGATAGCTATCAAATGTACTACGAGTAAATATTGCTATGTAAAGCGTTGTAGATAAATTTGAGTGGGACTTTTAGTGAATATTTGACTTATAAAGGCAGTGGAAAACTATAAAACGAAACTCAGAGTATGCACTGACAACTTGGAAGTCCAATACTTCGTGGATGCCTTAAGGCTGTACGGCTGCTATGTTCTGTTTACCTTTGTTAATGATTCTGCACCTACGAGTTCTGTACTTGTCGAAACTTAAAATAGTTCTCGGTAGTTAATATTTATAAACGGTTTAGACTTATATTTTTAAATGCAAGAACTACTGTGTAGATAAACGCTAGAACGGGTCAGTAAATTTATTATTTCACCTATTAAAAGGATAACAACAATGTGATTTAGGATGGATGGCATATAATATTAGTTCAGTAATCTGTATTTTTCAAAACAATATTCATTCAATAGCTCTTGCTAAGGATTTAACAAATTTTCCTTATATTACCTTTATGAAACTAGAAAATGTATGAATTAAGAAATACTAAGAAATTTAACTATCAATAATATTAAATATGTATTGGTAAAATAAGCAGAATTTGTCTACCCTTAAACTATACCTATAATCTAGGTAATATCTTTAATCAAGTCGCATCTTAAACAACATCTTTAATTTTACAATATCATATAAGAAAACCTTAATGTTGGTTATGTAATCACTTTTCGGCTGATTCTCTATCAGACAACACTTTTAATAAATGCCCTCTAGCACCTGAATAAAAGGTTTAACAATTAACGATAAACTTTTATCCAGTTTATCATTAATTAAGAATGTCAGTGATAAAATATAAGCCATTCGTCAATATGGTATTAAATCAAAACTATAAAATCCCACTTGCGATTTGTTGTTTGATAATAATTTTGAAGATTAATAATATTTAAGTTATAAAGGTATGGTTTCACGAAAATAATTACTTCTACTATTTATGAATGATCAGTATATTTTAATTATATGTAGTAGTTGTTTATACTAGTTCTGTTTAAACTCTCAGTTTGAATCATCCAGCATACATTGGGGTTCTTTGTTCAGAATGTAGCATTTATAACTCATTTTTATACATATATATTATTTATAAGGATCTAATTAAAGGTGAAAAATATCATCTAATGATAAATTCTATACAATTATCTTTAATAAATCATGTTCAAGCAATTTAACCTGAGTAACAGACCAAAACCTACGAGTCTGTTGCAGTAGTAGTGATTCAAACATTTAAAAAATACTGTCGTTTACATAAAGTTTAGCTTTCCCCTTCACAAAGGAATTGTTATGAATAAATAAGTGAGCTCAGGTTGTGCTGTGACCCTCAGAGCGCTCCCCACCCCTCAACCCCCCTTACTTATCAACAACGGGGTCTTGTTCAAACAACATTGTTTTCGAACAAGTTTATATTTTGTCAATAGTAAATATGTAACAATCGGATATGAAACGGAATATGAATGACTAAACCAGACTATAAATGATGTAAGAGATATCCTTGTTAATTAATTAAAGCATAAATTAATATTTTCGTAGTCGTTTCGTAACACGAACGCAGGGACAAGTAATCAGACAAATAGAGCTCCACTTGACACAGCAACGCGGAATATGAAGATAATGAACGTCACCTGAAACATCGGATCTTTGTAGTTGAAACACAATTTTACTTCTCAGCTTAGACAGTCAGTTTAGTTTCAGAACAAGGAAGGTAATGGACAGAACCACATGACAAGCAATTGCAAAGATAAATCAAAATCTTTACACCTGTAACTGGTTAAAAGCGATATTAAATTCATAATGAAAGTCAAGGAAGCCCAGAAACAGCGAATATTGGAAACCTTGTTTTCCTGTTGAGCGTACTATTCATTTATTATTGCTGGATTAGGAAACCCCAGCATAGCTGTTAGGCACGTCTTGCACAAGCGGAAATGTTGCGCAGGTTACCCGAAGGATAGGATATAGCAGGAAAGGAAAGGGTGGGATGGGACGGCAGCCAAATTAACCCTTCAGAGGGCCAACTCCCGTGCCCCTGTGACAGCTGTGATAAGGCTCAAACAGGTGGACCCACTCTGCCCTCCAACTGGTCAACTCAACTGACAGGGTATCCATGTAGAACAGCCAGGGACCATATACTCTCAGGTTGGGGACCAAACCGGGAGTTTCCGTTCCCACCCGCTGCAAATGGAGGAACCAAAGGGAAGTTTGTCATAATGGTCAGCCATAATGGACTTACCATATGTTATATGGACTTACAACTTCATTTGCTGTACCCAATGTCAGCCTCAAAACTGGTATAGACTAGTTTTAAGGTTGTCCTGGGACTTGAGCGGACTATTAGAGTGACATATCCGAAAAAAGAACAAATTCCCTGGAGGATTCCCCTCCAACATCCCTGGTGTAAATTTGCATATAATTTAACTAAACCGCTTTTATATTTGTCAAACGAGTTCGCACGCAGCACGCTGACGTGAGGGAAGTGAATTTCCACATAAAAACTTTTATAACTCAAAATCAGTGTAAAAACATACATTTGTCCAATTCTTATTGAAATCTGAAAACACTGATTTTTTGGCTGTTCTGATACTCCTGGTTTCATTTACTTGCAAAGCTGGGAATACAATTTTGCGTATTATAAGGTTAGGAGAAGGTCCAGACAGGCTTAAAAGTAGGTGTGAGGTTGCTGGAGATGATAAAAGTACTCTAACAAAGGAATTACAGGCTTTTCTAGTATAAAACCCCCATAAGACAACGTACTGTGTTAAGTCGATACACATTTTCTTTAATAACTCGGTAAATATTTATGCTAGAATGACGAGAGAGGGCTTAAAACTTTCGCCTTATTAATTCCCATCTTTTAACATGGATTGATTTTACATCTGGGGCTTTTATGATCCTTTTTGGGCCCAAAAACTCGAATTTTGAAAGATTAATCCCAAAAAAGGGGTTTAGAGTTTTCCGATTGTTTTGCCCAACTGAATACAGAAAGGAACGTCCCTACCAAATTTGAAGTAAATCGGACAAAAAATGCGACCGCTAGAGTGCAAACACATATATATGTCTATGCATATATATATATAACATTTTGAACGACCCCCCAAAACGTGTTCAGGGGGACACGTTAGGAACTTCTATGTTGGTCCCGGGCTTAAGTTTTACAGTGCGGGTCATGCTAATAGTTCACTTTCCAAAGGAAATTCACTAATAAAATTATCGATCAACAGTAAAATCAAATCAAATTGATTAATTTGACCAAATAATATTCGGTTACATTGTTTTTACCAGATTAAATTGTTGAGGTAAAACATTTACCCTACTTCGAAGCTGTGAAAATTGTCGGTTTCTTTTACCTGAATGGGCTTTATGTCGACTGAATATGTCGACTTTATATTAATCTTTATTCTATAGTTCTAGGTTCCATAGTCACTGTTTTCAAGCGTGTTGATACTTTACCATGTAATTATATCAACAATTGTTTTTAAATAAAACTTACTTTTTTATATTAGTTACAATAAAGAGACGCAAACTTCTATTGCATTACTAGACTTATTAGTTTCCAGTCAGCCGTAAGTCAACCTTTGCAGATCAACACTTCAAGAAGCATCTTTCAACAGCTTAACCACCAACTCTCCAGCAGTTTACTTATAAGTTCCAAGGAAGTCGTTAGCATAACTCGCTATCACCTCTCTGCTTTTTGTATACAAATGTTCATAAATTTACTTCTTTTTCAGGTTTCATAACTACTGAAGCAATTACTTAAAGTTGTATAATAATATATACTTTATTTTAAGAGAAACATTATGGCGTAAATGTTTAAACAAATTGTTATCATTAAAAGTGGCAACACTCACATGACGTCCTTTTATACTGTTAACTGCAACACAATAGGAAATTTAAATGATGTGGCATTCTATATTTTACGTAATTACGGTAATGGCTTTCACATATTTATAAAATAAATTAATATTTTTTATTTGATCCTGCACGATGCTGCAAATATTTTCCATATGTAATGTTAATATTTACTTTACTTAAGTATTTACTTTAAACAATTGGTTTTAAGTTAGGCCAAAGAAATCATGCACGTTAATTCATTTTGTTATTACTTTTGGTAAGCGTGCACAACTTGGCGTTTATTATGACTTGGCACCAGTAGGAAAATGTCTGATCTTAAACAACGTTTCTTTCCCTAACTTTAACACCATGTAGAATCTGAAACCTTAAAGATTATTATTTATATGTTTAAGGTTACCTTAGCACTTATAAGAAAAATAGGAATACTATTATTGAATTTTGGATGATAGCGGTCACATTTTTATCAAATCTGAGTTTTAAACCATGTTAAAGTTATCTGTCAGGGGCCAATCGCCGGAAAATTAGGCAAACTAATTTATTCAAGAAAGTAGTATGGTTTAAAACTTGGTGTTTTAAATGTATACTAGAGAACCCGTGCTGCCCTGCAGCATCAGTCAATGTTGAAATTTGAAAGTGACGTAATTGATGAGTATAATCAAGTTAAAATATTATTGCGGTTTATACATATCTTCCCATGGATTGTATTTACGTAAGTTGTTCCACTCCACATCACGTTAACAGTTGAAATGTCACATGATTTCAAAATAATAAAAACATAATAATATAATTGTAAGGCATGAACTCTGTAAGGCAATATACAAGACAAAATTATTGTTATAGGAACATATTTTTTAAATAAACATGTGTTTTGAAATTAAACAAAATAACTTCAGATGTATACTATGTTTATTTGCAAAATAAAAAAATAACATTTCGTTTAACGGCAATTCTTTCAAATGATGTGAAATGTTTATAATTTTTAAAACATTAACCAGGGTGTTTATAAATAAAGATAACGTTCTCTGTAACCTTAAAGTCGTTAGTCCTAATATTTTGCCCGCTAGAGTGCAGCTGCAAAGAGTTTTAAATGTAACGTAACAGCTGTTTTGCTTTATTACCAATTTATCTGCTTAAAAGTTTTATGCGGTGATAACATATGACCATCTTGATTGTTTTAAGGAAAAGTACATAATATATTTTTTTCTATGTATAAACTTAGGTTAACACAAATATTCTCAGGCCTTCTTTCCCGGGGCTGGTTGATTATGCATATATATTTCCCATCAATGTTGTGTCCTATGGTAAGAAGAAACCAAAATATCATCATCGTGTCGTTTGTAAGCTCATCAATTATTGTTTTCCCTTCATGACAGCTAATGGTAAAGCGTCCTGCAAAGTTCTTTATTTGTTTTTAGTACAGCGCATAACAATGCTGACAAACTTGATAAAAAGTAACTGCAGAAAAAACTAATCACACCTGGTATAACTTATAACATCTAAAACAAAACTTCTAAGAGTTGCCTCAAATTAACTAATAAAGTCACTACGTTCTCTTTTGGCTTTGACACTCGTTTCGTGACGTCATGTCAAATAAGTCTTAGGTTTTAGTCTACTGTACTAACTTCGGGAGTAAACATGATACCATAGTGCTAAAACCACCATTTGAGAGCACTAAAAACTGGAAAACTAAATTTAAAAAAATTAGACTGAACAATTCTTACGTAAAGTTTAAAATCAATATCTCAATTGATTCCTATGAAAATTAAATACCCCCGTCGCAGCAAACCTGCATACTCAGCGAATTTCCAATGTATATATATGTGACTCACTACTATATAGAGCTATTTACCAAGTTTCACAAAAATACATAAAAAAATAAGTGATATATAGCATTTTATTTATTCTCCATAAGAATAACATTAGGGTTGAGGACTCAGGTTTGATGCAACGAGGAAGATAAGTAATGTGTTTTTTTGCAATTATCAATACAACTGAACCAGGTGAAGCTACATACCACGTTCTCTTAATGTAGGTTCATAATTAAGGGAAATATACAACTTTACTTATTCTCCATATGAATAACATGGGGGCCGAGTATGCAGGTTTGCTGCTACGGGGACTATCAACAAAAAACTTGTTTTTTGTGCTAATATCAATATACCACAACTAGTTGAAGCCACATACCAAGTTCCATCAATATACATTCATAAATAATCGAGATATAGAATTTTATTTATTCTCCATAAGGATAACATTGGACAACGTACTGTGTTTAGCACTTTGAATATCCCTGCAACGGTTGGACGTAGAACAACGATTAAAACACCAAAATGGTTGTTTTGTTGAGCTAAACACATTAATAAACAGAAATATGAAGTTTTTAGTAAAACTATCTGAGAAAAATCTAATACCCCCGTCGCAGCAAACCTGCGTACTCAGCGAATTTCCAATGCATTGATATGTTTCTCACTAGTACATAAAGCCACTCACCAAGTTTGACAAAAATACATTCATAAATAAGTGATTTATTACATTTTATTTATTCCCCATAAGAATAACATTAGGACTGAGTACGCAGGTTTGCTGCAACGAGGAAGATAAGAAATGAGTTTTTATGCAATTATCAATGTAACTGAACCAGGTGAAGCTACTTACCATGTTTTATTAATTTATGTTCATAATTAAGGGAGATATAAAACTTTACTTATTCTCCATAATACTACATTAGGGCTGAGTATGCAGGTTAGCTGCTACGGGGACAATCAACAAAACATTTATTTTTTGTGAAATTATCAATATACCAGTACAACATGAAGCCACATACCAAATTTCATCAATATACATTCATAAATAATCAAGATATCAAATTTTATTTATTCTCCATAAGGATAACATTGGACAACGTACTGTGTTTAGCACTTTGAATATCTCTGCAACGGTTTGACGTAGAATCACAATTTAAACACCAAAATGATTGTTTTGTGGAGCTGAAGTGATTGGTAAAAGAAAATGTGAAGTTTAAAGTAAAATTAACTGAGGAAAAGCCAAAAACCTTTTTCCCATAAGATTAACATGGGAGATTTTATGAGCAGGTTTTTTTGGATTTTCTCCGCAACCACTTAACCTAGCTTAATAATTCAAAATACTGAATTATTTGTTTTTTTAAGCTCTATAACATGGTCAAAACCAAAATTAAGTGTTTTAAAAACTTTAGGGTAAAAAATGCAAAAAACTGATTTTTGGAAAATTTAAAACCCCCATAAACCCCCCTTCCCATAGTCCGATTTTTCTGGTTTTCGAACTTAAAGTCATAAATGTCAGTTTACACATTTGAGCCAAATTTCATCGAAATCGGAAGTTTTTTACTCAAGTTATCGCATTCACGGACACATATATATATATATATATAAATTTGAACGAATAGTGTTTTGGACATCTGGGGACCTCAAAACAAAAAGTTATCATGGTCTCGGGCTTAAGTCTTACCATGAGACCTACGGTAATAGCTTCTTCCCTATAGGGGAAATTCGCTAAAAGGAACAAACAAAAATATGCGGAAGACTTATCTAGAAAATCTGTAGATTTTTATCTTTTTTAACCCATAGGAAGAATTCTTGAAGTTACCGGGGAAAGTTTTCCGATTACGAAATAGAGGCTCATTACGAAACGATTAGGAATTCGATGATCATGCGTTAGTATTTTGATAGCTATAAACGTACACATCTAATGGTCCAAAGGTTTTTGAAAGGGGCTTAAGTTAACACCAAAACTTTAAAAAATAAAACTTTCCCATCCAAACACATATAGCTAGCCTATTTCTCTTATGTAGCAGCTTTTTCTCAATATATCATCGTGAAATACTGGATTCCATGTATATTATTGAATATACAAACGCCCATAAAGAAAAACAGCTATTTTATCAATTTATCTTATTAATACAAAAATATCTGGCTTACATGTTAATTGTGAAATATATTAACACCTGTAGAAAGGAGAAAAAGAAAGGAGTTGTATTTTTGCTGCATTATTTGTCGGCAAACCAAATGTACTCTCTTACTTAATGAACATATGTTTTATGTAATCGGCTGATGTAAACACACTTCCTCCACAAGATTAACATGGAAACTTTAGGAGCCACTGGGGCGAAGCCCATTGACGATATGTTAGTTTGGATGAGTGATGACATATCTAGACATAATTACCTATCCGCTAACAAAGTAATCATGAAAATCGGCCCAGTAGAACGGTCTCACGGACTGGACAAAGTTTTACAAATTTTAAAAATATATATGATGTTCTTTTTAACTTTTTCCTTTTATACATCATAGCACATGGAGGAAATATTGTTTTCGTAAACATTTAGAATTTGAGTTAGTATTGAAAAACTTTGTTCTGATAATTCCTTTTAGCGAATTTCCCCTATAGGGAAGAAGCTAATACCGTAGTCGGCATGGTAAGACCTAGGCCCGGGACCATGATAACTTTTCGTTTTGAGGTCCCCAGACCCCAAAAACACCATTCGTTCGAAACTGTATATATATATATATATATATATATATATGTGTCCGTGGGTGCGTTAAATCTCGTAAAAAAGGTCCGATTTTGATGAAATTTCGTACAAACGTGTAAAGCAGCATTTATGACTTTAAGTTCGAAAACCAGACAGGTCGACCTATCCGAAAGGGTATTTTGGGGGGGTTTTGTACCCCAAAAATGGGTTTTTTGGGTTTTTTACATACAATTTTTGAAAAGGTAAAATTTTATTTTCCCCCATTGGAATCAGCTTAAAAATACGCACAATTTGATGTTTTAATCATTGCTCTACGTCAATTGGTTACTGAGATATTGAAAGTGCTAAACACAGTACGTTGTCCAATGTTATTCTTATGCAGGATAAGAAAAATTGTATATCTCGCTTATTTATCAACTTATCCTGAAGAAACTTGGTATATTGCTTAATTTCATTGTGGTATATTGATATTTGCACAAAAACCAATTTTTTGCTGATATTCCCCGTAGCAGCAAACCTGCATACTCAGCCCCATGTTATTCTTATGGAGAATAATTAACGTGTTATCTCCTTTAATTATGAACATAAATTAATAGAACTTGGTATGTAGCTTTACCTAGTTGAGTTATATTGATATTTATATAAAAGCCCATTTTTAGTGTTTCTTATTTCAGCAAACCTGCATACTCATCCGCCATGTTATTCTTATGGAGAATAATTAAAATGTCATAAATCGTTTATTTATGAATGTATATTGATGAAACTTGGTATGTTGCTTTATGGTGTATTAAGATAAATCAATATGCATTGGAAATTCGCTGAGTATGCAGGTTTGCTGCTACGGGGGTATTTTTAAACTGTTGTTCAGTACGCCTGTGCTTCATGCGTATTGCCCTTCTGTTGGATAGTACATGACATACTCTTTAATATCCACAGATTTTGAAAATCTGAAGAATTATTAAAACATCTTAAGGAATTAATAAATTATCTCAAAATCAGATCAAGGAATTAATCAACTATCTCAAAATCAGATCAAACTATTCTGGTACAAGTTTTACTAACAATCGTGCTCTAGTTCCTACAGTAAGCATGGTCTCTTGTAGTGTTTAGAGCGTAGGAATATGGTTCGCAAAGGCCGTGTTCAATCCCGTCAATCACCATTGACCTTTAGCTATGTAGGCCTAATAATACCGCTAGCTACGGAACCAAACTCGAGAAGTGCCAGTGAGGCTTGCACCATCTTGCTGCCAAATGAAGTTTTCTAGTTCATATTCTTCCAAATTGAGGAAAGAGTCTTAGTTCTAGGGCATCAAGATATGAAATACCAGTTACAGTTGCTTCATCAAAAAGTAAAGGCCAATACACTTTCCGCCGGGATAAAGTACAAAAATATTCAATTTAGGATCGTTGCAGTCGTACCTTCTCGTTGGTACCATTTCTGAGTCCCAGATACGCACACTGTGAGTAATCAAATGCCCACTAAGGTTAAGTGTCGATTCATCATTCAATACGGCATGATCCAGAAAATCGTTATCTTCATTCAACAACATTCCGTTTGTGAAGTTGGCACGAACACCGTAGGCTTTAGAGCCTGTAACAACTGCAAACGATAAGGACGTAGTTCTTTACCTCCTCCATAAACTATTCCAAACAGACGTCACTGGAGATTCTAGTTCACGACAAGCCTTCAAAACTGATGTTTTTGTACCAAGCGTGAAAGACTATTTTACGCGCTCAACGCTTTTTTACTAACTCTTGCTCGTCCCATACTCTTCCCTTTGCAATCTTCAAACTGATGATACCATCTACTGTTATTATAACTTGGAAGATCACAAACGAACTTAATATGGAATTCTCGCTGCACGGTAACTTCAGATTCGAGCTTTGCAAACTATAAAATATAAAAAGCTTACTGTTCACGAGTTGCCATATTTGCAACAATAAGGCGGATACAGCTGATAAAACGGAAGCGCCACTAGCAATTTCTAACAGATGGCAGAAGAAACACTTGCGCCAACGATTAAAACTGTTTGAGTTTCTCTTTATTTTGGCGTTTTTTTTTTTATAATTGTTAGTTATGTAATAAATACTATAAAGTATTAAAACCCCGATATTCGTTTTGAAACACCCGGTACTATTGCAAATAGAATCTGGTAACTCAAGACGTTATTAATTTTAAATAAATTTGTAACCAATATTACAGCTCTTTATTGCAGATCAATACAATATGCTATCATTAATTGATAAATATGTTTAAACTCTGAGGAATAAGTAGGAATAATAGGGGACCTTCCACCTTTAAAACCAGTTGGATAATTATTCAATTTTCCAAATCCACTGAGCGGGTTTCGATGAAACCTTTTGCAAGCTATATCCGTCAAAAGGATTGACACAAAGGCAAATAAGCGAAGTGGATTCAGCTCACAAGCTTATTCGCCCTCGTTGAACAGTCCAAGTCATATGGGTCTACATAGCCATAAAACGGGATTTTAAGAGGACAAAAGAATGTGTCAGATCGGTGACACTGTTGGTGGTTTATATTTCATCATACTTCATCGGTAATAAGTGTGATACTGGAAAAGAGGCTTTAACGTGTATTGTTGAGCCCAATCGTATCAAAGTTTTCCTGCGCAACCTGATGGACTGTGGTGGAACTAACGATACTTTAGCTTTACTTCAAGATCTCGAACCACTTTCTGCAAGATTATGAGCTTCAATGAAGTTTCAACTCATTGGGAACATGGGCCAGTCATCAAAGCCTTCCAGGTAGGAGGTCCATCTGATAGACTATCCTAACAGGATAAGGAACTATAAAACTCTTACTATACAAAACCTTGGTACCAAATAACACACAAAATTTTGTAATTATTTTTGTATCGATCCCTACAACCAAACACTATAAATCAAATTAAATGCTAATCTAATTAGGTCTGTATTAACTACCCTCTTGCTTAATCTAAGAGTCCAGCTTCTGTGCCGGGGTTTCTTATTCCACTAATCAAACAAACAATACAACTTATAGTTCGATCTTTCAAAATTGTATAATTTTTCCTTTTTAATACTCAATCTTACTTAGATTTGGTTATAAACTTTTGAAAATTTTACTTTTTACTCTTATTGCCATTGTGTTAATAGTGTATTTTTGGTAACCATTTTATGGGGCTTTAACTAAGTATTTATTTCGACTAATATTAACAACAGACGTTGTTACGTTTAAACAACATACTAATATTGTTACGTTTGGTGCAAAAGAACTAGCATTAACGTATTGAATCATTCGCAGAGGGGGTTTTACCAGGGTATGTTATCCTAAATATATTTTTGTATTATTGACGTTTAACTTTTCAAAATACAAAACTTGTTCTCTCAATGGAACCAGCTTGAAAAATAACCAATTTAGTATTTGACAATATCGCAACTGCACCAAGTGGTTGTTAAAATATTATACCGGGTGTCCCACGAAGAGGTTTAAACGTTTGATTTTATATTTCGTGCCCATTCATGCACCGAACTTTTTTAAACTTTACACAGTTTACAAAGTAGGTTCTAAAAATAATCTGGAAAAATTTCAGCTCCCTAACCTTTATAGAAACAAAATGGCGGCATATTGAAAAACGATACTTTAAAAACATTAAAAAAGGTGTTTTTGGTTTTATAAAATATTTTTATTGTTACATTCTAGGGCAATATGACTTTTAAATAAAAGAACTAGAACATAGCCTAATGGAAAACCTTAAAGTCCAAAATTATTCAAACTGTAACCCATCCACAGCAACACACTGATAACAGCGCGTAACAAATGATTCGTAAGCTCTTACAAAGAAACCCCGCGGTATCCGGAGAAGTTCCTCTTCTATTGATCGTTTTAGTTCCTCATCATTATTGAAGCTATGGGTATAAACTTGTTCCTTCAAATAACCCCATAAAAAAAGTCACAAACAGTTAAATCAGGTGATCGGGGTGGCCAATATAAAAAAATCACTTCCACGACCAATCCAACGGCCATGAAGGTTGCCATTTAGTAATTGCTTGACAGGATTTGCAAAATGAGGTGGAGCACCATCTTGTTGAAAGATTGCTTGATTCATTTCTGGTACCGTCAAATGGGGCAAGACCTGTTCATTTAAAACTCGTGCATACCTAATCCCAGTCATTGTATTGTCTAAAATGTCGTAAGATAACACGCCGTTACAACTGACACTCGCCCAAACAGTAATAATAAACAGTAACAAATCAGATAATAAATCATGAAAGTAGTTTTTAAAGGAAGCAAATTGGTAAATTTTTCAATATGCCGCCATTTTGTTTCTATTAAGGTTAGGGAGCTGAAATTTTTCCAGAATATTTTTAGAACCTACTTTGTAAACTGTGTAAAGTTTAAAAAAGTTCGGTGCATGAATGGGCACGTAATATAAAATCAAACGTTTAAACCTCTTCGTGGGACACCCGGTATTTGGTGCATACAATGTATCGAATAATGTTGTTCTTATGGAAAATAAATAAATTTGTTCTTGCTTGATTACTTACTTTGATCAAACATAGCAAACATCTTCATCAGCGTGTGATGCCCTAGTATCCTCCTAATATTTAATACACAATCAGATTTTGTCCCAGGCTTAGATCTCAGGAACCACAGGACCGATTTTTCTGATTGAATTATCTAAGGAAAGGTCTCGATGCTTAGGTTTGAAGAAAATCATTAAAATTTACATCGGCTCTCTGGGCTACGCCCTACAGGCCTTCAAAGTTGTAATGTTGATCTTACGAAAGATCAGTAATCATTGAACTTGAGCATTTGGCAGCTGTTGAAGGTAAAAAACACAGTACAGAAGCAGGATCAGTTGTTTTAAGCTAACTTCTGGAGTGACAGTTTAAACTACCAGAACCTTGCTCGAATTCGAGCAGCTGGATTTGCTAGTTTGTAAACACTCGTTTAACAGAAATCTGCATATCCAGCACACACTGCTCTCTTCGAGATTAATTTAAATTGTTCATATCTGCTCATTATGTAAGTACTGTACATTGATAAAGTTGGTATATAACATTAATTAGTTGTTACTACATATATTTTTTCATACTCAATGTGCACATTGAGAATATTAATATTTTACCTCTAGACTTTATCTCTATAATTTACCTCTATAATGAATTTATCACGTTCCTTGACTGTTATCTGTGGGACAATTTGGAAACATTTAAAACTTCTTAGGAAAAATAAAATTATGTTTTCCTTTAATAAATTAAATTTAGTTTTGGTAAATTGGCATTCAAGCGTTATATTTAAGTACTCAGATGTGCTGTGAAGGTGAAGGAAGTTTTCTTGCAAGATATTTAGTATCGTGGTACATTTATGTTTTGTTGTCGTGTGTTTCAGGTGTAGGAGTATTGCTGTAGGATAGTATAAATTTGAAACATAAGGTAAAAGAGTTCAATCTAAATTTAACAAGGAATCGCTAATTAAATGACACCTCGGTGAAAGTTACTGAGGGTTGAATACGTCGTGTATTACAGGGGTGACACAGGAACGAGCTAACACCAGTACGAGTTAAAAGTAAACCTCCGAGCAAGTAATTAATTAGTCGTCTGTGACAAACATATGGGAACGTGATTCTGTCTGATACACGTAAAGCATTTGACAGCCAATTAGAATAAGAGCACAAGGTGAAGATAGGGACGTTCCGAGAAGAGTAGGTATCGATATTTTCCTTTCGATACTCAGGGTATCGAAATCGGTATCGGTTAACCGATATTTTCGTGGTATCGAAAGGAAAGTTGGAATATCGGTATCGGAAAAATAGTTCATTTTTTACGTTGATAAAACATATAGATAGGTTTTGGTTTTTGGTTTAATATACTTTTTAGCAATATAAACACAAATAATAACTTTAAAATTAGTTCTTGTAATTTATGATAGAGATAATCGACTCTAGCTATCTCCCGCGCTCCTCTTACAGAATTACATAAGTACATCTGTTCATTCCGCTAGTCCACAATCCCGCCTTCCGGACCTGCTTCGCTTTCACACAATTAATTGCTACCTATTATTATTAATTTTTTTTGTAATATCTCTTATTAATATTAAATATTGGTCTTAATTTTTTATGAATATTTTTCTTAGTTAATACTGCCTGTAATGGTTGTTAAAAAATTAGTAAACAATGATTTGGGTTTTCGATACCATTCGATACGATACTGAAGGTATTAATACTTTGGATCCAATAGTATCGGATATCAATACTTTGGTTTCGATATTGTATCGATACCAAATATCGGGTCCAAGCCATTATCGGAACGTCCCTAGGTGAAGAGAAGCTTTAATTTATTATGCAGTTTTATTGTTATTACCATGTTTAGAGGTAGTCGTTGGCACAATCGAACCTATGCTTATTTTACAGTGTAAGTGTGTGTACTGATGTAGTGTTACTCTATATTTTAGCATAGCGTCTATTACATAACCTTACTAGTATTGCCGACACAACACATGTTTTAGTTTTCAGCAACAATCAAATTTAAAGCACTCTGAGAAGTGTGATTCACCTTGTAGTTGGTTTACTCATGAGTCTAATAAAACCGCGGTATTAAAAACAAACAGGTACCTAATGTATTGTCAATCATCATCAGTATATCGAATCAATTATTTAAATTAAGGGTAAAAGTGAATACTGAATGATTCTTTAAACCCATAAACTAAATGATTAAGTAAGGCCGGATTGGAAAGATTAAACTTTGGTTGTAGAAGGACGCAGAATTACAGTGAACAGGAGTAGCACATGGCCTAGTATCAATGATTACATATTTTTAAATGGGAAAGCTTTAATGGAACAGAATAAAATAACATGGATTATCTCATATTTTTCGAAATTATGATAATTATAGGACTGGAATGCTAAAAACCTATATTTTATTACAATAGTCTATGTCTACATTAGAGTTAACACGGGAATTGTACACTGGAGACTTGATACAAAATATCGACCTACAATAATACGCCTAACAAGATAGAGAATATTCAAATATATAAAACTAGCTGTTGTGCCCGTTCTTCGCACGGGTTGAACTAAGGTTTTCATAAATAAAAACAAATAATACTAATGAACAATTTATTTTGAAATATTAGAATTAAACCTAGGTTAACATTTTAAAACCCCTTTGGTTTTGACAATAATTTTAAATGCTTTACTTTCGAAACACTTCCTTATAAAAAACATTCGCTGTGCGACCTGCAAGCGGGACTTGTTTAAAATTTCAGCTAGATAGCTAGTTATGTAGATAACGTGGATTCAGACTAGCATTAGAGCCAGCTGTTTGTTTGGTTAGTCTTGTCCTGCTCGAGTGCTGAGGACAATCGGTTCCCCTCATTCCCCCCCTCCTGCAGACCGAAGTTATATTAGTGGGTGATTCGTACTAGAGCAGCCTCTAGAGTGGGTGATTCGTTATGCCTGGTTTCCATCGGGAAAAATATGTCGGAGTGCCGAGTGTCGAGTGTGCCGCAGGTAGCAGCTGGAAGTTCAAAGTAAGTTTAATTAGTCATATAATTAATTTCCGCATCGTTTATATTTAATTTTGGCAGTAAGAAATTTAGAGATTTCATAAAGAAAACTAAAGAAAGAGCACGGACATTTAACTTTATGAAGGTTTAACTAAAAAAAAACCTGACTTATTTTGTCATTTTGTCAGCAATTGTGGGTTATGTTTTGTTAAATAAAGATTTAGTGGTCTCCAAATGATTACTTTAATAATTCAGAACCCTGGTATTCTCTCATCTGAGCTATAGGCAGAAATGGAGGTAAATTAGGTAAATAACTATGGTATGTTGAAACATAAACCTATCTGAGTCAAGTCCTGAATTAAATACAAATTGAAGCCCTAATTAGACCCCGTTACAGACCCTCTGGCTGAAGAATGGTCAGACTGTCTGAACAGCTCATTCTGGAGCAGGCCACGTAGATCTGGCCATGGGAGAAGCAGTATTCTTTTAGGTTTACTCCGATTTGCTTCAGAGACTGTCCTTGAGCCTTTGTAAACTGTCATGGCAAAACAAACTCTTACCGGAAATTGGATCATTTTGAACTGAAAGGGCATGTCAGTTGGAATTGAGGGATAAAAACAGATTCGCCTTTTCCACATCCAGTCAGAATAACCGCCTCAATTACAGTATTTTTAGGAATTTAACAATCAATCTTGTTCCATTGCACAGTTTTGGTGGATGGAGGTTCCTCAATAGCATAATCGGTGCTCCAACTTTAAGTATAAGATTGTGGTCGGGCATTCCTGGTGGATTTAGTGTGTTACGAAATTCTATAGGATAGTGGACTGCATCTTCCATTTCAACAACGGAATCAAGGGACTTAATTTCTAGTCTCACTCGAAAACTGTTCCAAAAGCAGGTTGTTGACTTTGGCTGACATTTCATTTTTGGGAGTTAAAATGGCTCGCTCACTTAACCAAGCCAAGTCTTTGTTTAAGATATTTTTGATGTCAGGGTAAACTGTCTAAATTAGGCATTTTAAATCAGAGACTACTGTACAGAGTTGTGTTGGTATTACTATTTTTCCGTCATTGTTTTCTTCAAAATCGTCATCTCCTATTGCCAGCAGTAGATCTGCAAACGCTCATGCATTCTTATCTCCTTTCAAGTGGACCCTCATGTTAACTCTTAGTGATATTACCTCAGTCTTATTCCAGAGGTAAGAGGATTTGATGCAGGCCTTAACCTCATAAGCTCGGGTTCCACGGGGCATAACAGGAAGGGTTTGCCTGAAGTCTCCGGTGAGCAGAACAGTTGCACCATTTTAACGTTCAAACCAGAGCTTCATATTGAGGTATTTTGTTTCAATAGAAAAACAGTCACCTGAGTTCATAATGTTTTTGTACCACATATTTTTTATATCAAAAGTTAATGTTTACAGTTTGTTGGTTTACAATGTTATTTTTGAATAAAGAAGTTGGTTTTCCTGTCTCAGATTATTTTATAAGTAATTAAAGTAATGGTTATGGACCCAGACACACTAATTGGTTACTAAAAGTGTGATTACAGTAGACTGTAAGGATGGATGTAACAAAGATTGTAATATCACCTTTAGAGAGTAAGAGGAAGTGGGCTGCTTGGAAGTTCAAAATAACTGCATTATTGGGAACTGTTCAAAATTCAGTAGAAGTTGTTGAAGGCCAACTACATACCAACGAACCAACAGAAACCAACGAGCATAGGAAGTGATATTCCAGCTGCAGGTAAGAAAAAATATGAAGAAGACTCAAGCAGATGGTACAGCTCTAATTATAATCAAAAGCAATCTGACTGATGAAAACTTAAAGAAAGTAATGCGATATCATACTGCGAGAGAAGTATGGGTTGAGCTGCATAAGATTTATGAAGTAAAGTCAGAAGACAAAATCTATGATCCTAGTTTGAAGTTTTTCTAGTATAGAAAAAAGGAAGATGATGATATTGCTACACATCTCAGCAAATTAAAACATATTTGGCACGACCTTCAAACTGAACTTTTGAATGAACAGACTGCAGCATTACCTGAATTTTTGGTCATTTGTAAAGTTTTGGGAACCTTGCCCGACGATTTCTTCAATTTTCGCTCAAGCTGGATTTTACTGTTTAAACGAGAGAAGACAGTTGAAAATCGCACTGAGCAGTTGTGTTCTTTTGAGAGAGCACTCAATGAAAAAGGAAAAGAGAACAGCGAAGCTGAAGCTTTGGCATGCAGAGGAAGAATCTGGTGAGTAAAAACTGTTTTGTTACAACTGCAATGAAGTTGGACACATTGCAAAGTTTTGTAAGAGGCAACAGAGGAGAAAATTGGGAAGCCTCCTGAAATTTCTAATTGTGATTCAGGGGAGGATGATGAATGTGTTTTGCTTTTAGAAAGCTCTGATCGTAAGATTTATTCTAGGAATTCAGAGGAATGGTTTGTTGACACCGGTGCAACAAATCATGTCACGAATATTGGTAATAGTTTTTTGAGATTTGAAAAGTTTTTAGAGCCGCATGGTGTCCTTGGTGCTGGAGGACAAGTATTGGAGGCGGTAGGTAAGGGTGACATTGCCTGCGAGTCAATAGTTAATGGGGTAAAGCCAGATGTTGAACTTTCAGATGTTTGGTACGTTCCGAGTGTTAGAAAAAACTTATTTTCAGTTTTGTCTGCTCATGATAAAAATGGTAGCAGCTCTTTTTTTTAATCTACCAAAAATGAATATAAGTTTTTCATAAATGGGTCAGAAGTTTTGAGAGGTTACCATGAAACTCAAGGAGGGCTTTTTAGGTTGAATTTAAGAGTTAAAACTGGTTATGATGAAATAAATACTATAGCCCTGGACAAGTCCGATTTGCTTCAGTTGTCTCATGAGAGATTTGGGCATCAAAACAAAAAACACGTTAGTGAAGTAATTCAACAAAATCTTGGTATCTTGGTTGACTTGGACAATGAAATATGTCAAGGCTGCATGTATGGGAAATTTCATAGACTTCCATTTGGGGAAAGAGCTCGCTCCAGTATTCCTGGTGAAATCATCCATTCAGATGTTTTTGGACTATTCCAGGTTCCTTCCTACCAAGGTTCAAAATATTTTGTGTTATTCAAAGATGACTTTTCTCGATTTAGGTATATTTATTGCATAAGACAAAAGTCTGATGTTGCTTCTGCTATTACAAGATTTTTAGCTGAAGCTGAAACTGCAGAACATGTTGTTAAACAATTTTCTTGTGACAACGGGGGTGAATTTAATAATAAGGAAGTAAGGTAAATCTTTCAAAATATGGGTATAAGACAAGTGTTCACCATGTCATACACACCACAACAAAATGGATCAAGTGAAAGAGAGAACAGGACTATTGTAGAAATGGCTAGATGTATGTTTCATTCACAAGAAAATTTGCATCAAAGGTCGTGGGCTGAATTTGTGACGGCAGCTGTTTATATTTTAAACAGAACAGGCCCAACAACAGTGAAGGGAAAATCTCCTTATGAGCTATGGTATGGGGTTAAGCCCAATATTCACCATTTAAGGATCGTTGGTCGTAAATGTTTTGTTCACATAGCAAAAGAGGTTAGGAAGAAAATGGATTCAAAATCTGAGGAAGGAGTTTTAATTGGATTTGAAGACAATGGCTATAGTATTTGGAGTCAAAAGTCTAACAAACTTATTAGATCTATAGATGTTGTATTTAATGAACTCTTTCTTCATGTGCACAATTCCAACGTTCAGAATTTTTAAATGACTGAACAACGGGAAGAAAAGAACTTCTGTGACAAAAGTATTCAGACATCAGAGCTAAAAGAGAGTAAAAACACAAGCGAACAGGAAGAATCAGAACAGTTTGAAGAAAATAAACAACATCAAAAGGAAACTGAAGAGTTTGATGGATCTGAACAGCCTATGAAACTTAGGGAAAGAACTACAATCAAACAACCTTCAAAACTTCTGGACTATGTGGCACTTGCTGAAGTCATGTGCTCGGATCATCTTACTCCTCAAACTTATTCGCAAGCAATGATGAGTTCTGATGCATCAGCTTAGAAAAATGCTGTGCAAGAGTTAATTGCGTATTTAAAGGAAAGGGGTGTTTGGGACCACAGAATTGCCTGAAGGTAAGGTAGCGTTACCATGTAAATGGGTATATAAACTAAAATTGCACCCAGATTGTTTAGTGGACCGGTTCAAAGCAAGGCTTGTAGCAAGGCTAAGAGTTACAGCCAAAGGAAAGGTGAAGATTTTAATGAAATTTTCAGCCCAGTTGCAAGAATGGGAACAGTGAGATCAGTTTTAAGTATTGCAGCGAGTGATAAGATGACATTAAAGCAATTTCACAACTGCATTTCTTTATGGTGACTTAAAAGAAGAAATTTGTATGAACCAACCAGAGGGTTATGAAGATGGATCTGGTCGTTATTGCAAGTTGAAGAAAAGCCGAAATGGGTTAAAACAAGCATCCCGTTGTTGGAATGAAAGGTTCAGTAATTGCTTGAAACTAAATGGATTTGTTAATAGTACAAAGGACCCATGTCTATTCCACAAAAGTGAAAATATGATGAAAGTAATAGTGATTTTGTATGTTGATGATGAATTGATCGCAGCCACTCAGGAATCTGAAATAAACCAATTTTTTGAGGTAAAGAGTTTCACATTAAAACAATGAATGCATCACATTTTTTGGGTCTACAAATATTTAAAAATAAGGATTGTTCTAATTCTGTGAATCAATAAAGTTACACTAAAAGGTTTTTAAGTAGATTAAATGCTGGGAAAACTCGAATCGGTCTTGAAAATATGAATATAGGTAAAGTTGATGAACCAAACAAAGAAGATCCAAAGGTTCCTTATAGAGAGGCAGTAGGAGCTCTTATGTATTTGTGTTGTGGTACCAGACCAAATATAGCATTTGCCATTTCATATGTATCTAGATTTTTGGACAGTCATACTTCAGAACACTGGAACATAGTGAAACGCATCATAGGATATTTAAAAGGGACAGCTGATTTTGCTATAAAAAAGTCAACAACCTGAAGAAGGAAGAAAACTAAATGTCTACAGTGATGCTGACTTTGCAGGTGATATAACAACGAGAAGATCTAAAACTGGGGTCATATGTTTTTATGCTGGTGGACCAGTGAGCTGGTTTAGCCAGAAACAGTCATCAATAGCCATCTCAACAACAGAAGCAAAAATCGTTGCGGCAAGTGAAGAAACTAGGGGAAATGTGTTGGCAGATTATTTAAAGATATGACAACAGTTAAGGGAAAGCCTCTAATACATGTTGACATGGCTGTTGTTCGTTTGGCCAAAAATCCAGAGTTTCACAAGAGAACAAAACACATTGAAATTATACATTTTTATGTACGTGAAAAGGTTTTAAATGGCAGTGTAGAAATTGTAAGAGTTTTAGCTGAAGAACAAATTGCAGACATGCAATATGACAAAACCCCTTGGAGCTAAACGACATATATTGCTGAGCCAGAAAATTGGACTATGTTGATTTTAGGAAACTTGATCGTTTTTCTATGTGAACAAAAAGGGGAAATATTGAGGTATTTTGTTTCTGTAGAAAAACAATCACCTGAGTTCATAATGTTTTTGTACCACATGTTTTTTACATAAAAATTTAATGTTTACAGTTTGTTGGTTTACAATGTTATTTTTGAATAAAGAAGTTGGTTTTTCTGTCTCAGATTAATTTATAAGTAATTAAAATAATCCTTCAACGGCACCCTTGTGGTACTCTCGTCCCACACTATTAATCTACGATCTCATAGAACTGTAGCCGTGTCGCTTTGCTTCGAAATATTGCATAATGGAGACTCGTGGTTGAGGTTCAATGGAAGTTTAAAGGCTGTTTTCCCTCCTTCCAACAGTGTGGCTGCAATCCCAGATGAAGCAACAGCAACTGCAATATTCTTCTCTGTTCTGACTTTGGCAAGTAGTAAGTTTAGGAGGAAGGTTTTCCCAGTTCCTCCGGGTGCGTCAAGAAAGAATAATTTACCAGTGTTGGAAGTTATTGATGAATTAACTATCTCATACACCGCTCTTTGGTCGTCATTCAGTTTCCTTGCGTTTGTTTTCACTGTGTTGTGACGTGCGCAAATTTCTAGTAAACACTGTGGCATCTTGTAGGCCTAATCAACCTACATTTTTAAGATTGTTTTGTGTCGGAGCGCATATCCATTTAGAATATTCTGGGAACAGTCTATGTAGAATGAAACGGAATATTCTATGAATGTTCTGGAATGTCCCACGAATATACTGAGAACATTCTTTTGAATGTTCTCAGAATATTTACGAGGTGGGACATAGAATATTCTAAGGTTGTCTTAAGAATCATTATAGAACTTTCCAGAATATTCCTTGTTTATACCCAATATTCTACATGAACGTTCTGAGAATATTCATGGGATAATGTTGTGCTGTCTGGGAGGTTAGGTTTATGGCCCCTTCAATCCACTAGTTTTATATATAATTCTGTAAGCGAAATCTTTAAGTAAAAATTGTGGGAGTTTAGAAAATCGCAGGATGATGGTAGAGGGCTCAAATTAAAGGTCTTGATCCCAGGAACTCGGGTAAATTAACGGTATTTCCAAAATGTTACCAGCAAATGATAAATAACGTAAAACACCCCCCACGTAAAACGAACGGGGAATGGGGATTTGAAACGTAAAACGTAACGTAAAAAGAATGGGGATTTAAAAACGTCTGCTTTGTTTACATTAAAACATGTGATAAAGTGTCTACTTTGTGTACGAACTGACAAGTGTTCCTACTTGGAGCATGGTTAGGGGTTACTGCCCCTTCAAGCCACTAGTTATTATTAGTTAAAAGCCAGGACATGCTGCTAAACCTTGTGCGGATCTTCGTGAAGCGTGGGTGTTATTGGTAACAGTGGCTTAAACCGGTTTTTTAGGGTGGAGGTGAGCGATTGACATCTGTTCTTAGTCTGTTGACTAAAAATCGCTTGAGAGAATCATCTGTTACGTGCCAAACAAAAACATTGCAACCGCGAAGTGATTGTTAAGCAAATATCTTAGGTTAAAACTGTTCCACACATCTCGCAAACTGGCCTGAACATTCGGCCGAACATCCTCCCGAATGTTCAGTGAACATTCCGCCCCGTATTCTTGCTACCAGTACACTATGGCCCAACAAAGGCGAACGCGATAGTGTACTCAGTGTGCTCGTGTATGTTCGGGATAGTTTGCCTCGCCATGATTCGTGTTCGCCTGTGCTCCGTTTTTTGTCGGGTTTTTGGCACGAATAAAAGGAGATGAGCGGAAGCGAATGGGCGAGCATGGTATTAGGAAAGCGTGTACAGTTCGCGCCACGGTGCTTGACGCCTGGGAAAGGCGAGAACCAACTTAAACTTCTCATAATTAAAAGCAGATAATAACAATACCCCGTAGCAGCAAACCTGCGTACTCAGCGAATTTCCAATACATATATATGTATCTTAATACCACATAAAGCCACATACCAAGTTTCATCAATATACATTCATAAATAAACGATTTATGACATTTTAATTATTCTCCATAAGAATAACATGGCGGCTGAGTATGCAGGTTTGCTGAAGCAAGGAACACAAAAAATGGGGTTATATACAAATATCAATATAACTCATGTAGGTAAAGCCACATACCAAATTTCATTAATTTATTTTCATAATGAAGGCAGATAACACGTTACTTATTCTCCATAAGAATAACATGGGGCTGAGTACGCAGGTTTTCTGCTACGGGAGCCTTTGGTAAAAAATTTTTTTTGAGCAAATATCAATGGTCCACAACCAGATGAAGCCGTATACCAAGTTTCGTCAGTATACGTTCATAAATAAGCGAGATATAAAATTTTTATTTTCCTCCATAAGAATAACATTAGACAACGTACTGTGTTTAGCACTTTCAATATTTCGGTAACCAATTGACGTAGAGAAATAATCAAAATACCAAATTGTGTGTTTTTTTAAGCTGAATCCAATGGGAAAAACTAAAATTTGACTTTTTCCAAAATTATATGTAAAAAATTTGAAAAACCCATTTTTAGGGTACAAAACCCCCCCAAAATACCCCTTCGGATAAAGCGATCTGGCTGGTTTTCGAACTTAACGTCATAAATGTTGCTTTACACGTTTATACCAAATTTAATCAAAATCGGATAATTTTTACGAGAGTTATCGTGCTCACGGACATATATATATATATATATATATATATATATATATATATACAGTTTCGAACGAATAGTGTTTTTGGGGTCTGGGGACCTCAAAACGAAAAGTTATCATGGTCCCGGGCCTAGGTCTTACCATGCCGACTACGGTAATAGCTTCTTCCCTATAGGGGAAATTCGCTAAAAATAACCAAAACCAATATTTTAAAATAAAATTATTTAATTTTGGGTTTTGTTAACAAAAGTATACTGTAACACTAACGGTACTAAGCCGAATAGAGGCGAAAAGTCATTCCAGAGCATACGCTAACCAGGCGCCAAGCACTGTACCCCAAACTGTACTTGGTTAGTTCATTATGCACATTCGATTAATTTGGTGCAAGACTCGTTCCGAACATTCGTTGGAACATTCGAGCGAATTATTCGGCGATAATGTACTGATGGTACCAAAAATTTCGTGCAATTCCCCACTTCTCGCGACTACTCCGAACATTCGGAGTTTGTCCGAATGTTTGGGCGTATTCGCGAGAAGTGTGGGACAGCCTTTATTGGTTAGGCAAACTATTTTAATTTGCCTTCAACCTACCGAGTTCCCTTCGTCCATATATTTAAACATTAGTTTTATAGGAACAAATATTGAAATTACAAATAAACAATCAGCAAAAGTAAATAAACTTTTTTAAGAGTAAAAAAACAGCTGATCTTACAAGACCAAATATTCAAAATATACAGGAATAGTATTATGACACATGGTATTGTGAACGTCCCCTCCAACGCTAAACCCCCCAATCTTCTGCTGGCACCCCCTACTCAGGCTTCACGAATATCCGCACGAGGTCTACTGGTTCTGGATGAATTATCATTTATTATATTCTATCTGGTATTTTGTCTGTATAAGGCCTTACGACAACCTTTTGTTAGATAGCATCAATCTCAGTGACAAATTACAACTGGGTCCAACTAAAACAATCTTCAATTGTTGTTTAGTTCTTGATCAGGGTCGATCTGGTGAACCTCAGATTACGAGTAATTGCTGAACTACTACGTTAGCAAGTGTGTTCAATCAATGTTGTTTCATTCCTAACATGCAAATACTATTATTTTTATTACTTTCTGACTCTTTTTGGCACTTTCGAGAGTTTCGAAAACAATTAATAAATACTGGTTTCATTTCGTCATGTATAAACAGGATCTCCACTATATGAAGACTATGCGTGACCTCTTGATAAACTTTGTGTGGAGGCTGAATATTTTATTCATCGAAGAAGTCTTCAGGCTTCAGGCTTGTTGTTTAACCACGTGGTCTCGAACTACGATAACGGTGCTATGGTGATGGTGCCTTAGTCGAAGAAAATCGATAATCGAATATCGATAGGGCGAAATAACTAGCGATACTTCATCTACCAAATACTCCCCAAAATACAATAATTACTACTATATAAACTTCTATACAGGGTGACCCTTTAGAGTATTGCATCAATTGCAAATAACGTTATTCAATCATATGTACCGCACGCGGCCCAGTGTTGATGCACAGCACAACTAATGCCAGGCCAAGGCCTACCTAGTGACCAGCGGGTCAAGTAGCGCCTCGAGCCCTATATCTCTCCTCCCCTTGCCGACCACACTCGGAGCAGGATCCCGACTCAAGTGTAGTTTGTTTTTCCATAAACAGATTAATAATTTGGACTTGTTAAACCTACAATTCAGCTAGTATACGTATTACGTATTGAAATAGAAAAATCATAGTTTTAACGGATGTTTTACCTTATTTACACTTTTTCCGTAACTTGTTAATGACGTTAAAAACATCAAGCAATGTAATACAGCTGTATACATCAATAAATAAACTCAAATACTGATTGATAAATACGTTCCTCAGTGACTGAAGTGACTACATTGAGGGTGGTGCAAAAACAGGTAACCGAATTGAAAAATGTTAAAGCCAAAAGTAACATTGTCAGCCGATTAACGAGTAACGGTCAGCTGATTTTCCACAAACTTGTCAACAAAGCAGCCCTTTTGTCTGGCTATTTTATAACCTATTTGTCAACAAACTTTGGTCTACCTTCATTCAGTTAATCATGCTGCAGTACAGTGTTGGAAAGCGTATTTGGTGTGTTGAATGATAGTTGAGAAGCTATGGCAAGGGTTGAAATGAAGGACCATCATTAGCAGCTGTAATGGGGCGGTTTGAAGGGAATTTTAATTTAGTTGCACCTCCCAAGAAAACAATAATGCCTTGGGTAAGAAAGTTTAAAGAAAATGGGTCTGTTATGAAAACAAACTAAACAAGTCTTCATGCAAGACGGGGCTACTGCACATACTGGTCTTGGATACATTCCATTATTCGAGCAACTGTTCCCAGATCGACTTATTTCAAGATTGACGAATTTTCCCTTCCCCAGCACGTCCAGATCTTACAGTTTAAGATGAGCTTTATGGGGTTTACTAAAAAAGTTGTGTTTTCGTCCTGTACTAAGGAATCTTGATCGGATGAAAGAAAACATTGAACGTGTTTTGGGGATTATTACACCTCATCAGTGTCCTGCTATGGATAATAATCTAACCGACCGCATGGAATATGTTGAAGCACATGAGGGAGGATATATTTATGACATAATTAATTAATAAGCCAACTGAAAGTCCTTTTTCAATAATGCTTTTAGTTTTACTTTTCGGTTACCTTTTTTGTATATGTCTGACGTGAACCGCTACCGTTTACAGGCGTTCCAAGTGACGTCATTACATATTCCAGCTCTGTTAGATAGTTCCAGTTCCAGTTGTTATTTTTATTGCCGGCCCAAGTGGCACCATTTTGTTTTTGCACCTCATGTGATGTCGCTACGTTGTGCATTTGAGATTTTTTCCTTTATAATTTGCCTTAGGCCTAAGTTTACCATATATATCTGATAGTTATTTTTTACTTTTATAAACTAATATCAAATAGAGGGCGAGTATAAAATAAAATTGACATCATATTAAGTGTTCTACAGCGCTCTACCGAGTAAGGTTAGGTTATCTTAATATTTTGAGAATATACCTTCATCGTACGTTAGTTAAAATTACAATGATGCACATAAAAAAAATCCATCCTAACCTAACACCGCAGAACTCATTAGGACTCTGCAAAGATCAGCAAGATTCTTTGGGTAATTTTCAAGTTGAGAATAAATTAAAAAATAAAAATTACAATATTAGGTTTTATTCTTAACAAATTTGTGCAAATTGCAGCAGACAGGTTTTCTTGTAAATAAACAATAAGTTTACAATGTTTTACAAAGATCATTGATCCAATTGACAATACTCGTTGGTAAACAAGAGATCAATTGGAAGCTGTTACATGAACAGTCCCTAATAATAGGTTTTCGTTGTGTTACTAGCTCTCAATCCGTTATAAAAATCCTCTATCTATACGTTTCCTATTAAAACTGGACCGCTTCGAGCAGAGTCCAACGCAACGAGATTCACTGTCAGCACCGTGAGACCCCTGTAAAACATTACTTTCACATTAAAAAGTGAGGAATTACACGGAAATTTATATTTATTTCATACTGATATTCCATGTCAGAGCACTGGCTTAAATAAACAGGAGTAAAGTTTTCAAACCATAATTTTTTCAAACTGCGAGGTTTTTCAAAACGAGCTACGATTTATGTTTGCTCTATGCTTTCCTGTGAATTAAGCAGATGATTCTCTTTCTATGTAGTAGATGTAATATGAGAGCAGTGGAATCGTTGGTTGTAAAGGGCTGCAAATAGCCTGCAGGTGCCAAATGATCATCATCACCTCTGAGCGGGCCATTAGTTTTAGGAAAAAGAAACGAATAGTAAAAACAGGAGTAGTACAGTGATGAAAATAACTATGCATTTGTTCTTAATTTTACAATTAAATAATTTCGTAGAATCCTTGTGTAGTAAGGCATTTAAAAGAAAATATTCAAATTGAGAGAATACAAAAATCTATAAAAATTGAATTAGTATGTTTCTATCTATAGCAACAATATTTTAAATCGCTCCAGGCAACAGTTTATTTGAATTACAAAATTTCTTACACTACCTTTATTGTAAGTAAAATAAACTGGTTGCATACGTGGACCATTTTTAAAATATCGTTGTTTGCTAAAGATGGTAACATATTAATTTATTTTTTAATAGATTTTCGTTTTCAGTCGAACCATCTAATAAATTTATTTTGTTAATATATAATCTTACCTCTTCGTAGTAATCGGATAATACATTTTTGAAATTTGACCAACCTTTTAGCCACTAAGCAGAAGAAAGTCCTAATATAAGTACAAAGTGATTGATATAAACGTACCAGCTATGTTACTTGTACAAATTGGTTTTACAAATAAAAGTAAAGTGACGGATCACCTAGACTTTTGACTTGGTTTAGAACGTTTTAGACTATTGCTTATATGACGTATGAACTGCTACTTTGCAATACACCTTTGGTCGTCTCCTCACCAAACAACATCTAGTTGTAAGTGTATAGTATCTATGCATGGTTGCTATAGATTTTTAAATGTTAAAGCAATGTTAGACGAAATGCACACATGCTGTGTTAATCTATACAAACATTGTTTACATTTTGTTAGATGAAATATGGATAGCAACTAAATTAGGTAAATACTAACTGTTGGGCTATGTAGTAAAGTCAGGTAAGGTAAACCCGTGAACAAGTCATAGGGGTACAACTGATGAATGCAGAATCCACATAACAATTTCGTACCTCATGTCACCGTTTCCTTCAGCGTTTCGAAGTAAAATTTGTATAAAAAAGTTTTAGATCGTTTTGTCCGTCCAGTTTCCATTGAAGTTTCAAAGTTAATCTCATGGAAAAGATTTTATTTTATCAGATAATAACTTTAAAGTATTTAGTTTTAACCGAGAGACATCATGAGCGAGGCTCGCCACAGTATACAGTGCAAACAATAGTTTCATTACCAGTTAGTTTTTCAGTTGGCTCAAATGCTAAAACTGTAGGCAAATGACATACAGTGTCCCGGAACGGAACTCTCTGATAATATTTTGATCCATTATTCCTGAGGCAAAGAGAAATCAAAATATAATAATTAAGATGTTCAAAACTCCGTAGTTACCCTTACAGCCGCCATTTTGTATTTTCCGCTTGTAAATATTTATTAAATTAACGAGGGTTTGGAGATAGTATAAATTTTGTATGGAGCTTTATGTTGACAAGACCTAACTTCAGGGATAAATTAATATTTAGGATAAATTTGTTTCAAAATGGCGGCCATTTATAATTTTTAATTGTAAATTGCATAAAAAGGCTAATATTACACACTATACAATTGTTAAAAATTATTTTATGAAATTGTATTAAAATTCAACGGTATGAAGTTTTTGAAAATTATGAATATTAACGGAGCTACGGCTACTTATGTGATGTCACTAACGGAGAAAATTCATTCGGGAAAGCAATGGGTGAGGCTCACCTACTGTCGGTCACATGCAACTATCAGCTGTTTGAATAAATTGTTGCTCTCACTTGTCAGCTGCTTAGCGCTAAAGTGTAGCTCAATCAGCTGTTTAACAATTAAATACATGTCAGTTGAGGCAACAACATTTACCAAAAGGAGTAGGTGGATGTTTACCTTCGTTTGTGGTTATTAGTTATTTTGTTATTGGTAAGGTCAATACTTACAGTAATGAAGAATGTTGTCACATACATTTGTATTATGGAGCAGCTCTTGGGAACGCCTTATAGGCAAGAAGATTGTACGCAGAGCGCTTTCCAAACAGGCGATGCCCTAGTGCAAATACATTTCAGGCAGTTCATAATCGGCTCCGGGAAACTGGAAGATTCGATGTAAGTTTGATTGACCCTGGTCATTCGAGGACTGTACGATCTGTCGCATTTGAGGCGGAGGTGGTAGAAAGATTTGAATAAAATTCTCGCACAAGCACGCGAGCTGTCGGTAGTGCCCTGAATGTAAGTAAAAACTCTGTATGGCGGGTCCTCAAAGAAGAATAAATGCATCAACTTCATATGCAAAAAGTGTACGCTCTCAAACCTCAGGATTATCCACGTCGAGTTGATCATTGTCGGTGGTTTACACGTAAATCAGTAGACGACCAAATTGTTGAAAAAGGGTTCATTTCACGGATAAAGCTTCCTTCAATAGAGAAGGAATTTTTAATCCTAGAAACATCCATGAGTGGGATGTAGAGAATCCACATGAAGCCTTCATCAGGGTTACCAAGATCGATTCGCTGTGAATGTTTGGCTCGTATTAGAAGATAGATTGAACAAGTGGTTTCAGCATGATGGTGCCCCTGCACACTTTGGTCAGAACGTGCGACACTATTTAGATCCAACATTTTAACAACAGTGGGTTGGACGCGGAGGACCGACACCGTTGCCACCAAGGTCTCCAGATTTGACGCCCATGGATTTTTATTTATGGGGCCGAATGAAGACGTTGGTATATTCTACCCCTGTAGGGAATGAAATAGAGTTGGTTGGAAGGATTGTAGAAGCAGCGGCCGTAATACAAGAGGAAAATGCATTTGGACCTGTCCGAGAATCTACAGGAAACAAGTTTATAGTGTGCAATAGAGTTGGAGGCGGGCATATCGAGAACCTTGTGTAAATAAACTACTTTTGGCAATGTTTTCTTTTCACTTTGGGTCATCCTCATCTACTTTATTGACAATATGACAAGAAAATAAATTATTGCTTTGTTTTAGCGAATTTTCCCTATAGGGAAGAACCTATTACCGTGTCGGCATGGTAAGACCTAGGCCCGGGATCATGGTACTTTTCGTTTTGAGGTCTCCAGACCGAACAAACACCATTCGTTCAAAACTGTATGTATATATATATTGTGTGTGTGTGTGTGTGTGTGTGTGTGTGTGTGTGTGTGTGTGTGTGTGTGTGTGTGTGTGTTCGTGAGCACGATAACTCTCGTAACAATTGTCCGATTTTGTAGTAAAATATTATGTCTCCCATAATTATGAACGTAAACCAATAAAACTTGGTATGTGGCTCCACCTGGTTGGGTTATTTTCATATTTGTATAGAAACCCATTTTTTGTGTTCCTTGTCTCAGCAAACCTGCATACTCAGCCGCCATGTTATTCTTATGGAGAATAATTAAATGTCATAAATCGTTTATTTATGATTGTATATTTATGATACTTGATATGTGGCGTTATGTGGTATTAAGAACCATATATATGCATTGGAAATTCGCTTAGTACGCAGGTTTGCTGCTCTGGGGGTATTTTTTACATGTAAATAAATCTGTGAGTTTAAATCAGTATGTTTATATTTTATTGGTATTTATAACATACTGTTTACTTAGTTACTTTTTAGATTGTCAAGTTGCATTTAATTGTTAAACAGCTGTTTGAGCTACGCTTTAGCGCTAAGCAGCGGACAAGTGAGAGCAACAATTTATTCAAACAGCTGATTGTTGCATGTGACCGACGCGACGGTAGGTGAGCCTCACCCATTGCTTTCCCGAATTAATTTTCTCCGTAAGTGACATCACATAAGTAGCCGTAGCTCCGATAATATTCATCCGATTTTCAAAATCTTCATACCGTTGGATTTTTAATGAAATTACCTAAACAAAATTTTACAATTGTATAGTGTGTAATATTAGCCTTTTTAAGTAATTAACAATTAAAAATTATAAATGGCCGCCACTTTGAAACAAATTTATCCTAAATATTAATTTTTTCCCTGATGTTAGGTCTTGTCAACGTAAAGCTCCATACAAAATTTATACTATCTCCAAAAACTCGATCATTTAATAAATATTTATATGTGAAAACTACAAAATGGCGGCTGTAAGGGTATCTACGGAGTTTTGAACATTTTAAATATGATATTTTGATTTTTCTTTGATTCAGGAATAATACATCAAAATATTCTCAGAGAGTTCTGGGACACCTATATATAATCTCTTCGCTTAAGCATTTGGCTGTTAAGCAGGCAACTAATGACTTTGTAACTCAAGCTATAATATCTAATGGTGTGTAATGCCAGATCTGAACAATCAATGGCTTTACAACTCTGGAGCAATCGCGTTCAAACTGCAGCCATTTAGCATCGTTATTATCAGTCATGTTTAAAATTACTTAAGTTTATGTTCGTCAGAAGAAGTTTTCATCCTGTTGATCTTCACAGTTAAAACCTTTTCTACAAGATACGTGGAGAGAGAGTATGTTAAGTCGTCTTAATGCCGCGTAAGTTTACATTGCCCTAGAGAATACCAGACTTTAAATTTGTGTTAATTCACATGTCTCTTATATGATGTTCATTATATTTTCACAACTTATTTTTAACCATAGTTAAAGTAAGTAAATAACTTTAATTTAAGCGCACTTTCAAAACATATACTAACAATCTAGCAATATGGAAGATTGTATTAACGTGTCTGAAAACTATGAAATGCCTTGTTCGATTAACTAAACCTTTTTTACCCTTTTTTGAAAACTATGAGTCACAATGATTTACTTTAATTTGGTGGTTTGAAATCGGATATGTAGATGTTATAATAAGTTTGTCATTGAATAATGGAGCGGTAGCCTTGTTTTATGAAGTATCCATAATATTTTATCCATCTTTCTCAAAGAGTATTTAGCTTGTATAGGGTTTCGTTTTTAATGTAACATAAACAATTTCACTAGTTAAATTTATATAAATCGGATCCTTTAAGGGAAAACCGCGTTCACGGTACTAGTATAAAATGTGCTATCCAATTAATTTATTATTTGTTGACTGCTACGCTAAATATAAAGGAAATCATGTTTAAAAGTTTGGATTTCTCTTTAATCAACATTTAAATTTGTATCTTCACTTTCAATCAGCTATATTATAAATTAAGCTGATTAATTAATTAAAACTTTCATTCAACCAAAACCATCGTGTAATCTTGAGGTTCGTTTGTAATATTATCTTTAAAGTTTACCTTTACGCCAATTATATTATAAATTAGAACTAGATATTTGAAACATTAAGTAATTACCAAATTTAAGCTAACTTTCAAATTCAATTTGTCTTCTAAGGTTATTATGGCTGAGAAATACAAATATTTAATTAAAATTGTAATAGTAGTAAAATGTTAGACTGATTCAGTTACGTAATTATATTGTAACATATAAAGAAATAACTATTTTTTGAAATAGATGTATTAAAATTATTCCATTAAAAATGTTAACATTATATTTGTTGCTCATGCGGCAAGAGGAGTCTATCAAATATGCAATCGATTGAGTGAACTGTACTTCCATAGAACGATATTGTAAAAAATTAACAATGAGGTATAATTTATACATAGATATAATGCGTTTCAAATGAAATTCATATGATGGATACGTTTACAATGTTACATCCTGCTTAGTTATGAAAATATTTGACAAAATAAACTATGCAAGTAGCTTTAGATGATTGTAATTTCGTGGTGCTTGCATGAAGCGCAGCAGTAACAGCGAGTTCTTATGCTTCTTGATTGCTCATCCCGGTCTAATTCTTATGGAGAAAAACAAAATATAAAAACTTATTTATTTATAAACATCATATAAACAAGTTTCATAGGTGGCTTATTAAATTCGATATCACCTTGAGTCCAGAAAATAACGAAGCTTTGTTGTAGTATAAAATATTAATAACACATATACAGTGTCCAGCCTAAAGTGTTCCAAAAGCTAACTTTTTTATTTTATGTCTGGTAGTTAACTTCTTATGGGGGACCCCCTTTACTTGTTTAAGTTACGTTTTGAGGTGCTATCCAATTTTAAAAGACTCCCGCTATTTTTCCAAAATTGAGGTTAACATCAATCTTTCGTATGAAATATCCCAAATTTTATTGTTTTATTATGTAGGAAATATAATTTTAAAACGTGTTATTTTAACATTTTCCCCTAAACTTAACCCTTCACCTTCCAGAGCTACTCATTCAATTGATTTCCACCACCATTTTTATTGTTTTTAGCGTGAGTACCTCATATTAATTGTAGTTTTGGACTGAGCCGTGACTACGTCCGCCGTGCGAGTGTCACATCTCCTTGTACTTTGTTATAGTGCTATTTTGTTGTGGCGAAGGTCTGGCGCTCCGGTTTTGCACGGCTTCCGTGCAATGGGCAGAGTCCTCACGTCCGTGGGCGTGAACCCCTTGGGCGTCCTTCCGTACAATGTGCTCTGACGCCATAGACTGCGTGGCCGTCAAACTGGAAGTCTGTGTTTTTGTTACTGTTGGTGTTTGCGTACCCGCGTAAATGATTAATTTGTTTTCAATTGTGTTCTGTGTCTAAATTATGGTTTCCTAAATTTGCCACTCGAGTCTGATGGGGTCCCGGGGGAGAGCCAGCGACTGAGTTTGGGCTCCGGAGGGCTCTTCAGGGGATTCCTCCCCCACTTCTTTGCCTGCCACATGGGACCTGGGCAACCTCTCCTGCCTGCCTCATCGCCTGACCCGCCCTAATATGCCGTCTGTCGCAAGTTCTAAATTATGGTTTGTATTAATTATATATGGCTGTGATGAAAATGGACTGTTGAATTTGAGATTTTAATTTTAGTTATTTAGTTTTAAGTCACAGTCTTTGTTATCTATTTGGAGGCACCTACAGATTCAAATTAATTGTTAAAGTCAAGTTTAATAAAACAATGCATCAGCACTTAACCTTGGCAAATTATATAAAAAAGTTAGGTACCAGAGCCGCCCCCGCCCCGCGCATGGATTTAATTTAAAGTTCCGCGCATTTTCCACCCTTCAGGACCCTAAAAATTAAGGTTTGGGAAAAAACACAAAGAATAAAAAAAATTGAAAAGATTTGTATTCTTCAAGTTTTTCCTAAACCTAACCGTTCGTCCTGCAGAGTTACATAAGGTGAGCTACTCAACGCTAAATATAATATAAACCACTTGAATTAGTAGCTCTGAAAAGTGAAGAATTAAGTTGAGGGGAAAATACCAAAGATAAAACGTTTTAAAATTTCATTTTCTACCCAATGTATTAATAAAATTAGGGGTATTCCATAAGAAAAATAAAAGTTGGGTACATAACTTACTACTAAGAGTAATTCTCAGTAGCAGGCAGGGGTACACTGAAGTAATGTTGTAATCCTGAAGACGGCTAACTGGTAACGGTAACGGATGTTTGTCCATTATTTTACACAGATTATTATTATTATGGTCTGTTAACGGCATATGCCAACTAAATACAGTAACCTTAACTTTTAATCTGTCATTATTGTCCATGTGTTTTTGTCATTATTTTTTCATTTTTTATTTTATTTATTTTCAATGTCATTACATGAATAATGCTTAATTTTATGGCCGTTGTTTTGTGTGCATGCCGTTTGTGTATGGAAGCTCTAAAGACTGTTGATTAAGGTTACTGTATTTAGTTGGGTATTTGGTTGGTTGGTTGGTTTCATCTTCCTCATTGTTTTTAAGTAGGCAGGGGTACACTGAAGTAATGTTGTAATCCTGAAGACGGGCTGAAGAGGGCCCAAGCGCCCTAAAGCAGCCTCAGTGGGCCAGGGACTTTCCCGCCCACTGGAACCTCACAAAACAACAACAAGCTAACTGGTAACGGTAACGGATGTTTATAGATTTATTGGTAGCACCATTATTTTCAGTTGTGTAGTACTGGCTTCGTAAAACTTCATTGCCAAAATAAATCAAGATATTCAAATAACTGATTGTGACACATTAGACAAGTTCATTCAACAGGCGAAAGCTAAGGATCTTTGGTTTTCTTAGAACAGACGATTTAATAGTAAAAATATCAGGATTTAATAAACCGTTAAAAAGATCCAGAGGCGGTTGGTTACAAGCACAAAACAAAAAAGAACAAATTAAAAAAATTTTATGACATAACCCTAATTGTAAAGTGAATTATTTGTTAAAATAATAAACAAGTATTGTGGTGGTAGTAAAATAGTTTCCAGGAGTTTTATAATATGACTTTTAACATTGATAGTGATTTAATAAAATTTTGGAATAATAATTTCTTATTTGTCTTACCAGATCCGGTAGTTTTCAGCATTCTGTACAGATCAACTGAGAACACTTCGAATGCGATATATTCGGATTTATTTGAAGCGGTTAAGAACAAAAGATAAATTTTAGTTACGAAGTATCACACCTGAAGAATTATTTAAACTATCACACTGTCGATGTCGGTGATGTTTTACTTATTTCTAATACTTATTTAAGAATATTGTTTTTTTCAAGGTCAAACTTGTAGGGATTTGTCGATTAATAATATCAATACACATAACTTACTACTAAGAGTAATTCTCAATAGCAGGCAGGGGTACACTGAAGTAATGTTGTAATCCTGAAGACGGCTAACTGGTAACGGTAACGGATGTTTGTCCATTTTAGCGTTTTTTGTCAATTGCAACTGTAAAAGGTATATAGTGAGTGAAATAACTAAGTGTCAACATAGAGATATAAATGCGGCATTTATTTGTTCTGTGCGTAAGCCATTTAATTTTTTAAAGTTCATCTAAACCGAATTATATAATTATGATAAATAAAGCCGCTTAACAAAAAACTTCAGACCATTTAACCACCCTTAAATGTTTTAATTATATTAACGAATAAGGCTATAATGTTCTTAACAATAGATGGTTACTTTAGAGGAAGACTGAAATTAGTATTTTGAAGTTGTTGGTGTATGGAAGCTCTAAAGACTGTTGATTAAGGTTACTGTATTTAGTTGGCATATGCCATTAAACACTCTGTTGTACTCAGCGAAGCTAATATGGAGTTCCTTATCCCCGTAATAATTAATCTTTGAATTAAAATTCGTTTGTTGAATACTGACATCAAACTCTAACGCATCGGATCCAGTTCTGTTCTCCAGCGATGCCGGAGAATGGCTGTTTAGGGTAAAATAATTAATCTATATAATAAAACCCATTATTTTAATTTTATTTATTTTAAATGCCATCATAGGAATAATGCTCATATTTTAGTAGATTGGATGGTTTTATCATATAAAAAGACCTAACACATTAAAAAACCTTTTATCATTTGCTGGCTAGCACAGTTTATAGGTATTTGTAATAAACTCAAGTCGTCAGTAGGAATATTAAAGTATTGGGTAAAATTGTGTACTTTAGCTTTAGCAAGGAACCTTCCTTATATTTTACTACTTATTTTTTACCATCCTGGCGCCAACATCCCTAAAGCTTTGAAGCCTGCTTGTAAGGAGGTGTAACCCCTTTAAATACATTGTTTTTAGTCATTATACTTCTACTTTTAAAGCGTTTTACCACATAAACAAATTTGAAAAATATGTTTTATTCGTAGCGTTAAAATATGATATACCGTATATAAACCCTTATTTCCGTTAATATAACATCGCCTGACTTAGTAAATAAATGATTGCTTACCCCCTCTAGTAAATTAATCACCCACTTTCATTCTGAATTTCATCTGTCATACTTTTTGTTAAACTATATTACATTATAATCCCCAACACACTGTTTAATAAGAACTAAAGAAGTGTACAATTAATTAGTAGTTAGCTCTCAGACCATAAAAATCACAAAACACCTTTAACACAAAAGTGGAGAAATTTATTTTAGACGGTTATTTTTGTTGAAATATGTTAATTGTAGTCCTTCCGGCAGCGCCGGCGAATTTAAAAGGACGTCCCTCACCTACCTTAGTAAAGACCAATGTACAGTGAAAAAATACCCCCTCCAGAACAATTTTCCTCAATACGATAATGTCTAAGCAAGATGAAATGTGCTACAAGATAATAACATCACGAACACAATTATTACAAATCCCTCGCATTAAAAAAAAACATTAGGTATAAATTGTTAACCATTTAACTGATTCCAAATTAAATTTAAAGGGTCTACCACTTTGAAACGGTTTTAGTTCAAGTGAAAGCACGTTGTAATACTTATGTATAAGGTAAATGTTCGCCCTAGAAATTAAATTTTATATTTAAACAACTGGACTTGAAAACCGCTGGAAAAAATGAAAACAGAGTTTCAGACAATTTAGTAATGATTTATCAAGCTGATTCTTTTTTTCCCCACAGGAACCGATTTTCATTTACGAATAAACAGAAAGTTCGGATGCACCATTATTATATCATCATTGTTACTCATTGTTACGTACATGCAATCATTGTTTAAAAAGATTATACGCAAGATATTGTCCACTCACTCGGATCGCGTCAGGCTGGATATGTGTAACAGGGCGTGAATGTGTCTGGGAAGTCATGCGATGATGAAATGTCCACGTTACACGACATTAAATACAAGATATATCCACCGCTCACCCATCCATCCCGTCTCAGACTGGACATGTGACGCAGTGCGTGAATAATATTGACTGTCACCGACTGTCAGACTAAAATGTTGTACACCTGCTTTAACTATTGTAAGGTAACGTTGAATAGTTGACCTGTAATTGGCTGATAAACCGGCTGTACAACTTCAACGGTCTAAAACTTTACGGGGTTATTCGTCAAATCAAAAGTAGCTAATAGTACATTTTAACATTAGTCCTATCTCAATATAATTTATTTTTGTGGTTCTGTTATTAATTTTTACACAAACCCTATTATTTCAAAAACGGCTACAAATACAATAATGAAACTTGATATAATTAGTTAACAACTTAAAACTAAAGGAATTCGGTGTTAGGATTTGTTTCAAATTGACAGAACCTGTAACATTTGAGTAGAATGGAATAGTTAACAGAAATGTTTAGACAATATTTACAGGTTCTACCAACTGACACCATTTTTCTGACTAATGTTATGTGTGGGTTTTACAGACATTTTACACAAATGGTACAGGTTCTATCAATTGACACTTTTTTCTGTTTGTTGGTGGCATATCCGTGAATATCACACAAAATGTAATAATTTATAAGTATTAATGTTTAAATTATATATGTTAATATATAGTTGGGGTGGTGTCATTATTGCAAAACTTCATTTTTTTAAAATAATAATAGGCAGTTATATGTATATCAGTCTAAGAAGATAACCAGCCATATCGATCCACAAACACAAAAACTAGACTTTTGAGACTTTTATTTATTAACTCTACAAACTAAAGAGACATATGTATACATAATACCCAGGGGGATAGCTGCTCCAAAATTCTATTAAATCTGACAGTAAACATAGAAGGTTGTGATTAATACATTAGTTTGATTATTACATAGTATCGAACCGGGATAATACTTGGCAAATAACATATAAAAAAATCAACAAAATAAATAAGCCAGCTTTTGGCACTATAGTGATTTATAAATTGAACAAAGAATTGTGGGCATAATCTTCATAAAGATAAAAAATCTTTATAAACTACAAACCCTCATTTACCAAGGAACTTTTGAGAAAAACCATAAGTCTGACACCCATCAACCCTATACTTGAATGAAGGTCTCGGTGCATGAGCAAATTGGATTAATAATATCCTAGTTTGTTGATACAATTTTCCCCAAGGGCATAAATATAAAGAAAAGCGATATGAGTTTAAACACACTTACAGTATTTTATTTCCAACAGCTGACATTTGCTTTTATTACAACTGTTACCCGTGCGAAGAACGGGTACACATTCTACTAGTTATATGTAATTACACATCCGTTGGCATAGTGTAACAACTTATCCAATAACCAATTAACTCGACTGATAAACACCTAATTTAGTAGTATTTTGCAAAAATGAATATGTATATTTAATATGGTATCGAATTTGGGGATAAGACATGGTAATTATACATACAATAGACAAAATAAATAAGCTGGCATTAGGCACTATATTGTTTAAACTAAATTTGGGAATGGTACGGGGTATTTACTTATTGTACATCGGCTTAGGACAAAAACATATCCGAGTTATAGTTTAATCGGACCATAAACACCAAAGTTAGTATTTTTTGTGGTAGATACATTGCACAAAGTATCGAATTTGGAAATAACATATGGTAATTATACATACAATAGTTAAGGTCTATAACATACTCGAAAATCAGTCAAATTGGACAGTAAATAAAGAAGTTAGTAACTGGTTCTATAGTCTAGTAATTTAAAAAATATTGTTTAAATTAAATTTGGAAATTATAGGCGGAATTTACTAATGCATTAGCTTAGGGCAGTAAAATGTCCAAATTGTAGACAAATCTTTCCATAAACAACAAAGTTAGTATTTTGTGGGCCTATTATATTTAAATTGTACAAAGTGTTGAATTTGACAAAATATGGTAATTTTACACGTAATAGTTAGGCGCTATAATATACAAAAAAATCAGTAAAATCGAATGGTAAATAAAGAAGTCTGCAATTATTGGCAGTATAGTATTTTTCAAAATATTGTTTAAATTAAATTAGGAAATTATAGGTTTTATTTACTTATACAGTAGTCTAGGCCAGTAACATATCCAAGGTACAAACAAATTGGACCACAAACACCAAAGTTAATTTGTATAGTTAGTATAAATATTTAAATTATACGGGGTATCAAATTTGGAAAAATATACGATAATTTTACATATAATAGTTGAGGGGCTATAATGTATACAAATAAATCAAATCGAAATAAAGAAGTTGGAATTTGGTATTATAGTAATTTACAAACTATTTTTTTAACTGTCTGTAATATTGAATTTGGAAATTATATGTGGAATTTACCAATGCATTAGCTTAGGATATTAACATATCGAAATTGCAGACAAATCGGACCATAAAAACCAAAGTAAGTATTTTGTGGTTGGTATATACATATATATATATATACATATATATATATATATATATATATATATATATATATATATATATATATATATAATTATACAAAGCATTGGGTTTTGAAATAATATATGGTAATTATACATATAATAGTCTAGGGCTATATCATATCCGAAAATCAGCCAAATCGGGCTGTAAATAAAAATTGGCATTTAGCACCATGGTATTTTTAAATATATTTTTATAATTTGACTGTAATATTTAATTTTGAAATTATAGGTAGTGTTTACATATAGACTAGCCTATAACAATAACATATCGGCCTAGACGAGTTTAAAACAAATCTGACCATAAACACCAACATTAATTTTTTGGCCTGATTTTGAAAATTAATCTTTATAAATATAGGGAACAGATTGTGTTTGGATATATTTATTTGATTAATTAAGGGGTGGACAAGACTATAGACTAAAAGAAAATTGGTATTGGTGTAGGCATGGATCTATCAAGTGTGCAAAAACTGATCCTCATGTTATTCTTATGGGCCAAACCTGCTAAAAGTGGCGTTAAACCGCTATATTCTCTCTACTAAACACTGACATATTAATCTGAGACTCGAAGCTGCTTACTAAAGGGAAACTTAATTTACTCAAATCCATTATCGGGATATAGTCTACGCTAAAAAAATATTCATAAGAAGTGCAGTTATTTATGACTGAACCTAACATGTCAATTAAATCATTTTTTATCTCTTTATCCGTTAGAATTTTCTTATTTTTTAACCTTATTATGGTGTGTGTGACTAATACCCTGTGAAGAAAATCTGCGTGGAACTTCTATTCCTTTTAACAGCAACAAACTTAACTAAAATGATCGTTTGGATTACAGTACAAAAACTGTAGGTCACCTAAATAGTTAAAAGCCATGTATCGGATATTCCAGCTTCTAGTGTGAATAATGTGCATTGCTGAAGTTGACATCTAATGGTGTTTTACGATTAAGGAGAGGCTTTAGTCATGTCCCTAAATCCAGGACCTGTTATGTTCTGGCACATTTGAGCTTAATTACGCACAGATATTAGGTCCAGCTTGTTAATTACATAATAAGCCCCTGACACAACTAATCCCCTGAATCGGGAAAGCATGTATCAATTTGGCATGAAAAGGAAATCTTCACTTTTCATAGCGAGCTCCAACATAAAATGTGGCCAAGTAAAAATAACTTTTTATAACACAGAAGAACTTTTTTATAATTCTTGACGGTATAAAGATGTCATTTGAAAAGACCATAGATGGTGAAAAAAATTAATAAAATATACATGGTGTCACAAAAATGCGTAGCGCGCTATGCAGGACCAGATTCTACATACAAAAACAATTCGAAAATGTACAGTAATTTTTTTTCTATTTCGGCTTAGTTTAGGCGTAATCCGCCATTTTGTATTTTGTGAAAATAATTAATAATTCAAAAACCATTGGAGATATTTTTATGAAACTTGGTATAAACTTAAAGATTTTGGTTTTTAACATTTTCCAAAAATATTTTTATTAAACTTATCAAATTTAAATTGGCGGCCATTTAAATATTTCAAAGTCAAATTCCATGAAAACAAGCTACTAAAATGAAATTTTACAATATATCAAATTTAAAGCACTTTGTAATCAAAATCCAATTAATTCTTTACTGTAAAAATTGGTTAATAAATAAAAAAGATATGGCATTCTTATAAAATAAATTTTAAAATGGCGGACATATACAAATTTCAGTCAAATCCCTTGAAAACTAGCAACTAAAACAAAATTTTACAAGACATAAAATATAAAGCACTTGTAATTAGATGGTCAAATGTACTAGGGAATTTGACTTTAAAAGTGTTATATGGCCGCCATTTTGAAATTAATTATACAAAATTACCATAACTTTTTTATTTATTATTATATTTTTACAATCAAAATGTCACTGGATTTTAATCACGAAGTGCTTTATATTTGATATCTTATAAAATTTTGTTTTAGTTGCTAGTTTTCATGGAATTAGACTTTGAAATATTTAAATGGCCACCATTTTTAAATTTGATAAGTTTAATAAAAATTATTTTTTGAAAAATGTTAAAAACAAAAAATTAAAGTTGATATCAAGTTTTATAAAAATATCTCCAAGGTTTTTTTATTATTAATTATTTTCCAAAAGATACAAAATGGCGGATTACGCCGAAACTGATCTTAAATCGCAAAAATAAACACCTGTGTGAGAGAGAGAGAGAGAGAGAGAGAGAGAGAGAGAGAGAACATTTGCGTCGCCTAGTCTCGTTAAAATCGACTGACGAATCATCTGCAGCATTGTCCTCTAACAGTTCAGACGCTTGTTCCAAAAATATTAGACGACCTATTTTAAAGGCCTAATCTCAACGGTCCAGTGTACTTAAATCTCTTCGCTTATTTATTGGCGATTGGTATTTGTGTACGGCGTTTATTGACACAATGGGACGGTTAAAAAAATTGTGTTTACATCATATAGTTACATGTGCATCACTGCCCAGCAGTTGATGCCAGTTTTAATAAATATGAGTGGTTTAAAATTAATTTTTTTCCAACTATTAAAGCAAAATTGTAAACTACGCGTTTGAATTTACTTGAAAAGGGGAAGGTCAATGACGCATATATGCGTTACTAGATATATATATACATAAAAGAGTTGTTCTTACGATAGCCTTTTCATTTTTGGTTCAATAGTTTCTATCATAATTGGATTATATAACAATAGGATATGTATATTTCCATATTCATGCAATATGACATACCGCGTTGTTAATCAAACACGCCTTTAAAATTGTAATCATCATACTTTTAACTAACATATCATGTACAATGTTACTATAGTCTTGTGTTCAATATATATGTAATAAAAAAAATTGAACAGATGTTTAGATTTTGGGCGTAGTCTGTCTTGTGTTAGTATTGTGGCTCATAGTCTAAACTGATTCTGAATACGTGGAAATTGAACGTTAATTTTGATAGCAACTCACATTTAGTTGTACATTTATTTATTTATGGAAGATGATATTTAAAGGATGTTGTCTGATAAATGTATTATAACCCACATTTTCTTATTGGAAAATTAAAATGGGAATAAATAGTCCTTGCAAACCTTTTTAACATTAAAACAATCGGAATGCATATAAATATTATGGTTATTTAATTTAGTGGATCATCACGGATTCTAAGTGGAAGGTACCCTTGAAAGCGATGCAATCCATTCGTAACCAAGCCAAAAATTAATTATTTCGGTTAAAAATATGCAATAAACAGTCATTAAATGTTACCTTTCTTATCATTTTATTATATTTGCCTTAAAATATTTGTTATTTTGTTTTGGCAATTAAAGTGATTTAGTGATTCGGCCGATCATAAATGGTCCATTAGGTAATCGTAAATACGTTCAATTTGTTTACAATGCAATTTAATAATTAGTAACAGTATAATTATAACCATTCAAACCGATGATAATATAACTTTTCAGTAAGAGAGTTAAGTTATCAACATAAAATCTCTGCACACATTCGCTGTCAGTATGGAATTATTGGAATGCGTGTCCATCTAATAAAACGAATTTACAGCCAACAGCTATATCACTGCTGCGGTTGCTTTATATCGTCAGGATTATTTATACCACACAGCGTGGCTTTTTGTTAGCATATTTACATCTGGCAACTCTTCAAATTATTTTGTTTTGAATGTGGTTGTATTCATATCAATTTCACGATATTATCCATAAACATTATTGCAGGTTTAAAAGGATAAACTAAAACTCCGATAGGCATAGTAGTTAAGATTCCTTAAGAAATACGTCATAAGGATTATTATTTCATATTGTACTATTCCATCATATTCCATTAGTAAAGGTTAGTGTTACAGAAATTTATATATAATATATAGTTATTTTATTTTTTATTTTTAGCTACCTCATAATGCTGATTTGGTTTATTTTTCTTTGAATCTATATTTAATATAATAATAGGTATGTTAAGGCGTGTGCTCTGTAATTGGCCGGATACACAGAAACAGTTGGTGTCTGCTGCGGGTTGTTCAATATGTTACTGTATGTCTGGTGTCAGGCTCGAAATGGTTGTTGACCCCGATATTAATCTAACAATTACTCAACACTCTTCCGTAGTTATTTTCCTCACAGTCCTGATACCACGCTGAGTTTGACGCTCACGTCACCCTGCAATATGAAATAGCAACAAAAGTATTGGAATCCTGAACAAAATAAGTTATTTCAAATTGTGTTTTCCTTGGTGCTTTTCATACATTAGCCTTTTGTTGAGTAGATCAATGGGAATTTACTGAAAAAGATGATTCTTAAAACATTTGTTGGTAAGATTTACAGTAACATTAAAAACTTGTTTCAATTTAATTTATAGTCGAATCTGTAGAATGAATACCATGAACTGTAATGTTGAGTCTTTGATGGACCACGAGGATTGGCTGGCGGAGGATGGATCTCTCAATGTAATGAATGTCGGCTCTACTAAGTCGAATCTGTAGACTGAATACCATGAACTGTAATGTTGAGTCTTTGATGGGCCACGAGGATTGGCTGGCGGAGGATGGATCTCTCAATGTAATGAATGTCGGCTCTACTAAGTCGAATCTGTAGACTGAATACCATGAACTGTAATGTTGAGTCTTTGATGGACCACGAGGATTGGCTGGCGGAGGATGGATCTCTCAATGTAATGAATGTCGGCTCTACTAAGTCTAATCTGTAGACTGAATACCATGAACTGTAATGTTGAGTCTTTGATGGGCCACGAGGATTGGCTGGCGGAGGATGGATCTCTCAATGTAATGAATGTCGGCTCTACTAAGTCGAACCTGTAGACTGAATACCATGAACTGTAATGTTGAGTCTTTGATGGACCACGAGGATTGGCTAGCGGAGGATGGATCTCTCAATGTAATGAATGTCGGCTCTACTAAGTCGAATCTGTAGACTGAATACCATGAACTGTAATGTTGAGTCTTTGATGGACCACGAGGATTGGCTGGCGGAGGATGGATCTCTCAATGTAATGAATGTCGGCTCTACTAGTGAATTAAATACCCTTATAAATACAAACGGTATCGCTAATACCTATTGGTGTATGAAACTTATAAATCATCGCACACAGGGTTGAATATTACACATATAATGGAATTGATTTCGTAATTCTTACTACGAAATATTATATGAAGCCTCTTAGGTTGAAATATGTTAACATTTGTTCATGTAAAAATGTGAACAATACTGCTTAACCATATAGTGGTTTTAGATGTTAATGTTAGTTTTAAAACTCAGATTATATTCACAGTACAGGTTAAAAAAACATTCATAACATTCTTAAAGGGAAATTTTTCTGATAAGCCGAAAATATATGACCTTCTACTATCTAGTCCTATTTTTTTATTAATATACACAGTTAGATACAGGACAAATGGACACGGTTACGTTTGACGGACTCATAGGTAAATGCTTGAAATATAACAACTAGTGGATATATTGTTCGACATCGAGCAATGTTGGTTTATGAAAATAGTTAGCCATCATTAGCACTGTACAGATTGTGTTCCCAATTATGTTTTATTTTTTTATATGCTCATAACATATATTTTAATACTGTATTACTGTGTACAATGTATAAACGGCTGATTTAGAATGTAATATAATTAAATCAGTTTTATTTAAAGCAAGATTCGAAATTTAAAGGTTGTCTGTGCCCTTCACAATGGAAGTCTCAAAAATGGAAAAATTACTTTGAACAACTATAGATCGAGGCTAATTTTACAATGTAAATTCGTTCAGAAACAACTGAGGAATTATGTTTTCTTGATTAGCTCTACCATATTATAGGTATAGAATATTTAAAGTACAAATCAACTTATCAATTTTCAAATTAAACGCACCCCCATACAGACTTAAAGGGAATTAGGAGAGTAAAATCAAAATGTCCTTATAATACGTTCTTTTTAAAACTAAGAAATAGTTACTATTCTCTTTGCCACAGTAAAACAAATATGAGTTAAATAAATATCGCATGTGCACACATAAACTATGTATAAAAATGTATTCAAATCTCTGGTCCAAAAAATCTTTTTGCGGTTTAGTCCATAAATATACTTATTGCGAACAACATACATAGGTCTAAAACAATGTCCTATCATTATTGACATAGTTATAGTATTTATAGAATTTTAAAAAATAGCTTAGCTTAGCTTGTGTTTTTCCGAATTTGCTTGGTACGTAAAAGTGCGGAATAAAATAAATTATTTAATAAGTAGTCATGACTTAACATTTTAGATGGAAAAGACAAAGCACTTCTGTTATTACTTAATGCGCTTTAAGTCAACGCCGCGTCGTTTAGTTTAGCATCGCTATTTAAGACGTAAATAAAAAAAAGCGTTTGCAAGGGGAGAATATTACTTTAATAATTATATATATCTTCTTTTTGTGCAAATTATAAGTATGATTTTAAGAAAATTGTTATTGACCAATTGTAGATGATTATGAATGGTAATTAGGGTAAGCAATTACAGTATTCTATCCTGAGCCATAAAGTCAATATGATTTAACTGACATTAGACTAAGAAAGTATAAATAAACAAATATTTGAACAATTTTGTTGTTAGATTTCAAACATTTTCAGACGGTAACTTTTTTCTTTGACGATAAAAAATATTTAAAAATAATCATAATTTAAATACATGTTTGGGGTCATGGATATATTTTTAACTAGATATATTTATTCCACCACCATAATAAATGTGTGCAGTATTCTCGCAGAAGTTACTTTAGAAATAGATTTAGTTAAAACTGCAATGCCTGTTTAGCGACATTAAAATGCAGTGCCTGCCGCACATTGCGAAGCGAGGGTGAAATGAGGGAAAGTTTGATATTATAAAATACAAAACATACAATCAGTATACAAATCGTGGTGAGTCTGGGATATTATTAATGATCATTTCACGTTCCAATTAAAGATTTAGAACAAACCAGTAAACAAATATTTGCTTACATTGTTAAATATATTTCGGTTATAATTGACTAGCTAATCACATTGTCTCCGGGTTTACCAGCGGGTAAACCAGTACAGCAGTGTAGCATTTGCCGCTTTGATTGAATTTTTAGAATGAGGATGAAAGACGTTAGGCTCGAAAGAGAGAGATCACCTCTTCTTCTGCTATTGTAACCGTTTATAAATTTACAGTTAACTGTCTCCTGACGTGGTAACGGTAACTTCTTAGTTGAGTAGTTCATGAAAAGAAAACAGGGATACAATGCGCCATTAGCATTAACTGGCTTGCATTTAATTGAGTTTGTCACGATTGGCTTTCCAAAATTGTCTCTCTTTCTGCTCATTTCCAGATATTGTTATTGTTAGATTTATATTTATGTGTTGTCAGAAAGATTTACATCGTTATCAGTTACTCTAATCTCTAACATTTTGAAGTTGCTATTCATGGATGTTCATTGACATTATCTTCTTTTCAGTGAATCTTAGTGACGGTCTTTAATTCTGCTCCAATGTTCTTTGGTGGCTTTGTCTTGCACAAAAAGTTAAATACAAAAACAACTTTTAACTTAAAGCTTGTATTATACGGTGTAATCATTCCATGTTAAAGGTTTTTTATTAATTGACTGCCACGCCTCTAGGGAAACCTAACGAAAACTGTAAGAGTAAGAGGACTGGTTTCACGGCCGGCCATTGTCGGAGCGTGGCAACGGCAACGGATAATAGCTGCCGTCATCGGTTGAGTTTGCACGTCGGTTTTTACGGACGGATACATCGGTGTGTGTGGACAGGTATTTATTTTATGAAATGTGGTATCATCAATCTGACATGTTGACTTGTAGTGCAATCATCTCAAACCTTTATCACCATACATAAGTTTATACAGTATTTATTATGTAATAACAAAGACAAATATTATACTCATAAAGTTAGGTTAGGTTAGGTTGGTGTAGGTTGGATTAAATTACGTTAAGCAAAAATTAAACTTTAATCAATATTCAAGACCGATGCAAACTAAAATAGTGACGTGTGTTTGTAACTATTTACAAATTAGTGAACCACTTTTAAGGAAAATTCAGTTTCCAGGATATGTAAATAGTGTTACCAGAAAAGTATTATGATGTTTTGTTAGAGTGCTATCTTTATCAGAAAAGTTTTAATATTAAATATCGTCCGTCATTCTTATAATGGGGAATATTTAAATCTTAAATTAGTTCCTCATTCTTGTACACTAGATTATTGATATAGTTTTATATTTTTATATATTTAAAACCGACAGATCTTTAAGAATATACTACAAATTTACAACGATTCCTTTCTGCATATTGGAAAATTACTCCGCAGTACAATTTAAATTAATTTTATATTGGGATTAAATGCCTTTTTGCTAACTGAATGGTGTTCACCGATATCTGAAGAATCCATCTAAGAAAGATTGAGGGTCTGTGTACCTCCACCTTGTTCCTTACTCTCGTATTTCTGACGGTTGAAAAATGTGCAGCATTGCTCATACAAGAATTTGACATTAAGATGTTTATCCAAGAGAGTTTACAAAATGTGTGTTGTCAATCTTGTGACCTCCCACGAGCGAGATATCAAGTCGATTCAAGTCAAAATATTGATCCATTAAAGACAATTGAGACACAACTTGATCTGTACAATAAAGTCACTCAGCAACTTAAAATCATAAAATCCTACATTAAAACTAACATGAAACAAATATTTTATTCTGAAAATAACATTTACATTCAGTGGCTATTGTTGATCTCGCAATTTAAAATTCAGAAATTCCCTTACGTTGTAATGGGCCCGCTCAGTCAACAAGATTTACGTCTTCTCGGAAGAGAAGGAGCCCAGAGTTTTGAATTGTTGGACATACTCGTTTTGCACACAGCGGTCACTTGGGATCCCTCGCGGTCCTAGTCGTTTTACGTACACGGTCAATGCTCACTTCACTAATGGCCCCGATGGCAGTTGTAAATCAGATGGTCATAATTTGAAGATAAACATATTAGTTGTTAATATAAAAAATAGCAAAAAATAACTTTTTTAAATATTATTAATTGGTGAGAAAATTGATTTTTTTAGTACAATAACACTGGTTGTAGTAATTGGTGAAAAACTAACCTGGAAAACCTAGAGTTAAAATATTTAAGAAATACTAAACATAGTTTGTATCTGCTTACGAGTTTTGTTGCATTGTGTTGATAAGGCAGTGAAAAGAGTTGCACGCTTCCAAAATACGTTGACAGATTGTTTTCATATTCGATTTTAAATACTGTGTAAATTAAGGTAGACATTTTTCGTTTCTAAAAACATGCTTTGAAATATTGTATTAGTATACCAGATAAAATATAAACAAAATGTCAAAATAAAATCCAATAATAATATCAGAAAAAAAATGTTTTGTATATTTTGTATGATGATGTTTATGAAATTTAATATGAATGTTTTATGAGTGAAATAATTATAATTATCTATCTAAATACTGTGCACATTTATTAAAATTTTGATTGCATTAATTCGATTTTAACGCAAATTAATAGTAATAAAAACAAAGGCTTATATATAACACAGTTTTATTTATCTACTTTTCTTACACCACTAAACAAAGTACACCTTCTTTTTAATCCTACCATTTTTACAGAAAAAATATGACTTTTTGATAAAACAAAATCTAGTAATTTTCTCCTCTTTGTCCTCACATTGTAATATTTCGCGTTTGTTTGTTTTCGTTTGTCACTTGTGTTGAATGATACATACGTTGAAACTTGAGTACCTTTAAGGGCCTCTATAAACACATAAGTATTTGGGTGAGCCGAATTAAAATGTTTCCCAAAAGAGCTGTGAAATGACTCGCATGCATTTGTCGTCCTATATTCGGCGAATTTCATCGCTTCAGTAGGCGCTGAAGACATCAGGTCCTCTATTAAATTGTCTTCGACTACTGCTGCATCCAGGAGACTGAGCCCGAAGACCCACTGAAGCCATTTCCCGCATTCTGTGTTGTCCCTGTAGTGACTTGAGAGTCCCAACTGCTGGATATGTCGGTCCCATGCCTGAGTCAAATGAAACCGACTCCCATTGATTGCTGCCAGCGGCCAACAAGTAATGCAATAAGTATTGCAATAAGTAATGCAATAAGGATTGCAATAAGTAATGCAATAAGGATTGCCTCTTCAAAGTCGACTACCACCTTGCTCGGTTGTATAGGAGTTCTCACACCCGCGCATTGTTTGATTACTCAATCAAAAACCTGAAACATAAAATAGGTACTGAAATTCTTTACTGACTGATGAATTACAAATGTATAAAGCGATAGGTGGGCATATTTCAAATATTATTCAGAATTTAAATATTCCTTATTAAGGTATGGTTATGTTTTCTCCTATGCTCTAATACCAGTAAGGTTTGCTTGCTTGCAACTCTAATCGCAAAAACGGCTAAACCGATGTCCTTCAAAATACGTAATTAACTAATTTCTGGATCACAATAGTTACAATAGTCCTCACCCCCAGAAAGAATTGAATTATTTAAAAAGTATAATTTCATAAATTCCCTTTAAAAAGTAATTTTTTATATTAATTCTATATGGAATATTCCCCGTGAATTAGCATATTTATGGTAAGCTTGTTTCCTGCTATGAGGTAGTTTAGAACATTATAAAATTAGATCAATTTTGATAAGTGAAGAATTATTCGTTTTTGTTGTATACAAATAACAAATATAACGCCCTTCATAAACGTTCAGATATGTCGAATAGTTCAACTAAAAACTACTATTGATGATTAAATTATATACGTCGAGAAGAAAAATGAATATTTTTTAGGAAATAACTACATACATTTTAGCGAATTTCCCCTATAGGGAAGAAGCTATTACCGTAGGTCTCATGGTAAGAGTTAAGCCCGAGACCATGATAACTTTTCGTTTTGAGGTCCCCAGATGCCAAAAACACCATTCGTTCAAATTTTTATATATGTATATATATATATATAATATATATATATATATATATATATATATATATATATATATATATATGTGTGTGTGTGTGTGTGTGTGTGTGTGTGTGTGTGTGTGTGTGTGTGTGTGTCTGTAAGCACGATAACTCTCGTAAAAAAGGTCCGATCTTAATAAAATTTGGTACAAATATGTAAAGTACCATTTATTTGAACGAGTTCGAAAACCAGACAAATCGTACCATCCGAAAGGGGGTTTTGGGGGGGTTTTGTACCCCAAAAATGTTTTTTTTGGAGTTTTCACATGTAATTATCATTTAAATCAAATTTTAATTTATACCATTTCAGCTTAACAAAAAATTGGTATTTTGATCATTGCTCTACGTCAATTGGTTACTGAGATATTGAAAGTGCTAAACACAGTACGTTGTCCAATGTTATTCTTATGGAGAAAAAGAAACATTTTATATCTCGGTTATTTATGAACATAAACTGACGAAACTTGGTATATCGCTTCATCTGGTTGTGGTTTGTTGTTGTTTGAACAAAAAACTAATTTTTCGCCTATGGTTCCCGTAGCAGCAAACCTAGGTACTCGGTCCCCATGTTATTCTTATGGAGAATAATAAAGATGTTATATATCGCTTACTTATGAATGTATATGGATGAAACTTGGTATGTGACTTCACTTAGATGAGTTCTATTGATATTTGCATAAAAACCCATTATTTTGTGTTCCTTGTTGCAGCAAACCTGCGAACTCATCCCTAATGTTATTACAATGGAGAATAATGAATATTTTAAATATCGCTTATTTATGAATACTAGTAAACCTATCGCGGCTTCGCTCGCGATCATCATTTATAAATATTGTGTTACCGTTCCAAAGCCAACATGGCCTGCTGATTATTTGTGTTTATTCTATCCAGCTGATTCCTTAAAACTTATAGTTATTTCCCAATGTTAAGCTTATGGGAACAAAATTCAACTTTAAGGGGCCCCAGGGCCTCACTCATAAATTATTTCTCTATAAAAAAGGTTTCCTGCACAACTTAACGTTAGGCTCTTTCCAATGACACCAAAAACATGAAAATCGGTTCAGTAGTTTATGAGGAGTGATTGTTACAAAAAACCTGCTTGCCTATTAAATAAGTACTAGTTGTCATGTTGCTCGAATCCGAGCAATAAATATTGTGTTACCGTTCCAAAGCCAACATGGTCTGCTGATTAACTGTGTTTACTCTATCCAGCTGATTGCTTAAAACTTATAGATTTTTCCCAATGCTAAGCTTATGGGAAAAAACTCAACTTTAAAGGGCCCCAGGGTCTCACTCACAAATTATTTCTCTATAAAAAAAGGTTTCCTGCACAACTTCACGTTAGGCTCTTTCCAATGACACCAAAAACATGAAAATCGGTTCAGTAGTTTAGGAGGAGTGATTGTCACAAAAAAACTGCTCGCCTATTAAATAAGTATAGATAGATATTTCTTATGAATTCTGGTAAGAGGCTTAATGTGTTATTAAGACATACAATGGAAATTCGCTGAGTACGCAGGTTTGCTGCGACGAGGGTATTTTCCTTTTCCTCTTGTTAAAAATACAATAAATAAACGGTATCAGGAAACTGACACACTTTCTCCCTTTTAGCCCAACTTTAATGAATAAATTATATTTCATTTACTAAATATAGAATACAAGCACGGTCGAACGTACAGAAAATCTTGTAAACAAGTTGTTTTAAAAAACATCCATCCAAATCCCTGCTCTGGAGACCCTACAGAATCCATTGCTACACTCGTGGTTTTAAGAGGGGAAATGCCCCCTATTCCCCCCCAGGGTTATTAAGGGGCAACATATTTCGAATTTCCTATGTTGGTCAATGCTAACTTGACAAGCATATCAAGTTTGAATGAAATTGATCAGTAAATAAGAGAGAAATAGTAATTTTTGTATTCCCCATAAGAATAACATTGGACAATGTACTGCGTTTACCGCAAAATTAAAATTTCAATTTTCTCCACAACCAGCAATCGTAGAATCGTAATTCAAAATGCTAAATTATTCAGTTTTTTGAGCTCTTTTTAATAATGAATATTGATATTTTTTTATATTTATGTTTTTCTATGAAAAATCAAAAAAACTGAATTTTTGATGTTTTAAGTCTTGTAATTTCTGAACCCGAATTTTTACAGAAATGCGGGTGGTGTCATTTTGTTGGAGAACTAAAGTTCTACAAACGACTAAAGTTTAATCAAAATCGTCAGAGCCATTTTTGAGAAGTTTTGATTTTTCATGTTTTTGGCGGTTTTTGGGGGAAAATTACCCTTAAAAATAAAAAATTCAAAAAAATGAAAAAATGCCTGGAGATATCGTGGATTAGTACCTACATACCAAATTTCATAATAATTGGTCCATTGGTTAGGGCTCTAGCTCTGTACACATCCACACAGACACACACACACACACACACACACACACACACACACACACACACACACACACACACACACACACACACACACACACACACACACACACACACACACACACACACACACACATACACACACACACACACGGACACACACACACACACACACACACACACACAGACAGACATCACGTAAAAACCACTTTTTTGGGTTCAGGGAGCACCAAAACGAATATTTCCACTAACAACTCAAATTCGAAAATTTTGGCGAAAACAATACTTTCTCCATATACTATGTATAGGGGGAGAATGTAAAAGTAGTATTCGGGCATGGAAGCATTTCAGATCTGTATTTTTTTCAAGATTAGTTGCCGATCAGTAATTCCTTTTAGACTTTTGTGGTATGTAGACTAATGTATAACTATCAATACAAAATATGTAATGTGTTCACAAACTAAGAGGCTACTTAAGTTTAATTTATAAATAACTTGGTTCCATACAAAAAGATTATAACTAAACATGTCTACAACCCAGGACTTAAAAGTAACATACCCTATTTATTGTGTAATATAACATTACGTAAATATTTTACAGCAAACATAAACCTTAAACACTCGAATGTTTTGATATTCAAATTGAAAGCATAAAAGAAAATTCCTTCGTCGAAGCAAACCTGCGTACTCAACGAATTTCTAACGGATAAATGTATATCAGTATCTCAAAAAGCAACTGACCAAGTTTCATAAAAATATATTCATAAATAAGGGATATAACATTTTATTTATTCCCCATTAGAATAACATGAGGGCCAAATACGCAGGTTTGCTGCAACAAGGAACACAACATTTAAAACCCTGAAGAACAATAAGGGGTTTTCCTTTAGAACTGATTATTCGTTCCATTCTTACCGTTTCACGCACTAACTTCCGAACTTAACTATCGAACTGCAGTGAACCGAACGAGCTAAAATGCTCTACTGTTGTTTACCATGGATCTTTAGGGGAAGGGATGTTTTCCCAAACCGCATCCTCTTGCGATTCGGGAACTCACCTACCATTGAAAGCAGAAACGTTCCAAAACAACCCCGTGATGGTGGTGGCAAAGGAATTTGTCACTTTACTAAGAAGGATCAACAGCCATAGGTCATACCACGAGCCTTACTACGAGTATTTCGTCTTTGAGAACATCTAAAATACATTAATACTTGAACCTAGATCATCCTACACGTTGTACAACATTCTTGATGGAAAAAACCAACAAAATAATTATAATTTTGTATTAGTCACCGTTGCCAAAGAAAGATATATAAAACCTACTAACTACGTCATATTAGCTTAATCAACATTGTTTAATCAATACATTAAATTATTTAAAGTAATTAAAGGATTGGTAGGGGATGAAGGGATTAGTTCTAGCCTCGATGAAAAGTGACCGTGTGCGCAAACCGACTCACTCGTCGGGGGGCCATACAACTTACCCTCGTCAAAAACCTGACCACTGTGCGCAAAACGGGTATCCTCGAATTGTCTTCAAAGACTCTGGTAGAGCATTGAATAGTTCGTGGCCTTCAAAGAAACTAGTTCTGTATTTGGATGGTTTTATGTTATTTAAATTCTGAAGACTCTGTCTGGTTAACTGAAAAGAGGGTCGAATACTATCACTAACTTTCCATAGTAAAAATACATTTTCTCACTCGAAGGAAGTACTCTGGATTAAATCTTTGCGAGGGTTGGAAAAGCGCAACTACCGATCAAACTATTACGATAAGGGATATGTTTATATGACGTGGGAATGTTTATACCGCCGAAAACATATGTCGCATTTAAAATGTAAGATCCCTAAAAGTAAAAATCGCCACACATCAGTAAAATGAATTTAGTTTCTTCCATCACAAGCGTATTTTGTTTATATACAGCGATCGTACTATCTCGCATCTGTGTAAATTTTATATGACGCACGATTAAACTTATTAAAAAAGTACTGCTAACAATATCGGGCAGATTACACACATTTTTGTCACGTTTTCAATCCTGCGGTTAAACGCGATGACAATGAGAAATTCAATTATTCCAGTGGCCAGCCGCCAATGTGGCTCGTATTTGTGTGTTCCCGTTCCTCCATTGTAGAATGTGATTCATGCCATGATATATATTTTTGTAATTTCCTCTCTCTAAGGCAGCGGTTTAAGCCCTGTTTTGTCTATCCCACGGTATTTTAAATTGCCGCGCCTTTCCAGGTAGATATCGTTATTCAAGGAAACCTTATACATACTTTTATTTATTTTAGCGAATTTCCCCTAAAAGGAAGAAGCTATTACCGTAGTCGGAATGGTAAGACATAGGCCCTGGACCATGATAACTTTTCCCATGATAATTTATCATGATAGATGTATTTATGAATGTATATTGATGAAACTTGGTGTGTGGCTTCACCTAGTTGATTTATATTTATATTTGCATAAAAATCCATATTTTGTGTCCCTTGTTGCAGCAAACCTGCGAACTCAGCTCCCATGTTATTCTTATGGAGAATGATTAAAATTTAGCGAATTTCCCCTATAGGTAGCTATTACCGTAGGTCTCATGGTAAGACTTAAGTCCGAGACCATAACTTTTTGTTTTGAGGTCCCCAGATGCCAAAAACACTATCCGTTCAAATTGATATATATATGTGTGTGTGTCCGTTAACACGATAACTTGAGTAAAAAACGTTCGATTTTGATGAAATTTGGCTCAAATGCCATTCAAGACTTTAAGTTCGAAAACCAGAAAAAATCGGATCATGGGAAGAAGGGGGGTTTATGGGTTTTTAAATTTTCCAAAAATCAGTTTTTTGAATTTTTCACCCTAAAATTTTTAAAAAACTTAATTTTAGTTTTGACCATGTTATAGAGATTAAAAAAAAACAAATAATATAGTATTTTGAATTATTAACCTAGGTTAACTGGTTGCGGAGAAAATCTAAAAACCTACTCACAAAATCTCCCATGTTAATCTTATTGGAAAAAGGTTTTTGGCTTTTCCTCTGTTTATTTTAATGTAAACTTCACATTTACTTTTACCAATCTGTTCAGTTCCACAAAACAATAATTTTGGTGTTTAAATTGTGATTCTACACCCAACCGTTGCAGTTATATTCGAAGTGCTAAACACAATACGTTGTACAATGTTATCCTTATGGAGAATAAATAAAATGTTATATCTCGATTATTTATGAATGTATGTTGATGAAACTTGGTATGTGGCCTCACGTAGTACTGGTATATTGATATTTGCACAAAAAATGGACATTTTGTTGATTATTCCCGTAGCAGCAAACCTGCGTACTCAGCCCCCATGTTATTCTTATGGAGTATAAGTAAAATGTAATGACTCCCATAATTATGAACATAAATTAATAAAACTTGGTATGTAGCTTCACTTGGTTGAGTTATATTGATAATTATATAAAAACCCATTTTTTTTATCCTTGTTGCAGCAAACCTGCTTTCTCAGCCTCCATGTTATTCTTATGGAGAATAACTAGAATGTTATATAGCGCTTACTTATGATTGAATATTGATGAAACCTGGTATGTGGCTTCGCCTAGTTAAATTCTATTTATATTTGCATAAAAACCAATTGTTTGTGTTCCTTGTTTCAGCAAACCTACGTACTCATTACCAATGTTATTCTTATGGAGAATAGTTAAAATCGCTTATTTATGAATATATTTTTATGAAACTTGGTATGCGGCTTTATGTGGTATTAAGACATATATTATGCTTTGGAAATTCGCTGAGTACGCAGGTTTGCTGTGACGGGGGTATTATATTATATCGCTTATTTATGAACTTGGTAAGTGGCTTTTCGCGGCATTAAGTTAAGACATATATATGCAATGTAAATTCGCTGAGTACGCAGGTTTGCTACGACGGGGGTATTTAACATAGCTAAGTCAACCTTCAGAGCAAGTTGTGAGGTTAATATCTACTTATATATTGAACCTGATGACAATTTTTATCTGCTAAAATTATCACGATAGTCAGTACCAAAACTAGTAGGCTATTCAGGAGTAGTTAAAATTTCAACTATTCAAAAATGTACATCAACAAGTAACCCACGCATCATACACTTTCACCGTGGAACTTTATAACTAAAAAGCAGTTAAAAACTGTTGATTTAACTGAGTCATTTTAATTGACTAGTTAAACAATGTTTATGTTGATGGATATTGTAAAAAGAGGGAATATTCACAAAGAGGGAATATGGACGTTTATGTTTTAATGCCCATTGATTATAAAACACCCAAACGTAAGTGTAAAAAATAATAAATAATCAATTTTAAAATCCTATCTCCCCTTATAAATTGTTACATTTTCAGATTAATTTCACCATACAAATAACATGGGTAGATAACGTACTGCATTTAGTTCCGGCAGGTTTTCGTCACTTTTCTCCAAAACCACTCAAGATAGAAACATAATGGTCAATATTTAAGATGAACAATTTATTTATTATTATAAATAGACAATCAAATGAAACTTGGCTGCAAAAATACTTGCAGCTGAGTTGAATAACATATGATTTCTGTATGTTGTTATTTTATTTATTCTCAATGTTTTTATTCTTGTTGTTTTTTGTCATGTACTTACAATTTCTTTTTGCAACTCTATAAATTATGATTTATAACTTTCATGAAAATGTGCGCAAATATAACTTGTAATCATTGTAATAAACTAGTGTTTTTTTATATATTTCATTATAGCACATATATGAATGTTGGTGAGGTGTAAAAATAGATTTTATATTTTAAAATCATTCTTGATTTGAACAATATACGGTCCTTCATCTAAATGAATTTTATAATTATTAATAAATTCACCTTAACCCTCCACATAATTCGAAATAATCAATTGTTTTTTAAGCTCTATAAAATTAAGAAAATTATTTCCGAAAATGTATTTAGAGATAGACACAACGATTTTCAAAAACAATACTGCATTATTAATGGGAAAAATTCAAATAAATACAAGTTGGATTGTAAAATGTGTGTTAAATTGTGTGTTTTTATATGTTTATTCCGAAATTAAGCAAAACCGGATGAAAGGTAAATTTTATGGCACAAAACATTTTAAGATCATATCCGTCATTTCCCAATGTGGCGGCAAAAGGTCACCTGACCCGAAGTAGAAAACGTATTTGTATACTAATATATACTAACTAGTCGATCCGTACGGAATTCCGCACTGCGAACCAAATCTTGTCAGCTGATCAGATGTTCTTTTATTTACATTTTCGCTCCTGTCAAAACAAACTATTCCCTATATTTATCTTTCATATTATTAAATTTCAGAGAAACGGTACATTTTTAGCCCATGGGTCTATTTTTCGTCATTATCCGGCACGATAAACTTTAAAATGAGGGGTAACTGATAGAATTTGATGAAGGAATAAGGAAGATCTCGCGGACTGACAGAATAACAGGCTAGAGAAATAATATATAATATTTATCTTAGTGCACATTTCTAGAAAATATATTTCTGATAGCAGTCTATTTTGTTTTAAAATATATTTTCCCTCGATTATATTCTTATATATATATAATGTAAATGTAATGTATGTATATTATATGTATAATGTATGAATTATGTTTATATCTCTTACCTCTTCAAAATATTGATCTTAAAATACGTCGTATGAGTTTCATGACACCTAACTTACAATCTAAAGCCCTTTTCTTCAAATGTATCTTCTTCTCCTGTTTCTCTCTGTACGTGACGAGGCAAGGATATGAAGTGACCACAATTTATGGATATCTTGTCACATGTAAGCTTTTTAGTAGATTTCGTGTTACTAATTTTCCAAACTAGAAATTAGAGTAAATTTTAACTAAAGGAAAATATTTCTAAAAGAGGGGTAACATATTTCCGACCAACGTGCAAAAGCCGCTGCGCCGGTGCTGTTAACTTCGATGTTTTTAATATATTTGTGTAGTTATAAAGAATAAATTCGTATGCTGCATTATGGGAGGGAAGTACGAACTATCTAGGGCATAACAAGTAATCAGTTTCTTAAATAAAATTAAAATGAAACCTAACATGTTTTCTATTTTGCATCGTATCAAGCTAGACGTCCGCCTTTGCTGATGTAATATGACTTTTATTGATCGATTAAATCTAAAGGAGGTGTCCTTTTGCTACAAAACACGTAGCAGTTAGGCAGTGGACATCTCGTTAGGGACCCGTATTATATTGGACTTCGGATCAAGGGGCACTCGTTCGATCTCCGGAATGTCAACAAAGGATTGGATTCCTTTCTTCAAGTTTTTTTGTTGTTTTTTTTAGAGAACATCTAGATGCTTTTTGGTTTCTCTTAGGATATGAAATTAGAATTAAGGGAAGGATTATTTACAGTAATATATATACTGTATACAGTGTGTTAATTTTTGTATGATCACCATTGTGATCTTGTAAACCAGAATAGCTACAAGGAAGCTTAAACGAGCAAAGCACTGCGTTATTATAAACTAAATAAAATGGCGCAAAGAAATCGAAAATATTACACCAAACTCGTTTGCTACGCTCAACAAAAATTGTCGACCTAAAACAATAATTATTGCTTAAAACTTTCTTATTTTTCAAGATAAAAAAACCCATTTCAGATCAAATTTGCGTGTAATTTTAGTATAATTTGAATAATTAGCTAAACATTAAATAATGTACTCGGTTTCTGGTATAAAATGGTCAAGTTCAAAACCTTTAATACAATTATAGTGTTTTAGCGAATTTCCCCTGTAGGAAAGAAGCTATTACCGTAGTCGGCATAGTAAGACCTAGGCCCGGGACCATGATAACTTTTCGTTTTGAGGTCCTCAGATGGCAAAAACACCATTCGTTCAAAACTGTATATGTGTGTGTGTGTGTGTGTGTGTGTGTGTGTGTGTGTCCGTGGGTGCGATAACTCTCGTGAAAATGATCCGATTTTGATTAAATTTGGTACAAACATGAAAAGCATTATTACTTTAAGTTCGAAAACCAGCCAGATCGCTCTATCCAAAGGGGTGTTTTAGGGGGATTTTGTACCCCAAAAATGTTTATTTTGAGTTTTTTAAATATAATATTTTAGTAAATCCAATTTTAGTTTTCACCATTAAATTCAGCTTAAATAACAAACAATTTGGTGTTTTGATCATTGCTCTAAATCAATTGGTGACCGAGATATTGAAAGTGCTAAACACAGTACGTAGTCCAATGTTATTCTGATGGAGAATAAGAAAATTTGTATATCTCGCTTATTTATCAACTTATCCTGATCAAACTTGGTATATTCCTTCATATCGTTGTGGTCTATTGATATTTGCACTAAAAACATTTTTCCCTTTATTTCCCGTAGCAGCAAACCTGCGAACTCAGCCCCATGTTATTCTTATGGAGAATAATTAACGTGTTACCTCCCTTAATTGTGAACATAAATTAATAAAATTTGGTATGTGTGTGTACCTACTTGACTTATATTGATATTTGTATAAAACCCCATTTTTTGTGTTCCTTCCTTCAGCAAACCTGCATACTCAGCCGCCATGTTATTCTTATGGAGAATAATTAAAATCTCATAAATCGTTTATTTATGAATGTATATTGATGAAACTTGGTATTGGGTGTTATGTGCTATAAAGTTACATATATATGCATTGGAAATTCGCTGAGTACGCAGGTTTGCTGCTCCGGGGTGTTTTATATATTAATTTGAAATATTTTATTTTCCCTGATTAACAAAATGCCACTTATAAAGTATTTTGTTCATAAACTAAGTCAATTATTAAAGGAAAATATTTGTTAGCAACCTTATGTTGGATATGTTGTATTGGCTCTAACATAAATGCATTACATTTATGTTTTATAACTGATTAAAAAAACAGCTGATTCACGGAGAAATCAGTTGTTTAATAATGTAAGAAAATGAGGGTTTTGTAATAAGATGGTATTGATGAAAAAATTAAATCTTAATGATTTGCTTACATTTTGTTAACACTTAATGATTTTGGTGGAATAGTCTCGATTTCTTTGCGCCATTTTATTTAGTTTATAATTACGTACTTTTTTGCTAATTTAACTTTCCTTGTAACTATTATGGTTAACAATATCCCAATGGTGAGCATAGGAAATGAACGCACTGTATACTTATAATTATCAGAGAAAAGGGCTCCTAATATAATTATTATTCCTAGCATTATCAACACAGGACCCTATTTTAAATTCTTTTTATTTTAGGACCCACATTTAAAACAGGTTGTAAGTTTTGAAATATATAAACCCTACATTTTGTTTAATTTGTTTAGGCAATGTAGAATGTTGTGAGTCTGAAGAAGATTTGTATCGAAATATAACTCAGTTTTTTAAAATGTAAGCTTCGGTATATTTTTTAATATATATATATATATACTTTTACTTTTATATATATATATATATATATATATATATATATATAGTATGTACAGTGTGTTCATTTTCTATGCTCACCATTGGGATATTGTTAACCATAATAGTTACAAGGAAAGTTAAATGAGCAAAAAGGTGCGTAATTATAATCTAAATAAAATGGCGCAAAGAAATCGAATGTATTCCACCAAACTCATTAAGTGTTCGCAAAATGTATATATATATATATGTAAAACTACAATTACATTTGTTAAGGCTACTAATCCTACTAATATTATAAATGTGTAAGTTTGGATGGATGTTTAGAGTCCTGTCACGAAAATACTACTACTGGATCTATTAAGCTGAAACTTTGCACGAACATAGCTTACTTATCACGTTAAACATAGATCTGATAACGTCACACTCAAACGTAGGCCTTTACCCCACGGACCCTATAAGTTACAATGCAAATCTTATGGGAGGGTATCATTAAAATACTAAAAGCTGTAGTTAAGATATTTCTCAGTTACTACAAAAGAACGAAAACAACGATTTGATAGTGCTGGTTAGCTTAATATTTTAAATGTGTTTTAATTTTTCGTGAGCGAAGCCGCGGGTAACAGCTTTAAGTTTTATTTTTGTTTATTTTGTTAATATGAGCTATTATTATTCATCGTATTTCGTTCATCATGAAGATGGTCTGAAGTCCCTAACCGTATTGTTTAAGAAATAAATACATTCTACTTTAAACCTATAATGATAATAAAATTAAATTTCTGTTTCAGTCGTATCTCATACATTCAATAAAAAGTTTTAATTTATTTTCTTATGACTAAAAATAAGAAATTGACAAACAGTTTTAAATATGATTACGATCTAAAATTATTTAGTGTAGATGAATTCAAAGAGTTTAGAATGGTAGAATTTATCAACAAGTTTTGAAAAGAAAAATCACTGAATCGACGTACATGTAAGCGATTCCATTTGGAAACATGCAAAAACACTCAGGTTCATCTTGACTGAATAAACACAGCGAAGGGAAACCGCGCTCGACGACGAGACTTTCGTGTTCGAATCTGGCGGAGACATTGTCTAACGAGATTCTCCTCCTAGTTCTACGCATCGCAATACGTTTGTTTTAGGATAGTTTGTTTATAACAGTTTATCTGTTTGCAACACTAATAAACATTTTTCAAACTATCACTATATTTAAGAAATTACAAAAACAACTGCAATTAATGTTTTTGTTGTATCAATTGTGAGTAATTATTATAAACTAGTGCATAAATAAATGACAAAGGAAAGTATAAAAATAATAGAGATACATACTAATTTGAAAATAAAACTAGAACTTATGCAAATAGCTATTTTTTCATAAATTGTTTATAGGAAAAATTTACTGCATAAGCTGAAACGTAATTTAAAACATTCAATGAGTAAACTTGTTTATGCAACAGCTACAATTGTTTGTAAATTTCTAGAGGGATTGACCAAACCAAATCAAACCCACCTTAAAACACGGAAGGCTACAAATAAAAACACGTATTTAGTTACGATGCTGCGGAACTGTGTTTCGTTATATAAATCACGGTTTCTAGATCACTGAGCCAGAAGATGATAAGCGGAATTCTCGACTGTGTGGATTTCCATTCAAATTAATCAAACTTTTAAATCAACTATTATGAATACTAATTAATTAATTTCTCATACCATTTTTACCAATTTTCGCTTTTAATTTTATAAAAGTATAAATAATCTTGAACATGTTAACGATTATTTACACTTATGAAACTTCCCTGCCGTGTACATAAAAACACGAGAGTCCAACATTTAAAACCCTTTTTTATATACTCTTACTACTAAGACTGATAGTATGGCCCACTTTCTCAATGAACTGAAGGCCCTCCAGACCTGCATGGTGTCTCACGAAAGGTGTATCAGACAATAAGCTTGACCTGGAAGAGTTAAACAAAATTATGTCTCACTAGATCGACACAAAATCATGAATAAATATTCCAAACCTATTTACTTTCAAAGTGTACTAAACTCTTAAGGTCAAAAGTTTAATCTCGGAATGTTCAAGTATGAACATATACCATGTTGTAAGTAATTGTAAATTCCTTTGTAGGCACCTGAAAACAAGAAACAATATAGCAAAACCTAGAAATAATTGGAACAAAAATGAAACTATTGTCATTATTTAAAACTTGCTTGCTTTGGATTGTTTCAGTCCCATATTCAATATGTGATTCTAACTTGGGGTCATTCTTCTCATGCCCATGAAATTATTTTGCTGCAAAAAAAAACTAATTCAAATAACGGCTGGGGCTGGCCCTGTGGAGCACTGCAAACCACGTTTTGTCCGACTAAGCGTCACCACAGTTATCAATCGTTATATATACAATGTTTTAACCCACACAAAAAAATAACATACATGCATTTCATACCAGGCTGGATTTTAATACACACCACACAAGGAATAAATGGCAATTGGACATACCACACCACTGGCTGGCCATTACAGGTAAATCTTTTAACTTAAATTATGCGAACTTTTATAATAAGCTGCCTGAATCTCTGCATGCTGCCAGCATTACTAACTTTAAGTCCAAGTTACACTCATGGCTGGAATGTAATCCGTTTTACAGCCTAAAATAATTTTGTGAGTCCGAAGTTGAAATTATATTACTGTTAGGTTAGGTAATTTATATTTACGAACTTGACCATGCCTATTTCAATTATTTATTGGTCTATGACAATCAAGATTTCTGACTTATGAACTATAGTTTTCATCTTAATACGGTCAAAAATAAATAAGTAGAATTTAAGAATATGTAAAATGGGAAATATTATATAGTAAAGGAAAAATATACAAGATAAGCATGAAATTTAGAGCCGTACAGCAGTTTAAATAAATAATAATACAATCTCCTCAAAACCAAAAATTGATGCAATGTGTTACTTATATCTGCAAAATTGAATGTCGAGTGGTTTACACTTGTTTATGTTGCAATGAGAGGATTTTCATGAATCTTCCAGTAGCTGGTGATTTTAGGGTGAATATTGTAAATAGTTCTGGCTAGTCATGAATAAGTTTTATCAAGTTCTTCATTTTATAAAAAAAGATTTATAATTTGTTATAACTACGTTCAATATATATATATATATATATATATATATATATATATATATATATTCATCTACACTGGACATAATTATTTAAGAGGGAAGGTAAAGGTTATATATCTTAAATACAAATCCAAACTTTAAATACAAATGAATTTGTAATATTTCAACTAATAAAACAAAATTTCCCCTCAAAAATAATAAGCAGGATTATTTTACTAATTATTTTCGGATATATCTCACACATAATCATATATAATTATGTAATAGTTTGTGTACTATCTTATAATGTCGATTGATTATTTAACATATTACATGACCGTCTGTGCCTGTAATAATTTATAATAATACATCAGATTTATAGTTTTCTTTATCATATACAACTTTATAAAAATAAGACACAAAATACTTACCCGGTAAGATTATTTTATTTTGCCCTTTCAATAAAAGTAAACTGTCAACAGAAACAATTAAAACTGTACCCGAAACCTCAATCGCTTTATAATTTTCCTGATGTCAGGTTTTCATAAAACCATATGAGGGAATAATCAGATTCAAATAGAATGCTTAACTGGAAAGTAATTAAAATTGGGAGTGAAATCTGTAAATCCCCCTAGCTACACGAAATTGAACGAGAAGGAAACGTCTCTTTGACACGTGAGCTGGATTTACATAGATTAAAGACTCGTAATCGACCGTTTACTTAAATTTGATAACGTTACATCTATTTTACAAACATGCCGTTTTTTTACAATTTGTTTTACCATTTTAGTATTTTCGGTCTTTCATAAATGTTTGGAGATATTATACTTGCAGTCACTGTAAAAGACTTAGATTTTGAAAGATCTACTTTATAAAACAACCACATTCATAACAACAGTATACAGGTACTCACATAAAGGTGTGTCAAACAGACTACCAACGAACTACTTGACCTAGAAGGATGAAACAAAATGATTATTCACTAAATCAATCCAAAACAATAGTGTTTTTTTTTCATTCAGGGTGTTCCAATTACTAAAACAGTTACTGTGCAATTATCTGAACTTTTAAATATAAACATGTGTCATATTGCCCGTCATTTTAATGACATTAATATACAAACGTTTTGGGGAAAACAAAACATCTTTATCTTCATCCGTTTGAAACCAGCAACGACGGCCGTTTTTGTAAAACATTTTGACATTATAGAAACAAGGCAACACAAACATACACGAACTCTCATGATCACAATTTTCCTAATAATAACGTCATAATTAAAAGGAGAACTAATACAATTACTACTCGAACTACATAAATATAATTAGTGTAATAAGGATAATTTGTTATTGAATTTTACGTTTTCAGCTTTTAACGTTTGGAAATGGTGGCTGTTTCAGTTTTTACACCTTAATGTCTTAAAGACGACAATTTGTTGAAACAATTCTTTAGTATAATGTAATGCTGAATCAGCTGTCTTCAACACATTCGTTGAGATGCTAAAGTTGTTTTCGTCATACTGCTTCAGAAACAGCTGTTTTCAACACATGATTTGAGGTGCTGAAGTTGTTCTTTATATTCCTCGGATAAAAATAAATATTGTTTTCATGATTTTAGGTGAAAAATATCACTAGATGACACTTTTTGGTTGAGGTCATCAGCTGTTAGTATGAATTGTACTAATTATTCAACTGGTCAAAAATGAAAACTTGTGTAACAGCTGTATGTTTAGATTAGCAAGATCAATAAGGAGGCAAACATTTAATGGGGAAAAAGGAAAACAAAATTTCCTTTTTGTGAAATTATTGTCTTAATATTGCTTACAATTTGATAAATAATATAGTTCATCACTGTGCTTTTCAATCCTCTTTCGAAGGTTCACTTTTTTGGCTCCAAAAAGTTACTTAGCCATTATATTATTATATCATCTCAGTAATGGCTGAGTAATTGAAACTGTGCTAAATTAAATCAATCACTTTCTTGTAGTTTTCAGCCAGTTAGCAATCTCTTCCTGAAAACTGGAATTACTCATCTATTAGTTGAGTAATAATTAAAATCTGTATTGTGTACCACCTTTATATCTATAGAACTGTGCATTTTTAAATTTATAAGTTTTGCCGTTTTTAAGATATTTAGCTTGAAGATATTGGAATGGTTGCCATTTTGAATTGGTAAAACCTGAAAATGTCAAATTCAGAACCTCATTATCCTTAAGGGTGCTCCCTAACACGGACCGAAAGAGTCGCACTATGTTGTTTCTCGCTAGCACTAGGTGCGCTTTCAGGTAATGGCGAAAGGGTAAGTAGCGAGATGGCGGCAGCAGTAGTGATGAGTGACCAACCCGTGACAAAACCCGCTGCGTCGCCTCACTCCTCACTCGCACGCGTACTCCAACCTCCCGTATGCCAGCCCTTTGCAGTGAGATGATTGTGAGCTGATCGTTTTCCTACAACTAGACGCTACTCAAGCAGGTTAGCCCATATATAATCATGAGTTGTTGTTACTATTTTTTAACAAATTTATTAGTTAAGTATATTTTATATACAGTTTAATAGGAAACTAAACCATGGTTGGACTATTCTAAAGTTGAAACGTCAACAAAAATACGAAACAAAATATATAAATTGCAATTAAGTAATCTTTAGAATCTTAAAACCGTCGTTTTATTCTTACAATTTCACAATTTTTTACGTTTAGTTTAATTACGAAAATATTGCCGTTTTCAAAATACTAAGCTATAAATAATTTAAATGGTTGACATTTTGAAAAGATTTAAGCTGTAAATGGCAAATTAAATACCGAATTAGCCCTATACTAGTATAATACATGTGCTAAGTTTCGAGTCTGTGCCTTAAGTGGTTCCTAAAATATGCTGTATTGATTAAGTTTCACATACAGTCAGACAAACCGAAAACGAAGCGTTTTAGAACAAAGTTCATAACTTGTTTTTTTCCCTTTCGATGAGTCCAACATAATCCTTTATTTGTATCATACTATTGCGGGTCACCCTGTGTAGATCAAGTGTCACATAACAAGTTACATACAAAATTGTCATTTATATACAAGATATAAAATTCGAATTTATCAAAATAACGTAACATAAGAATAGCATAAAGGTGAGTAAGGAGCAGGTATTTTGATTTAATTATTAATATATCGCAACCAGATGAAGATATTTGTCAAGTTTAACCAAAATGTATTATTAAATAAACGAGTCATAACATTGTATTCATCCTCCTTAAGAATAGCATAGGGCAACTTCATGTTAGTATAATAGGCATAGGGCTATGTAGCTCAGTAGTAGGTTCAGTATAATAGGCATAGGGCTACGTAGCTCATTAGTAGGGTTAGTATAATAGGCATAGGGCTCAGTATGCAGGTTTGCTGCCGTGGAGGTGCAACCACCTGAAGTTCCTAATTTAATAGAAATATGTTCATATATAAGATAAATATAATAAGAATAACATTCGACAATGAGCTTAATACAATGTTTTAAAATACAAATGCATAAACTGGAATAAGATTTATAATCCAGTACATAGCTTCAGAATAAATAGTAACCAAATCGTTAGTGGTAGTCGTCCAGATCCGGATGCCGTCTCTAGGACAACTACGAAGGCCACCTCCGTGTCATGTAGTCCAACTAAACTGTGTGAAAATATGTCAACACCCAGTGTTATTGTCATGTGTCCATATTGCACACGATTAAACGTTATAAATGTTCGCTGTTATCTAAACCAAACTTATCATAGCACAACAAAATAATAATGTAATGTCTTAGTAAAATGAAATGTTTCTATAGATTTGACAAAATTATACCTCTTTCCATTTTCACATAAATTATGCGAATACCGAAGTGGACCACTCTGAATGTATCCTAAATCTTTAAATTAATTCACTCTCTAGATAACCTTCGTGATATCTACATCCAATACCAATGATGATGTTAGCGAACCTAAATTTAAGCATTTAGCTGGTGATATAGTATTTTTCAGAAGTGAGTGGCAGCCCGGGTGTTTAAAGTAATTATTTACAGAAAACATCCATTCGTTGTCACTTCATAAGATGGCGGCCGCAGCACAGCTACAGTTTTATAGAACTTTTTCTTTGTTATTAAAAAAACCTTAACAGACCATCTCTATGGGTCAATAGGCCTGTGCGGTGTCGATATAAAGAGGTCGAGTTTCTGTAACGAAATAAGTCATAGTGGTTACCATAACACGCCCAAAATTAGAATTAGTTTCAGACCTAACAATACAATTAGATAAATGAGGTGTTCATCGTCAGATTAAAACCCTGTAAAACATTATCAGTATTTTGTACGAATGTCATGCTCATCCGACCACGATTGCAAAACAGAACTTGAAAATTTTTATTAAAAGAAAGGAATAACTTGTGATAAAATATGACACTAGTACTTATATTGCTTTGGTCTGATATGGCTTTAAAAAGGTACACATAACGCGTTACTCACAAAGACCTAGTAAGGGGAAGTGTTGGGATCTAAATATTAGCAATAGTAACGATGCCTTTATAAAGGTTCTATGATTGAGCATACCAAAAATACTTAAACTTGATCGAAAATTAAGTAGAGTAGAATACATATAAAAGTCTGCAAACTATTCTATACAAAACCTTTTCCCATACTTATCGAGAAATAAGTCAAGAAGGTCACGCAATAGTAGCTGGGCGTTCGAGTCTACTCTGCGAACAATCAATGCTCTCTTCCACCTATCGAAAAATAAGTCAAGAAGGTCACACAATAGTAGTTGAGCGTTCGAGTCTACTCTGCGAACAATCAATGCTCTCTTCCACCTATCGAAAAATAAGTCAAGAAGGTCACACAATAGTAGTTGAGCGTTCGAGTCTATTCTGCGAACAATCAATCCTCTCTTCCCCTATCGAGCGATAAATCAAGAAGGTCACGCAATAGTAGCTGGGCTTAGAGTCTACTCTGCGACCAATCAATGCTCTCTTCCACCTATCGAAAAATAAGTCAAGAAGGTCACACAATAGTAGTTGAGTGTTCGAGTCTACTCTGCGAACAATCAATCCTCTCTTCCCCTATCGAGCGATAAATCAAGAAGGTCACGCAATAGTAGCTGGGCCTAGAGTCTACTCTGCGACCAATCAATGCTCTCTTCCCCTATCGAGCGATAAATCAAGAAGGTCATGCAATAGTAACTGAGCCACGAGTCTACTCTGTGACCAATCAATGCTCTCTTCCCCTATCGAGCGATAAATCAAGAAGGTCATGGAATAGTAGCTGAGCCACGAGTCTACTCTGTGACCAATCAATGCTCTCTTCCCCTATCGAGCGATAAATCAAGAAGGCCACGCAATAGTAGCTGAGCCACGAGTCTACTCTGTGACCAATCAATGCTCTCTTCCCCTATCGAGCGATAAATCAAGAAGGCCACGCAATAGTAGCTGAGCCACGAGTCTACTCTGTGACCAATCAATGCTCTCTTCCCCTATCGAGCGATAAATCAAGAAGGTCACGCAATAGTAGCTGAGCCACGAGTCTACTCTGCGACCAATCAATGCTCTCTTCCCCTATCGAGCGATAAATCAAGAAGGTCACACAATAGTAGTTGAGCGTTCGAGTCTACTCTGCGAACAACCAATGCTCTCTTCCACCTATCGAAAAATAAGTCAAGAAGGTCACACAATAGTAGTTGAGCGTTCGAGTCTATTCTGCGAACAATCAATCCTCTCTTCCCCTATCGAGCGATAAATCAAGAAGGTCACGCAATAGTAGCTGGGCCTAGAGTCTACTCTGCGACCAATCAATGCTCTCTTCCACCTATCGAAAAATAAGTCAAGAAGGTCACACAATAGTAGTTGAGCGTTCGAATCTATTCTGCGAAAAATCAATCCTCTCTTCCCCTATCGAGCGATAAATCAAGAAGGTCACGCAATAGTAGCTGGGCCTAGAGTCTACTCTGCGACCAATCAATGCTCTCTTCCACCTATCGAAAAATAAGTCAAGAAGGTCACACAATAGTAGTTGAGCGTTCGAGTCTACTCTGCGAACAATCAATCCTCTCTTCCCCTATCGAGCGATAAATCAAGAAGGTCATGCAATAGTAGCTGAGCCACGAGTCTACTCTGTGACCAATCAATGCTCTCTTCCCCTATCGAGCGATAAATCAAGAAGGCCACGCAATAGTAGCTGAGCCACGAGTCTACTCTGTGACCAATCAATGCTCTCTTCCCCTATCGAGCGATAAATCAAGAAGGTCATGCAATAGTAGCTGAGCCACGAGTCTACTCTGTGACCAATCAATGCTCTCTTCCCCTATCGAGCGATAAATCAAGAAGGTCACGCAATAGTAGCTGAGCCACGAGTCTACTCTGTGACCAATCAATGCTCTCTTCCCCTATCGAGCGATAAATCAAGAAGGCCACGCAATAGTAGCTGAGCCACGAGTCTACTCTGTGACCAATCAATGCTCTCTTCCCCTATCGAGCGATAAATCAAGAAGGCCACGCAATAGTAGCTGAGCCACGAGTCTACTCTGTGACCAATCAATGCTCTCTTCCCCTATCGAGCGATAAATCAAGAAGGCCACGCAATAGTAGCTGAGCCACGAGTCTACTCTGTGACCAATCAATGCTCTCTTCCCCTATCGAGCGATAAATCAAGAAGGTCACGCAATAGTAGCTGAGCCACGAGTCTACTCTGCGACCAATCAATGCTCTCTTCCCCTATCGAGCGATAAATCAAGAAGGTCACACAATAGTAGTTGAGCGTTCGAGTCTACTCTGCGAACAATCAATGCTCTCTTCCACCTATCGAAAAATAAGTCAAGAAGGTCACACAATAGTAGTTGAGCGTTCGAGTCTATTCTGCGAACAATCAATCCTCTCTTCCCCTATCGAGCGATAAATCAAGAAGATCACGCAATAGTAGCTGGGCCTAGAGTCTACTCTGCGAGCAATCAATGCTCTCTTCCACCTATCGAAAAATAAGTCAAGAAGGTCACACGATAGTAGTTGAGCGTTCGAGTCTATTCTGCGAACAATCAATCCTCTCTTCCCCTATCGAGCGATAAATCAAGAAGGTCACGCAATAGTAGCTGGGCTTAGAGTCTACTCTGCGACCAATCAATGCTCTCTTCCACCTATCGAAAAATAAGTCAAGAAGGTCACACAATAGTAGTTGAGCGTTCGAGTCTACTCTGCGAACAATCAATCCTCTCTTCCCCTATCGAGCGATAAATCAAGAAGGTCATGCAATAGTAGCTGAGCCACGAGTCTACTCTGTGACCAATCAATGCTCTCTTCCCCTATCGAGCGATAAATCAAGAAGGCCACGCAATAGTAGCTGAGCCACGAGTCTACTCTGTGACCAATCAATGCTCTCTTCCCCTATCGAGCGATAAATCAAGAAGGTCACGCAATAGTAGCTGAGCCACGAGTCTACTCTGTGACCAATCAATGCTCTCTTCCCCTATCGAGCGATAAATCAAGAAGGTCACGCAATAGTAGCTGGGCCTAGAGTCTACTCTGCGACCAATCAATGCTCTCTTCCCCTATCGAGCGATAAATCAAGAAGGTCATGCAATAGTAACTGAGCCACGAGTCTACTCTGTGACCAATCAATGCTCTCTTCCCCTATCGAGCGATAAATCAAGAAGGTCATGCAATAGTAGCTGAGCCACGAGTCTACTCTGTGACCAATCAATGCTCTCTTCCCCTATCGAGCGATAAATCAAGAAGGCCACGCAATAGTAGCTGAGCCACGAGTCTACTCTGTGACCAATCAATGCTCTCTTCCCCTATCGAGCGATAAATCAAGAAGGCCACGCAATAGTAGCTGAGCCACGAGTCTACTCTGTGACCAATCAATGCTCTCTTCCCCTATCGAGCGATAAATCAAGAAGGTCACGCAATAGTAGCTGAGCCACGAGTCTACTCTGCGACCAATCAATGCTCTCTTCCCCTATCGAGCGATAAATCAAGAAGGTCACACAATAGTAGTTGAGCGTTCGAGTCTACTCTGCGAACAATCAATGCTCTCTTCCACCTATCGAAAAATAAGTCAAGAAGGTCACACAATAGTAGTTGAGCGTTCGAGTCTATTCTGCGAACAATCAATCCTCTCTTCCCCTATCGAGCGATAAATCAAGAAGGTCACGCAATAGTAGCTGGGCCTAGAGTCTACTCTGCGACCAATCAATGCTCTCTTCCACCTATCGAAAAATAAGTCAAGAAGGTCACACAATAGTAGTTGAGCGTTCGAGTCTACTCTGCGAACAATCAATCCTCTCTTCCCCTATCGAGCGATAAATCAAGAAGGTCATGCAATAGTAGCTGAGCCACGAGTCTACTCTGTGACCAATCAATGCTCTCTTCCCCTATCGAGCGATAAATCAAGAAGGCCACGCAATAGTAGCTGAGCCACGAGTCTACTCTGTGACCAATCAATGCTCTCTTCCCCTATCGAGCGATAAATCAAGAAGGTCATGCAATAGTAGCTGAGCCACGAGTCTACTCTGTGACCAATCAATGCTCTCTTCCCCTATCGAGCGATAAATCAAGAAGGTCACGCAATAGTAGCTGAGCCACGAGTCTACTCTGTGACCAATCAATGCTCTCTTCCCCTATCGAGCGATAAATCAAGAAGGCCACGCAATAGTAGCTGAGCCACGAGTCTACTCTGTGACCAATCAATGCTCTCTTCCCCTATCGAGCGATAAATCAAGAAGGCCACGCAATAGTAGCTGAGCCACGAGTCTACTCTGTGACCAATCAATGCTCTCTTCCCCTATCGAGCGATAAATCAAGAAGGTCACGCAATAGTAGCTGAGCCACGAGTCTACTCTGTGACCAATCAATGCTCTCTTCCCCTATCGAGCGATAAATCAAGAAGGTCACGCAATAGTAGCTGGGCGTTCGAGTCTACTCTGCGACCAAACGACCCGTTACAACAAAAATATGAACAACTTGGGAGTGGTAAACGTTTTTGTTGCCTCGCAAAAATTATTTTTCGGAAATGAAGTCCACCGCACACAATTATTATGTTTTTGTTGAATACAAAGCAAAGTGAAAACTGCTAAAAATTCTGATTTTTGTTTTATTTGTTTAGAAGCAATTTTACGAAGAAATACTTGTTTCATTGGGTGGATGAAGCAACATAATACAAATTCAAATAAAATACAACATCCATACCTTAAATTTTAATGTCCAAGCAATGGTTAAAATGATTAGCTAAAGTTATCCTATGATAGTAGTAGATAGAAAAATAGTAGGAGAAATAAAAATCACTTTCGGCACTTTTTCCCCGTGTTATACTTATTGGATCAGTTTTTGCACACTTGCCCAATCCCAGCTTATACAAATTTACTCGTTGGCCTATACTAATTTTCAACCCTTGCCTATATTAAATAGTTTATTCCAAACCCAATCCGTCCCCTATATTTTTTAATTTAATTTTCAAATCTAAAAAACTAACTTTGGTGTTAGTGGACCGATATGTTTAAAATTTGTATATGTTATTGCTATAGGCTAGTGTATATGTACACACTACTACATTTCCCAAATTCACTACAACGGTCAAATAACAAAATATTTTGTTTATCATCACTTTCGTTGATCCCATAAGAATAACATGGGGAGCTGTTTTTGCACACTTGCCGGCCTCCGGCCTATACAAATTTCCTCTTTGGCCTATTCTAATGTTCGACCCTTGCCTATATTAAATTTTTTTTTTCCAAATCCAATCCGTCCCCTATACTTTTTAAAATTAATTATCAAAATCTAAAAAACTAACTTTGGTGTTTATGGTCCGATTTGTTTAAAATTTAGATATGTTATTGTAGTAGGCTAGTGTATATATACACACCACATATAATTTCCAAATGAAATATAACGGTAACATTTAAACAAAAAAAATGGAAAATACTGCCAATTGCCAACTTATTTACTTACTTTCCGATTCGACTGATTTTCGGATATGTTATAGCTCTTATATAGGTAACATAACCACACTACTATACTTTCCGCTACCCCCTAAAATACGGTCGATATTTTGTTTGTTTATTTTGCTGTAATCACGCAAAAACCAACTTTTGTGTTTATGGTCCGATTTGTTTGCAATTTGGTTATGTTACTGACCTAAGGTAATGCATTAGTAAATTCCACCAATCATTTACAAATTCAATATTACTGTCAATTTAAACAATATATTGTAAATTACAGTAGTGCCAAATGCCAACTTTTTTATTTACCATTCGATTTGATTTATTTTCGGATATGTTATAGCCCACCAACCATTATACATAAAATTACCATATATTATTTCCAACTACAATACTCTGTATAATGTATATAAGTAACAAAATTAACTTCGGTATTTTTTGTCCGATTTGTTTGTAACCTGGATATGTTACTATCCTAGGCTATTTCATAAATAAATACAACCTATAATTTCGAAATTTAATTTAAAAAATAGTTTGCAAATTAATGTAGTGCCAATTGCCAACTTCTTTATTTACTGTCCGATTTAATTTATTTTAGAATATTTTATAGCCTCCAACTCTTATAAGTAAAATCACCATATGTTACTTCCAAATTCGATACTTTATATAATATATATTCAAATACCTCTGATAATTTTACTAAAAGCTTCACATTTTTTTCTACCACTAAGTTTAGCTCTACAAAACAATCATTTTGGTGTTTTAATTTGTGTTCTACGTCCAACCGTAGCAGAGATATTCAAAGTGCTAAACACAGTACGTTGTCCAATGTTATCCTTATGGAGAAAAAATAAGATTTTATATCTCGATTATTTATGAATGTATATTGATGAATCTTGGTATGTGGCTTTGACTGTGGTCCGATTTGTTTAAAATTTTGATATGTTATTGTTGTAGGCTAGTGTATATGTACACACCACCTATAATTTCCAAATGAAATATAACGGTAAAATTAAAAAAGTTGGAAAAATACTGCCAATTGCCAACTTCTTTATTTACTGTCCGATTTGACTGATTCTTGGATATGTTATAGCTCTTATATACGTAACATAACCACACTACTATACTTTACGCTACCCCCTAAAATACAGTCGTTATTTTGTTTGTTTATTTTGCTGTAATCAAAAAACTAACTTTGGTGTTTATGGTCCGATTTGTCTACGATTTATATATGTTATTGTTCTAAGCTAATGCATAAGTAAATCCCGCCGACAATTTCCAAATTTAATAATACTACAAATTTAAACAATATTTTATAAATTACTGCCAAATGCCAACTTCTTTATTAACTCTTCGATTTGATTTATTTTTAGCGAATTTCCCCTATAGAGGAAGAAGCTATTACCGTAGATGGCATGGTAAGACTTAAGCCAAAAATAATTATCAAGTTTGGAGGCCATGATAACTTTTTGTTTTGAGGTCCCCAGATGCCAAAAGCACTATTCGTTCAAATTTATATATATGTATATATATATATGTATATATATGTGTATATATATGTGTATATATATATATATATCTGTATGTGTGTGTGTGTGTGTCCGTTACCTTGATAACTTTTGAAAGAAAAGTCCGATTTTGGTGAAATTTGGCAAACCTGTGGAGAGTAACATTTATGACTTTAATTTCGGAAACCAGGTCGATCGGACTATGGGAAGGGGATTTTATGAGGGTTTAAAATTCCCCAAAAATAAGTTTTTTGAACTTTTTACCCAAAAATTTCAAAAACACTCATTTTTTGTTATAGCCATTTTAGAGAGCTTAAAAAATTTAGTAATTTAATCACTAAGCTAGGCTAAGTGGTTGTGGAGAAAATTCAAAAAACGCGTCCATAAAATTTCCCATGTTAATATTATGGGAATATGGTCTTTAGATTTTCCTCAGATAATTTTACTAAAAACTTCACATTTTTTTCTACCACTAAGTTTAGCTCTACAAAACAGTCATTTTGGTGTTTTAATACGTCCAACCGTAGCAGAGATATTCAAAGTGCTAAACATAGTACGTTGTCCAACGTTATCCTTATGGAGAAAAAAATAAAATTTGATATCTCGATTATTTATGAATGTATATTGATTAAACTTGGTATGTGGCTTTAACTAGTTGTTGTATATTGATGTTTGATTGATCCTTTAGCAATTCCCTACAAAATAGAGCTTGCAAGTGTTAACATTAAGGATTTGTTGGAAGACCTTCCCAAGATACTGCAAGATCTGGAAAAATAAATGTACTATCTTATGGATTTCGATACAACACTAGATTGGCCTGGAATATTTAATAAAGAGAAAAAGTGTCGACACTTTGTAAACTGTCCAGATGCGAGACTAAAAGAAACGCTCTCGTCTAAACTAGCTAGAGAGAATTGAAAAACACAGATAGAGGCAACAATCTATGACTATTGTACAGGATTTGGTAAAGAGTTTGAACCTTCAAGATATTGTTTCAGCCTAATTGAAGACAACAAAAGGTACTTCCAAAATGCTCCATTCTATGCTGTACCCCTGCATAAGATGTGGACGAAACTTACCAATCAATTACAAAACAGTTGTTGTCTAGTGTTAAACGATTTATTACAATACGCATATGGGGATAGTAGTAATACGAAGAAGATAACTGGAATACAACTAAAACAACCGGAAGATTGTACACAAAGAGAGAAGATAATAAAGTAGCTCTATCGGCATTTAGCTTTAACTGTTTACCAACTAACTATATGGAGGTAATAGAGGAATTTCCAGATACTTTAAGTGTAAAGCATAAGTTTTACATAAATTCTGGGGCACATATTTTACAAAATCGAATACACCTTTCTCCACTATACCCAAACACATAAATTCAGAAGAATTAGGCTTGGTGGAAAGTCCTAACCTTACTCCCTACATTTTAAGATGTCGGAACACTAAACTGTTCCCTTACAGTATTCATGAAACAGAACCACTTTCCAAGCCTTTTTTAGAGAGGTGTTCCAAAAAGAGGAAATTGGAATTAGAAGACATAGACACTAATAAGCGTAAATTGGAATATGTGGAAAATACTGTTGCAGTTAAAGAGGAATACAAAACACAAAAAACAAAACTTGTAAAGAACAAGAAATAAGGGAAAGAGAGGATAAATTACAAGATTACTTCCTGCGACGTTGGGAGGATATAGAGCATTATGGACATTACGTAGTATATGCGTTTGTAGTAAACAATAAAAACAAGTTTGTGGGGGTGTTGACAGAGAAATAAGGACAAAGAGGTATATACTACGTTAAAGGTATCTGTAAAACTGTGTTGATAGAAATAAATAAGAATAGGGAAGGTTATATGGTATTACCATACGCTGGCGATTTGGACATTATTTACCTACCTACCAACGAGCCACTTGTAAGCTTTAACACTAACGGAACCGCAACAATTTACGGTAATTCGTTTCCGAAAATAGAAAACTTAAGTTTCCATAATAGTATGTGGGATACTATAGACATTGTTGGGCAAGAAGATATAGAGATGTCTAATGCAATGTTAATGCAAGATATAAAGGGTAATATTAAATTTAAATAATGTAGTAGATTGGAGGATTTGGAAGTTGGTGCGGAACTATTAATAAACGCTATTAAACAAGTACAACGTAGGAGTAGAAACAATTATACAATTAGAAAACATTAGTAACCTTTATGTCTCCACTCCAACTATTGGCTGGAAAACGAGCTAGAAAGTGGAAAGTTTGATTTTAACTACAAAATTAAAATTAAGTTGGATAAAATAAAGACTACTCCGAACAAGAACAAAGAAAGGTTGGTGTTTTGTGTGTAGTTGTTTAGGATTTTGGGATTAAAAATTTAATTTTTTGGAATGCATATTAGTTGTACAGCATAAAATATTGCAAATTATTGTGGCATCGAGCAGTAGTTGACATTTGGCACTATAATTTATATAAGTTAAGACGGAATTGTAATTATATGTATTTACACATAACATAGTACAACAACATATCCAATAGCAAACACCAGAGTATTTTGCAAACATATACATACAATTTACAACGAATTTTGAATAATATATGGTGATTATACATATCCAATTAAGGGCACTTTCCGTTTGGTAAATAAGTTGGCATTTGGCAGTAATTTACAGAATTATGTTTAAATTGAATTTGGGGATTTTAGGTGATGTTTATATATTAGCTTAGAAAAATAACATATCCAAATTGTAGACAAATCCATAAACGCCAAAGTTAGTATTTTGTGGATATACTATATGCAAATTATACAAAGTATCGTATTTGGAAATAATGTACTTTTACTTGTGATAGCTGGGGGCAGTTTAATATCCAGAAATAAGTTAAATTGAATGGTAAATAAAGAAGTTGGCAATTGGCACTACAGTAATTTATAAAATATTTTTCAAATTAAATTTGGAAATTATAGGTGGCATTTACGCATTACCTTAGGACAGTAACATAACCAAATTGCAAAAAAATTGGACCATGAACACAAAAGTTTTTTTTTCTAGATATATTATATATAAATTATATAAAGTATCGAATTTGAAAATAATATATGATAATTTTCCTTATAAGAGTTGGAGGCTATAAAATATTCTAAAATAAATTAAATCGGACAGTAAATAAAGAAGTTGGTAATTGGCACTACATTAATTTGCAAACAATTTTTTAAATTAAATTTGGAAATTATAGGTTGTATTTATTTATGAAATAGCCTAGGACAGTAACATATCCAAGTTACAAACAAATCTGACCAAAAATACCAAAGTTAATTTTGTAATTAACATATTTATATACATAATCGAATTTGAAAATAATATATGGTTATTTTATGTATAATGGTTAGGGGGCTACAACATATATGTATACAATTTACAATGAATTTGGAATAATATGTACCCGAAAATAAATCAAATCGAATGGTAAATAAAGAAGTTGGCATCTGGCACTGCTGTAAGTTACAAAATGTTGTTTAAATTGACAGTAATACTGAATTTATAAATGATTGGTGGAATTTAACAATGCATTAGCTTAGGACAGTAACATAACCTAATTACAAACAAATCGGACCATAACACAAAAGTTGGTTTTTGCGTAAATAAAGCAAAATAAATACCCCGTCGCAACAAACCTGCGTACTCAGCAAATTTATAATGCATTTATTTAGGTCTCACTACTACCTAGAGTCACTTACCAAGTTTCACAAAAATACATTCATTAATAAATGAATACCATTTTATTTATTCTCCATAAGAATAACATTAGGGCGGAGTACGCAGGTTTTCTGTAACGAGGAAGATAAGAAATGTGTTTTTTTTCAATTATCAATATAGTTAACTCATGTAGGTCAAGCTACATACCAAGTTTTATTAATTTAGGTTCATAACTAAGGGAGATATAAAACGTTACCTATACTCCAAATGAATAACATGGGGGCCAAGTATGCAGGTTTGCTGCTACCGGGAGAAATCAACAAACATTTTTTTGTGCAAATCTCAATATACCACAACTAGTTAAAGCCACATACCAAGTTTCATCAATATGCATTCATAAATAATCGAGATATAAAATCTTATTTTTTCTCCATAAGGATAACATTGGACAACGTACTGTGTTTAGCACTTTGAATATCTCTGCTACGGTTGGACGTAGAATACAAATTAAAACACCAAAATGATTGTTTTGTAGAGCTAAACTTAGTGGTAGAAAAAAATGTGAAGTTTTTAGTAAAATTATCTGAGGTATTTGAATATATATTATATAAAGTATCGAATTTGGAAGTAATATATGTCAATTTTGCTTATAAGAGTTGGAGGCTATAAAATATTCTAAAACAAATTAAATCGGACAGTAAATAAAAAAGTTGCAATTGGCACTACATTAATTTACAAAATATTTTTTTAATTAATTACATTTGGAAATTATAGGTTGTATTTACTTTTGAAATAGCCTAGGATGGTAACATATCCAAGTTACAAACAAATCGGACAAAAAATACCAAAGTTAATTTTGTTACTTATATACATTATACAGAGTTTTGTATTTGGAAATAATATATGGTAATTTTATGTATAATGGTTGGTGGGCTATAACATATCCGAAAATAAATCAAATCAAATGGTAAATAAAGTTGGCATTTGGCACTACTGTAATTTACAATATATTGTTTAAATTGACAATAATATTGAATTTGTATATGATTGGTGGAATTTATTAATGCAATCGCTTAGGGCAGTAACACAACCAAATTGCAAACAAATCGGACCATAAACACAAAAGTTGGTTTTTGCGGGATTACAGCAAAATAAACAAACAAAATAAAAAATATTGAATGCGTTAAAGGGTTAATGGAAATAATATATGGTAATTTTACATATAATAGTTTGAGGCTATAACATATCCAAACATAAATGAAATCGAACAGTAAATAAAGAAGTTGGTAATTGGCAGTAATTTACAAAATATTGTTTAAATTGACAGTAATATTTAATTTGAAATTTGTCGGCGGTATTTACTTATGCATTAACTTAGAACAATAACATATCCAAATTGTAGACAAATCGGACCATGAACACCAAAGTTAGTTTTTTGATTACAGCAAAATAAACAAACAAAATAACGACTGTATTGTAGGGGGTAGCGGAAAGTATAGTAGTGTGGTTATGTTACCTATATAAGAGCTATAACATATAAGAGAATCAGTCAAAGCTGAAAGTAAATAAAGAGGTTGGCAACTGGCAGTATTTTTCCAATTTTTTTCAAATTGTTTAAAATGTTACTGTTATATTTAATTTGGAAATTAGAGGTAGTGTGTGCATATACACTAGCCTTCAACAATAACATATCTAAATTTTAAACAAATCGAACCATAAACGCCGAAGTTAGTTTTTTAGATTTTGACAATTAATTTTAAAAAGTATAAGGGACGGATTGGATTTGGAAAAAAATATTTAATATAGGCAAGGGTCGGACATTAGTATAGGCCAAAGAGGAAATTTATATAGGCCGGGAGCCGGCAAGTGTGCAAAAACAGCTCCCTATGTTATTCTTATGGGAAAAACGAAAGTGTTGTCAAACAAAATAATGTTTTATTTGACCGTTATAGTGTTTGGGAAAAAATCTAAAAACACCAGTTAGTTTTTAGATTTTGAAAATTAATTTTTTTAAATATAGGAGGCGGATTGGGTTTGGAAAAAAATATTTAATATAGGCAAGGGTTGGACATTAGTAAAGGCCAAAGAGTAAAATTGTATAGGCTGGGATCGGGCAAGTGTGCAAAGACTGATCCCATAAGAATATCATAGGAAAAAAGTGCCAAAAGTTATTTTTCTTTCTCCTATTCTATCTACTGGTAGTAACTCTGCCAAATTTAAAGAAGAGCAAAAGTCAGCTCATCCGTTAAAAGAGAGGCGGTTTAAGAGGATTTATCAGCTGATGTTTGGAGAAATCCCCTCCTTTTGTTGAGAAGAAAAATACACAGTCCCGTTGATGCGTTTCGAGAAATACGTTTTAGAGAATTTATGTATTTCAATTTGTTTGTCTCCAATAGTTAACATTTCTTGGAAAAACCTTGGGCATACTTAATTAAATATTTTCAAGGTGTTATAAATCCTTTTAATAGGTCAATTGTTTTTATAGTTACCAACCGTAACCGTGCTAAACCACTAAAATACAATTGCCTTACGTAACGTGTGGTCTGTAATATTTACAGTTACAACTTACTTACTGATAAATATCAAATGTATAAAAGTGAAATATTACATATTTGGGTATTTCTCTAATACCTGACTAATCTATGATATATTTCGCTCTTGTAAACACATTTATACAGCAATACTGCTCTAAGAATATTTGCTCTGTAATCTGCAAAATAAAAGTTCTTAACCTTGAATTTAACGTGATAATTATAACAAAATTTAAACTCGTATTCTTTAGCTATTTTACCAACCAAAAATGTTAGAAAGCACCTTTTGACAAAATATGGACATAATTTATAGTAAACGGCGAGCAATCTTTAACGCTTTACTTGGTAATAAACCAAGCCAGTTGTTACAGCGGTCGTTTAAAAATCCCGCTCGATTGCCTACCTTTGATTTATAATGCTGTTTAAGAAAATAGTTCATAAAATTAATTATTTCTAGAATTAATTAATTTGTATATTGTCCTTTAGTAATACATATAAAAAGAAAAGCTATTTAAAACGTATTGAGAAGTGCAGTGCGATTTTATCTAATACATAGTGTGTTCCACGAAAGCGTGGCACAAATGCACGATTTGGTATAACCTTTTTCTAAATCGCTTATTTTCCTTTTGTCTTCCTATATGAGATTTGTAGTAAATACAACATAAACAGGATACATAAACTACGTCTCACAATACTACTAAGTATATTTACACTTATACTGTACTTTCATACAAGACGGTAAAATATACAAAAAAGATGGCGTTTGATTTCAACTAGTTACACCGGTCATGATCAGGCCTAATCAGAGAATCATTCTCTGATTGGGCCTGGTGATGAACGGTGTAACTGGTTTAAATCGATCGCCTTGTACCATATTTTTATATTTTACCGTCTTTTATTTAAGTACACTATAAGAGTAAATATACTTTGCAGTGTTGCGAGACGTAGTTTATTCATCCCGTTTAGTTGTAACAACACCTATCACGCTACTAAAGCAATCATTTACACAGAACATATCTTAGAAACCACTTGAGCTACTGACTTTAAACTTGGCCTTTGTATTATACTAGTTTAGGGCTAATTTGGTACTGAATTTGGTATTTTTAACTTAACCTTATTTTAACCGTTTCAGAATAGCGGCTATTTTAATTTTTTAAAGCTTAATATCTTGAAAAGGGCAGATTATTGAGTACTTGATCTTTGTATTAAAAATATTAAAATTTTAATTAAAAAGGATGGTATGAAGATTTTAATGATCACTCAACCCATGGCCGAGCAATTTCAATTGTTATGAGTATAATCGTGTAAATTCAATATAAATTACCTCAACCATCACATTTTTAATCACAAAACCAGCAGTTGATCAGCCATCGTTTTAGTGATCTTTACAGTCTTTATACCATTCCTTTGGCTTCAAATTTCAAATTATCAAAATGTACGGATCACTCATTAACTCATTAATTTTCCCTTTACATGATAAATCATTTAATGTTTAAAGATTAAGCTTTAAACATATTGAAATGGCCGCCATTTTAAAACGGGCCAAGTTAGAAATTATAAACTCAATTTCAAATTGGTCCTAAACTAGAATAATACGCATGCCCAATTTCAGAAATCGGAAATCCAGTTTATTATCAATTGACTTTTTTACTATGTATGTGATATGGTCAGAATGTGTTCATGCCAAACGCAATTGTTACTCGAGTATATAAGAGTGCACCCTAGTTCTTCATGCGCTAGGTTATATCTGTTGGTCACTTATTTGAAGGGTTGTTAAACTGCAATAAATATGTAAAACAAATAATTAAAAATACGTGCACAGTTTACAAAAATGTTCTTAAAATGACATGTGACATATATACATGCAGATAGATAATTAAAATTAAAGAATTATGGCACAGATGAGCGACGATACAGAGGCAAGCAACTAACTATACTTGTACATTAATAGACTCGCAGAGATCTGTTGTGGGGAGCTCAAAGAACTAATTTAAAGTGTGTAGGGGGTTTCTGACTAGCCATTTGTAGACTGAGTTCTTAAAACTATTGTATGGGAGTTGTGTGATGCTATATGGCATTTTGTTGAGAAATTTCTTGCCCATAACAACATGGCTGTTTTGCTTCTATCTAGTCTGACAAAAGGGATGTAAATTTTGTTTTTGGTTTGGGTGTTAAAATTATGCCATCCACCCTCTTAGCTTAAGGGAGTTAAACAAACTAATTAACAATACATAAAAAATGTATAAATCAATAACAGTTAAATTTGCATATCAACAAAGAGTGGTTTACAATGTGCAATGCTGCGTTGGCCATTATTCTCATAACTTTTTTTAATGAGCAGAACATCAGTAACATGTGAGCTGTTTCTCCAGAGGACAAAACCATAACTTAGGATTGACTGGAAGAGGGCAAAATATACATTTTAAAGGTAATTTAGGGGTAGGACATCTCTTAATTTTCTAAAAAGGAAGATGAGTCTGCTTAGCCTAGTGCAGGTTTGTTGAGCATGTTGGACCCTTGACAGCTGATGATCAACCTTGACACTAGGAATTTTATATGCGAGCATACAGTGATGGTTTTGGTGATATGTTTTAAACTAAAAATTACAAATTGAGTGTTTTCTTTATTTACAGGGAAGCTGTTAGCAGAGAACAATCAGCTGTTTTCTTCAAATTATTTGTAACTACTGGTTCTAATTCTACCACATCGTTACATGAATTGACTTCGGTGGTGTTATCAGCGTACAGGAAGGTACGGCTGTCTACATTGTAAGGTAATAAGGAAAAAGAAGGATCCCAGGACAGAGCCCTGGGGTACCCCGCAGTTTCGAATCATTACATCAAGTAGTTCCGAAGATATGACTGAAGATGTGTTCCACCAAATCCCGTACTTGTGACATACTCTCGCGGGACACCCTGTATACTAATTTTTCATTCAACGAGTTTTCCTTTCAGATATCAATGTTCCTTAGAGGGTAGGTTGGTTCATTTGCTAGGTATCGCCAACACACCTATTTTCCGGAGCCTTGCCTAATAAGCATCCGTTCAACTCATTGGCAATTAGTTATGGAAATTAATTAAGTAGTTTAGAAGTGGTAGTACAGAGAATATCACTACACCTCCAGCCACTTTCTAAATGTTCCAAACTGTTATTCCTGCAAGGAACCTCCAGGCGGGAGACTTAGTCCTCATTTACCGAGACACCACTTCTCTTGCCTGGCTGATTGTCAGGGTTACTAAAAATCCTACATCATATCAATTATTTCTTTCAACACAAAAAATATATTAACACTTATACTGTACTTACATTTAAGCCCGTAAATATACATTAAGGACGATACATGGCAGATGATTTAAAAAAACCTGACCTAACACAGGCATTAAAAACAACCCCAGTTAAACGAATATCTGCATTGAGTGGCAGTATATTGTGGTTTTTGTTGTTTTAATATGTTTTTTTCGCTTTTTGGTAACACTTAAGTACCAGCCCATAACTAGTGTACATAGTTAACATATGGGTATTTTTAGTTGAATCCCCTCGTTGAGTCAAGGTATATTCAGTAATTATTGCTAAGCAGTTAATTAAGGTTCATTGATTAGCAATTCTTTATGTTTAGTCTTATTCTCATAAGAATCTTGTTGTTGAGATAGATCGCTATATTAAAGGAATTAAATTTAAAAAGACGATCCAGTGAAAACATAATTTTAATTAAGTCAAATTTCAAACACAAGCTAGTGAAACAAATAATGGTTTCTAAATAGAGAGTTTATTAAATAAAATAAGCATCCCTTTAAGTATTGAAGTAGCAACTTTACACTACTTGTTTATACGACTTTTGCTACATTTTTACAGGACTTGAAGGTTTAGAGATCCAATAAAAAGCTCTTTTTTATTCTTAATTAACCTTTTTATTTTAATAACCTAAATTAAGGAAAGAAGTGACGTAATACTTCGATTTCAACAGACTTCAAGGAGATGCACTAGTTCGGAAATATTGAGTCTTAGTTACGTCTAAGTAGCTTAGGAATTAATTGCGAGTCAAAACAGAATTGAAAAAGTTAATAAGTTGTTTTCACCATTTATAAGGCATGTTACTCGTTGTTAAGATCATTACAAGTTATTATTTTGTAATATTTTAACACTTTAAATACAATTTGTAAATTCTGTTACTGTATTTTCACCTCAATGTATTATGCCTTTAGGATACAGAAACAATAATTTTAGTTTAATTTATTTCATGTATCGTTCAATTATTTTAATAAATATATTTATAGGTGTGCGTAACCTAGGCTAGGTACCTTCCTGGTTATCTTATTTTGCTGCGTTCCTTTTCGTTAGTCAGCACACTCAACCTGCCAATTCGGCCGATGGTATCCTTAGGGGCATAGTTTCAACTTATTTTTTTATCAGAGTTTAAATTAACTTAGCATGTGATACCTAGGTATTCATTCTTTGGTTAACATACTTCCGGTTCTACAGATATTCTGTAGATCGATTTAAGTGCACGGAAGTTATTATATTTAGATAATGTAATTTCACACCTAATTGAGTATGAAAGTTATTCCTAACATTTATTTACGAACTCTCTATTTTCCTGGACTAATAAAGATTATTGGTGAATCATTCACAATGATCTAAATTGTTTGTATTTTCGAAAGGCAAAATATTTTAATATTGCGAATTTATTTATTTTAGTAAATAGAATGTTTGAAGTCTGAATTAACAGCTATTGCATGTAACAACTGAAGGTTTAACCTAAGAAAAATATTCACAGGAGCTAGTCCCCTAAAAAAAAAGATAAACGTTAGGTACCAACAAATAACGAGGAGTTGTGAGAAGTTTTATTTATTTTTTATTACATCCTAGAGAAACTTTTTGCCACAAAACAAATTTACTGTTAATAAAAACCAGCATTTAAAGTATGAGAATTTAATATGTAAATCAGTTGAAGGTATATTAACAATTTTCTTTTTATAAACATTGGATAAATTTTAACTCTCATAAAGTTGCACCCAGAATGTGAATGGTTAGAAGGAAGAACTTTCAGAATTTTCAACTTTTAATTTTATCATCCCTTGATACACAATCTTTTAATATTTTTTACTTTAAATCCAAGCGAAATTTGTAGAGGCAAAAGTCTTCTAAATAAATGCCAAAACAGAATCAATGCTATTGCTACTTGATGAAAATGTCATCCATTTAGTAAAATGCAAAACAAATTAACAGCAATAACAATTCTGACTGGAGGGCAAATGGTCCATGAATCTTTATTTATTGCGACGTTGTAACAGTAATTCTACTGGCAACCGGAGATATGAGAGACCAATGTATATGTTCCGTTTATTATGCGATTTTATCTTACATGTTATCTGTATGCAAGCGTGCCATGTATATACGTGCTAATTTGAACGTTGGATTTGTTTCAATAATTTTGACTATAGGTACGGAATTTTATAAGAGAAAATTAGTATTTCTTTGCTTTTTTCTTTTTTATTCTTAGTATTTGATATAAAAAAAAGTATTTAGTATTTAGTATTTGGTATTTAAAAATTATTTTAAAGTGTATAAAATACGTTAATTTATTTATAATTAACAATTCATGATCCAATTATAAACTGTATTTATGAAATATATTTTCATACAACCGCACCTAAAGCGCTTCTTTATGGTCTAAAAACACCGTAAAATATCTATTTTCTGTTTAGCGAGCGATTTTTTTCGCTTGCTGCGACTTTCTTTTACGCTTGTAGACGATAGTAAAAAGTTGATTGATTGTCGCTTTGGACCAAATTAACTGACTCAGAGTTAATAACCTGAATCTCGTAAACTCAATACAAATGGACGAAAATGGGTAAATTATTTATGTTGCGTTTCATTCAAAATTATAGTTGTAGAAAACATGTTATATATGACTCGAGTTTAAAGTATTTTTGTCACTTTCGGGAAATTCGCGTAGCTTCGCGCGGAAGGCGGGTTACACACTGGTGTCTCAGACATCGTGTCTCAAGACATTTGTCTTGTCTTATAAAATTGAATGCGACATGTATGGAGACTTGCACACTGCTTGAGACATTGTTGCGACGCGACATACCTGCTTCAGACACGTGTCTCACGAGACCGGTTGGTCGGTGTTTGGTAAGACATGTCTCGCAGGTAGCAGGTCCGCCCATGCACACATCGCAGAACGTCACAGCGATCCAATATTTACGTTTTATATACAGTCTACTACGTCGTCGTCGTCTTCTGATAAGTGCAATTAATAACAGTTGTTCGACCTCTGACGACATATTTCACTCGAGTGAACTCAGCACAGCACCCGCAAAGGCAACAATGCATGCAACATGAGCCATGAGACACGAGACACGCATGTAACATACAAATCGCATTCAATTTCATCAGACGAGACAAATGTTTTGAGACACGATGTTTCAGACTCCAGTGTGTAACCCGCCTTTAACAATTTTCTCTCAAGCGACAAAGACCTACTTTAAGCTTTAACACATAAATAACTATTTCCAGTAAGATTTCTACGTTGTTTTGCGTATTTCCTATATAGAGAAGCAGCTATTGACATGGAATGAGAGACCTAAGCCCAATACCATTCTTTGTTTAAAATTCATTGTTGGTGATGGTGAGTTTATGTTATGTAAGAGATTATTGCGGACTTTGTCCATCACTGATTAGTAAACATTTGGTTATGTTCTAGGTATTTTTCTCACCTGAAGACGGGATCAGATTTCATATCCCGAAATGTCGTGAAACTTGTTTTTACTAATCAGTGATGGAAAATGTCCGCAATAATCTCCCAATACCATGAAAAACGTTTGTTTTTATACCCTCAAGCCAAAAATACCATTATTTTCTAATGTTATACGTCCTAACAAGTTAAAATAGTTAAACATTTAAGGCAGCATGTGTTTTTATGAGTTCGAAAACCAGAGAATAAAAAATCTAATTTTAGCATACACCCATTAGGATCAACATAACGAATAAACAATTTAGCATTTTGAATTAATGCTTTAAGATTACTGAGATACTGAAAGATCTAAGAGTAGGGGTGGAAAGAGAGTTATGGGACAGGAGGAGCCATAAGGTGGTGGAGGTGGTGCCCTCCCCCACCAACACCTCCGCCCCCCCACCACGAGACAAAGCAATTTTTTATAATTTTTATTTAGAAAATTTTGGGAAAATTTATGTCCTAGCTGGGAAAGGTTTTTAACCCCCTACCCACGGTTACGTTAAATCAAAGTGCCCATTCAGCGGAAACCGCCATATACTTTGTTTATATCTCCGTTATTTAACGACCGATTTCGTTCAAACTCGGTAATTAGGCTTTGTTTGGTACGCGGAACATGACCTTATCATCGAATTTGACCTAGCGTTATTGTTAGCGCTTCTAGGATTTTTTTCATATCTTTTCAGACAGTTAGCTCACGGACAAAGGGCTTCTACGAACGCTGACTTGGCGTAAACACGTCAATCACTTGTAATCCTTTGTCTTATTCTTCCGAGAGCTGTTGTCCTTTTGTTCGCTAAAATATTTTGGATTTACGGGTCCAGTTAAGAGAATAATAATAGCTCTTTCTTACACGGGAATTTCCGGAACTGATCCACCACCATCGCTAACAGTCTCATTAGTCACATACGTTAGGATTGAAAGAGCGGATGACCACGATTACTGCGGCAATGAACAAATTGCGGTGATTTAAACGTTACGGCTTGCGTGAAAGACTCGCAGTCAAAAGTGTGTTGGGAGGAGTGAGGGACGTATTCTTCGAGCAGGAATTTCATATGAAAAGGCCTTACAATGATGATGAAGAACACAAAACGGAGAAAAAATAATGTTACATTACATTTACATACATACATACATTACACTTACGAACCGTGTGAGGATGATGAACAGCATTTATCATGGATGCAAGTCGCGGTCGATGAATTGAGATTTCGCAGAAAATTAGAATCGATATTGGAAGACAAATGAAACAACTAGTCTGTTGTGACAAGATATGTCACGAGACGTAAGCGCAGTTTACTTCAAGCGCCAATCGTCGCGGTTCACGTTAGTTGTACGAGAGCAGTTGCACGGTGCAGACGTGAACATGAACATTTACGACCCCGCGGACGAGTATATCAAATCGTTTATAAATGAGATCGAGGCGATGAACGATAACGCAGTTGCATCACCATCACAGCCTCAGACAACACCTGTCACCTCTGTCAAGAAGAGAAAGGTACCGGATTCATTCAAAGTGGAAACGAAAAAGCCAGGATGGGTGCCGAAACCTGCTGCAAATTGTCCCATAGTGTCGTGGGTGGACAACAGAAATGTGTATGCGGTTCAAAATCCTGCAAACAATGGGCGCTCATTATTGAAAATGCAAATGGAAGATGGCCCGGAAATGATTTTCAAGTGCGGTTTATTTCTGGACAATAACTGTAGTGAGTACGTGAGTGTAATGGACTTGATCGATAAACTAGAAAACTGTGGGTCGATAAAGCGACCGGTGTTCCAAAAATCATGGGTTTGACTCAAACTGTAACACCGAGCCATAATTATTCCACAAAATCACCAACACAGAAAAAGCGCGCGAAAAGCTCCTGCCAAAAACGATAGAACCTCACATTTCACAAGAGTCAAGTTCCGAGAAGCGGAACAATAGACTGACAACTTGAAACCTGTTTGAATTAGAACAATAGACCACCCGCCTACGGTAAATACCAGGAATTATAACAAAAGAACACCTGCGTCGAATTTCGAGAATGGAACAATAGACCTGTCACTCAAAAAAAGCAATAAATCATTACAACAATAGACCACCTGCGTCGAATTCCGAGAAAAAGTACAATAGATCGACACGTTCAGACCTGTCGATCCGCCAACCGCGTCGAAACTTCTAGAAACAGGTCGAGCGTCATTTTGGTGGGAACGGTCCCTACCGCGTCTTTCTCTATCAGACCTTCGTTCCGAGCAGACGCATCACTAGCATTACAGTTGAAGATTTCGAATTCCATCTGAAGTGCGAATGAGAATCACTGAAGCTATAGGTTGAGTATTGCAGCGTCACTTTGTATCCATACTACTGTGTTGGATAAAGCTCCCTGCGTTTCTCGTGTTTGACAATCATGTCTAACATTACATCATACGTGTTTAAAAACCGGAACGTTACTGTACTATTTGATAATGAAAATAATCCGTGGTTTTGTGCTAACGAGATAGCTGATATTTTGGAATATGTAGAACCGAAAAAGGCAGTAAGAGGTCATATAAGAGCACAATACAAAATTCATAACATACATTTCAAGAAAGGTGGACCGCCTTTAATGCCATTCACACAACCACAAACTATTCTTATAAATGTACCCGGTTTATATTCGTTAGTTATGAAGTCTAACAAAGAAATTAACAGACAATCTCCAAGACTGGGTTACAGAAAAAGTTCTACCGTCCATCCGGAAGCATGGAACGTTTAAACTTATCGATGGAAATCAACTTCTAAAGAACAAAAACGCTCAGCTCACACAGTTGTTCGTAAACTCCAACGAATACAACCAACACCTGTCCCACATACAAAATCAGCTTGAGGCTGAAAACCCATCCATGAAACATTTGTTGCAGAACCAAGCGCCCAAAGTGGCGGTTTTGCCTGAAGATCCAGAACTCATGTGTTGTATGTGTTGATTAAAAGAAACACTTCTGGAGATGTATGGCATTTGTGAATATAAAAATATACTATAGAGAAAATAAACTTTAACCACGCTGTATGTAAAGCGAAGAAAGAAGGTTTCGAATTTTTTTCAAGATAAAGAATGTTCCCAACGGAGTTAACATCTTGAATAAAGCTAAGGAAATTATGAAAAATTGTAGTTTGCACTATGAAACTGCATCCAACAACATTCTTACCGCTCACAATTTTCTAAATATTGTACAGCATGTTATATATGAAACTTCACTGGACATCATCTAATTATAGTAGTGATGAGTTATCTGCCGAGAAGATCATCTCAGACCATTCTTTGAACAGGTACGCATTTGCAACGTGCCGTCAGTTTGACTAGTGCTGTCGCAGAGTACACTCAAAAATGACTTGTACAGCCGAAATAGACGAATCGATCCTTACGTTGTTGGAGGAATTAAAATCGATGGAAGACAGTAACATATTCTTTCCTTTACAAACTCCCAGAACCACAACCTCCACCAGCACCATCATCACAGCCAAAATCAGTCGTCATTACTGCGCCATCATCGAAGCCATCGACTTGTAAGTGTCCGCACTGCGGGAAGTCATTCACGACGCAGAGTGGACTTCGTCGCTATCAACGATACCACTGTCACGATGTTATAAAGGAACAAAGCAACCATCATTCCTTGAAATCTATACAATCGCCCACAGAAATCTCCACAGGGAGAGGTACGCAGAACGTCAGCCATATACTTATAGCCACATTCACATCGATCTAGCATCATTTCGTCTAGATCTACTACTAACATCAAGATGTCGAGCAGATACTTTTTCATTCCAGATTTTGTGAGCTTGAACAGTGCTGTGGCTACGGACCTGATTACTACGCTCAACAACTGCAAGTCATCAGACTTTCCACTCTACACCAGAATAACCGATCTCCTGGAGGAATGTGGCTATCTCATTACTGCGATGGAGCGAGACATCACAAAATTTGGCGAGACAATCATCGTGATCCTGGAGCGGCAGGTTGGGCACGACTTATTCCTGCGGGTTTATCTACCTAGGTGGTTCAATGAGGTCCTGAACAATATTGATATCGAGCACTACATCAGTGGAGTTGGAGATCGCATTCGCTTTGTGAAGGACAGTCAAAAGGGTTCAAACAGCAGATTCACACCGTTGGAGTTTATGTAAACATGTTATGGAAGACTTGAAGAATGAAGAATATGTAAATACCTTTGTACATTTTGATAGCATTCGTAAGCAATACTTATAGCCACGTTCAGAACATAACCACTGTGTTAATCATTACATTCAACCCCAACCTCCTTTACTTGTACGATTATAACATAAGTGTGGTAAATTCGTTTGGTTTAGTCTGACAGTAACAATAGGAAAACAAACCCAGACTCTCATGTTGTAGTGAGTGTGACAATACAGCTATACAAGACAGCATTTTACGCATACCAAAGTGTTGTCACTTTGCTCACTGTACAAGTAACTACGAACGTTGAGTCTCAGAACTCCTTGGTAGAATTGAAAATTATTCATCCTTTACTCAAATATAAAGTCACTCAATGAGTATCATCTTCACTGTGCGAATTAGTATTCACAATCATATCAGTAGATGGTGAGATGTAATGTGATAATAATTCTTCTACAGTGTAGACACCAACATTCTGTACAGATAATTTTGACATATACTTTTGCATCTCTATGGTATTCATTCTACTGTATCGATACCAGCAATACTAACAATAGTATTTGTATTTGTAGTAGCAATAGTAATAAAACAGAAACACGAATCGATATCATTCACATCGTCATCACTGTTAACGTTTAGATAAAACAAACTGTGTAATGTAACATAATTGGTTAGAGCGCAACGGGTGTGAACAGTCTTGTGATGTCGGCAATACAATGCGATTGTTGATAGCAAATTATTGATTCTGCTTATTGAAATTTTGACTTATATTTTCCTTTTTCTCAGCCCCTTTAACATATACACATAGTCGATGATCATACTAGCATTTCGAAGTGTGGGGAAAGTAGTTTCATAGCAACGTAATCCTAATCGGGATAATTCTGTTAAAGTTGGTTCATTATCTCATCCCCAGGAACATGGGAAAAGCTATGCCCAATTGTGTTTCAATAACCCTTACAATTCGTCTCTAAATCCTTTCAAGACGAATCACATGGGGAACGTAGAAGTGCTTTAAACATTAACAAAAACAATCCTTTAGCACTGCCATGAACAATGTCTGGTATGATAGAGCGCGTGACTGGTCCATCAAGTACTATGATCGACACTAATTATCAATGAATTTTAGCTATTGGGAAATCTTTTAGCAGTTGGTTCGGAAGCTGCAATAAACAATAGATCAACCTGAAGATTGATCTCTGTGGACTATTTATTATTGTTACTTGTTTTTATTTTGTTGTAATATAGACATCCCTCCACTAAAATCCAGTAAATAGTTATAATAATACGATACACAAATCGCAATAAGGAAATATATATCTTTATCTAAACAATCGTAAAGTCAATGTTACTGCAATGTAAATCAATTGGAGTGTCTCAGTAGACGGACATCTTTTTTGATCATCGCTGCGGCCACTGTGACTGCTACTGCTACCGCGTAGCGCGACGGATTTTCGCGCTAAGGCCGCCGCCGCCACCGCCGCAGTGTGATATTCTAGCAATCTAGGGGGATTTTAATACAATTCTGAAGGTAAAATAAACGCTTTGAAATTGTTGTCTCTAGATAAAAGCATCAGAAATTGTTCGAAAATATTATATTTTTTTATATTATCTGCTCTATTGATTGGTGAAGCATTATCTAATCTTATCTGATTCAGATACGATTGCTCAGTCTTCCACCGCTTAGATTGAACTCAGTTTTTACTTAAAAAATAAGGTTACATACCTTGTCGTCATCAATGCACTAGTTTATTTGATTACTAGTTTCGGGACTAGTTTTGCCCCATTATCAAATCTTACTGTATCACAGAATAAAATACGAATGATCTACTGGATTGATGACGACAAGGTATGTAACCTTATTTTTTAAGTCATACAGTCAATCCACGAGGCAAATAGCATGAATAAGCCAGTCTTTAGATGCGTCTCAATCTGAAGTTTACCATTAACTGACCAGCTACTTGTCATTTTATTCTGTCGTGTTTTTGTGAAGTTTTTAGATTTCTTTCTGGTTAATGAGTTAATTATTTTAGTGCAATGAGTGTTTTCAAGTTGTGTGTGAATTTAGTGTGAATTGTTATTACTTTTAGTGAATTTCCCCTATAGGAAAGAAGCTATTACCTAGCCCGGCATGATAAGGCCTAGGCCAGGCACCATGGTAACTTTTCGTTTTGAGGTCCCCAGACCCCAAAAATACCATTAGGTTGAAACTGTATATATATGTGTGTGTGTGTGTGTGTGTGTGTGTGTGTGTGTGTGTGTGTGTGTGTGTGTGTGTGTGTGTGTGTGTGTGTGTTTCCGTGAGCACGATAACTCTCGGAAAGATTATCCGATTTTGATGAAATTTGGTATAAACGTGTTAAGCAACATTTATGACTTTAAGTTCGAAAACCAGCCAGATCGCTACTTCCGAAGGGGTATTTTGGAGGGGTTTTGTACCCTAAAAATAGGTTTTTTGAATTTTTTACATATAATTTTGGAAATAGTCAAATTTTAGTTTTTACCATTGGATTCAGCTTAAAAATCACACAATTTGGTATTTTGATCATTCCTCTACGTCAATTGATTACCGAGATATTGAAAGTGCTAAACACAGTACGTTGTCTAATGTTATTCTTATGGAGGAAAATAAAAAATGTATAACTCGCTTATTTATGAACGTATACTAACGAAACTTGGTATATGCTTCATCTGGTTGTGGTCGATTGATATTTGCTCAAAACAAAAATTTTTTGCTAAAGGCTCCCATAGCAGCAAACCTGCGTACTCAGCCCATGTTATTCTTATGGATAATAATTAAATGCTATGTCTCCCTTAATTATGAACATAAATGAATAACAACTGGTATATGACTACACTTAGATGAGTTATATTTATATTAGCATAAAAACCAATTTTTGTGTTCCTTGATGCAGCAAACCTGCGTACTCAGCCACAATGTTATTTTTATGGAGAATAATTAAAATTTTATATATCGCTTATTTGTGATTATATTTTTATGAAACTTGGTAAGTGGCTTTATGTAGTATTAAGACATTAATATCTCCATTGGAAATTCGCTGAGTATGCGGGTTTTCTGCGACGGGGGTATTATAGTATAGTAAAGCTTTAAATGTGATGAGGTTTAATGGTCCAGACAAAAACCGCACTTGAAGATCATTTCCGGACCATCGTACAGTTGCATTTTGAATAATGAGCGCCCACTGTTTGCAGGATTTGGAACCGCATACATATTTCTGTCTTCCACCCACGACACTATGTGACAATTTGCAGCAGCTTTCGGCACCCATCCTGGCTTTTTCGTTTCCACTTTGAGCGAATCAGGTATCTTTCTCTTCTTGCCAGAGATGTCAGGTGTTGTCTGAGGCTGTGATGGTGATGCAACTGCGTTATCGTTCATCGCCTCGATCTCGTTTATAATCGATTTGATATACTCGTCCGCGGAGTCGTAAATGTTCATGTTCACGTCCGCACCGTGCAACTGCTCTCGTACAACTAACGTGAACCGCGACGATTGGCGCTTGAAGTAAACTGCACTTACGTCTCGTAACACATCTTGTCGCAACAGACTAGTTGTTTCATTTTTCTTCCAACATCGATTCTAATTTTCTGCGAAATCTCAATTCATCGAGTGCGACTTCCATCCATGATAACTGCTGTTCATCATCCTCACACGGTTCGTAAGTGTAATGTATATTTAGCATATCGTTAAACTTAACATTATTTTTTCTCCGTTTTGTGTTCTTCATAATCATTGTAAGGCTTTTTCATATGAAATTCCTGCTCTAAGAATACGTCCCTCGCTCCTTCCAACACACTTTTGACTGCGAGTCTTTCGCGCAAGCCGTAACGTTTAAATCGCTGCAATTTGTTCATTGACGTAGTAATCGCTCTTTTTGGGTCATCCGCCCTTTCCATCCTAACGTTTGTGACTAATGAGACTTAGCGATGTTGGTGGATCAGTCCCAAAAATTCCCATGTAAGAAATAGCTATTATTATTCTCTTAACTGGACCCGTCAATCCAAAAGTTTTTAGCGAAAAAAAGGACAACAGCTCTTGGAAGAATAAGACAAAGGATGACAAGTGATTGACGTGTTTACGCCAAGTCAGCGTTCGTAGAAGCCCTTTGTCGGTGAGCTAACTGTCAGAAAATATATGAAAAAATTCCTAGAAGCGCTAAAGATAATGCTAGGTCAAATCCGATGATAATGTCTTGTTCCGCGTACCAAACAAAGCCTAATTACCGAGTTTGAACGAAAGCGGTCCGTAAATAACGGTAATACGGTGATATGAAAAAAATATATGGCGGTTTCCTTAATATGGGCACTTTGGATGTGACGTAACCCGGGGGGGGGGCTCATAAATTTTTCTAGCTAGGTCCCAAAATTGTCTAAATAAAAAATCAAAATAATTTCTTTGCCTCGGGGGGGGGAGGGAGAGCTGGTGGTGGTGGTTGTGGTGGGGAGACCCACCACCTCCACCACCTTATGATGCCTTCTGTCCCAGAACTCTCTTTCCACCCCTACTTCTAAGCACATTACGTTGTACAATGTTATTCTTATGGAAAATAATAATGAAATATTTATATGTAGCTTATTTCTGAACATAAATTAAAAAAACAAGGTTTGTGGCTTCATCTGGTTGTGGCTAAATCCCCAATCCTCTAGTGCAAGGGTAACCCTGCAAGACGTCACTGTCTTTTTGAACACGGTAGGTAATTTAAACCAGTTATTAGGAGATTTTACCCAAAACATGAACCAATGTATTTGTCTGTTACCGAATACTTCCCACAAAATATCACCTTTCAGATATTTCAGCCTTACTGTTTAATAAATGCATGTAGTATAATAAAAAAATTAGACAATATCTAAAATCAATAGGTTGTAGGTTATACCCCAGCATCTTCAATAGGTCCCAGTACGTGTCAGGAGACCTTATGGAGTGGCGTCTACGTGACCTGCACGGGCTGTCACATTCCTTACGTTCTTCATCTACTTTCACTTTATTCACCTCCAATAGACTGGAACTATTAAACTGCATTGAAGGCGTTTTGAATATACCAACCCAAACCTTTTTATAGTAAAATCGAACAAAACCCTCCGGATAATACACAGAGTGTCTGTAACGTCCGTTCTACAACTTTGAAAAAAACGTTGTATGGATAAAAATAAGTTAAGATTTTCCTATGAACATAGGGCCAAAAACAATTTTTCGTTTTCGTCTGCTGAACTGGTGTGTTTTTTAATAAATAGATCATGTTTTAGGAACCTTATGAGATTTTTACTTCAAACCTGGCATGTCTTATTCATGTTTAAAACAAATTTTGCGTTGAATTTGACCTTTCTATATTCACACCGTTTCAAAATTGTTCAATTTTTAATTTTTAAAACCTATTATGTTTAAAATGGAATTTTTATTTATTTATCTTGACACAAAAAAGTGCAAAATTTTGACCGTAAAAGAGAAAGTATAAAGATTTAAACGATTTCGCATCCCATAGCTGAGTTATTGAAAATTTGGTTAATAAATGCGTGCGTATTTTTTGAAACAATTACAAATATTAAACTTTTATTTTAAAAACAGGAACAAATGAGATATAGGTCATGACACTGTATATAATTTTTCGTATTGCTGTTTTTTATATTCATGACATTTTACAAATGTATACTTGCCGTAATTTCGATATGGAATTAGCTAGTCAATGGCTCATGAAACGTCAATTTTTAAATATAGAATAAGCTTTAAACATTTGTTAAAAGTCATATGCAGGCTGACAAAAGTAATACTAATTCTTTTAGGAAAATTTTTTACCTCCTACTTTTCTACATAATGATCCATAAGAACGTATTTAAAATTTTGAGAACGTCCTTCGCAGACAACCTGTTCAGTCCTTTCTTGCTTAATTTCGAGTTTATCGGCCTTATTTGTTTTTCAACACTAATATTTAAGAACAAAATTGTGCTGTTGAAATTTTGCTTTTTAAATACCTAAACAAACTAGGCCCTACCAATTTTATAAACGATTGTCAGAATGAACAACTTGTGTACAATTTAAAGGCATTATACATATAAATCAGATTGAACTGCAAAGAAATTGCAACCTACGTAGCTTCGAATTCGTATGGCATGTGAATTATTACATGGTTTTGACAGTAGGTTTCCCAACCGAATACGACAACTTAAGAAAACCAAAATGATAATAACGTATAAAGTATGCGTAAACAATTTCTCAATATATTTCTTTTCTGGTGAAAATCAAGTTGATGGTTTCCAGTTTTAAGAGTTTTCTTAAAAAATACTTGATACAACTATTAAGAATATCGCAAAATTAGATTAATGAGCATATTACTGGAAAATGTTATTTTTGTCCACATATTTCACGAATTAAATTTTAATTGAAAATGTAGGTATTACCTTGTTCAATATCTTTGGTGAGGTGTGGAACGCTAAATTTTTCGTGGCAACTGCCAACAAGGATATTAAACGAGGTAATACCTTCATTTGAAATTGATACACCAATATCCAGTTGAAGGAGAAATGAATTCAAATGGAAATTCGCTGAGTACGCAGGTTTGCTGCGACGGGGTATTTTTATTTTGTTTATTACAAATAAAGCAGGTATATTTTAGAATAAACTTTGTTGCGTACAAATTAATACGTAATTCAACTAATTGCCTTTTACCATATTTTTTGTATATTTGCCGTCTTGTGTATTACCACACTATAAGTGCAAATATTTTTTGAATTGTTGTAAGACGCGGTTCATTTTATCCTGTTTAAAGTCTTTGTGTAAGAGATTTGGTTTAAAAACAATGATCTTAAGACTTAAGTGCTGACCTTAAATTAGATGAAGTTTTTTTGCCATCTTTTACCTGTCTAAATATTGATATCTGCTGTTGTATGAGAAAAATAGAGTTAATCTCTTCTTGATGTAGTGTCCTGGTAAACTATTATTTATGCATTTGTTGTTGTATTCTTGGCTTTGTTAAAACATGTAGGATGGTTCACTACTTCTCTGCATATATTGGTAGCATTGTATTTCGAAATCAATTAAAATGCCACACTTGACTTGTTTCAGGTCCTTTTACATTATTTCCAGTTGTGAAAATTCAGTATAAAAAGATTAAAAAATAATTAAAATGTAAACCTTTAACAGTTGGATCATTTATTTCATTTTGTCTGGTGATGGAAAGATCTATGCGTGCGAGTTACCAATTCATTTACAAATTGTATTCAAATGGATCCCAAAACTGCAGGATTTATTTATCTTGATAATCATGAGATAGGAGCTCTAACTTCTGAAATAAATATTATCAAAACGAACGCGCCACAATAAACGGCGCGACGTCAAATATACACGACTGGTGAGCTAACTACAGTTGATCCACAATGAATGACCTAAAAGTTGCATGATGAGCTTTTTAACTACAACTAAAGACTCTAAATTTATCATTAAAAGGGTTATTTCGAAGGCTGGCCGGTTGTTGAATTTTATAAAACCAGTAAAAACGAAATGGCTGTTAAGAACAACTATTTAAGTTGTATAGTTTTTCTACCTTTTTCCGTACTTTTTGGAGACATTTCAAATTAAAATGTTTCTACTATACAAACAAATAAAAAATGAAACATCTTTGCCGGGTATGGAGAAGTTTAGAATCAAAATTTTTTTCAGATTTCACGAATGGTACCTTAATACTTTGAATGGGAAATTATCACATTTAAAGCCTTCACCGAACAACCCATAAGTTGATGTTGTCGACATGAGCCCTATATTGATATTTCCACGATATGAAATATTACGATACCTTTTCCTGGTATATTGTAAAAGAATATGTAAATTAACTAGCAATAAAGAAACAATAACGCTAAGCACCTTACACTAAACATTCCTTTGGAATGATTATTTAAAAACGGTTTTTTCAAACAATATTCCAAGAAAAACTCTTATAGCGTATATTATTTATAAGCTAATTTCCTATAGAGACTCAAACTAAGTTCGAAATACTGCGCCCGCTAGACGTGACTAGCTGACAAGTTTGAATTAAAGAGGATAAAGTTGAGGTGATCTAACTATAAAACGACTTTTACAGCCTAACAACGTAAGAAACTTTTAAACTAATTTAGCTGGGGCCAGTAAAATAATTTATTCGCTGTCTGTTGATTACTACTCCCTGTTAATTCTTTGAATAAGAATTAAGAATTAACTACCATAATTAGAACAATATATTACGATTGTGATTCTGATCGGTGAAGCATGGTTTGAATGCCATTTAATATAATATAAAAAATGAGAATATTAAAGATTTAAAAAATGTAACATATTGTTTAAACTGTCACAATCACTTTGTAAAGTATTTATAACGTGTTTAAAGGGACTTCAATGAAGCCCTATGATTCCAATTTGATAAGTTTTCAGATCCTATAGCCACCATTATAGCAGGTAATTGAGAGTTGGAACCATTGGCGTTTTGGGTTATTCGTTTAGGTTACAAGTTTAATGCTCACCTTTAGTACCGACTAGACACTAATGTCATTGAAGAGACCAAAAATTATTTGTGCTACACTAAATATCTAATTATGAGTGTATAGTTATATGTTAGTGATGAATGTAGTTCGCTATTCAGTTCGTAAAAAAACTAGGCTGCGTTGCTTCGGTGAGTGTTAGTAGATAGGTTAGGTGAGGTTAAGATAATAGTAACATATTTACGGGATGTAATAAAATACGTCTTACAACACTTATATATTTACGCTTATACTGATTCACATACAGACGGTAAACATATATAAAAGATGGTACAAGGCTATCGATTTTGATCAGTCACACCGGTTATCATCAGGCCAATGAGAGAACTGACAGAATCAAAGATTTTTCATAATTCTATTATGTGCTCGCTGGGTAACACCCTTCTCTTATAAATTTAAGTCCACAACAGCAAAACAAATAATTTAGGACTAATGTACATACAAATTTGAACTAACTACTGGAATGGTATCGCCCTTCTCTTATCCGTTTTAACTCCATATAAAAAATTAAAAAAACTAAACCCGTTGTGAGGAGGAGGATGAGGGAAGGGGAGAGGATGAGGTGGAGAGGTTTCAAGCACAAATAAAAAGGCTACTGATTAATATGGTAATACCCTTCTGCTACAATAAACTTAACCCACTAGATAATAAACTATTCATGAAATATTCGTCAAATAATACTTGGTCGAATTTCGACCAACGGTCTCTAGTTCACATAAAACCATGTTTAGTAAAAAATGTGTTAGTAAAACCTATATGTGTTAGTAAAAAATATGCTTCAACATGGTGTTCGTGTATATTTGTAAATATACAACATAGTCTTTCGTGTGTATTGGTTGGCGAAACAAAATCGGGTTCATTTTCAGAAATCGGCTAGACGCCTTAAAAGTCCTGATATAACTGAACTGTCCCATAAACGGAAAGGGTGGACGTATGGCCACCCTAGGCTTATGATTGCCAGTATGATTTTTGTTATTTTTCGTGTGAATGTTTACTGATTTGTGTTTGTGTGCATGTTTATGTTAGTAGTGGAGAAACAGCAAAGAGACCCCAGAATCGGCGCTTTTTTCCCATGTTATTCTTATGGGGATCAGTTTTTGAGCCGACGCCCGATCCTACCCTACACAAATTTTCTTTTTGGCCCTTGCCTTATTTTCCCCCATTTAAAATTTGCATTAATTTTAATACATCCTTTGCAGAAATCCACGAGTTCAAAAATAACTCCACAGTAGTAGCTAAAGGAGAAAGAGGCCCCACAATCGGCGCTTTTTCCCCATGTTATTCTTATGGGGAGCCGTTTTTGCACCGACGCCAGCTCCCGCCTATAGAGCTCCCGCGCCCTAGCCCATACTATTGTCCAACCCCAGCCTATATTAAATATATTGTCCCCATCCCCATCCCTCCTCTATATTTTTTAAAATTAATTTTCAAATTCAGGCTAAAAAACTATCTTTGGTGTTTATGGTCCGATTTGTCTGCAATTTGGATATGTTATTGTCCTAGGCAAGTGTTTTAATAAATTTCACTTACATTTCCCAAATTCACTATAACGGTCAAAAATATTTTTGAAAAATACTATAGTGCCAATTGCCAACTTCTTTATTTACTGTTCGATTTGTCTTCAATTTGGATGTGTTATTGTCCTAGGCAAGTGTTTTAATAAATTCCACGTACATATCCCAAATTCACTATTACAATCAAATTAAAAAATATTTTTGAAAAATACTGCCAATTGCCACCTTCTTTATTAACTGTCTGATTTGTCTGCAATTTGGATATGTTATTGTCCTAGGCAAGTGTTTTAATAAATTTCACTTACATTTCCCAAATTCACTATAACGGTCAAATTAAAAAATATTTTTTGAAAAATACTGCCAATTGCCACCTTCTTTATTAAATGTCTGATTTGTCTTCAATTTGGATATGTTATTGTCCTAGGCAACTGGTTTAATAAATTCCACCTACATATCCCAAATTCACTATTACAGTCAAATTAAAAATTATTTTTGAAAAATACTGCCAATTGCCAACTTCTTTATTAAATGTCCGATTTGTCTGCAATTTGGATGTGTTATTGTCCTAGGCAAGTGTTTTAATAAATTTCACTTACATATCCCAAATTCACTATTACGGTCAAATTAAAAAATATTTTTGAAAAATACTGCCAATTGCCAACTTCTTTATTTACTGTCTGATTTATTTAAAATTTGGATATGCTATTGACCTAGGCAAGTGTTTTAATCAATTTCACTTACATATCCCAAATTCACTATTACGGTCAAATTAAAAAATATTTTTGAAAAATACTGCCAATTGCCAACTTCTTTATTTACTGTCTGATTTATTTAAAATTTGGATATGCTATTGACCTAGGCAAGTGTTTTAATAAATTCCACTTACATATCCCAAATTCACTATTACGGTCAAATTAAAAAATATTTTTGAAAAATACTGCCAATTGCCAACTTCTTTATTTACTGTCCCATTTGTTTAAAACTTGGATATGTTATTGTCGTAGGCAATTGTTTTAATAAATTACACCTACATTTCCCAAATTCACTATTACAGTCAAATTAAAAAATATTTTTGAAAAATACTGCCAATTGCCAACTTCTTTATTTACTGTCCGATTTGTTTAAAATTTGGATATGTTATTGTTGTAGGCTAGTGTATATACACCATCCACATTTTACAAATATTGCGGTTAAATTTTTAAAAATTTGGATAAATACTGCCAATTGGCAACTTCTTTATGGTCTGATTTGTTTAAAATTTATATCATTATTCTAGGCTAGTGTATATGTACCATCCACATTTGACAAATTAACTATAATGGTCAAATTTAAAAAATATACTAACAATTTCAAACTTCTTTATTTATGGATATGTTATAGCTCTTATATAGGTAACAAGACCACACTACCACACGTTCCACTACCCATTTGTCTTTTTTGTTTGTTTATTTTGCTGTAATCCCAAAACTGACTGTTTATTGTCCGATTTGCCTACACTTTGGATATTGTCCTAAGCATTTATTGTCTGATTTATTTTTGGATATGTTATAGCCCCCAACTATATCTAAAATTACAATATTATTTCCACCTATAATACTGTTGTTTGTTTTGCCGCAACCCAAAAACTAACATTGGTATTTGTGTTTTTACAAAACTATATTTTGTAAATTACTACCAATAACTCCTTTATTTACTTTTCGACTTGTTATATCCCCCTATATCTAAATTTACCGTATATTTTGTCCCTTTAGTGCTGTTTTGTCGTAACCAAACTTTGGATGCAATATATTACTGGCCATTGCATAAGTAAATACCCCATTTCCAAATTCACTATTACGGTTGGATTTAAAAAAATAAATACAAGCTTATTATATACATCCAGCTGATAAGTAATATATATCCACATTTATGGTCAGAACAAATTTTGGATATGTTTTAAGCCAATGCGATAACAAAAAATAAATTTTTAAAACCCAAAACAACTAATCTTTCTTTGTGCTTGTTTGGAGTAGTCTTTATTTTATCCAACTTAATTTTGTAGTTAAAATCAAACTTCCCACATTCTAGCTCCCTTTCCAGCCAGGGAGACATAAAGGTTACGAATATTTTCAAACAATATATCTTTTTCTACCCCTATGTTGGACTTGTTTAATAGCGCACCATATTCCAAATCCTCCAGTCTACTACATTCTTTAAATTTAACATTGCCTTTAATATCTCTATGTCTTCTTGTCCATTGTTACGGAAACTTTCTATTTTTGGAATTGCCATAAAATGTTGCGGTTCCGTTAGTGTTAAAGCTTGCAAGTGGCTCGTTGGTAGGTAGATAAATAATGTCCAAATCGCACGGCAACACGCCTTCCCCATTCTTATTTATCTCTATAAATACAGTTTTACAGACACCTTTAACATAGTATACACCCCTCCATCCTTTTCTGCCAACACTCCCACAAACTTGTTGTTTACTACAAACGCATACACATAATGCTCGCAGGAAGTAATCTTTTAATTTATCCTCTCTTTCCCTTCTTTCTTTAGCCAACCGTGCTTTGTATTCCTCTGCAACAGTATTCTCCACATATTCCAATGTCTTCTAATTCTCTCTCTAAGAAAGGCTTGGAAAGTGTCTCTATTTCTTTAATAGTGTATGGGCACAGTTTATTGGTCCGGCTTCTTAAAACGTAGGGAGTAAGGTTAGGACTTTCCACTAAGAGGTATAGTGGAGAAAGGTGTATTTGATGTGCCCCCAGATTTGATGTAACACTTATGCTTTACACTTATGGCATCCTCCTCTATTACCTCTACATAGTTGGTAAACAGTTAAAGCTAAATGTAGATAGAGCATACTTTATTAACTTTTCCCTTTGTGTACTATCTTTTGGCAGTTGTACTCCAGTTATCTTCCCCCAATATGCATCGTTAAACACTAAACAACAACTGTTTTGTAATTGATTGGCAACTTTCACCCACATCTTATGCAGAGGTACAGCATAGAATGGAGCATTTTGAAAGTACCGTTTGTTGTCTTCTATTAGACTTAAACAATCTCTTAAAGGTTCAAACCCTTTACCAAAACCTCTACAATAGATTGTTGCCTCTAACCTTGCCATTCTCTCTAGCTAGTTTAGACGAGAACGTTTCTTTTAGGTTTACAAAGTTTATTATATGGTTTCCTATACTTTTAATTACTCCAGGGCTTGTAATCTGGCATATAAATTTATTATATATTTTTACCCTGCTATTTACATTAAACCATGTTAACATTATCTACAATAACATTATGGGGGTCCATTCGCCCCCCCCTGGTAGCAAAAGTTTTCTGTAAGATATTGGCACATTTCCTCTTTATTAAATATTCCAACCAAATCTAGTGTTATATCGAAATCCATAAGATAGTACATTTCCAGATCTTGCAGTATCTTTGGAAGATCTTCCAACAAATCCTTAATTTTAACATTTGCAAGCTCTATTTTATAGGGAATTGCTATAGGATCATCATACTTTTGTTTAATTTGGTCAAAACACAATTTGGTAACACACCCTCGCTTTGGGAGAATGGTAGTTTGGCCACAACACCATGTCGAGCTAAAGAGAACTTTTTAAATATTCCTCGTAAGTAGCTATTAAACGAGCCACATATTTCCTTCTTAACTTTAAATTTATTCCGAACATCCCCATCACAATCCGCAACATTGGTTATCTTAACTAACATCCGTTATAGATGTTAAATTATTTAATTTTGGTTCACCCTCGCAATAGTTTATATTACCTATGTTTGTAAGAAGGTTATTATTACGTAGATTTTCTAATAAAAACCACATACCCAATCTTTCGTTAGTAGGTTTAATACAATTCCCCAATAAATGGCTAACAGAGTACATTTCTTTTATACAAAAAGTAGCGGAAACACGTCAACAGGACAGATTACACTATAGGCATATAGAGACCCACATGCAAATATGGAATACCCACAAATTCGACTAAATAAGTTTATAGTCTCAATATAATTAACATATTAACATTAGTACCCAAATTGTCGAAATTCTATAATTCTATTCTTAGTCCTTGTATTAGGTTTTGTACTATTAAACCCAACACCCCGCGCAGTAGAGTAATATATGTATTTAATACAGATACGCACATTCTACAAGACCCATACATCTGTTGTATAAGCAGCAGAATAGACGTCTCATTGTGTTGTTGTAAAATAAAACATAAATTGTGCTGGATACAACCGGCCAGATATTAGACAGGAAATGTGTTGGAAGTGTATTGCCAAATAGTAAGACAAACACCACATAGTGCAGCATGTAATCAATCCATTACTATTTAGACAAAGGTCAGTATTGGTACAACATCCGATATATTAGCCAAACCCACAATCAAACTTGGAAAACAAACAGTAAAAGATAAATATTATAGTAACAGAAATAGTAAGAGTATAAGGACATAGTAATATTTAAAGTTTATAAAACAACACAAATGCAGAGACACAATAAATAACACACTCCAACACATTTGGACACACCCACAGATACTGGTTTACATCCATTTAACACAACTTTACACGTTCTGTCAACCGACACAAAAATAGTTTGTAAATTGTGTAAGAAATATATGTAATATAAACAAATTTAACACAATCATAACATTGTCCACAATGTTATGATTGTGTTAAATTTGTTTATATTACATATATTTCTTACACAATTTACAAACTATTTTTGTGTCGGTTGACAGAACGTGTAAAGTTGTGTTAAATGGATGTAAACCAGTATCTGTGGGTGTGTCCAAATGTGTTGGAGTGTGTTATTTATTGTGTCTCTGCATTTGTGTTGTTTTATAAACTTTAAATATTACTATGTCCTTATACTCTTACTATTTCTGTTACTATAATATTTATCTTTTACTGTTTGTTTTCCAAGTTTGATTGTGGGTTTGGCTAATATATCGGATGTTGTACCAATACTGACCTTTGTCTAAATAGTAATGGATTGATTACATGCTGCACTATGTGGTGTTTGTCTTACTATTTGGCAATACACTTCCAACACATTTCCTGTCTAATATCTGGCCGGTTGTATCCAGCACAATTTATGTTTTATTTTACAACAACACAATGAGACGTCTATTCTGCTGCTTATACAACAGATGTATGGGTCTTGTAGAATGTGCGTATCTGTATTAAATACATATATTACTCTACTGCGCGGGGTGTTGGGTTTAATAGTACAAAACCTAATACAAGGACTAAGAATAGAATTATAGAATTTCGACAATTTGGGTACTAATGTTAATATGTTAATTATATTGAGACTATAAACTTATTTAGTCGAATTTGTGGGTATTCCATATTTGCATGTGGGTCTCTATATGCCTATAGTGTAATCTGTCCTGTTGACGTGTTTCCGCTACTTTTTGTATAAAAGAAATGTACTCTGTTAGCCATTTATTGGGGAATTGTATTAAACCTACTAACGAAAGATTGGGTATGTGGTTTTTATTAGAAAATCTACGTAATAATAACCTTCTTACAAACATAGGTAATATAAACTATTGCGAGGGTGAACCAAAATTAAATAATTTAACATCTATAACGGATGTTAGTTAAGATAACCAATGTTGCGGATTGTGATGGGGATGTTCGGAATAAATTTAAAGTTAAGAAGGAAATATGTGGCTCGTTTAATAGCTACTTACGAGGAATATTTAAAAAGTTCTCTTTAGCTCGACATGGTGTTGTGGCCAAACTACCATTCTCCCAAAGCGAGGGTGTGTTACCAAATTGTGTTTTGACCAAATTAAACAAAAGTATGATGATCCTATAGCAATTCCCTATAAAATAGAGCTTGCAAATGTTAAAATTAAGGATTTGTTGGAAGATCTTCCAAAGATACTGCAAGATCTGGAAATGTACTATCTTATGGATTTCGATATAACACTAGATTTGGTTGGAATATTTAATAAAGAGGAAATGTGCCAATATCTTACAGAAAACTTTTGCTACCAGGGGGGGGCGAATGGACCCCCATAATGTTATTGTAGATAATGTTAACATGGTTTAATGTAAATAGCAGGGTAAAAATATATAATAAATTTATATGCCAGATTACAAGCCCTGGAGTAATTAAAAGTATAGGAAACCATATAATAAACTTTGTAAACCTAAAAGAAACGTTCTCGTCTAAACTAGCTAGAGAGAATGGCAAGGTTAGAGGCAACAATCTATTGTAGAGGTTTTGGTAAAGGGTTTGAACCTTTAAGAGATTGTTTAAGTCTAATAGAAGACAACAAACGGTACTTTCAAAATGCTCCATTCTATGCTGTACCTCTGCATAAGATGTGGGTGAAAGTTGCCAATCAATTACAAAACAGTTGTTGTTTAGTGTTTAACGATGCATATTGGGGGAAGATAACTGGAGTACAACTGCCAAAAGATAGTACACAAAGGGAAAAGTTAATAAAGTATGCTCTATCTACATTTAGCTTTAACTGTTTACCAACTATGTAGAGGTAATAGAGGAGGATGCCATAAGTGTAAAGCATAAGTGTTACATCAAATCTGGGGGCACATCAAATACACCTTTCTCCACTATACCTCTTAGTGGAAAGTCCTAACCTTACTCCCTACGTTTTAAGAAGCCGGACCAATAAACTGTGCCCATACACTATTAAAGAAATAGAGACACTTTCCAAGCCTTTCTTAGAGAGAGAATTAGAAGACATTGGAATATGTGGAGAATACTGTTGCAGAGGAATACAAAGCACGGTTGGCTAAAGAAAGAAGGGAAAGAGAGGATAAATTAAAAGATTACTTCCTGCGAGCATTATGTGTATGCGTTTGTAGTAAACAACAAGTTTGTGGGAGTGTTGGCAGAAAAGGATGGAGGGGTGTATACTATGTTAAAGGTGTCTGTAAAACTGTATTTATAGAGATAAATAAGAATGGGGAAGGCGTGTTGCCGTGCGATTTGGACATTATTTATCTACCTACCAACGAGCCACTTGCAAGCTTTAACACTAACGGAACCGCAACATTTTATGGCAATTCCAAAAATAGAAAGTTTCCGTAACAATGGACAAGAAGACATAGAGATATTAAAGGCAATGTTAAATTTAAAGAATGTAGTAGACTGGAGGATTTGGAATATGGTGCGCTATTAAACAAGTCCAACATAGGGGTAGAAAAAGATATATTGTTTGAAAATATTCGTAACCTTTATGTCTCCCTGGCTGGAAAGGGAGCTAGAATGTGGGAAGTTTGATTTTAACTACAAAATTAAGTTGGATAAAATAAAGACTACTCCAAACAAGCACAAAGAAAGATTAGTTGTTTTGGGTTTTAAAAATTTATTTTTTGTTATCGCATTGGCTTAAAACATATCCAAAATTTGTTCTGACCATAAATGTGGATATATATTACTTATCAGCTGGATGTATATAATAAGCTTGTATTTATTTTTTTAAATCCAACCGTAATAGTGAATTTGGAAATGGGGTATTTACTTATGCAATGGCCAGTAATATATTGCATCCAAAGTTTGGTTACGACAAAACAGCACTAAAGGGACAAAATATACGGTAAATTTAGATATAGGGGGATATAACAAGTCGAAAAGTAAATAAAGGAGTTATTGGTAGTAATTTACAAAATATAGTTTTGTAAAAACACAAATACCAATGTTAGTTTTTGGGTTGCGGCAAAACAAACAACAGTATTATAGGTGGAAATAATATTGTAATTTTAGATATAGTTGGGGGCTATAACATATCCAAAAATAAATCAGACAATAAATGCTTAGGACAATATCCAAAGTGTAGGCAAATCGGACAATAAACAGTCAGTTTTGGGATTACAGCAAAATAAACAAACAAAAAAGACAAATGGGTAGTGGAACGTGTGGTAGTGTGGTCTTGTTACCTATATAAGAGCTATAACATATCCATAAATAAAGAAGTTTGAAATTGTTAGTATATTTTTTAAATTTGACCATTATAGTTAATTTGTCAAATGTGGATGGTACATATACACTAGCCTAGAATAATGATATAAATTTTAAACAAATCAGACCATAAAGAAGTTGCCAATTGGCAGTATTTATCCAAATTTTTAAAAATTTAACCGCAATATTTGTAAAATGTGGATGGTGTATATACACTAGCCTACAACAATAACATATCCAAATTTTAAACAAATCGGACAGTAAATAAAGAAGTTGGCAATTGGCAGTATTTTTCAAAAATATTTTTTAATTTGACTGTAATAGTGAATTTGGGAAATGTAGGTGTAATTTATTAAAACAATTGCCTACGACAATAACATATCCAAGTTTTAAACAAATGGGACAGTAAATAAAGAAGTTGGCAATTGGCAGTATTTTTCAAAAATATTTTTTAATTTGACCGTAATAGTGAATTTGGGATATGTAAGTGGAATTTATTAAAACACTTGCCTAGGTCAATAGCATATCCAAATTTTAAATAAATCAGACAGTAAATAAAGAAGTTGGCAATTGGCAGTATTTTTCAAAAATATTTTTTAATTTGACCGTAATAGTGAATTTGGGATATGTAAGTGAAATTGATTAAAACACTTGCCTAGGTCAATAGCATATCCAAATTTTAAATAAATCAGACAGTAAATAAAGAAGTTGGCAATTGGCAGTATTTTTCAAAAATATTTTTTAATTTGACCGTAATAGTGAATTTGGGATATGTAAGTGAAATTTATTAAAACACTTGCCTAGGACAATAACACATCCAAATTGCAGACAAATCGGACATTTAATAAAGAAGTTGGCAATTGGCAGTATTTTTCAAAAATAATTTTTAATTTGACTGTAATAGTGAATTTGGGATATGTAGGTGGAATTTATTAAACCAGTTGCCTAGGACAATAACATATCCAAATTGAAGACAAATCAGACATTTAATAAAGAAGGTGGCAATTGGCAGTATTTTTCAAAAAATATTTTTTAATTTGACCGTTATAGTGAATTTGGGAAATGTAAGTGAAATTTATTAAAACACTTGCCTAGGACAATAACATATCCAAATTGCAGACAAATCAGACAGTTAATAAAGAAGGTGGCAATTGGCAGTATTTTTCAAAAATATTTTTTAATTTGATTGTAATAGTGAATTTGGGATATGTACGTGGAATTTATTAAAACACTTGCCTAGGACAATAACACATCCAAATTGAAGACAAATCGAACAGTAAATAAAGAAGTTGGCAATTGGCACTATAGTATTTTTCAAAAATATTTTTGACCGTTATAGTGAATTTGGGAAATGTAAGTGAAATTTATTAAAACACTTGCCTAGGACAATAACATATCCAAATTGCAGACAAATCGGACCATAAACACCAAAGATAGTTTTTTAGCCTGAATTTGAAAATTAATTTTAAAAAATATAGAGGAGGGATGGGGATGGGGACAATATATTTAATATAGGCTGGGGTTGGACAATAGTATGGGCTAGGGCGCGGGAGCTCTATAGGCGGGAGCTGGCGTCGGTGCAAAAACGGCTCCCCATAAGAATAACATGGGGAAAAAGCGCCGATTGTGGGGCCTCTTTCTCCTTTAGCTACTACTGTGGAGTTATTTTTGAACTCGTGGATTTCTGCAAAGGATGTATTAAAATTAATGCAAATTTTAAATGGGGGAAAATAAGGCAAGGGCCAAAAAGAAAATTTGTGTAGGGTAGGATCGGGCGTCGGCTCAAAAACTGATCCCCATAAGAATAACATGGGAAAAAAGCGCCGATTCTGGGGTCTCTTTGCTGTTTCTCCACTACTTATGTTTACAATAGAATGAAATTAACTAAAGTGTAATACTTACACGCATAATGAACATGGATATGGCACGCGGGGATTAAAATGGATTTGTTTATGAGTAGAACTACTTTTATGCAAGTTAATCAAAACAAAACTGTTGTGAAGCAACATTTTAAGTTAATGCCATTTAAACATAAATGTAGTTAAATAATCTCAACTATTTTCTTATGAAAGGAAAGTTATGAAGTAACCTTGTATATCTTTTTAAATATTTTCGCAATGTAAAACCATACTTTTTAAATTTTCTCTTTTAAAGGATAATGCACAAAAGGAATTAGAGAACAACTGCTGTTCCAAAACTCGTTAAAAAAACTTGTCTACTTTTTTAATATCTTTGAATATATATTTAAAGAACTAGCGTTCTACGAAGTCTAGAACCAAAATATAAACTTAGTTCAATAATTTCCTTTTAAAACTACCTTCAGTCATTAGCTAAAACGATATTCTGAATACTTGACTTTGTCATCACTGGAAACAGTGTTTAATTCAGATTTTAAAACTTTAAAATCAATTCAAACAATTTACCACCGCTTAACAATGAAACAAATGTCAAACTAAATTATACAATTATATAGTTTTTAATAAACTATTCTGAGTATTATAACATTATTGACGGTTTTAGTTATTAATATATATTTAAACTAACATGACAAAAATCTAAATTATCTTTTTCTTTACATAGTCCAAACATTTTATAAATGTTTGGCACTGTATTGTTATTACAAATAAAAGAAAAAATACATTTATTTTTAAGAAGACTTTGCACTGTATCATTAAACTTTGATCGATAACCTTAACCCAGCGCTGTTGTTAGCCTTATAGTAAGAACCTTATTTTATTACATATGGTAAGGTTGTATATTGTATTATACAGGTTTAGGGATTTAATTGAATACTCTAAGAGCCATTGTGTTCATTCAATTAGATATATTCTGTATACCCCGTAAATCACCTACTACTGAGTGCATTATACGGCAACAATGCATGCAAATTGTCCCATCGGAGGGCTGATGAACTCAACTGGCCCAATCCGATTGCGGTGTGATTGAGTTATCACATACAGACTGCTATGGGTTAGTCATCCAGCAAGGGCACGGTGTGGGTAGTAGTATCAACAGTGCATTGTGCATAGGGACATTGTTCATAAAAATCAGTTAAGGCAGTCATTATGGTGCTTAATTGTTTGTTTATAGGTTTTATAGTTTTACTTAGTACATATTAATTCGAAGATTTTGAAATATAAAGAAATTGAACACAATGTACACAAAATACTTGTTTTAAAGCTCGTTAAGTTCATAAATAACATTAAAAACCAAACTGAAATCTCGATGAAAATGCTGTTAAAAATAAATGATAAATATTTACCGTCATAGAGAAAACTGACCCTTCAGAGGCTCTATTACGAGTGATAGCTTTATTTGTAGTAAGCTTATTCTGATTACAATATCCATGCTTTAGATGAAATTGTTTTGGCTGCAAAAGGAATGTTCGGTTGGTCTAGGGACCTTGACAGGCTGCATCATGTTTTTTTATAACTAGTAATACAAAGTAATATAGTAACATTATGCTAAATACAAAAAATTATGTAAATAAAGAATAGTAATGATAACAATATCATATTTACAAAATTTTACATTAGTTTTTCACTAAATACAATTTTGTCTTCAAATTGAAGTCCCATTAGATATAAAAATATCCCACATCTTTCTTTAACAATGATTATTAGTGTTGCACATACTTGTAGTGTATTGGTGATTTAACTAGAAACTTAAAATAGTTAACCCTAAAAAGAAAAATTCCTGACCTATATTGTTTCTCCTTTTGTACGAGGCCTCGTAAGTAGGCCTGCAACTAACCGTTCTTTGCATAAGAGTTACTTAACAATTTCAAGTTTGACGATTCTAACTCACTTGATTTCTCTCTTGATTTCTGCGCAGGGATGCACTTTGTCTGTGTTTTACCTCATATATATACAACATATTGAGCAATCTCTCCTCAACCCTGTATTATGTCAGACCTCGTCTACTGTATGTCGCACAACAAGCTGAACAAACTCATTTTGCTCGTCTGCTCTCGTCTTTAGTATTAAATAAATAAACTATAGTATAGCATATATATTAAACCGTGTATCTGATTTATATTTTTCACTTTATACGTTTTATTAATGTAGAATAAACCTGTCAGAAAAACGAAATTATTCTTCCTACAGAAAAAATTTAAAAATATGTTACTTGGTGATGTATTTTTCATTTGTTGAATAAAACTGATGGTTACAAGTTTGTTTGGTTTTAAACATTTACTCAAGTACCTCGAGCGGGGATGAACATATTGACACTGAGACGCTCCAGGGACAACTTAATCTGGCGTTAACACCAATTTATTGCTTCCTGTCTCATCGGATAAGCCGGGGCTCAGATGATAAATTGTTGGGAATAGTATGTTATTTTTTAACACGTATTAACTTCTCTTTGAGAAATAAAATTTTTATTGGTTTTGAACCACCGCTTTTGCTGAAGAATTAGTTTAGGATAGATATTATTATGTCCGCGTTAAAATATCTTATACTGTTAAAAATATGTATTATAAGATGCATAAGAATAGCACATAAGGGTTTTATATTACGATTCTCTAAAAGTTCTTAGCTTTAAAAATCACGATTTACTAAACAAGGGAGACCACTAAACACTTGGGAATAGTATATTTTTATTGATACGGAATATAAAATTATGAGCAAAAGGCCTTTAAGGAGGGTTTTTTATTTTAATAGTGGATTGAAGGGTCATGGTCCCTAACCTTGCTCTAATTCCCTGCCTCATCTGATGTTTTTACTTTTTACAAGCTGAGCAAAATACACCTGTTGCAGCTAACCCGCAAACTCAGTGAATTTCAAATGGTACCTCACTACTTCATGAAGCAACTTACCGGGTTTCATATTCATAAATAAGCGAGACATTTTATTTATTCTCTACAAGGAAAACACTAGTACGCAGGTTTGCTGAATCAAGGACCACAAAAATCTGTTTTATTAAGGGTGTTTGAACGCGAGGCGTGTCTAGCGGTAGAGAGCAGTAGTTCCGAATATTCCCGCACACACCGCTAGGACGTCAATTCGGCTTATGCGGGCATGAGTGTGCTTGTGTGTGTTGGCTGGGGGAGGGAGAGAGGCACTGGCTCCTTCTCTCTCTCTCTCTCTCTCCCCTCTCCCCCTCTCAGCGTGTCTCACGGAGGCCTACTTTGCGTTGTGGTGGCCGGCTGGACTAGACTAGAGGCTGGTCTGACTCCGCTCATTGTGTTGGCTGGGGGAGGGAGAGAGGCACTGGCTCCTTCTCTCTCTCTCTCTCCCCTCTCCCCCTCTCAGCGTGTCTCACGGAGGCCTACTTTACGTTGTGGTGGCCGGCTGGACTAGAGGCTGGTCTGACTCCGCTCATTGAGTTGGCTGCGGGAGGGAGAGAGACACTGGCTCCTTCTCTCTCTCTCTCTCTCTCTCCCCCCCCCTCTCAGCGTGTCTCACGGAGGCCTACTTTGCGTTGTGGTTGCCAGCTGGACTAGACTAGAGGCTGGTCTGACTCCGCTCATTGCAAGCTATCTTTTTTCGCCTTTTATTTAAATGTTTTATCAACGGTTACTAATCTTGGTGCTATTATTATAAAGTCTTTTCATTGTTACCAATTGTATTACCGACACCAAACATAATAATTGATAAACGAACGAACGGTATGTATGAACTACTTTAAGAATAAATAAACATTTGCTATACAAACTTATTTATGTAATTCTCTGTAAATAATTTTCAAATGTATAAAATTGTTTGACTAATAATTAAATCTGTTTATTTATACAAATGTATTTAAACTTGTTATAAACGTGTAGGTTAAATAATTTGTTAATTTGTAGTATAATCAGATTTCAGATTTTTTGTTTACAATTGCTTGAATTTTTGTTCAAACTAATTTTAAAGTAAATAAAAGCCGTTGACATGAGATATACTTGGCATTTTGACTTTGGCAATTTTACTGCATTTCATGATCGCCGTAATTTTAAGACTGAAAACGATAATTGAACGTAGTTTATCGGAAAAAAACGTTACAGTTTTGCGTTTTTGCGTTACCCAAACCGCAATTTAAAGGCCAACACGCTAGGGGGGAGAGTCAAACTGTGTTACCTCGAAATCGAAGATTTTACCGAAATATCGATGAATGTAGTAACATAACTAGATGAAGCAACATACCAAGTTGTACCAATGTTCATAAACAAGCGAAATGTAAAATGTTTCTTAAATTCCTCAACAGATTACCGCCAATTTTAAAAACTGAACAAAATTTACGACCTTTCAAAAATAAATTAAGGCAATTTTTAACATAAAATGCTTTTTGCAGTGTTGATGAATTTATAGACCATTGTCAAAATTATAGTAAAATAAATAGTTCAAATAATACTAACTAAATATTTACCAATAACAATAGAAGTTAAACTAGGTTATTACTATCTTTAGTATTCTTTTAATTATTTAAGATTTAATTTAGTAATTGTAATATTTGTAACAAATTATCTTACAAATTGTATTTTATATTTAATTTAGTTGCTACTGACTGTAAAAAGTTGTAATGGCAATAAAATGAATTTGAATTTGAATTTGTTCTCCATTACGAATAACATTATAGTTTCTGAGTACCCAGGTTTGCTGCCATGGGAACCACAACAAATGTATTTTGTATGCAACTACAACCCAATCATAATAATCAAAACCTCAATAAAATGGAGTCAAAAACCAAATTTTATTAATGTATTGTGTGTACATTAATCAAATTGTACTTGTTCTCCCTAAGATTATCACTAGGCAACGTACTAAGCACTTTCAATATCTCAGTAACCGATTAACGTAGGGCAATAATTATAAAATTTAATTGTTTTTAATTTAAATTGAATAGTGCAAACCAAAATTTGGGTTTATAAATAATTATAAAAGAAAATATGTAAAAAGTAAAAAGACATTTTTGGTGGTATTAACCCCCACTTAGAATAGTGTGATCTGTCTGGCTTTCGAACTCAAGAAAATTATATTGACCTACACATATTTGAGAAGGCACTCAAAACCAAAACGCCGACATTTTTGACCGATCTGGAATTTATAAATTGACATGCAATGAATGTTCAAAACATTACGTTGGGTAAACTGGACGAAATATTAAATGCAGATATAAAGTTAAGCTATAAATCGAATAATCAAACTACTCAGAAGTCAAACTTTGCTGAACATATTTTAACTACGGATTACAGTTTTGGTACACTGTAAGAAAGTTTAGAAGTTGTATCTATTAAAGAGAAAGGTGAAGAAACGAATGTCAGAGAATAGCTACAAACTCAAATGAATTATACTGAAGTCAAATCTAATCTACTAAATATAAGACAATCACAACAAAAGATCCAACCTTTAAAAATCGAAAAATAAATTGTAACAATAATTATCATATTGCACACTAATAATAATATATTAATAATAGGATATAATATAATCCTATATTATATATCCTATATAGGTTTTATATAATATATTATTGATATTGTATATTAATTATCATATAATGTGGTTTGATTATCTACAGATTATTTAGATTATGAGCTGCACTGTAATCGTGAGGTACACTTCGACACATGTGTCAGTGAATAACAAATAATTTTGATGGGTGCTTTGGACTCTGGAAGTTTATTAAGAAAAAAAATAAATACAAATTTCAACCAATGGTGTTTTTGGCTACTGTCTGCCTCAAAACGAAAAGTTATCATGGTGTCGGGCTTCAGTCTTACCATGCCACCGACAGAAATAGCTTCTTGAAACAACAATGTAAGTAGGAACACACGCAAGTTCCAACAAACATTGGACTCTTAATCACATGTTTTAATGTAAACAAAGCAGTAGTTTTATATCCCGATGCTTTTCTTATGGGGATGTTACACATTATTTCTCGTTTGCTGGTAGTTTTTTTGGAAATACGGGTATTTTTCCGGAATCCTTGGAATCAAGACCTTTAATTTTAGCCCGCTCCCATCATCCTACGATATGCCAATCGTCCATTACTTCCAGATACAAATTTTGTTTAAAGATTTATATTTGTAGACTCACTTTGTTCGCTGGGGGCCCCATACCCGCCCCCCGTTTCCCCTACCAAAGAAAATATTTTGTTTAGGTTTTAGATATTATAAATGCTATTAAAACAACAGGCTATTTTGGAGGAATGAAAAAGAGGCCCTGGTAAGGAAATGTTGTATGTCAATTATAATGTTAAGACTACTGCTTTAATTATAAGTTGTTTTAAAGAAGTTTTTAGCTGTTTCATATGCACTCGGACCAACGTGAGACTGTCACGGCTCCTGAGTTATAATTGTTCATATGGGTTGTCAACAATTCAAAAATGTTTACCCTCCGGACTGATAAGATCATAAGATAAATTGATATGTGTAATTGATATGTGTAAATGGGGACGATTCATAACGTCAAGGTGTATAAAGTAAAGTAGCTATTTTTTACAGTTTTTTTATGTAGCGATTTCAAATCGTAAAGTTTCAAAACGTCCAGTTCATAATTATAAAGAGTTAAATATATAGTTTTTCACAAAGTAAAGTTCCATAACGTAAAGTTATCAATTAATATAGTTTAATTTAAAATGCGTTTCAAAACGTAAAGTTTCATAAGGAGCTATTAATAATTTAAATAAAATATGTGAGTGTTTCACAAATTAAAGTACCATAACGTCCAGTGTTTAAATTTTAGTTCTATTCGGAGATAGAGTTTCATAAGGTAAAGTTTCAAAACATAAAGTTTGTATTTTTAAAAACCACCTGTTTCAAAACGTAAAGTTTCATAACGTCCAGTTAACAAACTCACTCCAGTTCGATCCAATTTCAGTACACGGGAATGTTCCAAAAAGTCGAGTTTTAAAACATTGAATTTAATTTAGTAGACTATTTCATAACGTAAATTGACACAAGGTAAAGTACAGACCACTCCAGACATTGTACTGCGTGTTGCCTTCCACAAGTTGCAGGCGGTCCTGAGCACGTAAAAATTGTTGCGTGTTGCCTTCCACAAGTTGCAGGCGGTCCCGAGCACGTGGAGATCTGTCGACAGCGCTCAGCGCCAGCGCGGCGACCGCGGCGTTTGTAGCCCAGTCACAATAAATGTTTTGTGTCTGAACTCTTTTTGGTAAAGCTGATCTTTTCTCAGTTGATAGACCATATTGAAAGACGTGTTTTCTCAAAAGTCCCCTAAAATCCGCATTGTGCTTCCCCTCCTATCCCCCCCTCAAAGCTCGAAATCGTAGACTTTAATGTTATCGAGTATAACTTTTTAACAAAACGTTGTTTAGGATTAACTCTTTTTAGTTATTTTTGTCGATAAATGTGCTATCATTTTGATATAGATACTGTTTACGATAAATTAACTAAATAAATAAAAAAAAGTTATTTTTGTTGTTTCAAATTTAGCTTTTTGATGTTTATTTTGGTTATACGTATAATAAATGAAAAACACTTCCTCTAAAACCATTTGCACACACATTTCTGAACACATTTATATATGAATATTAATGTTTTTAAGAAGTGAGGAACATGCGTAACTGTTAACTACGGTATGTTTGGAGCGCGAGGGCGGCATAGCCTGGGCTAGCGCGAAAGATACATTATCTACTTATCTGCTGGTTTTAAATCCCTTATGTTTAATCATTTCTACACTTACAAAATGTAGTGGTGTTTTATAGTTTATTATTGTTATACCGGCCTATAATAATATGATAAAGTAGATTTACTTTATTATTAATGTGTAATGTAATAAAACTCCAAATACGATATGTTCAATGATTTGAATGCGATATTATTTAATCGATCCACTTCAATTTTAAACATTGTATAGTTAATATAACATTTTTAATACCAGTTTTACTTGGTGGTATAGATTAGCCCTTGGGCCTTTTCACTATCCACCAACTATTGACCCACCGTGTCCCGGACTGGCTGAACCGGCAGCTGTCGTAAATTATAAGTTTCATATTTGTTTTCTGCAACTCTTATTTAAAAAAACTTCAAGGAACTCCCATCCACCACAGACATTATGCACATTGATGACATAATATGTGAATATATATATATATATATATATGTATATGTATTATATTATTATAATAATATTATAATATTATAAATGTATTATATTATGTACATAATATTATATATGTGAAAAATGCCAGTGTTTAATCGAAGTAAGCATAATACAGTTCGGGTAACAATGCTCGGCATCTGGTTACCGTCTGCTCTGGAATGACTTTTCGCCTCTATTTGGCTTGGTACCGTTAGTGTTTCAGTCTACTTTTCTCAACAGAAAGCAAAAATCACTTATTTCATTTTAAAACTTTTTTTGTTTTTTTTTAATGTATACTTTTATTAACGAGAAATTTCAGTAGTTTATCGCCTTTCCCAGGTGCCAAGCACCGTGAACAGAGCTTTACTTGACATTCAACGATTGCCAAGTTAAACCCTCTTTCCCTGTAGACTGTAATCGCTACCATTAGTTGCTGGTACTCTTTTGCTTAGTTTTGGCGGAAAACTGTGTCAGATTTCGACTATATTTGCTGAAGTGTCCAAATTAACGCGGGCCAGCGCCCGAACAGTTTTACCCTAACCCTATCCATTAGTATATTCTGGGATAAGGTTGCATGAGCTAGACGTTTCCTAAGCTTTAGATACATAACGCCAGTTCCAGTATTGTTTAGGCTACCGGTATAATGTTTGTAATAAAGTTTGATCAAGTCTATGTAGTTTATAATACCTAAGAATAAAGTCGGCAGGTGTCAAACACCATCCTTTTTTTATAAAATGTCATCACGTCAATGAAGGATGAAATACGTAAGAAAGAATTAAGCCGACAAGTGTCAAGACGTAAAGCTTAATAAAATCCATAATGTCCCAGGTCAATAACTTCCTTTGTTCCTGCCCAAACTCAAACTCATTTATTTGTCTAAAAACTGATACAGTACTGAACACGTCAAACTAGTTATGTTTACAAATTAATGTTAAATACTATAATTTTGGTGTTTATTCTACGTCCAACCATTGCAGAGATATTCAAAGGGATAAACTATGGAGAATAAATAAAATGTTATATACAGTATCACTTATTTATGAATTGTTTGTATGAAACTTAGTAAGTGGCTTTATCTATTAGCGATACACATATATGTATATGCATTGGCAATTCGCTGAGTACATAGGTTTACTGCGAAGGGAATATTTTAATTTTGTTTTCGACAATCTCAGCTGTAATATCAATGTATCATAGTGTAATTGTGGCAGTGGCGCGCGCTTGGAACTCGCCTAAAGTTATGTCGTGGCGCCTGAAGAGGTGGGGGAGCTGCGTGCGCATCCTCCACGCCTGAGCCCCAGTGTTGCCTGAAACCGGGTAATTACCCAGTTGTCAGGTATTTTGCGGGGATTAATAAAAAGAACAGTAGGGTTGGCGGGAGATGGGCCGTAACATGGGGCTTATGGGCTTAAAATCTGGCTTCTGATTGGTCTAATTAGGTCACGTGATTCAAGATGGCGGCGCCCATGGTGGCGTTCCCGCCAAATTTGCGCGCCAAAAAAAATTGGCGCCAAACCTAACCTCACTTTTCATCCCTCCAAAGTGTTACCAACTTAGCAGAGCTAATGTACCATACATAATTATATGTACCATATATAACGTCACAGCGTATAATCATAAATATATATACTGTATATGTACCATACATAATTATATGTATAATTATATGTACCATATATAATACTACAGTGTATAATCATATATGTACCATAATAATATACCATCACCTAATTATATGTACCATACATAATTAAATATACCATATATAACGCCACAGAGTATAATCATATATATATATATATATATATATATATGTACCATAATAGTGTATAATATACCATCACCAGAAAGGTAAGTGAAATAATACTCTGTTAACAACTCAGTTTAGTTAATACAGAGAAACTCAATACACATTACCTTGGGCCGTGCACTCGCGTGCCATGATTGCCTAACCACGGCACGTCCTGAGCGGTTACACCTACTGCGAGCGGTAACCGCTGCACGTACAACGAGCGTCTTTGAGTCCGTGACACACCGCTCGTCCTGAATAGCCAATGAGGCAGTGAAACATGCATAATAAATACTCTGATGTCCAGTCTACATTCATGTCCGGTGATGTGTGCAGTGCTCACTCCGCTTCTATGCACAGGGTGAGTAAAAATCAAATTCATTTCAAATAAACTATATTTATTTATTTAAAACCAATTAAATACTTGATTCATTACTGATTCAAAGAAAACAATTTTACAGTAGAAACAATATTAATACAGAATGATTTTTCATCTTCACTTGTTAAATAATAATTACATCTTTTTAAAATTTACCAATTCTGATAACAAAAATAAAACGACTCTACTTGTTGACTTATTATTGTACAAAATCAACTTCAAATAAAATGTTCTTACTTTAAGTTTAAACAAAATAATTACTCTTTTAAATACTATTTTAAATCAATCAACCACAATTAACTCAAAACATGCACTTCTTTAAAAACTTTATAGCTTAAAAACAATTACAGTTAAGACAGTTTCAATATTATCTCAAAAAACAGTGACTTTAAAAACATTTACTTTACAAAATAATTACCTTTCAAAAAATCCTAAGTCTACTTATTATCCTACATTTTCCGAACATTACGCTGAAACGATTGACAGACCCGTTAGTTTGTTAATTTATAATCAAACCTAAATTATCATATTAGTATTAAGTGAGAATATATTAAACCTACCAATACAGCTCGAGGCTCGCAGGGTCCGCAGCAGCTGGCCCATCCGCGCCAGCATAGGGTTGCTCAAGCCTTTCCACCAGTGCCGCCACCCTCGGAGACAAGGGAACTCTTCTCAGGGGAGACTCGATAACATCCCCCACTCGGCTTACACCAGCACTTGCAGAGCTGTTGGCTACGTTCGGCACCTGAAAATTATATAATTATTATTATTATTATTAAAATAATAGTTTTCAATCTAAAAATGCAAATGTTATCTAATCTTAATTAAACCTTACTTTATACTTACATGATTTTCCTGCCGAAAGCCACGCTGCCGCCAAGCGGTCATCCAGGCAGGAAGCACCCTGATCCGATCATGAGTGGCAGCCTCTTGCCGTGCCGCCCTGAATGATGGGAGCTCCATTGGCTGCGACCCCGGGGTTGGAGTGTTAGGGCGAGCAACTGGAGAGCGCTCCCTAACCTGAAAACAAAAGGTACATAAACTATATATACTAACATATTTGTTAAAGTAGCCATTTTAATTTGAAACCGAATGCACGCCTATTATAAAAAACAGCCTTAAAAAGTTTTGCAAACACTGTAATCTACTAACCTGAGATAGAGGTCGCAGCTCGGTCAAACTCGCTGTAGTGCTGCTGGCCTAAAAAGGAAACAAATAAAATATATTAATGTATGAATACGAATCAATCAATATTAAAATAAATACTTAAATAATAATGTCAACCCAAAATCAGTTAAAAACAATACCTGGGAAAGGTGGTGAAGGTCCGTAATATTGTTCAGGGAAACTGCAGTTCCACTCTGAAAACAAACAAATAAATGTATAAAAACATAACCTCAGTCCAAATAACAGCAAACAATCTATAAAACCCCAACACACAAACACACACACACACACACACACACACACACACACACACACACACACACACACACACACACACAACACACACACACACACACACACACACACACACACACACACACACACACACACACACACAATCACTCTGCTCCTCTCTCAGTCGTTCGTCATGTCGCCTCCGAGCCTTACTCAACTTTGCCTTCAGCAATATTTATTCCTACATGAAATTCAAAATTTAAACCTTCCGTTCCTAATCAGACGACAGTTAATATTTGAACACAGAACCAACTGTTACTCAATACATCACATTGGGTATAAACTTGGGCTCAGAAAACGATACTGTTTTGATTGCTTTATGGTAAGTACGGTAAGGTAGTAAATGATATTTGTTATTATTTAATAACTGCTGCTTATCTTAATACTGTTTCTTTGTTGTACAGATATACATACCCCAAGGTGGATGTTACGACATCGAAGCCCATGAAGTCAGCTTCTGGGAGCCGCTCGGGTATTCCACCAGCCCGCCAGACCATTCACGGCCCGTTGGACCGTTGATCACCTGCTCTTGTGTGTGAGTACAATTATTTACTTATTTATTTGCCTATAATATTTTTAATGTCCCGGCACTGCCCCGAGTACGGGAGGTTCCAAGGATCCACGACGACCCGAGAATGTTCCTGTTAATGTAAGTTATGTTGATTTCTCGGTTATTTACTTTAGAGTCAGGTAAAAAATACTTAACCGGGGTTACATTTAACTGGACCGTAGCGTTATAAACTCCTCGGTCAAGTCCCCCCTCCCTGCGCTATCGCGCGGAAGCGGTTACAATTATCTGGCGCTGCTCGCCTCTCGCGCCAGTCAGTCGTCATGCCGCTTAACAAGTGCGAAGGCTGTGGTAAGGAAGCGCACTGCGTTATTATGGTGTTTTTTGGGGCAAAGGGCTTTGCCCTTTGCTGTTCCTGCCAGCATTTATCACTGCAGGAGCTGGATGAGAGGCCTCCACGCCTCCTCTTCTGTGATCATGTCGAGCTGTAAGTACGCATAGTAACATTTTAACTTAGATACTCCAAATTTTCGGTAATATTCTCATGACCCTCGGTCTTTCTATTAATTAGGGCTGGGCGGGAACCTGTCAAAGTTTTAAGCCATTTATGTCTAATTCCCCCGGTAATACAATTTCTCGGTCAAGTTTATTTTATCATGCGGAAGTTGTTGCGATTAGCTCACGCTTTTGGCACTGCTCGGCGGCAGCCTTATATCTCAAGGCCAGTATTTTATCATGCGGAAGTTGTTGCGATTAGCTCACGCTGCTGGCACTGCTCGGCGGCAGCCTTATATCTCAAGGTCAGTATTTTATCATGCGGAAGTGGTCGCGATTAGCTCATGCTCTCGGCACTGCTCAGCGTCAGTCGTAGCTATGGAGCCCTTCTGCATTGACTTCCCAGTGATTTCCTCCCGCCTCATGCCTTTGTGGGTGCATGATGCTTGTGATCGGGGGCACTTGGTACAAGCGACCCCGATCATAGATATCATGTACCATTATTGCGTATATCCTAGGCTGCACGCGTGGTTGAAACATGAGTGGCGTATCTTGTATACATGTCACTCATGTATGTCTAGTGAGATCACTGGTTCAAGTAAGTACACTTTTTACGTTACATAACCGCAACATCCGCAACATTATTTGTCAGTAAACCTTCCGTTACCTGTTAAAATACTGTTCTGTGATTGGCCGGAATAAGCTCGCACCCCATTGGTTGTAATTAGGCGTCCTGCCCTCTGATTGGTCCATACACCCGCAACAAACAACACTATTGCATCAGCCACCTCCCCACCACCCCCAATTACCGCTATTTTCCTCTCACTTTGCTCTCAGCTTTCATTGCGATCAGACGTGTCCCCGTGTTGCTCTGTTAGCTGCTTTTTGCAAAGATTAAACTTGAGCGTTTGCTGACCCTATCTTACGTGTAACATAACCTTACTTTTGATTTGTATTATATATTTTTGAGTAAAATAACCTCACTTTTGATTTGTATTATTGTATTCTGTGTAACATAACCTCACTTTTGATTTATATTATTGTATTCTGTGTAACATAACCTTACTTTTGATTTGTATTATATATTTTTGAGTTACATAACCTCACTTTTTAATTTGTATTATTGTATTCTGTGTACCTTACTTTGTACTATAGTAATCCTTCCAAAATGGCTGTAAATCCTGTCGAGATACTCAGTTCTGACGATACTTATGTAAAACACTTTAGACTTTACGGTACAAGAACCATTTTCAAATTTTCTAATCCTCCTCCTGAAACAACCGAAATTGATTGGCTACGACAAGGTTTTGCCAAAATTGTCAATGACATGAAAGAGCGGGCCCATGAAAACGATCAGCTTGGCTTTACTTTACATAGTTTAAACTTAAAATCAAAAGAACCTGGTTTTGTAGCTTTCCGGCCCGCGAACGAAGTAAATGATGACATTCTTTGGCAAATTTTCGGGGGTATTGTTCAAAGTAACTCAGAATCAATTAAATCCACTGATACGTTTCAAGTTGAATGCACCCGAGTTAATCTCCCTGTAGGTACTGGAAAAGTAAGGCCTGGCTTGTATAATACTTTTGATGAAGAGTGTAAAGCTAGACGGGGAATAGTTGTAATCAATAACAAAGATAATTTGTGTCTCCCTCGGGCTTTGGTGGTGGCCATAGCAAACTTGACTAAAGACCCTCAGTATAAGGCAATACGCCAGGATATGGGTAAAAGACAAACGTTTAGGGCCAGGGAACTTGTTCAGCGGGCTAGGGTAGAGATCTCAGAGGAAGGCGCCGGTATCCCCGAATTGGAAAAGTTTCAGGACCTGCTAAAAGATTACAAAATTACCGTCTACAACTATGACAGAAAAGGCCGTGATGTTTACTTTGAAGGAGCTGTTGAAAATCCTAAATTTAAAATTAACTTGCTTTTTCACAATCGGCACTACAACGTAAACAACAGTTTGACCGCGGCTTTCGCCTGCACTTACTTTTGCGAAGCTTGCCATGTCCCTTTCGAACACAAAGCTAGGCACAGATGCTCAAACATCTGCCCTCAATGCCAAACCATCTCGCCTCCCTGTAAAGAGGAGCATGGGGGAATAGTTTGCCCGGACTGTAACATGACTATGAGAAACCAGCGCTGTTTTATTGCCCATAAGGTTGATAGATGCAAAGCTTATAAAAAGTGTCTTGATTGTGGGAAATTGATTAACTTAAAAGAGAGATCAGGACCTCACAGATGCGGGGAAGTTTTTTGTAAACCCTGCAATGAATTCAAAGATCCCAATCATAAATGCTACATGCAACCCAATGAAGGAAAACCTAAAACTAAAGACTACCTTTTTATTTTCTTTGACTTGGAGACTCGCCAAGACGAGTCTCTTCCCTCTGACCCTGAACAAAAAGTACATCAAGTTAACCTGTGCGTGTCACAACAATTTTGCTTTAATTGTATCGATGGTAAATTTTGCATGACATGTAGAAACCGTACAAGAGTCTTCAACTCTGACCCGGTTCACCAATTCATGGAGTATGTGATGCAAGTTCGTAAACAGTTCAAAAATGTCTGTGTAATTGCCCATAACGGGCAGGGCTTTGATTTTCAGTTTTTACTAAAACATATAATGGAAGAAACAAAATTCACGCCTGAGCTGGTAATGAGGGGAACTAAAATTATTTTGATGGAAATGGACAATGTCAGATTCATTGATTCACTTAGCTATTTCCCCATGGCCCTCTCTGCGCTCCCTAAAGCCTTTGACCTGCCTCCCGAGAAAAAGAAGGGCTACTTCCCGCATCTTTTCAATACATTGGCGAACCAAAATTATGTAGGCCCTATGCCCGACAAAAAATACTATTGCCCCGAGTCGATGTTTGAGAAACCACACGAGGCATTTGAGATTTGGTACGAGGAACAAGTAGCGAGTAACTATATTTTTGATTTTCAAAAAGAAATCTTGGAGTACTGTATTTCAGACGTAGAAATCCTAGCTCAGTCCTGTCTTAAATTCAGAAGTATTTTCTTGAAAGAATGTAACGTAGACCCTTTCCTCGAGGCCGTAACTATTGCTAGTGCCTGTAACCTGGCCTTCCGCCGCAATTTTCTAAAACCAGACACAATTGGACTTATACCAAAATCAGGGTACAGACTGACTGACAACCAATCTACAGCGGCCCTTCAATGGCTAAGCTGGGAAGAGGAGGAACGGGGAGTGAGGATTGAGCACGCTGGCCGGGGTAAAGAAGTTAAAATTAACGGGGTAAAAGTAGACGGGTTTGATGGTGAGCGAATTTACGAGTTCCACGGGTGTTATTGGCACGGGTGTCCAAAATGTTTCCCTTACAATCGAGAGGCTCCTCTAAAGGAGGATCCCTCAGATTCACTTAATTTAAGATATGAAAGAACTTTGAAAAAGATGTCAAAAATCAGTGACTACGAAGTTGCAGTAATGTGGGAGTGTGAGTTCCGTAAATTAAAGAAAGATAAAAACCTTAAACACTTGAACAGCCTGCCGATCCTCAACAACCTTCCCCTTGACCCTAGACAAGCGTTCTTTGGAGGCAGAACGGGCAATGCAAAAACGTATTGTAAATGTGAAGGGGGAGAAACGATACAGTATGTAGATGTCTGTTCTCTCTACCCCTATGTAAATAAATATGGGAAATATCCTTTGGGCCACCCCACAATCTATGTGGGAGATAGGGAGTGCAGGCAGCGAGGACTAAATGTAGATGGTTTGTTGAAATGTAAAATTCTGCCACCTCGGGATCTCTACCACCCGGTTCTCCCAACAAAAATGAATAATAAATTGATGTTTGTTTTATGTAAAACTTGCGGGGAAACTCAAAATCAGGGGGATTGTGAACATGAGAGCAGTGAAAGGGCGTTAGTTGGGACATGGACTATGGATGAAATCAGGAAATCTGTAGAGAAAGGATACGTTGTGCTTGATATGTATGAGTTGTGGGAGTATGAGGTCGCCACATACGAGAAAGGGGGATTGTTTACAGATTTTATTAATAAATTCTTGAAAATGAAGCAGGAAGCCTCAGGCTATCCTAGCTGGTGTAAGACAGAAGAGGATAAAGATAAATACATTTCAGACTATTTCCAACACGAGGGTATTAAATTGGACAAGGACAGAATCGTTAAGAACGGGGGTTTGAGACAATTGGCAAAATTAATGTTAAATTCATTTTGGGGAAAATTCGGACAGAGGGAGAACCAAACTAAAGCAACAATTGTAAGGGAATCTAAAGTTTTGTTTAACATGTTAATAAGTCCAGAAGTACAAGTCAACAGGATCCAGCTTGTTAACGAAGAGGTTGTTGTTGTAAACTGGGAATATATTGAGGAAGTTGGGGAACCTTTGAGAAATGTAAATGTTGTAATTGCGGCCTACACCACTGCCCAGGCGAGACTTAAACTTTATGAACACTTGGAGGCTTTGGGTGGGCAAGTCCTTTACTATGACACGGACTCATGTATTTATTTCTACCGGGGAGGGTTGTACAGGGTCCCTACGGGAGATTACCTCGGGGAAATGACCGATGAATTGGCAAGCGAGTAACGGACCCGGCTCTTATATTGTTGAATTCGTTTCTGGGGGGCCTAAAACTTACGCATACCTTGTCTGGTCAACCAACAAACAAAAACTAGAATCTGTGTGTAAAATCAAAGGCCTCACCCTCAACCTAAAAACCTCCGAAACGCTAAACTTTGAGCAATTGAAAAAGATGGTCCTTAGTGAAGCTGCTGAAATTTTAGAAATTGAAGAGAATAGAATCAGGAGGACTAAAGACAGAGATATTGTAACAGTAAGCGAAATTAAAAAGTTTAAAATCACAGGACCTAAAAGGAGGCTCGAGGGTGAGTACGACACCTTACCATTTGGCTATAAAAAGATACAAAGACTCGAGTAACCCGACAGGAATTACGGGAGGAGCGATTCGCTCCCTGCGCTGCTCTTTGCGTAACATAATCCGATTTGTTTGTTTAAAATGTCTCATATAACCTCCTATATATTTAATGATCTGCCCATACAGTGTTGTACAGTATCAGTAAATATTGATGAGGAAGTTAAGTGTAGTAATATACTCTCTGAACTGCACTGACTTCCCCTTAGTAATATATTGTAATATATATATTGAATAAAGCTAAAGAGGTTATGAGGAGTTATGGTAATCACTTTTAATCTGCCCATAACAATATCCTCACCTCTGTAAATATAGTTGAGCAAGTCTTGAATAATGCAAAAATCCCCACTGTATGAATGGAGGTCTCTGGCGCGGGTGACGAAAAGCCCCGTAAACCTGAATGAAGGTCAATGGCGCGGGTGACGAAAAGCCCCGTAAACCTGAAAGGGGGCCAAGTAGATTGAGACGCTGGGCTAACACCCCGGCTACTCCTTCGAACGGCCCATGTGTGAATGAGGGGTCCAGTAGATTGAGACGCCGGGGTAACAACCCGGCTACTCCTTCGAAAAGACCTCGGGTTAAAGAAGGACCTTGTACATTGAGGCGCCTGGCTAACACCCGGGCTACTCCTTGGAACGGTCCGGTGGGTGAAACAAAAAAATATATAAAAGTAAAATACAAAAAAAGTATAAAAGTAAAAATATAAAAAAATAAACGGGGGAGGCAGCTAGTCTGTTTTTGGAAGGCCTCCACGGGCCATGGCGGTGGAGGGGCCATGGTTTGTCTTTAAAAAAATCTCTATCCTTTGTTTGCTCAAAGGGAGAGGACATTAGTCTGTACTGGGCATCAACCAGGTAATCTGGATTGGCTCACGCACGGAATAATGTTTAACCTGGGTGCACATGCACGGATGGTCTCAAACCCCATCCAAGCAAACATTCAGTATAAAACTAGTGACATCTGAATAAACTTACCATTTTGACAATGGACGCTATAGCTAATGAACTACATCGTCCTGCCAGGAGAAACTATACTAGGCGTAAAGTTACCCTTAAGGGGCTAACGGACCTTTACCAGGCTGATCTCGTTGAAATGAAGCCTTATGCGAAGATTAACAAAGGCTACAAGTATATTCTCACGATAATTAACTGTTTGTCAAAACTAGCTTTTGCTATTCCGTTAAAAGACAAGTCAGGGCCGCAAGTCGCTAAAGCTTTAGAACCCATCTTAGCTAAATATAAAATAACAAATTTTCAAACGGATCAAGGTACCGACTTTTTTAATAAACATGTAAATGCTCTAATGAAAAAGTATAAAATCAATCACTATTTTACGTATTCAGAACTAAAAGCAAGTATCGTGGAAAGATTAAACAGAACTCTCAAGACAAAAATGTACAAGTTATTTACTGCCAGAGGTAGTTATGAGTGGGTAAGTTTATTGCCAGAAATTGTAAATTCTTACAATCACACAAAGCACAGGACTATAGGTATGAAACCCCAGGATGTAAGACAGAAACATGTCAAAGACATTCTAAAGAGAATAAATAAAGTTAAAAAACCAAAACATAAAATTCTTAAACAAAAAATAAAATTAGGTGACAGTGTTAGAATCAGTAAAGTAAAAAGAGTGTTTAAGAAAGGGTATTTGCCTAATTGGACAAATGAGACGTTTACAGTATACGCGATTAAACCGACAAAACCAATAACATACATATTAAAAGATAACAGAGGGGAAATACTTAAAGGTGGGTTTTATGCTGAAGAAATTAGCAAGTCAAAAACCGGTGACATTTATTTAGTTGACAAAGTATTAAAAAGGAAAGGAGACAGACTCTTTGTACGATGGAGGGGGTATGATAGCAGTCATGACAGTTGGATTGATGCCAAGGACTTGGTGTGATAGAGGCTGGTCACGACTTCCGTGGAAGGCCACAGGATGTATAAATCTGTTTGCGGGTATGGTGATGTAATCAGTCATTATGCGGGTTGAGAAACAGGAAGTCGGTTTTCCTGTAGTGAATCTTGATGATTATTTCTCGGGAACGGGCATGGTTAAGAATAATAAACACGGTGTATTACTGCCTGATTCAATACGTTGTATAATCGCAGGGCCGAGTTCCTGTGGGAAGACCAATGTTTTATTCAATTTATTGTTTGACCCAAACGGTTTAAGATTTGAAAATATCTATGTTTTTTCAAAGTCCCTCTATCAACCTAAATACAAATTACTTAAACAGGTTATGCCTAAGGAGGTTGGGTATCATGAATTTGACGATAATAGTTTAGTTATACACCCAAATCAAACTAAACCAAACTCTATAATGATCTTTGACGATATTTCCTGCGAAAAACATAACAATATACGTAACTTTTTTACCATGGGTAGACATAACAATTTAGATACATTTTATTTAGGGCAGACATACAGTGCTATACCCAAACAGTTGGTGAGGGATAACTGTAACTTTATTATTTTATTTAAACAAGACGAGAAGAACCTAAGGCATGTATACACCGATCATGTCACTACAGACATGTCATTTGAAAAATTTAAAGAAATATGCGCTCAAGCGTGGCGAGACAACTTTGGATTCCTTGTAATTGACAAAACACTGGACCCTTATAAGGGAAGGTACAGGGTAGGAATGGACAGTTTTGTAACTGAACTATAATAGTACGCACCTACACGTACAACGATTTAAGAGGTTTTAACGGTCAACTTCATAATGTTAAATCAAACTTGTGCTCTTTCTATTTCAAGGACAAGAATAAATTTTGCGGAAAATACTGCAGTAAGAAAGCCCCTGTTTTTCAGGCAAGTCGGAATGCCTTATATCTAGATGTGTTGGTTGAAAGTTATCATTTATGATTATGAAGCGAAGCAGTAAACAGCAACTGACAAATCGGCTCATAGAGCTGCGTAATGCTATTAAGAGAAAGTATAAAATGTTTAAGGAAGGATCCGAGGAAAGTGATATTTTGCTTGAGAAGCAGTATAAACCAATTATTCAAGAACTTAGAAAAACGACAACAAACACAGCCGACATAAAAACTGAACCCGTAACCTTTAAAGAAGAGCCAATGGAATACGATACTACAGATAATGAAGGAGAAATAGCTGAATTTATTCCGCAGAGTGTATCTACACCTGAAACCAGCGGGTTAAAGCAAATTGTATCGACCCCTTCGGGACTGGAAACAGCGTCCCAATATATTGAAAGTCAGTTTAGTAACCCCATGACAGTGAGATATATGACACTGCTTTTAAAAGATGCTAGCGGTAAG